>CM038143.1:237701642-238414142 GCA_021437245.1 Aegilops speltoides
AACAGGTCGAAATTTCACTCGGCCATAATTGGGCCCAAATATTCGGCGAACAGTTAACGGGCAAGATCTGGCTTCGGGCCATAAATGGGCCATGTTTAAACAGGCCGTTAGTGTGCTAGCCCACTAGTACCTGAGTTAATATTGCGGGCCTTTGACTGGGCCGGCCTTTTAACCTATATGGGCCTCTGTTGGGCCCTGCCACGTGTCGATGTATCATAGGCACATCTCCTCCATTGGACGGATGAGATTTGTCCCACCGAGGAGCCGACACGTGTTTCCTCTAGCCAATGATGATTTTACACATGGAAAATCCCCATTGTTCTGGGCTGTTAAGGGGTTATCGGATCCAAACCGGAACCCGATAACTTAACGGCGACCTGTTACGATAGATGCCATGTGTCAGTTACCCTTGACGAAAGCACTTTAATGACGCGCCATTTATTGTCATGGAAGTGGACACTTCTATGGTGATAATTTTCGTATTGTCATGGAACACTTCTACGACAGCACATGTATGACTATCTTGATTCTGTCATAAAATCATCATGGATGTACATGCATGACAAACGTGACCTACTATGATAACCACGTATCATCACGGAAGTTTATTTTTTTGTTGCGTTATGTTGTGTCATGTGCTATCACACACATATTAACATAAGGACACCTATGTGTAACTACAAATCATCACACACGAGTACTCGTACCACACATCATGTGCAATGCTCCTAGCCATTGCAAACAACTCGTTTGCATTTTCAAAGTTTTTTCTACACACATAATCGCACACGAAACAACTGTAGCATCTGTCTAAAAGGGTTAGGGACACTGTAAATATTATCACTTTGCTCTCTATCGTCTCTTTCCTCTCGTAGCCCCTAAATCCGGCCTTCTTCTCCCCTCTATCCTCGCCTCCACAAAATCCTCCACATCACACATGTCCTCAGAAACTCGAACCAACCTCTCTATCAAGGAAGGCATGGGGGAGGCGTAGCTCATACGCGTGCCGGATGCCGCGGTGGAGGTACGCGCTAATGAGGGTGCAGCGGCCTTGGTGGCAAGCGTAGAAGAGTTGACGGTTGTAACGGATTTGTTGGGGGTATGCGCGGTTCTGTACGCAGAATGAGCGGCTGAGTCCACGTCCTGGGCGGCATGCAATAATGAGCCCGCAGTTGGCGGCACGCGCGAATTTCATCGGGGTAAGGGCGACAACCTCCTTATGGTCTGATAGAGCTCTAGCAGCACACACATCAAATGCCTTTGTTGTTTACGACCGCTTGTAACTTGTCCATCAAGGTCGCGTTGTACAAGCGTGTTTGGCAGTGGACGGGATTTTCCCTGAGCCCGGAGCTACTATGATGGAGCAAGAGCAGACGAATTGCCAGGCCTATGAAATGTTCAAGGACATGGTCGTCGTCGACCCTAATCTCGACCCTTCTTTCCGAGAGAGGATTTTGCATCAGTGCAGAGAATATTTCCACATTGTCACACCAACAAGCTAGCCCTGCAACAACGCTGATGAGTAGTTGTTTATATTTTGTTGTTTTATGAACCTTGCTGATATGTAATGCTGCTATTATGTTGTTTGGTTGATTATGTATGAGTACGAATGATAATTTGTGCAATCGTTTTCTAAATCAGGTGCTTATTAGCGCGAATGGTATGTGTTATTGTCAGCCCGTGTTTCTACACAACTCTGATTACTGAACTGTTTGCCGGGTATCACACACATCTTATCACGCCGAATCATTTGTCTTATGTTTTATCATCGCAAACAGTTTACCCGAATGACCTGTTAATTTGCCTGGTATCACACGCATATTGCCACTTGTAAATGTTTGTGTTATTTTTTATCATCGTAGATAGTTCATCTGAGTTGCTTGTTTGCCGCGTATCACACACATCCTTCTAAGTTGAACCATTGCTGTTGTCTTGGCTCATCGCAAACAGTTCATCCGAGTGAACTATATGCCATCTGTCGCACACACCTTGATCTGCTCAACCGTTTCTATTGTGTTGCCTAATCACAAACAATTCATCCAGGTGAACTGTATGACGTATATCACACACACCTTCATTTGGCTGACCGTTTCCGTTGTTATGCTCATCGCAAACAATTCATTCGAGTGAACTATATGCCACGCATCGCACATGCAACTATAATCTGAATCGTGTTGATGTCTCTGCCATCGCAAACATTTTGTACCATTTTTGATGGTTTTATTACATCACTGTTTGTGATTAATGCATCACACACAGTTTCATTGAAGGGTCTTTGATTTTAGTCTCACATTAGCAGTATCCTACAGTAGAGCCCTCTCCGGCACCGGCGTGCTCAACCCGGCCGTGTGCCGCATTTTGATATTAACCCTACCTCCACTACTATTCCCAACACGCAGCTGCCTGCGCCTCGCCATCTTTGTTTGCTCGCCAGCCACCCTTGAGCATATCGATCTTGTAACCCTCGCCTCTCCCGTGGTCCACTATTCTCCATCATGGTGACGCATATTTCGCAGTCCCTCATCCTATTTCGTTCGGTATGTTCCCAAATTGGCTATAAAACAATGGAGAGTGTATATATGTTCATTACCTTCCTAACTAGTACATATAAGTTGTATTTGTTCCATTTAATTATTGTTGATTTACAGATCGTGGGTGCCCGACTTACACAAAGTTAACAAATTAGACATACATTTTCAAAATTATTGCATGACATGTTTAGACAACAAGCTACCAAGATGTTAGCTTTATGCATATCCTCCTTTCCGGAATTTTGCATGTTTTTTTATAGATGCGGAGCAGCAGCAACAACACTCATGTTTCAGGCGATGTAACTTCACTTGAGTCCGACAATCCTAGGTCTCCAGCAGATGGTCAGGGATCAAGTAATCTAGAACAGGATAGAGATGCCGCAATCACCCTTCCGGCCAGGACACAGAAGAATGCTCCAAGAAAGCCTACACATTGTCCTAAAGGTGTATATGAATTAACCAACCACTACTAGGGAAAAGCCTATACACAGAATCTTACCTGCAGCGCGCTTCAAAATACCGCGCTCTCACTACTTAGCAGCAGCAAGGTGCGACAAACGCAGCTCTTGACTTGGAAGTAGCGATGGCGCATTTGTGGCCTCTGGCCTCTCGCTATAGTTGCCATGACCTTGGCCCCTGCTAGCTATAGCCGTGGCGCTCTATCTTCAGAGCGCTCTTGCTACTTACGTTAGCTGTGGCGCTTTTGTCAAACGCACTACAACTATCCCTACCTTATCCCCACGGAGGACCGGCCCTTCTCACGCTCTCACTCTCGCCTGCGTCAACCGTCGTCCGTCTGTCGCTAAATGCGCGCCCGCCGCCTTCTGTTAAATCCGCTTGTTGAGGTACTCCCCTCCTTCCGTCCCTCCTCCATCCTCCTCGCACATCCTCCCCTCCGCCTGCGGCCGCCCCTCCCTCCTCCGCCGCCGCCCTCCTCCCTCCGCCTGCGGCCGCCCCTCCTCCCTCCTCCGCCGGCAGCCCTCCTCCCACCGCCCTCGACCTCGCCGCCCCTAGCTACCTCTCCGTCGCCCCCCACCCCCTGCCACTCTAGTTAGTACTAGATTTAGTAGTAGTAGATGTTAATTTAGGGTTAGCTAGTACTAGATGTTAATTTAGTAGTAGTAGATGTTAATTTAGCTTAGTTAGTACTAGATTTTTAGTAGTAGTAGTGGTAGTTGAACTACTTTAGTTGTAGTTGAACTAGTTTAGTAAGTAAATTAATAAACTAGTTGAACTAGTTGAATTAATGTAACTAATCTATTTTTAGTAAGATAATTAATATAACTAGTTGAACTACTTTATTTTTAGAAAGAACTAGTTTTTTCTATTTATAGTAAGTTTATATTTAGTAAGAACTAGTTGAATTAATAAAACTAGTTGAACATGTTTTGTTGCTAGTGATAACTTATATGGTTTCAGTGACCTCCGTCGTCCCGTCACCGACCCCTCCGACATCCCGCCGTCATCCCAGTCACCGGCGTACCCCCTCCGACATCGAGGTGAGACCAGCCAAATATCCTTGTATATTTTGTGTTGTTGCTCAAATAGGATATTTGGTTGCCCAAGTGGCCGTTCATGTTCAGTTTACATCTCCGAGTGGCCTATGTTTTGTCGGAGTGTTGATTAATTTCCTTCCGCAAATTTCAGCGCTCGATATGTCCTTTTTAGCAAAGGTCATGCGGATTTTGTCGTGAATTCGACATGACTTGTGCTAGAATATGTACAAGTTTAATCTTTGAATTATGATTGTAGGAAATGTCGTACTTTCGGACGACGACGGTCTCCGGGGAGTGTAGCTGGTGCCACGATGATCGAGGTATGTGCGGCAGTTCGTTCGGTTGACGGCGATCGCCGCTTCAGATTAAGCTCGAGGAGACTGCGATGTTCATATGGTGCATAGCGGCGACAATAGTTTTTCTCCATTAAGCATGACTTCAACTATTTCAACGTCTAATTTTCATATTTTACAATTCGACTAGCTTATCCCATGCCATGCAAGGCGCTATGTCTTGGAGAGGATGGGTTTTGAAGACCATGAAAATTTTGAAACAAAGAAAATACACCGAGGACCCATCATGATATGGATTTTGAAGTAAATCTGTACAATGCTCGAGCGTAACCCATTTTGGTTGCCAAAATTGAGAAGCACTTTGCAAAATGTATGGTTTTGATGAGGTATGATTATCACCATGGATCTTGGTGATCTGACGTGAGGAAGACAATATGGACATCTGGGTCCTTGTTGATCTGTTGCCGATTGTACCGCTATGTGAGTTTCTCAAACATAGTTATTAACTAATTTATATTCTTTATTTCAAAATAGTTGATAGCTTATTTCCATTGACAGCTTATTTTGATTCTTCAAAGACATGCGGAAGATGGTAGATAAAACCCACTACGCCAAGGCACCCAATTAACATATAAGGAGAAAAATCATCTGATCGCATTTTGTACTCTTCTTGAGAATTACAATGCCTATTATGGAACTCCTCCAAATTATGGTGAATACGTGCCACTAGTGCTTGTGTTAAACAATGATAACTTCTCTGGAGATACCCTGGTAAGATTTTTTACTATTACGACATTCGTGCATTTTTTGCATACTTCTAAAACTAGTACATCATTGCTAACTACAAAGTTATTATTATGTTTTTCAACGAAACTCCCGATGGATTGTGTGCCTCATCGATGTCTCTGTATGGTCACCTCTCGATTCTGAACATACTTGCCGAGTAAATCTAGGAGCTCACCTATGCATATCGGTTCTAAAACCCGTGAACACATGATCATCGAGAGAATGGAAGAAATGTATGGACATTCGCAAGGAGGTTCTTGGAAGTAACATTCAGCGAAAGGCAAGAATGGGAGACAGGCTAATCTCCATTCTCCATAATGGAGAGTCGAGGGCTATCTTGTTTTTGTTATTTTACCTTAGAAAATGTAGTAGGTCTTAATCGAATGTAATAGGTCCTATGAGGTACAATATGTTTATTATGTGGTAATGTGTTAGAGTTGATAATGATGATCTTGAGGAGGTGTTATGTGATGTCAATGATGAAAACGATGATATTGAGGAGGTGTTATATGACAATGATGTATTATGATGCTAAGTTGTTAATGATATGATGATGATAATGATATTATTATATCATTGGGGTGAAAGAACCGCGGACTAGTTTCAAGTGGATGGACATCCACTTGAAACTAGTCCACGGCTCCATCACCCCATGATGTAATAACTCATTATGATGTAAAAACAATCTCTAAATTCCTGTTGTATGAAAACTTGTGTAAAGGTGTATGAATACAACATGAAATAGAAAAGAAATAAAATACTAAATAGTAGTAGTAGCGCGGGTTTGGAGAAGCGCTACTACTAATTAACAGTAGCGATGTTCTAAAGAACTGCTGCTACTAAGTCAATTTAGCAGTAGCGTGGGTCAAGCCGCGCTATTGCTAAGCATTAGTCAGATGCCTTATCGATGGCGCTTACGCCGCCATCTTGATAGGCCCAAAACCCGCGCTGCTGCTAGGCTTTTCCCTAGTAGTGAACATCGTTTTAAAGTCTTGGGATCCAACTACACCAGATAAAGCACGCACGAAGTTGAGGAGTGTGTGTGGATTTGTTGGCAGGGCAAGTCTCAACATTAATCTGCCGGGGTTTCGGAAGGCTGATACAAAAACACAACCAGGGATAGTCTGTGAGATCATGGATCAATTCAATGTTCCACAACAGTGGAGAATGCAGGTGGAACACACTACACTGAAGAAGGTCGCGGATGCTTGGAGAAACTGGAAGCACGTGTTGTACAAGAAGTAGTTGAGTGAAGGCAAGGACCCAATCCCCGCATACCCCCAAATTACAAAGGTAGACTGGGAAGAATTCAAAAGGGTAAGGGAAACTATAGAGTTTACTAAGAAGAGTGCCAAGCAATCGGAACTTCAAAAGAGGAACACACACACACACACCGTATGGGTGTGGCTGGATACTACAACATGAAACTGATATGGGACTAGGAGGACCAAGAAGCAGTAGTCGTGGGTGGAAGCGGCCTTTAGTGAAATCAGGGGAGTACGCGCTAAAGACTACTTGCGGGCACGTTCAAGGAGGCGTGACGAAGGAACTTAGCCCGGCTGTGTGAAGTGGTACGTGACTGAAGTAAAGCCTGGATTCAATGAATTGGCCCTGAAGAATGTCCTAGGGGACTTTGATAAGCAGAGGCCCCTGGGAGAAACACTGTTACATCATATCCAATGGCCACAAAAGCAAATAGACTTCATGGATGGGATCCCTCACTACTGCAGGATGCTGCTAACGCGACACTACTATCAAAGACCCTTTGATGACACTTTGTGCGATGCATTAATCACGAACGGGGATCAAAAAAACATCAAAAAGATGCAAAATGTTTGCGATGGCGGAGACATCAAACATGGTTCATATTTTAGTTACGTGTGCGATGTGAGGCATACAGTTGATCCATACGAATTGTTCACGATTAGATAGAACAACATAAACGAGCAGCCATATCAATGTGTGTGCGATATACGACATACAGTTTGCTCTGATGAACTATTAGCTATTAGGGAATGCAACAGAAACAGTCAGCCAGATCAAGGCGTGTGTGATATATGGCATACGGTTCACTCGGACGAACTGTTTTCGATGAGGGAACACAATAGAAACGGTTCAACTTAACAAGTTATGTGTGATATGCGGCAGACAGTTCACATGGATGAACTATTTGCAATGAGCCAAAAAAACACAAATGATTCATGTAAACCAGATGTGTGTGTGATACGCGACAAATAGCTCACTCGGATGAACTGCTTGCGATGAGAAAATATAACACACACGGTTACTAGAGTTAATTCATGTGTGATTATGTGTGTACTAAAAACTTTGAAAATGCATACTGGTTGCTTGCGATGGCTAGGAGTATCACACACGATGCGTGTGCGAGTACTCGTGCGCGATGATTAGTAGGTTACACATATGTTTCCTTATATTAACACGTGGCCGGTAACACGTGACAACACATATGGTTGTCGGGTTGTGTGCTCAAGTCTTCCCACGCTCCACAAGGGTGAATTGTAAAATCCCCAATCCCCTAGCCAACTGCTAGCTATAAATAACCACTGCAATGGCCGCTGGCGGTGTCTCGCAACTGATCCACTTGCTAGCTAGTTAGCCACACAGACCAGCATTCCCCAACGACCGACGATAGGATGGAGTTGTGCGACGGGAACGGGCGCCAGAGTTCATAGTTTAGGTTAAATAATTATACATCTAGAGCCGGATGATTCCGGCTCTATAATTAATTAACATAATCTAAGATCAAATAACTAAAGCTTCCCCAACTACTAGCAGAGCGCGCGCGGAGGGACGACACGACCCGAGCGAGACTTGGCGCCTAAACGACAAGCAGAGCGCGCAGAGGGACGTGACCCGAGGGCGCCTAACGACGAGTAGAGTCTTGGAGGCACGCGAAAGGCGGAGTCTTGTGACGCCTAAACAGCAAGCAAGCACATGCATAATTATTGCATATAGCAGATGAATATAGCCAGGAATAGTCATCCAACAATATTATTTTCGATGACATGCATTAATATATCCTTAGTTAAATCTAAATCAAAGTTTGGTACTACAAAATACGAAGGGGGCAATAAATAATAAACCACGACAGAGGAAGTACCTATAGGAAAACAGACGCCCAATATGAAAGAAAATCTGGATCAAACTCTAGTTGAAAAGGGCAACAAATGTCTAACTCCAGCTTACAGAAGGTACAAAAGCACAAGGATTAATTGTTCACCAGGTCTACACATAACCCGGATTGAACAGGGTAATAACATCTAACTCTACCAAAGTTTTTGGCAGTCACAATCAAATGGATCTGTCCAATCCATAAAATCAAGATCCTAGTACAAAAGTTCTACTGGTCCATGAGGACGACTAGCTGTTTTAAATATAAGCCGAGCACGATCAGAAGCCCTTAGGTCCACCTGAAGCCCTTAACTTTGTCACATTCTTCTTGTTGAATGCAAGGGATGTCAGCCAGGCGGCCATGATGCAGGGTATGTCTAGCAGGTAGCATGCCAGGATGCAGATGCGTTGAACGGAGCCCTGGTGGGAGGAGATGATGGCTCCGGGGAGTTTAGAATCATCATCGACAGATAGCTGACGACAATCAATACTAAGAGGCGCGGCACGCCACATAGTGCGCCACTGAAATGGAAGGACTTGTGTGCGACAGCCATCGTTGGTGGCGAGAAGGGAGATGATCTCCCCAAGGACGTCGTCCGGGAGATCACTGATGCGGTCCGCCGGAGATTCGACTGGTTCCTCGGGTCCATGGGGTGTGGCCGCTTTTGGCTGCTCAGCCGGGTCCAAGATCTACATCAGATGACGGCGCTGGCTAGAGCCTCATCTGTGTACATACCAATCTGAAAGAAAAAATGGCAGAAATATATATATGTAGGACATTCAAAATCAATTCTCAAGATCTGGAAGAAAAAAGGCACAAACATACATGTAGGACATTCAAAATCAATTCTCAAGATCTCGCCATGAATTATTAGCATGCAAGCTAACCCTAGTCGGATTATTAGAAAAAATCATTTGTATAGAACAAACAATTAATCACTAACTCTATATGGATAACATTCAAACAATCAATACACTACGTGCGTCTAACAGATCTTAATTACTTGGATTTCATGGACTGAGAGAACTTAACCATAGGATTTGTATTCCAAAAAAATTATAGAGGGTGGTGGTGGTGGGGGGGGGGGGTAACCAGAGAAAACACATGATATGTTTGCCACACAAATGTGTATATAGATGACTAACCGGTTTTCCGTCAGAGTCGCAGTCGTTGCTATTGACCTCTGGCTCCGGCTGGGGGGGGGGCACGACGGTGCCGATGAAGTCAAGGTCATGCTGCTGCCCGCATGAGACCTCGTCGGTGGCAACATCAACCTCTATGCCAGCTTCAAGCATTGCGCAGGCGCTTCACCAGCCGCCGCAATATCACTCCCTCCGATGGTGCGCTTCAGCGGCACCTGTCGGTGTCAAAACCGACAGATCTCGGGTAGGGGGTCCCGATCTGTGTGTCAAGGCTGATGGTAACAGGAAGCAAGGGACACAGATGTTTACCCAGGTTCGGGCCCTCTCGATGGAGGTAAAACCCTACTTCCTGCTTGATTAATATTGATGATATGGGTAGTACAAGAGTAGATCTACCACGAGATCGTAGAGGCTAAACCCTAAGAGCTAGCCTATGATGGTATGAATGTAATTGTGATCGGCCTTCTAAGGACCAACCTCTCCTGTTTATATAGACACCAGAGAGGGATAGGGTTTGCATGGAGTCAGTTACAAGGAAGGAAATATAATATCCGGATTGCCAAGCTTGCCTCCCACGCAAAGGAGAGTCCCATCCGGACACGGGTCGAAGTCTTGAGTCTTGTATCTACACGCTTCAGTAGTCCGGACGTTGTACACAGTCCGGCTGTCCAGATACCCCCTTATCCAGGACTCCCTCAATGGCCCCTGAACCAGGCTTCAATGACGATGAGTCCGGCGCGCAGTATTGTCTTCGGCATTCCAAGGCAGGTTCCTCCTCCGAATACTCCAAAGTGATCATCAAACACTCAAATCGTGTCCGGATCTGAAAAGTGATCTTCGCATACCACCGTAGAGGGAATGATATTTCACAAATGCAATCTGCTGACAACTTTTTCTGGTGACATGACAGGTTATTATGATCGGATCCATTATACGAACCATTTCCCCACACGTCTTGTCAAAGCAGAGATCATGTCCCCTTATTATGGGATTCTCATCAATACGGGTATGGGTAATCTCACCACGCCATTAATCGTGGCGCTTGGGAAACGAGCGATTCCCAACGGGCAAGTGGGGAGGCGCACCGCTTCTGTTGCCTCTATAAAGGAATAAGATTCCCCCATTTTCACCCACGCCTTCTTCCTCCTTTGCCCACTCTTGCCCCCTCGAGCTCCAGCGCCCAAGCCCAAATCTTCCCCGCACAGCTAATCATGTCCGGAGCAGGAGGCAAGTGGGTGGCTTCCACCGTCAAGGAGAAGCACATCGCAAATCTTCGGGCGGCCGGATACTTGGCCGCGGACATAGCGCACCGTCTACCAGACGTCGGGCAGGTCATTCCGACCCCAGGAGCCCACGAGAGGGTCGTATTGATCGCCCATTTCATCCGTGGACTGGGATTTCCACTCCATCCCTTCGTCCGCGGGCTCATGTTCTACTACGGGCTAGATTTCCATGAACTAGCCCTGAATTTCGTCCTCAACATCTTGGCGTTCATCGTCGTGTGCGAGGCCTTCCTCTGCATCCGGCCTCACTTCGGCCTATGGCTGCAAACTTTCTGCGTGAAGCTGAAGGTGGTAAATGGCCAACAGGTGGAGTGCGGAGGGGCCATGGTGGGCAGAATGCCCAACGTCACACGGCTCGATGGCTCCTTTGCGGAGACCGTAAAAGGATGGAAATCGGGGTGGTTCTACATCACCGAGCCGCACAGCGCCAACTGGGCAGCGGCCCCCGAGTTCCGATCCGGAGCCCCCATGCGGCTCACCTCCTGGGAGAAGAAGGGCCTGTCCTGGGGCGATTCCACGGAGCTGGTCGGACTCCAAACATGCATGAAAAGCATGAAGGACAAGAACATCAAGCTTGTCAACGTGATCCAGGTCATGCTCGTTCGCTGAATCTTGCCCTGCCAGAGGTGGGCAGTCAATCTGTGGGAGTTCGTCCCAACCGAGCACCGGACGCTCCAGAGGCTCTACGACATGACGCACAAAGGTGCATGGAAGGTGTTGTTCAAGGCCTCCGAAGTGCCTCCTCCGACATCCGAGGACCGCGGGCTTCACGCCGCGCGGGCACCTCGGCCGGTGAGTTCTTAGTCTGACACCGGACCCAGTTCTTCCCTGATATATTCATGGGAGTGCCTTAAGTAGTTGTGGATATTTATTTAAGGATTACGTGGAGACAGCGGAGCAGGTTTACTGCCCGGCTCCGCTGCCAGAAGATCCAGCAGATGTTCTCCTGACAAAGGTGCTGGTCCCGGTGCCGTACAAGGTGCCGGAGAAGAAGGCCGAGAAGAAGGCCCCGGGGATCCGAAAGGGTCTCCGGCGTAAGATTGTGCCGGAAGCCTCGTCCGAAGACGACGAGGAGGACTCCTCCTGCGAAGGGGAGGAGGAAGAGGAAGAAGACGCCCCATCCTGAAAGGATGAGGGGTCCGGTGAGGCGGACCAGGGGCCGGAAAAGGCCCCCGGCGCAAGGCTGTCATACCCCTGTTGTCAGATGACGACGAGTCAGATTCCTCTGCGAAGGCGGGGGGAATCAAGAAGTAATTCCACCTCCCCGCGCTAGGGAGTGGAAGAAGAGAAAAGCCGCCCCGGAGGGGAGGCTGGGGCATCCAAGAAGGGGAAGCCCCTAGAAGTCTACAATTTTAAATTTCGGCGAAGCCCCTAGAATCCGGAAGGCCGAATTGGGGTGCTATATATGCCTAGATCGGACAAAGCCGATTTATCGCCTAAAGCAGAAAATCTTTAAGGATTTTAGTACCTCTCGAACAGCGACCATCTCTCGCCACATCATGCCAGTCAGTTTTTGGCTTTGTGTACTGAGGTGCTCGTCCGGAAGAACCGGGACACAATCGCAGTAGTTCTCCTCGGCTGCCAGGACTTTAGTCCATCTATCTGTGAGCAGGTCTTGATCAGCTTGGAGTTGCTGCTGCTTCTTCTTCAGGCTCCTCGCAGTGGCTATAAGCCTACACTTGAAGCGCTCCTGCTCCACGAGATCCTCAGGCACGCCGAATTCGTCGTCGCCGAGGCTGATCTCGTCTTCGGAGGGGGGCATGTAGTTGTCCTCCTCCGGGTATGTGTCTGTCGCCTGTTCTTCTAGGCTGACCTGCTCATCTTCCTGTTCGGCCTGCTCGAAGGCGGGCTGGTCAGGGTCATATTCTTCTTCGGCGCCATCCGGATTATTTTCATCTCCGGGGCCGGTGTTGCTATGGCGGGGCTTGGAGCGGCGCCGACGACGCCCGTTCTTTGATTTTCTTCCCGAGGGGTTGTCCTCCGTTGCCTCGTCGCCATTAGTTTCCTTCGGAGTGTCCACCATATATATATCATATGAGGAGGTGGCCGACCACCACCCGGTGAGCGGTGGCTCCTGTAATTCTCCTGCATCGTCGTCCATACCGTCGATGTCTTCGAAGTCGAGGTCAAGCACGTTGGTTAGATCATCGATCGTGGCAATGAAGTGGGTGGTGGGTGGGCAACGAATTCCGTCGTTATCTGCTTCCCACTCGAGTCGGACATAGTTCGGCCCGGAGTCTCCTGACAAGGAGAGAGACTTCAATAAGTCCAGCATGTCACCGAAGGGCGAGTGCTGAAAGATGTCTGCCGCGGTGAACTCCATCACCGGAGCCCAACCTGGATCGGCGGGCTCGGGGGCGCGCGGACTGGAACCTGCATCTGGATATGAATCCGGGGGTCCGAAGTCACAGGCTCCCTCAGAGGTGAGACCTGTGTTCGGCTCCATCGCCGATGAGGGCACAGCCTGCGGGGCGGGGTCCAGCCCTCCGTCCTTAGGCGAAGCAACCTGCCCCGGATTTAGATCCGAGGCCTCTGCCGGGGTGATATCCCTAGCAGCGTCCGATAGCAGGTCAAAGCCGTGCTCATCGTGACTGTTCGGCATTTCTGGCGCTGGCCCGAATCCGTCGAAGATCAATTCTCAACGGATATCCGCCGTGTAGTTCAGGTTTCCGAACCTGATTTGATGGCCGGGGGCATAGCTGTCGATCTGCTCCAGGCGGCCAAGCGAATTGGCCCGCAGCGCGAAGCCGCCGGACACGAAGATCTGTCCAGGGAGGAAAGTCTCACTCTGGACAGCGTCGTTGATGACGATTGAAGGAGCCACCGAGCCTGAAAGCGACGACACAGAGAAACTCTCAATGAAAGCACCAATGTCGATGTCAAAACCGGCAGATCTCGGGTAGGGGGTCCCGATCTATGCGTCAAGGCTAATGGTAATAGGAAGCAAGGGACACAGATGTTTACCCAGGTTCGGGCCCTCTCGATGGAGGTAAAACCCTACTTCCTGCTTGATTAATATTGATGATATCGGTTACAAGAGTAGATCTACCACGAGATCGTAGAGGCTAAACCCTAAGAGCTAGCCTATGATGGTATGAATGTAATTGTGATTGGCCTTCTAAGGACCAACCTCTTCGGTTTATATAGACACCGGAGAGGGCTAGGGTTTACATGGAGTCGGTTACAAGGAAGGAAATATAATATCCGGATCACCAAGCTTGCCTCCCATGCAAAGGAGAGTCCCATCCGGACACGAGCCGAAGTCTTGAGTCTTGTATCTTCATGCTTCAATAGTCCGGACATTGTACACAGTCCGGCTGTCCGGATACCCCCTTATCCAGGACTCCCTCAGCACCCTCGTACACTGTAGAGTCCATACGTCGGTGACCACGGTGGACCAGGGGTGCAGCCTCCTATTATGGCCGGTGGCTTGCGCGTGCAATTAATACGAACAAGTGGGAGCGTGGCGGGTGGCGGTCAAAGGCTGTCTCGCCTCCCAGTGAGCCTGCGTGGCGGACTTGTACCATTCCTACCATCATTTCACACAGCTACTCGGACGCCTCCCGTCAATATGCACACTTGCATGCACGCCTCCCGGTATGCTTGCGCGGTGGACTATTCGCATGCGTCTCGTCAACTCAAGCTTGCTCGTACGACACACAGGGCGTGTGGCAACACATATGTTTTTTTGGTTTATTGATGATTCATTCTGCGGCTTTATTGCTTAACTAAAGTATGGCACGGTCTAACACACACGGTCCGAATAAATAATCCATATGTGATATTGGTTGCCAGTTTTTAATAATCTCCCATTTGTAAGAAGATTATATCAAAACGGGTCTCAAATTTGACAAAAAATACAATATCACAGTCTACTTGTGTCCATATATGACACCACGATAAGTTTCATGAATTTCAACTAAGTTTTGGATTTACTGAATTTTAAAAATCTATATTCTCAATGTTTTGAAATCTCTCGCACAGGGAAACATGCACCCAGGGACACATATGATTTTTCAATCCATTTTGGTGCACATGTAGCTCAAATTTGATTTTTGCACATTAAATCCCTAGAAAATCAATCAATGTATAAAAACGGTCGAATGATGTCTATTTTTTAATTTTAACACGACACTCCGCCTTTGGTCAGATGTTCACTGCAGAAAAAGTTTGACATGCCTCAAGGTGGCTGTGGTGGTGCGAGATGTGTGTGTGTGGGGGGTGGGGGAGGGTCGGCAGTACACTACGAGTCGTGAACCTCCGTGTGGGATTATTGATCATTTTGTGAGTCATATATGCCACATCAAAGTCGTGAATTGGTTATTTAAAGCATTACATAACTCTTTCATACATAGATGATCAGGCCACATGCATGCATTGGTGGTCCTCTTGGGAACTCTCCCTCGTGCGGTTATCAGCGACATGCCCATTCGTTAGCCCGCAAAGGTTTTCAGTTTCCACCGACAACGAGAGGCATTTTACCAAAAGGTGGATTCATCTTGGCATGTGTGTGGTGTGGATCACAGTGAGATTCCATATCAAAGTTCGAGCATGTGCGTACGCACCCTCCCAACGACTTGAACTGAGGGGGCTACACGCATCATGATGTAGTGTGTTTCCTGTTTGTGAAGCATGTGACACGTCAAAGTTGTGCATTGGGTAGTATTAAAACATCACATAACACACGAGTGCATGCACGCGGTGGTTTTGTCCTATGAAATCACTCGCGTGTGCCTCTCTCTGTGGGCCCATGAGGTCGTCGTCGACCAGTTGAACGTACAACGAGAGAGAGGTTAATTTGACCAACGAGGATGGTTCTTTTTTGGTTTGTGTTACGTATATGCACGGTAGGAGTATGTAGATGTCAAAGAGGGGGCAACATGAATACTCTCTATATATGCGTGTCATAAACTCGCTCCATGTGGGGACTTTCCGGTTCCTGAGGCAGGTGCCACATCAAAGTTGTACATTATATATGTTGGTATTCAAACATCATGCACTACCATACAGGCAGTGGTTGCCCTATAGGAACTCACTCGCGTGTGGCGCTTCCATCCGTGGGCATGCGAGGTTGTCCTCCATCACTTTGACCCAATGAGAGAGAGGTTAATTTGACCATCAAGGAATGATTCTTTTTTGGTTTGTGCTATACAGTAGAAGTACATATATACCACGCGTCGAATGGGGGCATACATATAGCACATACCATGCATCATGAACCTTGCGCTCTCTATGGGGAATTTTTGGTTTCCTATATATGTGGTGCCACATCAAAGTTGTGCATTGCGTATTCAAACACCACACAAACACCTCTTTGGGCCACATGCAGACGGTGGTACATAGTCCTATATAGGATGATCACTCGCGTGCGACGTACGCTTCGCTTCTGTGCTCGGCCCGCGAGTTCGTTGTCCATCACTTTGACCCAGTGAGAGAGAGAGGTACATTTGACGAATAAGGAGGATTAATTATTTTAGGGCTGTGTTACTAGGTGTATAGGACTTTGCGGTTTTTGAGGAAAATGTCACATCAAAGTTGTGCATTAGGTATTCAAAACATCACAACACACCTCTTCATATATATGTTCTAGCACACGTGCAATCACGATGGTTGTTGTCCTATATATGACACTCACTCATGCGGTTATTGGCAATGCTTCCATCTGTTGGCCCGCTTGGTCCATCACTTTCACCGACAACGCGAGAGAGGTTAACTAATTTAACTTAGGAGGAGATTATTTTTTTGTTTGTCTCATGATATAGATCATGATGTGAGATTACATATATATAATAGCGCATGTGTACAGATGAATCCATCCCACTGGATCGAGAGGGGGGGGGCGAGCACACGACACGTCATGAACGACCTCTTGCTCTGTGTGGGGAGGTCTGCGATTTTCAAAGCATGCACCACATCAATGTTGTGCATTGGGTCGGGTATTCAACACATACGCATGCATCACACACCTCCATAAATATGTTCGGGACACACGCATGCAATGGTTGTCTTTGGACACACTCTCACTCACTTGGTTATGGGTGGCCAGCCTATATATATTCATGGGCCCGCGCGGACGTCCATCATTTTGACCAACGACGAGAAAGGTTACCAGGGTGGATTCTTCTTCTTTGCTTTGAGTTATCGTATAGTAGGTCGCCCATTCCAAGCCTAATTAAGTTTGAGCGCATGCTACGCGTCGTGAACCCTTGATCAGTGTGGGGATTTTACGGTTCCAAAGCATGGCGCCGCATCAAATTTGTGCATGGGGTATTCAAACACCACACACCACTTCCATATACATACTTGGGCCACATGCACAGAGTGGGTTTGTCTTCATACCGTACTCCCTCGCGAGGTTATCGGCGACAAGCTAGCCCATTTTGCGGTCCGTGTGGACGTCCATCACTTTGACCAACAATGAGCGGGAGAGGTTGTACGACTAAGTTGGATTCTGCTTGGTCTATGTTACAGTACGTCTTGCTGAGATGCCCTCCCCCCAATGCGCGTGTGGGGGGGGTGGAGGGGCTACTTCGTGCTACCTACAACCTATGTGGGTTCTTGGAAGTCCGGTTAATTTGCGAGGCACACGTGCCACATCAAAGTTGTGAATGGTAGTTAAATATCACACCACACCCTTTTCATACATATAGTAGGGCCACCCGCATGTGGTTCGTATGTGGTCTCACCCATCTTGCGCCACAAGCACGCATTTGTGGGTCGGCACACGTCCCACCTTTGTCGGGAAGCGAAAGAGAAAGTTTGACCATATATATGATGGACTCCTATAGGTTTTGTGATACGTGATACGTCTCCAACGTATCTATAATTTATGAAGAATTCATGCTATTATATTATCAGTTTTGGATGATTATGGGCTTTACTAAGCACTTTTATATTATTTTTGGGACTAACCTATTAACCGGAGGCCGAGCCCTAATTGTTGTTTTCTTGCCTATTTCAGTGTTTCAAAGAAAAGGAATATCAAACGGAGTCCAAACGGAATGAAACCTTCGGGAGCATGATTTTTGGAACAAACATGATCCACGAGACGTGGAGCTGAAGTCAGGAAGCTTCAAGGAGGCCACGAGGCAGGGGGCGCGCCCACTCCCATGGGCGCTCCCTCCACCCTCCTGGGCCCCCCGAGGCTCCCCTGACCGACTTCTTTCGCCTATATAAGTCCATATACCCTAAAACCTTCGGGGAACACAAAAAATAGGGAGTTCCGCTGCCGCAAGCCTCTGTGCCACCAAAAACCTCTCTGGAGCCCGTTCCGGCACCCTGCCGGAGGGGGAATCCATCATCGGTGGCCATCTTCATCATCCTGGTGCTCTCCATGACGAGGAGGGAGTAGTTCACCCTCGGGGCTCAGGGTATGTACCAGTAGCTATATGTTTGATCTCTCTCTCTCTCTCTCTCGTGTTCTCTCTATGGCACAATCTTGATGTATCGCGAGCTTTGCTATTTTAGTTGGATCTTATGATGTTTCTCCCCCCTCTACTCTTTTGTGATGAATTGAGTTTTCCCCTTGAAGTTGTCTTGTCGGATTGAGTCTCTAAGGATTTGAGAACACTTGATGTGTGTCTTGTCGTGCTTATCTGTGGTGACAATGGGATATTCACGTGATCTACCTGATGTATGTTTTAGTGATCAACATACGGGTTCAATGAACTTATGCATAGGGTTGGCACATGTTTTCGTCTTGACTCTCCGGTAGAAACTTCGGGGCACTCTTTGAAGTACTTTGTGTTGGTTGAATAGATGACTCTGAGATTGTGTGATGCATATCGTATAATCATGCCCACGGATACTTGAGGTGACATTGGAGTATCTAGGTGACATTAGGGTTTTGGTTGATTTGTGTCTTAAGGTGTTATTCTAGTACGAACTCTATGATAGATCGAACGGAAAGAATAGCTTCGTGTTATTTTTCTACGGACTCTTGAATAGATCGAGCAGAAAGGATAACTTTGAGGTGGTTTCATACCCTACCATAATCTCTTTGTTTGTTCTCCGCTATTAGTGACTTTGGAGTGACTTTTTGTTGCATGTTGAGGGATAGTTATATGATCCAAGTATGTTATTTATTATTGAGAGAACTTGCACTAGTGAAAGTATGAACCTTAGGCCTTGTTTCCTACCATTGCAATACCATTTATGCTCACTTTTATCATTAGTTACCTTGCTGTTTTTATATTTTCAGATTACAAATACTCATATCTATCATCCATATTGCACTTGTATCACCATCTCTTCACTGAACTAGTGCACCTATACAATTTACCATTGTATTGGGTGTGTTGGGGACACAAGAGACTCTTTGTTATTTTATTGCAGGGTTGCTTGAGAGAGACCATCTTCATCCTACGCCTCCCACGGATTATAAACCTTAGGTCATCCACTTGAGGGAAATTTGCTACTGTCCTACAAACCTTTGCACTTGGAGGCCCAACAACGTCTACAAGAAGGTTGTGTAGTAGACATCAGTACGGCAGGGTGAGATTTCACGCCTAGCTATTTGGGGGCATGCATTCATAGCTAGGATTCCCTTACCGCCAACATGAAGTGGGGTTCGTAGGGGGTGGCTGACTACCAATACCGTGCTTTTGTGCGACAGGTGCCACATCAAAGTTGTGCATTGGGTATTTGAACATCAAACCACCCTTTTCATACATATATTTTGTCCACATGCAAGTGTGTTCGTGTTCTGACCCTCTCCCGCGTCATTCTTTTTGCCAAATTTATAAACAGCACACAAGTTGGATGTATAAACCGTCTGTGATTGGGTACGCAACAGATACGGTTTGGTCAGACTACCCGTGTGCCACGCTCGTGCCCTGTAGTCCCTTACATCAGCATAGTAGATTCGGCTCCACGAGGCTTCCCTCCTAGTCTTAAAAATATGTACTGCCTTGTAATCTTGAAAATATCTACCGCCTGGAAGGTTTTAATGTTTGATAGCACACGAGTAGTATGTGCGGACCATGTGCAATATCTGTTACTCCTGCTCTGCTTCAGTACCTTGATTCAAGTTTTCAGTAGCCCCGGCATTTTACTCCCGCCTCTGCATCGCTCGCAATCTCAAAAATATCTGCTCGCCATTGATTCAAATTTTCAATAGCCCTGCCTTGTTACTGCCGCCTCAGCATTCCTCGCTATCTCAAAAATATCTTTCACCCTTGATTCAAATTTTTAGTTGCCCCGGCATTTTACTCCCGCCTGTGCATCCCTCGCAATCTCAAAAATATTTGCTCGCCCTTGATCCAAATTTTAAGTAGCCCCGCCTAGTAAAATTTTCGGTTGCCGCGGTATTTCCTCAAACACCTTGCCCCCCTCCACACACTCCACACACACTTCCCAAAACCTCCGCTCACATAGACACAGACTGATGAGGACATCAATACCATTGTTACACCCACAGCCCCTGTTGCTATACATACTGGACCAACTACTAGAGCTCGCTCACGCCAATTAAATTACCATGTACTTTCGTTTCTTGGTAATGATTCTAATGTTCATGAGAATATGATGCTGCCTAAATTGGATACATTTGTTTCGCTTACAAATGAAGGGCCTAGCTTGGAGAAGGATGAACATTGGAGCAAGAACAAGCATGGAGATGATGGCATGTTCTAGGGGAACAAGAACGGAGTTACAAGTGATTATTTCAGGACGTTGAAGCCACCATAATGAGTGCATGAAGCCTTGGACGAAGTATACAAGATGCTACTTCCTAACTTTCGTCCAGAGGTTATTCTAGGTGTTGCATCACCTTATTATTGGGCCAGGCCCATGTATTTTCAAAATACTTGAGTATAGGCTGTTTTTAGGGTTGGTTTTGGACCCCTTCCCCAAGGGCCACGAAATTTCCCCCTCTTCCTCCATATATACAACCCTTAGGGCGTCGTTTAGACTTTGGGTTTTGTTTAGATTAAAGTTTGCCATAGGTGCAACTTCGCGTACTTCGTTTGTGTTCAACGACCAGACAAAGGCGTCACAGAACCCCACCTTCATTAATAAAGCTTTCCTCTTATATTCGCAATATCCAGATTGCAATCTCAGTTTCTTGCTTGTTCTTCGTTTGCTCGCAGGAAAACAGACCCTCGTGGTCAGGTTGATCGTGCTCCAGCATGGTCAATAACCCCTTGGAAGTTGGTTTAGCGATTGCTAAGGCGCGACGTCTCGCACGTTCGTAGTCGGATCGTCAAGGTCGACTCCCACAGAAAATGATAGCCACCATATCATCTAAAGACGGGACACCTTTGCCTGTATCAAGTGGTATCATATTTCCAGGTTGCTCGGTGAGATTTTATAGTTTTTCGTAGTTTAGATCGAGTCTGTTCTTCATACCTACAGTCGACGAAAAAGCCAAAAAAAATTAGGGTTAGTTCCTCATATCCGAACCAATCTGAGCCTTTGCATAATCTTTTTAGAGTTTTGCATTGTTGAATTTGTGGTTGCATCATCGTGTCTAGTTGCTGGTCTTAGTGTCTAGTCCTTTAGAGTTTCGAGTTCTTTTCACAAGTTGTCACGTCGCCGCCGCATCATCATCGTCACCGCTTCCATATACCCACCATGATCATCACCGCTGCCATATACCATCATCGTCATCACCGCTGCCATATGCCACCATCATCATCACCGCTGCCATCTACCACCATCGTCATCACCGCAGCCATATACCACATATCCACCGCCATCACGATAATCTGAGTCCACCTGCAACATATATCCGCCACCAGTCCGAGTTCCACCAGATTCATCTCCGCCACCAGTGCGAGTTCCACCAGATTCATCTCCGCCACCAGTCCTAGTCCGAGTCCAGTATTTTGTTACTCTGTTTTGGATTTCGAGATCATGCCATACTCCGAGTCGTGACAGAGAAGGACCGCCGAACTTCCGTGTTACCCGTAGTAGAAAAATAGTTCCAATTTAAAAAAAACTAAATCTGGAAAATTCTGGCTAGGCAGTTTCTAGACCATTTGTAGACTTTTTCGAAAAAAAATTGTTGCGAAGCAAAAAAAGCGCAAAAAGGTGAAAAAATAGAAAAAAAATACAGTGTATGCTCCTTCGTTGTTTACGTGCAGCGCCGTGATTTTGTTAGTGTTCTAGTCTCGCGTCTCTAGCACGGTCTAGCCTAGGACTAGCACAGTACCGTCGTTGAGCGTTTATTCAACTTTGCATCTCTGAATTGATTATTGCTGACCTTTTTTGCTACCATATTATAAGCCTTCCCAGCTCCACAAACATCTGCGTCGTGCGTTTGACTCTCCCTGGTAATCGCTCTATCCAAGCTTTGAGAGTTTTGACTACAACGATTGCCGATCACCACCCGCTGCTGGGTAAGAACTGGTAAGAATTTGAGATTCACTTGACGGATTTGTGACACCCCACCACCACCATTTTCCAGTAGTCTGTAGGATCATATTCTTGTCTATTTCTATTGTTGCTAACTATGGCAGGACCACAGGCCGACAAGATTGAGAGGGAGAACATGACGAACAAGGAGCTTCATGACAAGTTTCATCAAATGTTGGGTCAACAGGTGGAAGACATGATGGCCAGCTTTGGAAAGGCAATGGAGAAGATGGATGACATTGAGAAGAAAATTGACACCAAGTTGGACGCCAAGTTCGATGAATTACTCAAACGTCTCCCACCACCAGTTTCACACCGTGATACAGTAGTGCGAGCACATCGTATTCCTATTGAGCCAGGACAAAATTCTAGTGCCGCTGCTACTGCTGTTGGTTAGATGTGGTCTTGTTGAGGAGAATGAAGCTATGCTTGCACGTTTTATGGGTGGATTAAATAGGGAGATTCAGACCATTCTAGAGTATAAGGAGTATACTAATATCACTCGTTTATTCCATCTTGCTTGTAAAGCTGAACTTGAAGTGCAGGATCGATAAGCATTGGCGCGAACTAACTTTTCTGCAGGTCGACCTTCATCATGGACACCACGTGCATCTTCTACTCCCACTGGACCGGCACCTCCATCAGGTGCCACCTCCAGCTGTGATACAAGAAAGCAGGCACAGCCACCGCTATCTGCCAAGAGCGCACTTGCCGGGCCTGCACAGAGCTCTTCTTCTTCCATGGCATCAACCGGGCACACAAGTGATATTATTTGTCGTTGTTGTAAGGGAAGATGTCATTATGTGAGAGAATGCAAATCTCAGCGTGTGATGATTGCTACTAAGGATGTTGGGTATGAGTCCGCTAGTGACTATGATGAGGAGACTTTGGCTCTTATTACACGTGAAGAACACGGTGGAGATGATTTTGATCATGAGACGCAATACATGGCTCCTGAAGACGCTGACATGTATGAATGTTTAGTTGCTCAACATGTTTTGAGTGTGCACGTCACACAAGCTGAGCAAAATCAGAGGCATAATTTGTTCCATACGAAGGGAGTTGTGAAGGAACGTTCTGTGCATGTCATCGTAGATGGAGGGAGCTGCAACAACTTGGCTAGCATGGAGATGGTGGAGAAGCTATCTCTCACCACAAGACCACATCCACATCCTTACTACATCCAATGGTTCAACAATAGTGGCAAGGTTAAGGTAACACATACTGTTCGTGTGCATTTTAGTATCTCTACATATGCGGATTATGTTGATTGTGATGTGGTAACTACGCAAGCATGTTCCTTATTACTTTATCGACCATGGCAATTTGTTAAAAATTCTGTACACCATGGTAGAAACAATCAGTATACTCTTGTTCATAAGGTTAAAAATATTACTTTGCTTCCTATGACTCCTGATTCCATTTTGAAAGATGATATTAATAGAGCTAATAAAGCAAAATAGGAGAAGAATAAGAGTGAAAATCAGATTGTGGCAAAAGAATTTGAGAAACAAATGAAGTCTACTAATAAACCATCTAGTGTTGCTTCTGAAATTAAATTGAAAAGTGCATGTTTATTTGCCACCAAATCTGATATTGATGAGCTAGATTTTAGCAAATCTATTTGCTATGCTTTTGTGTGCAAAGAGGCATTATTTTCATTGGAGGACGTGCCTTCCTCTTTACCTCCTGCTGTCACTAACATTTTGTAGGAGTTCGCTGACATCTTCCCACAAGACGTGCCACCGGGATTACTGCCTATTCGAGGGATTAAGCATCAGATTGACTTAATTCCCGGTGCTTCACTGCCAAACCGTGCGCCATACCGTACCAATCCAGAGGAGATGAAGGAGATTATGCGTCAAGTACAAGAGCTTCTCGACAAATGTTATATACGCGAACCCCTTAGTCCTTGTGTTGCTCCTATTATTCTAGTGCAAAAAAGGATGGTACATCGCGTATGTGTGTTCATTGTAGAGGCATTAATAATATTACTATTTGTTATCGTCATCCTATTCCTAGGCTAGATGATATGCTTGATGAATTGAACGGCTCTACAATATTCTCCAAAGTTGATTTGCGTAGTGGATACCATCAAATTCGTATGAAATTGGGGGATGAATGGAAAACAACATTTAAAACTAAGTTTGGATTATTTGAGTGGTTAGTCATGCCTTTTGGGTTAACTAATGCACCTAGTACTTTCATGAGATTAATGAACGAAGTTTTATGTGCTTTCATTGGACGATTTGTGGTAGTTTACTTTGATGACATATTGATTTATAGCAGATCTTTGGAGGAACATTTGGAACATTTACGTGCTGTTCTTATTGCTCTACGTGATGCACGTTTGTTTGGTAACCTTGGGAAGTGCACCTTTCGCACCGACCGAGTGTCTTTTCTTGGCTATGTTGTTACTCCACAGGGAATTGAAGTTGATAAAGCCAAGATTGAAGCTATTGAGAGTTGGCCGCAGCCCAAAACGGTCACACAAGTGAGGAGTTTTCTTGGCCTCGCTGGATTTTATAGGCATTTTGTGAGAGATTTTAGCACCATTGCTACGCCTCTCAATGAGCTTACAAAGAAGGATGTGCCTTTTGTTTGGGGTACTGCACAAGAAGATGCCTTCACGGAGTTGAAAGATAAGTTGACACGTGCTACTTTACTCCAACTTCCTGATTTTAATAAGACATTTCAGCTTGAATGTGATGCTAGTGGAATTGGATTAGGAGGTGTGTTATTACAAGATGGCAAACCTGTTGCATACTTTTCTGAAAAATTGAGTGGGCCTAGTCTAAATTATTCTACTTATGATAAAGAATTATATGCTCTTGTTCGGACTTTAGAAACATGTAACATTTTTTATGGCCCAAAGAATTTGTTATACATTCTGATCATGAATATTTGAAACATATTAAAAGTCAAGCTAAACTGAATCGTAGACATGTTAAATGGGTTGAATTCATTGAGACTTTCCCTTATGTCATTAAACACAAGGGTAAAGAAAATGTTATTGCTGATGCATTGTCTCATCGCTATACTATGCTTTCACAACTTGACTTCAAAATATTTGGTTTGGAGACCATCGAAGATCAATATGTGCATGATGCCGATTTTAAAGATGTATTACAGAATTGTAAAGAAGGAAGAACATGGAACAAGTTTGTCGTTAATGATGGATTTGTGTTCCGTGCTAACAAGCTATGCATTCCAGCTAGCTCCGTTCGTCTTTTTTTGTTGCAAGAGGCGCATGGAGTAGGACTAATTGGACACTTTGGCGTGAAGAAGACGGAGGCCATACTTGCTACACATTTCTTTTGGCCAAAGATGAGACGGAATGTTGAGCGCTTTGTTCCTCGCGGCACTACATGTCAAAAAGCTAAGTCATGACTCAATCCTCATGGTTTATATATGCCTTTGCCTGTACCTAGTGTTCCTTGGGAGGATATATCTATGGACTTTGTTTTAGATTTACCTTGAACAAAGAAGGGGAGGGATAGCATATTTGTTGTCGTGGATAGATTCTCGAAAATGGCACACTTTATACCATGTCATAAAAGCATTGATGCTGTTAATGTTGCTGATTTGTTCTTTCCTGAAATTATTTGCTTGCGTGGTGTGCCAAATACTATTGTTTCAGATCGTGATACTAAATTTCTTAGCCACTTTTGGAGATGTTTATGGGCTAAGTTGGGGACTAAACTTCTTTTTAGTACTACTTGTCACCCCCAAACTGATGGACAAACTGAAGTAGTCAATAGAACTTTGTCTACTATGCTTAGGGTTGTTTTGAAGAATAATAAGAAAATGTGGAAGAATGCTTGCCTCATATTGAATTTGCTTATAATCGTTCATTGCATTCTACTAAGATGTGCCCTTTGAAATTGTGTATGGTTTCCTACCTCATGCACCTACTGATTTGTTGCCTCTTCCATCTTCGGAGAAGGTTAATTTCGATGCTAAACAATGTGCTGAATTGATTTTAAAAATGCATGAGTTAACTCAGGAAAACATTGAGCATATGAATGCTAAATATAAACTTGCTGGAGATAAGGGTAGAAAACATGTTTTGTTTGCACCTGGAGATCTTGTTTGGTTACATTTGTGCAAGGATAGATTTCCTGATTTGGGCAAATCCAAGCTAATGCCACATGTTGTTGGTCCTTTTAAGGTGTTAGAGAAAATAAATGATAATGCCTATAAACTTGAGCTGCCTACAGATTTTGGGTTTAGTCTCACTTTTAACATTGCAGATTTGAAGCCTTATTTGGGTGAGGAAGATGAGCTTCCGTCGAGGACGACTTTATTTCGAGAGGGGGAGGATGATGAGGACATCAATACCATTGTTAGACCCACATCCCCTGCTGCTATACATACTGGACCAATTACTAGAGCTCGTGCACGCCAATTAAATTACCAGGTACTTTTGTTTCTTGGTAATGATTCTAATGTTCATGAGAATATGATGCTGCCTAAATTGGATACATTTGTTTTGCTTACAAATGAAGGGCCTAGCTTGGAGAAGGATGAACATTGGAGCTAGAACAAGCATGGAGATGATGGCATGCGCAAGGGGAACAAGAACGGAGTTACAAGTGATGATTTCAGGGCGTTGAAGCCACCATAATGAGTGCATGAAGCCTTGGATGAAATATACAAGATGCTACTTCATAACTTTCGTCCAGAGGCTATTCCAGGTGCTGCGTCACCTTATTATTGGGCCAGGCCCATGTATTTTCGAAATACTTGAGTATTGGCTGTTTTTAGTGTATGTATGTGTGGGGAAACAAGAGATAGGGTTGGTTTAGGACCCCTTCCCCAAGGGCCACGAAATTCCCCCCTCTTCCTCCATATATACAGCCCTGAGGGCGTCGTTTAGACTTTGGGTTTTTTTTAGATTAAAGTTCGCCATAGCTCGAACTTCGCGTACTTCATTTGTGTTCAACGACCAGAGAAAGGCGTCACAGAACCCCACCTTCATTGATAAAGCTTTCCTCTTATATTTGGAATATCCAGATTGCAATCTCAGTTTCTTGCTTATTCTTCATTTGCTCGCAGGAAAACAGACCCTCGTGGTCAGGTTGATCGTGCTCCGGCGTGGTCAATAACCCCTCAGAAGTTGGTTTAGCGATTGCTAAGGCGCGACGTCTCGCACGTTCGTAGTCGGATCGTGAAGGTCGACTCCCACAGAAAACGATAGCCACCATCTCATTGACAGACGGGACACCTTTGCCTGTATCACACACTACCCCTCCCTCACTCAAAACCATTGGTAGGTCACCGCCGTCGCCGCCGCCTCCATCCTCAACCTCTGCCTATGTGCCGGGGAGCTCCAGGAGCCAATGGCCAAAAATATGTTTATCATGGCCTCTTCTCCCGATGATGGTGAGGTGGCCGCCGAGGTGTCCCCGTCGTCCTCCGCGGGCTCTTTATCAATCCTCCATCGCTGGTCACCCGATCCGCCCGCCGCCGCGCCCCTACGCCGGTTCGAGGACTTCCCCATCCTCCCTCCAGCCCGGCCGCTGATGAGGTCCTACCTCGGGGTCCGGCAGCGGTGATGCTGGACGTGGGTCACCGAGATTACGGATCGAGAGACCCACACCCGCCGGTGGCTCAGTATCTTCCACACGATCAAGCTCGCGGCATTGGAGTACGACCGTTGGCAGGTCCGCTTCCATGGCGCGGTGGCTAGGCTCAATTTCCCCTTCGGCACAAGTCTGGTCGACCTCGTTCTGCCGGAGCTAGGGGTGGTGAGCTTGGCTATGGCGCGGGAGGACCGCGAGGCATGGCAGCACCTCGAGGCCAAGGCCGCTGACAAGGCCTACATGCAAGCGCTCCGCAGGCAGCACCCAGAGCTCGTGGGGCGGAGCCGGTGATCTTTGCCGGCGCGGAGGGAGGAGAGGTTATCATGCTCTCCTATGATGACAAGGTTGAGGCGGCGAGGACAGCGGCGTGGAGGGCATCGAAGTGGGAGGTGAGGATGCGGAGATCAACATCGACGAGTGGAGGAGTGTCGTCCCCAACGACCCCGACGACGGCACCGGCCTGGACCCGGCTCGTGGCACACCGTACCTAACGAGGAAGGATTGTTTCGATGTGAAGCCTGGTTAATTAGGCTACTATAACCCCATGTTAATGGTGCCAAGTCATCACAATTACTGTTGCTAATCTTGCTTTGATTCAAACACAATTCAATTTCAAATTCAAATTATAGGTGGATTAATAAAATTCTCAAACATGAAAACTAAAGTGTTCGAAATTTGGCAAATAATTCATAGTCAATATTGTTGGAGGAGCCAACATTTCACAAAGTATTTAAAGGTCCTAAAATAAGTAAAACAATGGTAAAACAACTACTCAAATGTTTTTTTAGAATTGAAAAAATATAAACTATTTTGATTTTGTACCAAACACTTTGTGGCAGTAGAGTAAACTAAGGCATTAATTTTGGGACTAGGCTTAGGTTTTATAAAACTCAAATAAAATAAAAAGAAGCCCCCCTCCCCGTTGGGCCTTGGCCTATTTGGCCAAGTGGCCCAACCAAACAGCCCAGCCGGCCACCCCATGGCCTATATGGCCACAAACCACCTAACCCTAGATCGACCCACTCTCTCTCTCTCGAGCCCCCACTCTCTCCCTCGTCTCTCCCCTCCCCCCGCCTGTTCTCGATCGACGGGAGGGACCCGATCCCGCTCCGCCTCGTGACCTCAACCCCGGCGCACATCCCCGTGCCGCCCCTCCGCCGTCGCTTCGTCTCCCTCCTGCGCCTCCCCCTCTTCCCCAATCTGGATGCGCCGCCACCAGGGGACCTCGTCGCCCCGATGCCGGCACCTCCCCCTGAGCGGCGCCGCCCTCCGCCGCCCCCCTTGTCGATGTCAAAACCGGCGGATCTCAGGTAGGGGGTCCCGATCTGTGCGTCTAAGGCTAATGGTAACATGAGGCAAGGGATACGATGTTTTACCCAGGTTCGGGCCCTCTCGATGGAGGTAAAACCCTACTTCCTGCTTGATTGATATTGATGATATGGGTATTACAAGAGTTGATCTACCACGAGATCGTAGAGGCTAAACCCTAGAAGCTAGCCTATGATGATTATGATTGTGATTGTCCCTCTAAGGACTAAACCCTCCGGTTTATATAGACACCGGAGGGGGCTAGGGTCTACACAGAGTCGGTTACAAAGAAGGAAATCTATCATCCAGATCGCCAAGCCTGTCTTCCACGGAAAGGAGAGTCCCATCCGGACATGGGACGAAGTCTTGAGTCTTGTATCTTCACGCTCCAGTAGTTCGGACAAAGTGTATAGTCCGGCTGTCCGGATACCCCCTAATCCAGGACTTCCTTAGTAGCCCCTGAATCGGGCTTCAATGACGATGAGTCCGGCGCGTAGATTGTCTTCAGCATTGCAAGGCGGGTTCAATCTCTGAATATTCCGAAGCAGATTTACGGATCGTGTCCAGCTTTGTGAGATAATTTCCGCACACCTCCATAGAGAGCATAGTACTTCATAAATCTGATCTGCTGGTAATTTTTGCACGGTGTGCTCTTACGCCGTAGTCTGGTCTAACACGAACCGGTTTTTCTTGGCATGCCTCAATACGCGTTGCGAGGCGGTTTTATTGGCACGCCCTGCCAAAGCAGAGATCGTGTTCCCCTTATTGGGGGATCTTCCATCGATACGGGCGTGCGCCACCCCACGACGACTGTTGGTGTGACTCCGTGTTTTTAGGTAAGTCTCAAGTGGTTACGCTGAGGACGCTTGATATTCACCCCCTTTATAGAGGGGCCTGATACGTCCATTTTGCATCATGCTTTTATATCTATATTTATTGCATTATGGGCTGTTATTACACATTATACATCAATAATTATGGCTATTCTCTCTTATTTTACAAGGTTTACCATGAAGAGGGGGAATGCCGGCAGCTGGAATTCTGGCTGGAAAAGGAGAAAACGTGGAAACCTATTCTGCACAACTCCAAAAGACCTGAGACTCCACGAAACAACTTTTTGGAATTAATAAGAATTTATGGGCAAAAGAAATAGGACAGGGGGCCCACACCCTGTCCAGGAGACAGGGTGTCGCACCCCCCTAGGGCGTGGCCCCTATCTCCTTGGCCCCCTGGTGGGCCTCCGGCGTCCATCTTCTACTATATCATCACTTTTCCCCTGGAAAAAATAGTAGGCAAGCTTACGGGACGAAACTCCGCCGCCACGAGGCGTAACCTGGGCGGAATCAATCTAGGGCTCTGGCGGAGCTGTTCTGCCGGGGAAACTTCCCTCCGGGAGGGGGAAATCATCACCAATGTCATCACCAACGATCCTCTCATCGGGAGGGGGTCAATCTCCATCAACATCTTCACCAGTACCATCTCCTCTCAAAACCCTAGTTCATCTCTTGTATCCAATCTTGTATCAAAACCACAAATTGGTACCTGTGGGTTGCTAGTAGTGTTGATTACTCCTTGTAGTTGATGCTATTTGGTTTACTTGGTGGAAGATCATATGTTCAGATCCTTTATGCATATTATTACCCTCTGATTATGAACATGAATATGCTTTGTGAGTAGTTACGTTTGTTCCTGAGGACATGTGTGAAGTCTTCCTATTAGTAGTCATGTGAATTTGGTATTCGTTTGATATTTTGATGAGATGTATGTTGTCTTTCCTCTAGTGGTGTTATGTGAACGTTGACTACATAGCACTTCACCATTATTTGGGCTTAGAGGAAGGCATAGGGAAGTATTAAGTAGATGATGGGTTGCTAGAGTGACAAAAGCTTAAACCCTAGTTTATGCGTTGCTTCGTTAGGGGTTGATATGGACCCATATGTTTAATGTTGTGGTTAGGTTTACCTTAATACTCCTTTTTGTAGTTGTGGATGCTTGCAATAGGGGTTAATCATAAGTGGGATGCTTGTCGAAGTTAGGACAGTACCCAAGTGCCGGTCCACCCACATATCAAATTATCAAAGTACCGAATGTGAATCTTATGAACGTGATGAAAACTAGCTTGACGATAATTCCCTATGTGTCCACGGGAGCTCCTTCTTCATTATTAGAATTTGTCCAGGCTTATCCTTTGCTACATAAAGGATTAGGCCACCTTGCTGCACTTTATTTACTTTATTTACTTTTTGCTCGTTACTATTTATCTTATCACAAACCCATGTATCACCTACTATTTCAGTGCTTGCAGAGAAAACCTTACTGAAAACCGCTTATCATTTCCTTCTGCTCCTCGTTGGGTTCGACACTCTTACTTATCAAAAGGACTACGATAGATCCCCTATACTTGTGGGTCATTAAGACTCTTCTTTGGCACCGTTGCCGGGGAGCGTAGCGCTCTTGGTGAGTGGAACTTGGTAAGGAAACATTTATATAGTGTGCTGAAATTTTCGGTTACTTGTCACTATGGAAACTAATCCTTTGAGTGGCTTGTTTGGGATATCTTCACCCCAACCAGAAGAGCAAAGAGATGCTCCTCAACCTACTGAATCTTATGAAAATATTCACTTTGAGATTCCTTCGGGTATGATAGAAAAACTGCTAGCTAATCCTTTTGGAGGAGACGGAACATTGCATCCCGATTTACACCTCATCTTTGTGGATGAAGTTTGTGGATTATTTAAGCTTGCAGGTATTCCTGATGTTGTTGTCAAAAGGAAGGTCTTCCCTTTTTCTTTGAAGGGAGGTGCAATGACATGGTATAGGCTATGTGATGATACGAGATATTGGAATTATAAGCGATTGAAGTTGGAATTTCACCAGAAGTTCTATCCTATGCATCTTGTTCATCGTGATCGTAATTACATATATAATTTCTAGCCTCGCGAAGGAGAAAGCATCGCTCAAGCTTGGGGGAGGCTTAAGTCAATGTTGTATTCAAGCCCCAATCATGAACTCTCTCGGGAAATGATTATTCAGAATTTTTATGCTTGGCTTTCTCTTGATAATCGCAACCTGCTCGATACTTCCTGTGTTGGTTCCTATATGCTGAAGACTATTGATTTCAAATGGGACTTATTGGAAAGAATTAAACACAACTCAAGATTGGGGTTCCGGCGATGGTAAGGAGTCGGTATGACACCTAAGTTCGATTGTGTTAAATCTTTTATGGATACCGATGCTTTCCGTGGATTTAGCTCTAAGTATGGACTTGACTCTGAGATAGTAGCTACTTTTTGTGAAACTTTTGCTACCCACGTTGATCTCCCTAAAGAGAAGTGGTTTAAATATGATCCTCCTGTTGAAGTGAAAGTAGTTGCGCCTATTACAGTCGAAGAGAAGACTATTACATATAGTGATCCTATTGTTCCTACTGCTTATGCTGAAAACCTCCTTTTCCGATTAGGATAAAAGATCATGCTAAAGCTTCGACTATTGCTCGTAAGAGCAATGTTAGAACCCATACACCTCCTGAGCAAATCAAAGTTGAACCTAATGTTGCTATTGTGAAAGATCTCTTGTCTGATAATATTGATGGGCATGTTATTTATTTCTGTGATGAAACTGCTAGAATTGCCAAACCTTGTGCTAAAGATAAACATAGACCTGTGCTAGGCATGCCTGTTATTTCTGTTAAAATAGGAGATCATTGTTATCATGGCTTATGTGATATGGGTGCTAGTGCTAGTGCGATACCTATTGACTTATACAAAGAAATTAAGCACGATACTACACCTACTGAGTTAGAAGATATTGATGTCACAATTAAACTTGCCAATAGAGATACTATTTCACCAATGGGAATTGTTAGAGATGTTGAAGTCTTGTGTGGGAAAACTAAATATCCTGCTGATTTTCTTGTTCTTGGCTCCCCACAAGATAGCTTTTGTCCCATTATATTTGGTAGACCCTTCTTGAACACCGTTAATGCTAGGATAGATTGCGAAAAGGATGTTGTTACTATTGGTCCAGGTGATATGTCTCATGAGTTCAACTTTTCAAAATTTCGTAGACAACACCGTGAAGAGGACTAACCTAGTAGGGATGAAATTATTGGTCTTGCTTCCATTGTTGTTCCTCCGACCGATCCATTAGAACAATATTTTCTAGACCATGAAAACGATATGTTTATGAAGGAAAGGGAAGAAATAGATGAAGTGTTCCTTAAAAAGAACCTATGCTGAAACATAACCTTCCCGTTGAAATTCTTGGGGATCCCCCTCCACCCAAGGGTGATCCCGTGTTTGAACTTGAACCATTACCTGATAATCTTAAGTATGCTTATCTTGATGGAAAAGAAATATATCTTATTATTATTAGTGCTAACCTTTCAGAGAAAGAAGAAGATTATTGAAAACTGAAGAAGCACAGAGCTGCTATTGGATATACTCTGGATGATCTTAAGGGCATTAGTCCCACATTATGCCAACACAAAAATTCAGTGGAGAAAGATGCCAAACCAGTTAGAGATCCTCAAAGACGATTAAATTCCGAAATGAAGGAAGTGGTGAGAAAGGAGATACTAAAACTCCTTGAGGCAGGTATCATTTATCCCGTTGCTGATAGTGAATGGGTAAGCCCTGTCCATTGTGTCCGTAAAAAGGGAGGTATTACCGTTGTTCCTAATGATAAAGATGAATTGATCCCGCAAAGAATTATTACAGGCTATAGGATGGTAATTGATTTTCGTAAGTTAAATAAAGCTACTAAGAAAGATCATTACCCTTTACCTTTTATTGATCAAATGATAGAAAGGCTATCCAAGCACACACATTTTTGCTTTCTAGATGGTTATTACGGCTTCTCTCGGATACTGTGTATCATTGGGGATCAATCTAAAACTACTTTTACTTGCCCTTTTGGTACTTTTGCTTATAGACGTATGCCTTTTGGTTTATGTAATGCACCTGCTACCTTTCAAAGATGCATGATGGCTATATTTTTTGATTTTTGTGAAAAGATTTGTGAGGTATTCATGGATGACTTCTCTCTCTATGGATCCTCTTTTGATGATTGTTTGAGCAACCTTGATCGAGTTTTGCAGAGATGCGAAGACACTAGTCTCGTCCTGAATTGGGAAAAGTGTCACTTTATGGTTAATGAAGGCATTGTCTTGGGGCATAAGATCTTCGAGAGAGGTATTGAAGTTGATAAAGCCAAAGTTGATGCTATTGAAAAGATGCCATGTCCCAAGGACATAAAAGGTATAAGAAGTTTCCTTGGTCATGTCGGCTTTTATAGGTGGTTCATTAAGGACTTTTCTAAAATCTCAAGGCCTTTGAATAATTTATTGCAAAAAGATATTCCTTTTGTCTTTGATGATGATTTTGTAGAAGCATTTGAAACACTCAAGAAGGCTTTGATCACTGCACCTATTGTTCAGCCACCTGATTGGAATTTACCTTTTGAAATTATGTGCGATGCTAGTGATTATGCTGTTGGTGCTGTTTTAGGGCAAAGAGTCGATAAGAAATTTAATGTTATCCAGTATGCTAGTAAGACTCTTTATACTGCCCAGAGAATCTATGCTGCTACTGAAAAAGAATTCTTAGCAATTGTGTTTGCATGTGATAAGTTTAGACCTTATATTGTTCATTCCAAAGTTACTATTCACACTGATCATACTGCTATTAAATATCTTATGGAAAAGAAAGATGCTAAGCCTAGACTCATTAGATGGGTTCTCTTGCTCCAAGAATTTGACTTGCATATTATTGATAGAAAGGGAGCTGAGAACCCCGTTGCAGACAACTTGTCTAGGTTAGAGAATGTTCTTGATGACCCACTGCCTATTAATGATAGCTTTCCTAATGAACAATTAGCGGTCGTCAATGCTTCTCGTACTGCTCCTTGGTATGCTGACTATGCTAATTACATTGTTGCTAAATATATACTGCCTAGTTTCACATACCAGCAAAAGAAAAAGTTCTTTTATGATTTAAGACATTAGTTCTGGGATGATCCACACCTTTATAAAGAAGGAGTAGATTGTATTATTAGACGTTGTGTGCCTGAGCATGAATAGGAACAAATCCAACGCAAGTGTCACTCTGAATCCTATGGAGGACACCACGCTGGAGATAGAACTGCACACAAGCTATTACAATCTGGTTTTTATTGGCCTACTCTTTTCAAAGATGCTCGTAAGTTTGTGTTATCCTGTGATGAATGTCAAAGAATAGGTAACATCAGTAGACGTCAAGAAATGCCTATGAATTATTCTCTTGTTATTGAACCGTTTGATGTTTGGGGCTTTGATTATATGGGACCTTTTCCTGCCTCCAATGGTTATACACATATTTTAGTTGCTGTTGATTATGTTACTATGTGGGTAGAAGCTATTCCAACTAGTAGTGCTGATCATAACACCTCTATTAAAATGCTTAAAGAAGTTATTTTTCTGAGGTTTGGAGTCCCTAGATATCTTATGACTGATGGTGGTTCACACTTTATTCATGGTGCTTTCCGTAAGATGCTTGCTAAGTATGATGTCAATCATAGAATCGCATCTCCTTATCACCCGTAGTCTAGTGGACAAGTAGAGTTGAGCAATAGAGAGCTCAAGTTAATTTTGCAAAATACTGTGAATAGATCTAGAAAGAATTGGTCCAAAAAACTTGATGATGCATTATGGGCCTATAGAACCGCATACAAAAATCCTATCGGTATGTCTCCATATAAGATGGTTTATGGAAAAGCATGTCATTTACCTCTTGAACTTGAACATAAAGCATATTGGGCTATTAAAGAGCTCAATTATGACTTCAAACTTGACGGTGAGAAGAGGTTGTTTGATATTAGCTCACTTGATGAATGGAGAACCCAAGCATATGAGAATGCCAAGCTTTTCAAAGAAAAAGTCAAACGCTGGCATGATAAGAGGATAGAAAAGCGTGAGTTTAACGTAGGAGATTATGTGTTATTGTTCAACTCTCATTTAAGATTTTTTGCAGGAAAGCTTCTCTCAAAATGGGAAGGTCCCTACGTTATCGAGGAGGTCTATCATTCTGGTGCTATAAAAATCAACAACTTCGAAGGCACAAATCCGAGGGTGGTAAACGGTCAAAGAATTAAACATTATATTTCAGGTAACCCTATCAATGTTGAAACTAATATTATTGAAACCATAACCCCTAAGGAATACATAAGAGACAGTTTCCAGAACGTTCCAGACTCAGAAAAGGCATAGGTATGTGGTACGGTAAGTAAACCGACTCCAAAACAACTCTAATGGCAATTTTTATCAGTTTTGGATTATTTCAAGATTTTAGGAAGAAAGAAGTAGTCCGAAAGGGACACGAGGCTCCCACGAGAGAGGAGGGCGCGCCCCCCTGTAGGGCGCGCCCCCTGTCTCTTGGGCACCTCGTGTGCCTCCCGGACTCCGTTTTCTTGTATGTTACGTATTTTGGTCGGTAAAAATTCATTATATATACTCCCGAAGGTTTTGACCACCGTATCAAGCAAATATCCTCTGTTTTCGTTTCGAGCTGTTTCTGTTTCAGATCTAGAGCATCATGTCGTCTCCAAGCGCTCCCAAGGACAAGTTTTTCGAGAGGGTTATTAACCCCTACCTTGCGGAGGTGCTGCATCACCCTCAAACCATTGAGATGCGTGAGGGGGTGTTGCACATCTGCGATGTGGAGGGACCAAGGCGTACCGGGAGCATGGAGACAAAGCTCGAAGCTATGGAGCAAGAAGTTTTCAAGTGTCAAGGGATGGTGGAGCGTGGACTCAACGCCAACCAGATGATGATCATGGAGTTCACCAACAACCACAAGCTGGATGCCAAAGTCATTGGGGAGACCATCTTCAAGCTTCAAGAGAAAATCGAGCACCTCCAAGCGTAGATTTATGACCTGCAAAACCAGAACTCTGAGTATGAATATAGATTCAAAAGGATGAGTTTGGCTACAGATTTAAGGATCCCGGAAACTCGATCATCCTTTTATGATGGAGAGCCTATGCCTTGGAAGACGGACGACAAGCCTGCATCATCAACAACTCCCACTTCACCACCCCCGAAGAAATAATCACATGGGTATGAGCACTCCCCTTGGCAACTGCCAAGCTTGGGGGAGGTGCCCCGGTATCGTATCACCATCACACTCTATCTTTACCGCTTTCTTTAGTTCGATCCTTTTAGTAGTATCTTGTTCTATTAGTACTTGAAGTTTTTGATATCAAGTAGTTTTGAGTTTTGCTTTGTGATCTCTTTATGTAATCGAGTCCGTGTGCTATCCATAATAAAGATAGTGTTGAGTCAAGGGCTTTGCTATGTTGCTATGATCTTAAGAAAGTAGAAAGAACAAAAGAGTTCCTATTGATCTTATGGATAGTGATAACTTCACACATAGAAAGTATGAGGCATAAAAATTGTTGAGAGATGATGAACGTAGCCTTGGTCATCGTTTAAATTAACAGGAAGTAATAGGGAAAGAGGGTGAGGGAGTCCTGGACTAGGGGTGTCTGGATAGCCGGACTATCATCGTCAGCCGGATCCAAGACTATGAAGATACAAGATTGAAGACTTCGTCCCGTGTCCGGATGGGACTTTCCTTGGCGTGGAAGGCAAGCTTGGCGATACGGATATGTAGATCTCCTACCATTGTAACCGACTCTGTGTAACACTAGCCCTCTCCGGTGTCTATATAAACCGGAGGGTTTTAGTCCGTAGGACACACAACCATTACAGCAATCATACCATAGGCTAGCTTCTAGGGTTTAGCCTCCTTGATCTCGTGGTAGATCCACTCTTATACTACCCATATCATCAATATCAATCAAGCAGGAGTAGGGTTTTACCTCCATCGAGAGGGCCCAACACAGGTAAAACATCGTGTCCCTTGTCTCCTGTTACCATCCGCCTAGACGCACAGTTTGGGACCCCCTACCCGAGATCCGCCGGTTTTGACACCGACATTGGTGCTTTCATTGAGAGTTCCTCTGTGTCATCACCGATAGGCTTGATGGCTTCTTCAATCAACAATGACGTAGTCCAGGGTGAGAATTTTCTCCCCGGACAGATCTTCGTGTTCGGCGGCATTGCACTGCGGGCCAATTTGCTTGGCCATCTGAAGTAGATCGAAAGCTACGCCCCTGGCCATCAGGTCAGGTTTGGAAGCCTAAACTTCACGGCCGACGTCCGCGGAGACTTGATCTTCGACGGATTCGAGCCACAGCCGAGCGCGCCGCACTGTCACGATGGGCATGATTTAGCTGTGCCGCTGGGCGGGCCACGAGGCCGCACACGAGTCCGCTCGACCCATAGTTCGGAGCAGACCGCGCAGTCGAGGACAGTGGCTGGACACCGCCTCGAGGGCTAACGCGTTTATGGCGATGGGGCCGAATACCGACCTTGTCCCTTATGAAGCTCGTGACTCCGAGGCACCGGACTCCTTGCCGGACTCCGAACCTCCCGCTCCCCTGCCAATCAAATCCGATTGGGCACCGATCATGGAGTTCACCGCCGCAGACATCTTTCAGCACTCACCCTTTGGCGACATACTAAATTCGCTAAAGCATCTCTCGTTATCAGAAGAACCCTGGCCGGATTGCGGTCAGGATGGTTGGGATGCGGACGACGAAGAAATTCAAAGCCCACCCACCACCCACTTTGTAGCCACTGTCGACGATCTAACCGACATGCTAGACCACGACTCTGAAGACATCGACGGTATGGACGACGATTCCGGAGACTACCAAGAACCAGCGCCCATCGAGCACTGGAAGGCCACCCCAACCCATGACGTATATATGGTGACCCCAAAAGGAAGCGACAACGAGGAACAACGGGACACGGCAAAGGATAATTCCGCCGACAAACAACCAAAACGGCGACGCAGACGCCGCCCTAAGTCCCGCCTCGACAAAAACAGCACTCCTAATGACCCAGGAATAGAGCAGGGCAAACCAGTGGACGACGAACATGCAACCAAGCAATCGTCCGAACAGGACGAATTGGATAATCAATCCATGCCCGGCGAAAACAACAGTCCAGACGATCTCACGCCGGACACACCACCGGAGCATAAGAACCTTCACAAAAGACTTGTCGCCACCGCAAGAAGTCGAAAAAGGAAAAAGCGAAGCTCAAAACAGCGGAAGACATACTCGAGAATGAGGTGGAGCAAAGTACTCAAGACCGCGGACAAATACGGCAATAGCCACCAAACAAAGAGCTACGCGAAGCGCAAGCTGCTGCCAGAATTCGACGAGGAGGCCATAGAGCCCCCACAGTCAAAAAGCGAAGAGGCCGCCTGGCCGGATATACGACCAGATGACAGGCCAAAAGCGACAAGCAGCACCGCACACAAGACGACACATGATCCTCGTAAAACAGATGGCCCGGACAGGTCCATTTATGGGCTAAAAAGAGGGCCCCAGGAAGCAACACAATATGCCGCATGTTCGAAGATAATGGCACGCCTAAATACAGGGGCGCCGCACACCCACTATGTTTCACCGATGAGGTGTTGGATCAAGAATTTCCAGCGGGATTCAAACCCGTAAACATAGAGGCTTACGACGGAACAACAGACCCCGGAGTCTGGATTGAGGATTACATACTACACATACACATGGCTAGAGGAGATGATCTCCACGCCATAAAATATCTACCGCTCAAGCTCAAAGGGCCAGCTCGGCATTGGCTCAAAAGCCTCCCAAAAAAAACTATTGGAAGTTGGGAAGAGCTCGAGGACGCGTTTAGAGCAAATTTTCAAGGGACTTATGTCCGCCCTCCGGATGCAGATGATTTAAGTCACATAACTCAACAGCCCGGAGAGTCAGCGCGCAAATTCTGGAACAGGTTTCTTACCAAAAAGAACCAAATAGTCGACTATCCGGACGCCGAAACCTTAGCAGCTTTTAAACATAATGTCCGAGACGAATGGCTCGCCAGACACCTCGGCCAAGAGAAGCCGAGAACAATGGCCGCGCTAACAAGCCTCATGACCGCTTTTGCTGGGGAAGACAGTGGCTAGCAAGACGCAGCACCGGCGACCAGTACATATGAGATCGAGAGATGGAAACGGAAAATCACGGCGAAAAGGACCAATGCGAAATAAAGAAAAAGCCCAAAGAATACGGCGGTCAACGCCGGATTCAAAAGCTTCATGACGAACAACAAAACACCGCCTCTTAAGGACAACAAAGAAGAGCTATCCAACTTAAACAAGATTTTGGATCGGATATGTCAAATCCACAAACCTCCGGAAGGCCTGCAAACCACACCCACCGAGATTGTTGGGTCTTTAAACAGTCCGGCCGACTCAACGCCGAACACAAGGGGCTCGACACGCCAAGCGAGGATGATGACGAACCCCACCAGCAGAGCGCCGGAAAACAGAAGACTTTCCCGAAAGAAGTCAAAACAGTAAACTCACTTCATGTGATGATACGGAACAACAATGCGGTACTCGCCAAAGTAGGTGTCGCATGGTCCACCCCAGCGGAACCTCGAGATTGGATGTCAAAACCAATTACTTTCGACCACTTGAACTATTCCAGAAGTATTCGAAACGCAAGATGGATTGCCCTGATATTGGATCCTATAATCGACGGACTACAATTTACAAAAGTCCTGATGGACGGCAGCAGCGATTTAAACCTGCTATATCCGGACACAATCCGCGAGTTGGGGATAGACCTTACTAACATCCGACGTAGCCGCACTTCCTTCAAAGGAGTGACGCCAGGCCCTTACGCCAAGTGCACGGGCTCCTTACTACTAGAAGTTGTGTTTGGGTCACCCGACAACTTCCGACGCGAAAAGCTAATCTTTCATGTTGCCCCATTCAAAAGTAGCCATCAAGCACTATTGGGATGTGAAGCTTTTGTCCACTTTAATGCAATACCACACTCCGCGTCTCTTACACATAAATGCCCGGTCCACGCGGCATCATCTCATTAAAAGGTCGTTCAAGACCCCGGACACGGCTAGACGAGTCCGGCATAAATAAACTAGGGGCTCTCTAGCCGCACACCCCTTTACAAGGGGCTGTACGTATGAGCTAATATAAGCTCAGCTTTATTCATTCATTCATATTTCGATTTTTTTCATTTTTTGCATGATTACTTTTCAAACTAAGTTCCTCTCTTTTACAGATGAACATCGTGTTACACCCATCCAGGATACAGCACAACGGAGACACATGTGCAGACGTGCAGTAGGGACCCGTTGCAAGGATTCTTCTCAGATTAAGACCCTGCGTAAACCTTGTTTACTGTCTCTTGTTGCTATATATCCCCTGGTTTCTCATTACAACCAGAGAGGAGACTGACGTTTTGGCATCGGCGCGTCGGAGGACCTTGCGTGTACACGGACACTAGGGGCTTAGGGCATTGTTCTCGCCGCTATCATAAAGACCGAATACCTTAGGGAGTGTTCGCGTGTCGAGTTAGGCCTTATATGCATCAGCTCGAATCATGTCTTTGGTCAAATGTTGGGTTTGCCCGGCTCCTGTGTTTTGCTGCCTTACGTTCAGTATCATCGGCTAACGCGGCACCGGAGAACTATCGCGATTGTGCCCCGGTTCGCCGGGCGAGCACCTTAGTAGAGAAAGCCAAAACCGACCATTCATGATACAACGAGAGACTGGTCAACCACTCGATCGACTACCGGAATGTTTAGAATTCCTCCGCTTTGATGAAGGACCGCTTCGATCGAGTACATACGCTACTGAATTGAGAGCGCGGTGCCCCTAGGGGCTATATCGTAGCCCCACCCTCGAACTCCTATGGCTAAGTGAGAGTGATAAAGCATTATAGTCCGGTTGCCTCATTTGCTACGCTACCACCTCCTTCACAGGACCAAGACGTCGGATTAAGTGTGAAAATGCGCTATTTTTGCGAACACCCCCGCACCTTGTGCGTGGGGGCTGAAGCCGACGACTGCCATCTTTCAGGTTATACACACGTATACATAAACATCCGCAAAGGAGATATTTTAATACTTGCGCGCACAAGTACAAAAAAGCGCTTATATCATAAACATCGTTTTACAAACCAAAACGTTCATTTGAACGTGACATTTTTTGAGCACTGCGACTCTATTACACGAGCACCACGCAGAACTTCCCCAAAATAGTGCTCGGTGGGTAACCGGCTCTCGTCCGAACCCTGGGTCGCAACAGCGGTGGCATCCATCTCTGTCCAATGTGTCTTCACACGGGCGAGGGCTATCCGTGCACCCTCTATGCAGGCCGACCGCTTCATCGCCTTGATATGCGGCACCGCCCCAAGAAATTGCTACAATAAGCCAAAATAACTCTTCGGCTAGGGCCTCTCCGGCCAGACATGAGTCACGATATCCGTCATGGCAAGTCCGGACAATCTATTCAGCTCAGCCCACTCGGCTAGTCAGCGGAAGTGAACGCTCCGGACTATGGAATTGAGACCAAAACAACTCTTCCGTTTTGTGATCCTTCTGACTTCGGAAGTGCACAACGGCATCTGCCGCACTCGCTGCTAAGTCCATATAAGGATCCTCCGGACCCCACAGTTGGCCAAGATGAGCATACTTTGGATCTGTAAACCTTCAGCGCAGCAGAAAGGGCTTGCCAGCCACAATGTCTCCGGCCTAGCGCAGCTCCTCCTTTATAGCCCGCATTGCAGAACGGGCATCCTTGGCTTCAGCGGTGGCCTTCCCCAGGTCCTCTCGCTCCGCTAGGCGCTCCTTTTCAAGAACCTCATTGTGGTCGGTAGCATCTTTTAACTTCACGGCCATTTTGGCCATCTCCTCCCTGCTTCGGCAATGTGCAGCCCTTTCGGCTTCTAGCTCTTCGGGCGCCCTCGAGGCAGCCGCATCACTCCTTCTGGCTTGCTCCTTGGCTTGAGCAAGTTCTGCTCGAAGGCTCTCCACAGCAGCGGCACCATCTGCATTTAGCACACATGTTGTAAGGAGTGGGCTTCGACTCCCTTACTAGGTGACCACGGAGAAAAAAACCTACCTTGCGACTCGTCAAGTCGTTTATTGACCAGCGCAATGTCCGCATCCGCAACGTCGAGCTGCCGCTTTAGTTCGGCAACTCCATCAGTCCGGCTAGCCACCGAACTATCCGCCACCTGCACAGGAAAGGTGAAAATCAATACCTGGGATTTTGATCCTCGGCACGCTGTCGTTCTCGACACCCTACCGAGTCTCAGGGGCTACTATCTACACAGGGCGCACTTTATGTGTAAAACTGTCAAAGGGTATGTCATTTTTTGCTTACCTCAAACCCCGCCAGCAAACTCCTGACGACATCACGCAATCCACCTTCGGCGGATGAAATTCTTTCAATCACCGTATTCATTAGTGTACGGTGACCTTCTGAGATGGACGCCCTCTCAAGCAGATCCTTCAGCTCCCCCGACTGCACAACAGTTGGTGCCGAACTATTTGGCCCTGCCGGACTCGGAGATACCCTCCGTGATGACACTTCAGGCTCGTCCGCCCTATCCGATGGTGCGGCAGATGGAGGCGTCTCGCTCTCCATCATCTCCGGACGGAGTTCCCCCAAAGGCGAGCTCATCTAAGAAGGACGGAGATCCGAACTACAAGGTAAAAACTTAAGTCATCCTCAGAAGCACAAATAGGGATGTTCCTTATCATAAAACTCCCTTTTTTCTACTTACGGCTCGCTGGAGGGCTAATTCTTTAGGGGAGACTATGCGGCCGGAGCCTCTCCGGACGCAGGACCCTCTGGTGAAGATCTCTTCCCCCGCTTCGGGGCTTTGGCCTCCGGGTTTTCGGAGGCGGTCCTCTTCTCCCCTTGGGAGGAGGGATTCTCGATCCCCCTTCCTCAAAAGCCTCCTTGGTTGAGGCGGTAGTTCCTCTGTTCTCCCCTTCGCCTTCCTCTGAAGGCGCAACCTCCAAAGATCGACCAGCCACGGGATCCGCGCGGTCTCTGGGGGGGCGGACATCAGACGTTTTGCTTGCGCTATCCACTCCTGTTTAAAGGGCAATTGGTCAAAAGGCGAATCTTAGAAAGGCAAGCCAACGGTATGTCCGGACTCAGAGCTACTTACTTGTGTATCCGGGCGATTGCAGCTTAGGCCGGCATCCTTGGTCAATTCCGGACACACCTCTTGTGATCCAAAGAAAAATTTGTACATCTCCACGGGTGTTGTACCCATGAGGTGTTGGAGAATTTTTGGTCCCTCCGGATTAAACTCCCATAACCGGAGAGGACGGCGTTTGCAAGGCAGGAGACGCCTAATCAGCATGACCTGCATCACCACGACCAGATCGATCTCCCTCGCTTGGAGGTCTCGAATCCGGCCCTGCAATAGGGGCACGTCCTTTGACGGCCCCAGTGAGCCCTTAGCGACCCATGACATCACCACCTGTGGAGGACCCGGCGGAAGATGGGCGGCTTCACGCTGCCTCCCAGGAGCGGTTATGTTGAACCACTCCTTCTGCCATAAGCCGAGCTCCTCCTGAAAAGAGCCCTCGGGCCATGGAACGTCGGCCCTTCTGCTTACAACCGCCCCGCCGCACTCTGCTTGACGCCCCTCGATCATCTTCGGCTCCACGTCGAAGGTCTTAAGCCACAAGCCGAAGTGAGGGGTGACACGGAGGAAGGCTTCGCAGACGACGATGAATGTAGAAATATGGAGGATGGACTCCGGAGCCAAGTCGTGGAATTCCAACCCATAGTAAAACATGAGCCCTCTCACAAAAGGATCCATCGAGAAGCCTAAACCCCGACGGAGGTGGGATACAAACACGACATACTCGCCGGGCTCGGGGGTGGGAATGACTTGCCCTTTGGCGGGCAACCTATGCGAAATCTCGTAGGTCAGGTACTTGGCTTCTCGCAGCTTTAGCACATCCTCTTCCGTGACGGAGGAGGCATCCACCGGCCCTGTGGGTCGGAGCCGGACATTGTTGAAGGTCCTAAGCGCTCGAATCTGGGGCTCTGGGTGTTGGAACTCGGGGCGAGGAGAAGATTCGATGGGTGATTGAATAAAAGAAACAAGCCTTGGTCCCATTATAAAGGGGGAGAATACCAAGAGCCATTCCCGTGACCGTCCGGGACTCGCCTCCGATAGAGGGGGCGTGGCGACGGGCACGGTTGGGTTACCCACGTCCGTATTGATTGGAATCCCGGAATAAGGGGAACACGATCTCTGCTTCGACAAGACGTGCCAAGGAAACTGCTTCGCTAAACGTGTTGAGGTGGTATAATAAAAGACAATTCAAGTAAAGGCTTGGTAGTGGCGTGACGTCATGCCACCTAATACGTCAGCAGATTGAACTTGTGTACATATTATTCTTTCTACGGAGGAATGTGGAATTTATTTTGCAGAGCCGGACACTATCCTAGTGTTCGCAATCTTCTATGAATTATTCGGAGGAGGAACCTGCCTTGCAATGCCGAACAATATGCGCGCCGGACTTATCGTCATTGAAGCCTGGTTCAGGGGCTACTGAGGGAGTCCTGGACTAGGGGGTGTCCGGATAGCCGGACTATCATCGTCAGCCGGACTCCAAGACTATGAAGACACAAGATTGAAGACTTTGTCCCGTGTCCGGATGGGACTTTCCTTGGAGTGGAAGGCAAGCTTAGCGACCCGGATATGTAGATCTTCTACCATTGTAACCGACTTTGTGTAACCCTAGCCCTCTCCGGTGTCTATATAAACTGGAGGGTTTTAGTCCGTAGGACACACAACCATTACAACAATCATACCATAGGCTAGCTTCTAGGTTTTAGCCTCCTTGATCTCGTGGTAGATCCACTCTTGTACTACCCATATCAACAGTATCAATCAAGCAGGAGTAGGGTTTTACCTCCATCGAGAGGGCCCGAACCTGGGTAAAAACATCGTGTCCCTTTTCTCCTGTTACCATCCGCCTAGACGCACAGTTCGGGACCCCCTACCCGAGATCCGCCGGTTTTGACACCGATAGAGGGGTTCACATATAAATATATTATCTTGGACATCTTTTATGATTGTGAAGCACTCATTAAGTATGACATGCTAAAAGAGACGTTGGACAAGGAAGACAACGTAATGGTTTATGTTTTCCGACATCTCAGTTAAAGTATATAGTCATTGACCTTCCAAACATGTTGAGCTTGCCTTTCCCCCTCATGCTAGCCAAATTTCTTGCACCAAGTAGAGATACTACTTGTTCTTCCAAATATCCTTAAACCCAGTTTTGCCATGAGAGTCCACCATACCTACCTATGGATTGAGTAAGATCCTTCAAGTAAGTTGTCATCGGTGCAAGCAATAAAAATTGCTCTCTAAATATGTATGACTTATTAGTGCAGAGAAAATAAGCTTTGTACGAACTTGTTGTGGAAGTAATAAAAGCGACGGATTGCATAATAAAGGTCCACATACAAGGGGCAATATAAAGTGACATTCTTTTGCATTAAGATTTCGTACATCAACCCTAAACGCACATGACAACCTCTGCTTCCCTCTGCGAAGGGCCTATCTTTTACTTTATGTTTTACTTTATGCTTGAGTCAAGGTGATTCTCACCTGCCCTTTTTATTTTTATCCTTTGGCAAGCTCCTCGTGTTTGAAAGATCATGATTCGTATATACAATTGGATGTAAGTTGGCATAGGCTATTATTGTTGACATCACCTAAAGGTGAATACATTGGGAGGCAACACAATAAGCCCCTATCTTTCTCAGTGTCTGGCTGAAACTCTATAACCACAAGTATTCCGTGAGTGTTGACAATTATAGGGGACTACGAGATAGTTCAGTATGTGAGCTTGCAGAAAAGCTCTATTATTGACTATTTCTGATGTTACGATAAATTGCAATTGCTTCAATGGTTGAGATTATAGTTTGTTAATTCCCAATGAAGTTTCTGAACCATACTTGACATTGTGAACTGTTTATTACTTGAACATAGGAAATCATATGACAAAATCCATATAAGTTGCTGTTAATAGAGTGATCATGATGCCCTCATGTCCGTATTTTATTTTTATCGACACCTCTATCTCTAATCATGTGGACATATTTTTTGATTTCGGCTTCCGCTTGAGGACAAGCGAGGTCTAAGCTTGGAGGAGTTGCTACGTCCATTTTGCATCATGCTTTTATATCTATATTTATTGCATTATGGGCTGTTATTACACATTATATCTCAATACTTATGGCTATTCTCTCTTATTTTACAAGGTTTACCATGAAGAGGGGGAATGCCGGCAGGTGGAATTCTGGCTGGAAAAGGAGTAAACGTTGGAAACCTATTCTGCACATCTCCAAAAGACCTGAGACTCCATGAAACAACTTTTTGGAATTAATAAGAATTTATGGGCAAAAGAAATAGGCCAGGGGGCCCACACCCTGTCCAGGAGACGGGGGGCACGCCCCCTAGGGCGCGGCCCCTATCTCCTGGGCCCCTGGTGGGCCTCCGGTGTCCACCTTCTGCTATATCATCACTTTTCCCCTGGAAAAAATCATGGGCAAGCTTACGGGATGAAACTCCGCCGTCACAAGGCGGAACCTTGGCAGAATCAATCTAGGGCTCTGGCGGAGCTGTTCTGCCGGGGACACTTCCCTCTGGGAGGGGCAAATCATCACCAACGTCATCACCAACGATCCTCTCATCGGGAGGGGGTCAATCTCCATCAACATCTTCACCAACACCATCTCCTCTCAAAACCCTAGTTCATCTCTTGTATCCAATATTGTATCAAAACCACAAATTGGTACCTGTGGGTTGCTAGTAGTGTTGATTACTCCTTATAGTTGATGCTATTTGGTTTACTTGGTGGAAGATCATATGTTCAGATCCTTTATGCATATTATTGCCCTCTGATTATGAACATGAATATGCTTTGTGAGTAGTTACGTTTGTTCCTGAGGACATGGGTGAAGTCTTGCTATTAGTAGTCATGTGAATTTCGTATTCGTTCGATATTTTGATGAGATGTATGTTGTCTTTCCTCTAGTGGTGTTATGTGAACATCGACTACATGACACTTCACCATTATTTGGGCCTAGAGGAAGGCATAGGGAAGTAATAAGTAGATGATGGGTTGCTAGAGTGACAAAAGCTTAAACCCTAGTTTATGTGTTGCTTAATTAGGGGTTGATATGGACCCATATGATTAATGTTGTGGTTAGGTTTACCTTAATACTCCTTTTTGTAGTTGCGGATGCTTGCAATAGGGGTTAATCATAAGTGGGATGCTTGTCCAAGTTAGGACAGTACCCAAGTGTCGGTCCACCCACATATCAAATTATCAAAGTACCGAAGGCGAATCTTACGAATGTGATGAAAACTAGCTTGACGATAATTCCCAATGTGTCCTCGGGAGCTCCTCCTTCATTATTAGAATTTGTCCAGGCTTACCGTTTGCTACATAAAGGATTGGGCCACCTTGCTACACTTTATTTACTTTATTTACTTTTTGCTCGTTACTATTTATCTTATCACAAAACCATGTATCACCTACTATTTCATTGCTTGCAGAGAAAACCTTACTGAAAACCGCTTATCATTTCCTTCTGCTCCTCGTTGGGTTCGACACTCTTACTTATCAAAAGGACTACTATAGATCCCCTATACTTGTGGGTCATTAGAGCCAAGGCCTATCCCTCTTTTCTACCACGCTTGCACCTTTTTGCATCTCGAGTTCCAACACCCGAAGCACAAGCTTAAGCCCTCCAGATCTTCAATCATGTCCGAACCCAACCTTCAAGGTCGGTGGGTGGCATCCTCCATCTTAGAGGAGGATATCGCAAAGCTTAGGGAGGTCGGATACCTGACCGCCGATATCCGGCACAGGCTCCCTGCTCCAGGGCAGATCATCCCTACTCCGGAGCCCAATGAGAGCGTCGTATTTGTCTCTCACTTCCTCCGCGGCTTAGGCCTTACTCTTGATCCCTTCGTGAGAGGGCTCATGTTCTACTACGGACTAGATTTTCACGATCTAGCTTCGGACGCCATTCTTCATATCTCGTCGTTCATCGTTGTGTGCGAAGCTTTTCTCCATGTCACCCCGCACTTTGGCTTATGGCTCAAGACCTTCAATGTGAAGCCGAAGATGATTGAGGGGTGACACGCGGAGTGCAGAGGTGCTGTAATAAGTAGGAACGCCGACGTCCCATGGCTAGAGGGCTCCTTCCCGGAGGTGTCTGATCTATGGCAGCGAAGGTGGTTTTACGTCACGGTTCCCAGAGGCGCAAAGTGGGTAGCTGCCCCTGAATTTTGCTCTACTGGCGTCATGGGCCAGCGTAGGACGGGATTGGGGGCCTGCTAACGATGTACCAACGCTGCAGAGCCGCATACGGGAGCGTCTTGAGAGGGACAATAGCCTTGTAAGCGTAATTCAGGTAATGCTAATCCGACGGATCCGGCCGTGCAAACGCCGGCCTCTCCAGATGTGGGAGTTCAATCCGGAAGGTCCGCGGACTATTCTGCACTTCTTCGGCATGACGCTCAAAGGAATGTGTAAGTTATTCTTCGGACCACAAGTAAAGTGTCCGGACACCACCGAGGATGCGGGCCTGAGCAGCAACCGCCCAGATACCCAAGTAAGCGACCCAGAAACCGAACATTGTTTATTTTTATAACATTATTCTGAAAATCCTCCATGGCCAGGAGTGGCTCCGCAAGGCGGAGAGAATCAGGTGTCTGGCGCCATTTCCCGAAGGCTCGCCTAGTCCCGCCATAGCCAATATGCCTGGTCGTGTGCTAAGTTAGGTGCCCTCGGGGAAAGGCGAAGGGAAGAACAGAGAAGCAGAACTTCACACATTGTACATCCAAACCGGGGGAATTGCCACCTCCGCAAAGGAGGATAGTCGGGGAGGGGAATCTAAGGCCTCCTCCCCTCGCGGGAAGAAGAGGGCCGCCTCCGAAGACTTGGAGACGGAGGTGCCCTGACAAGGGAAGAGAGCTTCACCAGGGGGCCCTTCCCCAAAGGGTGTCCTCACCGCGCCATGCCCGCCAACGGGCCAGCCCTCAGCCGAGCTGTAAGTTAATCGTAAATACGAAGGTACTGCTTCCTTCTCCGAGAACAATAACCAGGATCCATTCTTTGCAGTCCGGCTAGCAGCTCTTCTCAACAGAGTTCATCTTCGGGGGATCTCCTTCCAGAGATGATAGAGAGTGAGACCCCACCAACCTCCCAACCTCATATGGCAGGCGACCCCAAGGTGTCGTCATGGAGGAGTCCAGATTCGCCGAAGCCAGAAGCTCATACTTCAGCCGCCCTGAGCCTAGAGCACTCGGCTCCCACGGGGGGCGATAAGAAGGGTCCAGCACAGTTGGCGTCCGGCCGGACAGAGTGACAGGTCTTCTGGAGCGAGCTGTTCTCTTGGAGGAGCACCGTTCATTAATGAGCATGGTGCTGGAGAAGATTTCATCCGCCACAAGCAGGTTGAATGAAGCCTTTACGAGCATGCTCAGAGGCTTTGAGGTATGTAATACATAATTTTTGACTGTGACGCACGCGCTAGGTGTGCTCCATATGGATAGTAGCCCCTGAGACTCTGGTTGCCAACCTTAGGTGGCAAACGGAGGATCATATTTTTAAGTAATGATCGCGCTGTATTTATGTGCAGGTCTCTAAGGATCCGGCAGCCGACCGGTTAGTTGAAGTTGCCGAACTGAGGTGACAGATTGGAGTTATTGATGCCGACATCACACTTGTGAATGAGCGGCTTAACGAGTCACAAGGTATGTGCTCTGCTCTCCTTATTTTTTATAGGAAAGATTGAGAGGAGCATAATATTAATGCGATATGCTTGGACTGCAGACGGTGCTGCTGCCGTGGAAACCTTGAGGGAAGAACTTGCCCTGGCCAAGGAACAAGCCCGGGCTAGCAATGCGGCTGCCCTAAAGGCGGCCGAAGAGTTGAGAGCTGAACAGGCTGCTCATCGCCGAAGCGAAGACAAAATAGCCGAGATGGCTGTGGAGCTGAAAAATGCCGCCGACCGGTATGAGCTCCATGAAAAAGAGAATCAGTCTAATTCGGCTGACCTGAAGAAGGCACTTGATGCGGCCAAGGGGACGCGGTCTGAAATCAGGGATGCGCGGGAGGAGCTTCGACAGGCCGGAGAAATCGCGGCTGGAAACCCCTTTTTACTGCGGATGAAGTTTTTAGATTTGTAGTATGATCCCCTGGATTGACGCTAGAGCCCTGCAGACACGTATGCGGACTTGGTGAAGAGTATGGCTGATGCGGCCAAGTATTTCGAAGATCAAAAAGATAAGGAACTGGAGAAGCTGTTCTGGTCGCAATTCAGTGTTCCCACGTGCCCAGCGCCGTTTGAGTCAGAGGATGGCTGCTGTGGCTGAGTTTCATAGGCTGTCCGGTCTTGCAATGCGGTCTGTAATAGATAATCTATGGCCGAAGGGGCCTAAGCCGGACAGTTATTTTGGCTTAGTGCAACAATTCCTTGGTGTCGTATCGCAGATTGATGCCATGAAAAGGTCGGCGTGCATAGAGGGTGCACGGATGGCTCTTGCCCGCGTTAAAGCATATTGGACAGATATGGAGGCCACCATCATTGCGACCCAGAATCCGGCGGGAGGCCAGGATCCAGCCGAGCACAACTTGGAGCAGGTAACAGAAGGTGCTCCCTTAATAGAGGCTCAGTGCTCGAAGAATGTCATGTTCGAGTGACAAATCGTTTCATTGTAAAAACAATGCTATTTTAATTATGAAGGCTATGTTTATACTTTTTGCCCGAAAGTGTTATTGTGCCTCATGTGCGGCCGTTTTATGTATATATGTAATCTGAAAGTTAGCAGTCGTTGGCTTCAGCCCCCATGCATGCAATGCGTGGGTGTTCGCGAAAATATGCATAATCACACTTGAGCCAACGTCTTGGTCCATTAAGGACGTGATCGTACGTCAAACTAGGCAACCGGACTATATAGCTTTAAGACTTTCACTTAGCGATAGGAGTTTGACGGTGGGGCTACTATGTAGCCCCTGGTACCTTGCGTGCATCCAAATACGGGCATGTGTGTACGTGACCGGGAAACGGTCCTTCGTTAATGAGGAGGAATCCTAAAGATTCCGATAAGTCTTCATGTGGTTAAATAGTCTCTCGCTATATCATGACGGTCAGTTTTCGGCTTTCTCTACTGAGGTGCTCATCCGGAATAACCAGGGCACAATCACAGTAGTTCTCCTTTGGCCGCCTTAGCCAATAAGAACGGGACGTAAGGCGGCAAACCCAGGAGCCGGGCAAACCCAACATTTTACCAAAGACATGATTCGGAGCTGATGCATATAAGGCCGAACTCGCGACGCCGAACACTCCCGAAGGTATTCGGACTTTGTAACATATACTGGGCTGAATAACGCCCTTCATTATGAACCCTGTATTTCCAGGTACGTGCATTAGTCTGCCATGGCGAAATGCCAATAACGGCAGTATCCTCTGTGGGTGTAGTACCCATGGGATGTGTAAACAACAAGAGACAATAAAAAGGTTTACACAGGGGCTTAATCTAAAGAGAAACCTTTGAGCGGGGCCCTGCTGCACGTCTGCGCCTTTATCTCCATTTTGCCATGTCTTGGAAGGGTATCGCACGAATGTTGTCTGTAAAAGGAAAGACTCATGTAGAAGAGCATGAAGTAAGCGTGCGATGAATAGTGAAAGTGTAAGACATTGGCCTGTTAATAAGGTCAAGCCAATAGTGGGGCTTTATTAAATATCCTTAGCCCCAGGTGTCCTCTATGGTATTACATGTATGGTGCCCAGATCAGGTTCATCTGGACTATCAGACTCGTCTAACCGTGTCCGTGGTCTTAACGACCGATCGTGCGTTCATGTATTAGAGGTCGCTTAGAGTCCGGCTACTAGAGCCGTCTCATACTTTTCGGCGCGTAGAGAACGATCTGTTCTTCCGTTAACGGGGATGACGCCACGTGGACCGGGCATCTTGAGTTTAAGGTAGGCGTAGTGCGGTACTGCATTGAAGCGGGCGAAGGCCATTCTCCCGAGCAAGGCATGATAACCACTTTGGAGGGCGGTGATCATGAAGAGTAGTTCTTCACTTCTGGAGTTGCCTGGGGAGCCGAATGTCACCTCTAGTACGAGGGAGCCCCTGCAGCAGGCTTCAATGCCTGGTATCACCCCTTCAAAGGTGGTGTTATTTTGGCTGATTCTGGATGGGTCTATCCCCATCCTGCAAATAGTGTCCTGGTATATTAGGCTAAGACTACTGCCGCCGTGCATGAGGACGCGAGTTTTCTATCGCTCGCCGATCATCGGGCAAGTCTGTCAAAGTCCATACTTTGTTTTCATACATGGATTCTATCTTGGATTTCATGGCTTCAAGCCATTTGTTGGAATCTGGGCCCGCCATCGCTTCTTCATAGTTCAAGGTTCACGTTGTCTAACAACATGATTTCCGGACAGGGTTGCCATACCACTCACAGTGCGGGCGTGTCGTTGTGGACCTCTGAAGTTCAACAACTTGATCCGAAGTACCTTGATCATCATCATTGTTTTCCTCTTCAGTTGGTGTGGGCATCACAGGAACATTTTCCTGAGCTGCACCACTTTCCCGTTCGAGAGGTAGTACTTCATCGAGTTCTACTTTCCTCCCACTTACATCTTTTGAGAGAAACTCTTTTTCCAGAAAGCATCCGTTCTTAGCAACAAGGATCTTGCCCTCAGATCTTAAGTAGAAGGTATACCCGACAGTTTCCTTAGGGTATCCTATGAAGACGCATTTTTCCGACTTGGGTTCGAGCTTTTCAGGTTGAAGTTTCTTGACATAAGCATCGCATCCCCAAACTTTTAGAAACGACAGCTTAGGTTTGTTCCCAAACCATAATTCATATGGTGTCATATTAACGGACTTAGACGGTGCCCTATTTAAAGTGAATGTAGCTGTCTCTAGAGCGTATCCCCAAAATGGTAGCGGTAAATCGGTAAGAGACATCATAGACCACACCATATCCAATAGAGTGCGATTACGACACTCGGACACACCGTTTCGCTGAGGTGTTCCAGGCGGCGCGAGTTGTGAAACGATTCCACATTTTCTTAAGTGTGTGCCAAATTCGTGACTTAAATATTCTCCTCCACGATCTGATCGTAGGAACTTTATTTTTCGGTCACGTTGGTTCTCTACTTCATTCCGAAATTCCTTGAACTTTTCAAAGGTCTCAGACTTGTGTTTCATTAAGTAGATATACCCATATCTACTCAAGTCATCAGTGAGAGTGAGAACATAACGATATCCTCCGCGAGCCTCAACTCTCATTGGACCGCACACATCGGTATGTATGATTTCCAACAAGTTGGTTGCTCGCTCCATTGTTCCGGAGAACGGAGTCTTGGTTGCCCATGAGGCATGGTTCGCATGTGTCAAGCGATTCATAATCAAGAGACTCTAAAAGTCCATCAGCATGGAGCTTCTTCATGCGCTTAACACCAATGTGACCAAGGTGGCAGTGCCACAAGTATGTGGGACTATCGCTATCAACTTTACATCTTTTGGCATCCACACTATGAATATGTGTAATATTACGCTCGAGATTCATTAAGAATAAACCATTGACCATCGGAGCATGACCATAAAACATATCTCTTATATAAATAGAACAACCATTATTCTCGGATTTAAATGAGTAGCCATCTCGTATTAAACGAGATCCAGATACAATGTTCAAGCTCAAACTTGGCACCAAATAACAATTATTAAGGTTCAAAACTAATCCCGTAGGTAAATGTAGAGGCAGCGTGCCGACGGCGATCACATCGACTCTGGAACCATTCCCGACGCGCATCGTCACCTTGTCCTTCGCCAGTCTCCGTTTATTCCGCAGCTCTGCTTTGTGAGTTACAAATATGAGCAACGGCACGGTATCAAATACCGGGAGTTACTACGATCTTGGTAAGGTACACATCAATTACATGTATATCAAATATACCTTTGGTGTTGCGGCCTTCTTATCCGCTAAGTATTTGGGGCAGTTCCGCTTCGGTGACCCTTGCCCTTGCAATAAAAGCACTCGATCTCGGGCTTGGGTCCATTCTTTGACTTCTTCGATGGCGGCTTACGGGCGTAACATCCTTGCCGTCCTTCTTGAAGTTCTTCTTGCCCTTGCCCTTCTTGAACTTAGTGGTCTTATTGACCATCAACACTTGATGTTCTTTCTTGATTTCAGCCTCTGCTGACTTGACATCGAGAACACTTCAAGAATGGTCTTCACCATCCCCTGCATGTTGTAGTTCATCACAAAGCTCTTGTAGCTTGGTGGGGCGATTGGAGGATTCTGTCAATGACCGCCTCATCAGGGAGGTTAATGTTCACCGGGTCATACGGTTGTGCAACCCGGACATCTTGAGTATGTGCTCACCGAGCGAACTGTTTTCCTCCATCTTACAAGCTGTAGAACTTGTCGAGACATCATATCTCTCGACCGGGCATGAGCTTGGAAAACTAGTTTCAGCTCTTGAACATCTCATATGCTCCGTGATGCTCAAAAGCGCTTTTGGAGCCCGGTTCTAAGCTGTAAAGCATGCCGCCTTGAGCGAGGGAGTAATCATCACCACGAGTTTGCCAGCGTTCATAACGTCTTGGTTCTCTCAGACGGGGCGTCACCTAGCGGTCCTTCTAGGACATATTGCTTCTGGCAGCTATGAGGATGATCCTCGGGTTCCGGACCCGTCCGTATAGTTGCTGCCATCATCTTTCAGCTTGGTTTTCTCTAGGAGCGCGTTGAAGTTCATGTTGACATGGCGTTGGCCATTTGATCTACAAGACATATTTGCAAAGGTTTTAGACTAAGTTCATGATAATTAAGTTCATCTAATCAAATTATGAACTCCCACTCAGATTAGACATCCATCTAGTCATCTAAGTGTTACGATCCGAGTCGACTAGGCCGTGTCCGATCATCATGTGAGACGGACTAGTCATCGTCGGTGAACATCTTCATGTTGATCGTATCTTCCATACGACTCGTGTTCGACCTTCGGTCTCCGTGTTCGAGGCCATGTGCGCACATGCTAGGCTCGTCAAGTTAACCCTAAGTGTTTTGCTGTGTAAAACTGTCTTACACCGTTGTATGTGAGCGTAAGGATCTATCACACCCGATCATCACGTGGTGCTTGAAGCGACGAACTGTAGCAACGGTGCACAGTTAGGGGAGAACACTTCTTGAAATTGTTGTAAGGGATCATCTTATTTACTACCGTCGTTCTAAGTAAACAAGATGCATAAACATAATAAACACCACATGCAATTATATAGTAGTGACATGATATGGCCAATATCATATAGCTCCATTGATCTCCATCTTCGGGGCTCCATGATCATATTGTCACCGGCATGACACCATGATCTCCATCATCATGATCTCCATCATCGTGTCTTCATGAAGTTGTCACGCCAACGACTACTTCTACTTCTATGGCTAACGCGTTTAGCAATAAAGTAAAGTAGTTTACATGGCGTTCTTCAATGACACGCAGGTCATACAAAAATAAAGACAACTCCTATGGCTCCTGCCGGTTGTCATACTCATCGACGTGCAAGTCGTGAATCCTATTACAAGAACATGATCTCATACATCACAATTCATTATTCATCACAACTTCTGGCCATATCACATCACATGAACAATCGCTGCAAAAACAAGTTAGACGTCCTCTAATTGTTGTTGCATCTTTTACGTGGCTGCAATTGGGTTCTAGCAAGAACGTTTTCTTACCTACGAATAACCACACCGTGATTTTGTCAACTTCTATTTACCCTTCATAAGGACCCTTTTCATCGAATCCGCTTCAAGTAAAGTGGGAGAGACAGACACCCGCCAGCCACCTTATGCAACTAGTGCATGTCAATCGTTGGAACCGGTCTCATGTAAGCGTACGTGTAAGGTTGGTCCGGGCCGCATCATCCCAGAATACTGCTGAAGCAAGAAAAGACTAGTAGTGGCAAGCAAGTTGACAAGATCCACGCCCACAACAAAATTGTGTTCTACTCGTGCATTAGAGAACTATGCATAGACCTAGCTCATGATGCCACTGTTGGGGAACGTAGCAGAAATTCAAAATTTTCTTACGTGTCACCAAGATCTATCTATGGAGAAACAAGCAACGAGGGAAGGAGAGTGCATCTACATGCCCTTGTAGATTGCTAAGCGGAAGCGTTCAAGAGAACAGGGTTGAAGGAGTCGTACTCGTCGTGATCAAAATCACCGGAGATCCTAGTGCCGAACGGACGGCACCTCCGCGTTCAGCACACGTACAGCCCGGTGACGTCTCCCATACCTTGAAACAGCAAGGAGAGAGGGAGAGGTTGAGGAAGACTCCATCCAGCAGCAGCACAACGGCGTGGTGGTGGTGGAGGAGCGTGGCTATCCTGCAGGGCTTCGCCAAGCACCGCGGGAGAGGAGAAGGGAGAGAGGTAGGGCTGCACCAAGAGGGAGAGATTCTCGTGTGTTGGGCAGCCCCCAGACCTCAAGTATTTATAGGGGGAGGGGAGGGGGCTGCGCCCCCTCTAGGGTTCCCTCCCCAGGGGTGGCGGCAGCCCCCAGATCCCATCTGGGTGGCGGCGGAGGGAGAGAGGGAGGCGCGCGGGGTGGGCCTTAGGGCCCATCTGCCCTAGGGTTTGCCCCTCCCACTCTCCCTGCCTTAGGCCCCTTGTGGGGCGCACCAGCCCACACAGGGCTGGTTCCCTCCCACATGGCCCATGCAGCCCTCCGGGGTTGGTGGGCCCACTTAGTGGACCCGGGACCCTCCGGTGGTCCCGTGCGCTCTTGAAAAATCCGAAACTTTTCCGGTGACCAAAGCAGGACTTCCCATATATAAATCTTTACCTCCGGACCATTCCGGAACTCCTCGTGGCGTCCGGATCTCATCCGGACTCGAACAACATTCGGTAACCACATACAAACTTCCTTTATAACCCTAAGCGTCATCAAACCTTAAGTGTGTAGACCCTACGGGTTCGGAGACATGTAGACATGACCGAGGCGTTCTCCGGTCAATAACCAGCAGCGGGATCTGGATACCCATGTTGGCTCCCACATGTTCCACGATGATCTCATCGGATGAACCACGATGTCAAGGACTCAATCGATCCGTATACAATTCCCTTTGTCTAGCGGTATTGTACTTGCCGAGATTCGATCGTCGGTATACCGATACCTTGTTCAATCTCATTACCGGCAAGTCTCTTTACTCGTTCGTAACACATCATCCGTGATCAACCCCTTGGTCACATTGTCCACATTATGATGATGTCCTACCGAGTGGGCCCAGAGATACCTCTCCATTTACGGAGTGACAAATCGATCTCGATTCGTGTCAACCCAACAAACACTTTCGGAGATACCTGTAGTGCACCTTTATAGTCACCCGATTCGTTGTGACGTTTGATACACCAAAGCACTCCTACGGTATCCGGGAGTTACACGATCTCATGGTCTAAGGAAGAGATACTTGACATTGGAAAAGCTCTAGCAAGCGAACTACGATCTTTGTGCTATGCTTAGGATTGGGTCTTGTCCATCACATCATTCTCCTAATGATGTGATCCGTTATCAACGACATCCAATGTCCATAGCAGAAACCATGACTATCTGTTGATCTGTGAGCTAGTCAACTAGAGGCTCACTAGGGACATATTGTGGTCTATGTATTCACACGTGTATTACGATTTCCGGATAATACAGTTATAGCATGAATAAAAGACAATTATCATGAACAAGGAAATATAATAATACTTTTATTATTGTCTCTAGGGCATATTTCCAACCGTCTCCCACTTGCACTAGAGTCAATAATCTAGTTCACATCGCCATGTGATTAACATTCACAGGTCACATGACCATGTGACCAATATCCAAAGAGTTTACTAGTGTCATTAAACTAGTTCACATCATCATGTGATTAAGACTCAATGAGTTCTAGGGTTTTGATCATGTTTTGCTTGTGAGAGAGGTTTTAGTCAACGGGTCTGCAACATTCAGATCCGTATGTACTTTGCAAATCTCTAGGTCATATTGTAAATGCTGCTTCCACGCTCCACTTGGAGCTATTCCAAATGGTTGCTCCACTATCGTATCCGGTTTGCTACTCGAGTCACTCGGATAGGTGTTAAAGCTTGCATCGGCGTAACCCTTTACGCCGAACTCTTTATCACCTCCATAATCGAGAAACATGTCCTTATTTACTCCAAGGACAATTTTGACCATGTCCAATGATCCATTCTGGATCATTCTTGTACCACTTGACTAACTCATGGCAAGGCACACTTCGGTCGCGGTACCACGCATAGCATACTATAGAGCCTACGTCTGAAGCATAGGGGCGACCTTCGTCCTTTCTCTCTTTTCTGCCGTGGTCGAGCTTTAAGTCTTAACTTCATACCTTACATCTCGTGCAAGAACTCCTTCTTTGGTGATCCATCTTGAACACCTTCAAGATCATGTCAAAATACGTGCTCATTTGAAAGTATTATTAAGCATTTTGATCTATCTTATAGATCTTGATGCTTATTGTTCAAATAGCCTAATCCAAGTTTTCCATTGAAAACACTTTTCAAATAACCCTATATGCTTTCGAGAAATTCTACATCATTTCGATCAACAATATGTCAATAACATATACTCATCGAAAATTCTATAGTGCTCCCACTCACTTCTTTGGAAATACAAGTTTCTCATAGACTTTTGTATAAACACAAAATCTTTGATCATCTCATCAAAACGTACATTCCAACTCCGAGATGCTTACTCCAGTCCTCAGAAGGATCGCTGGAGCCAGCATACCTTTTAGCATCCTTAGGATCGACAAAAACTTTCGGATTGTATCACATACAACCTTTCCTTATGAAGACTGGTAAGGAAACTTGTTTTGACATCCATCGCCAGATTTCCATAAATGCAGCTAATGCTAACATATTCCGAGCGGACTTAAGCATCGCCACGGATGAGAAAATCTCATCGTAGTCAACTCCTTGAACTTGTGAAAAACTCTTCGCCACAAGTCGAGCTTCCTGAGACGGTGACATCACCGTCCACGTCCGTCTTCTTCTTAAAGATCCACTTATCTCAATGGCTTGCCGATCATCGAACAAGTCCACCAAAGTCCATGATTTGTTACGATACATGGATCCTATCTCGGATTTCATGGCTTCTAACCATTTGTCGAATTTGGGCCCACCATTGCTTCTCCATAGCTCGTGGGTTCATTGTTGTCTAGCAACATGACCTTCAAGACAGGATTCTTGTACCACTCTGAGCGGTACACATCCTTGTCACCATCACGAGTCAGGTAGTGACTTGATCCAAGTTTCATGATCACTATCATAGCTTCTACTTCAATTGGTGTAGGTGCCACAGAACAACTTCATGTGCCTGCTACACACTAGTTGTAGTGACGGTTCAATAACCATATCAAGTCTCCACCATCCTCCCACTCAACTTTTCGAGACAAACTTTTCCTCGAGAAAGGACCCGATTCAAGAAACAATCCCTATTGCTTTCGGATCTGAATTAGGAGGTATACCCAACTGTTTTGGGTGTCCTATGAAGATGCATTTTATCCGCGTTGGGTTCGAGCTTATCAACCTGAAACTTTTTTCACATGAGCGTCGCAGCCCCAAACCTTTAAGAAATGACAGCTTAGGTTTCTCTAAACCATAGTTCATACGGTGTCATCTCAACAAAATTACGTGGTGCCCTATCTAAAGTGAATGTGGTTGTCTCTAATACCTAACCCATAAACGATAGTGGTAATTCGATAAGAGACATCATGGTACGCACCATATCCAATAGGGTGCAACTATGTTGTTCGGACACACCATCAAACTATGGTGTTCCAGGCGGTATTAATTGTGGAACAAATTCCACAATGTCTTAATTGCGTGCCAAGTTTGTAACTCAGATACTCATCTCTATGATCATATCATAGACATTTTATCCTCTTGTCACGATGATCTTCAACTTCACTCTGAAATTACTTGAACCATTCAATAATTCAGACTTGTGTTTCATCAAGCAAATATACTCAACATCTACTCGAATCATCTGTGAAGTAAGAACATAACGATATTCACTGCATGCCTTAGCACTCATTGGACTGCACACATCAAAATGTATTACTTCCAACAAGTTGCTATCTTGTTCCATTTCTTTGAAAAGCGAGGCTTTTTAGTCATCTTGCCCATGTGGTATGATTTGCATATCTCAAGTGATTCAAAATCAAGTGAGTCCAAGCGATCCATCTGCATGGAGTTTCTTCATGCGTATACACCAATGGTTCACATGTCTCAAACTTTTCAAAAGCAGTGAGTCAAAGATCCATCAACATGGAGCTTCTTCATGCGTTTTACACCAATATGACTTACATGGCGATGCCACAAGTAAGTGGTACTATCATTACTATCTTATATCTTTTGGCATGAAAATGTGTATCACTACGATCGAGATTCAATAAACCATTCCTTTAGGTGCAAGACCATTGAAGGTATTATTCAAATAAATAGAGTAACCATTATTCTCCTTAAATGAATAACCGTATTGCGATAGACATAATCCAATCATGTCTATGCTCAGCATAAACACCAAATCTCGATGGTAGAGGGAGCGTGCGATGCTTGATCACATCAACCTTGGAAACACTTCCAACACATATCGTCGACTCACCTTTAGCTACTCTCCGTTTATTCCGTAGCTTTTATTTGAGTTACTAACACTTAGCAACCGAACCGGTATCTAATACCACAGTGCTACTAGGAGTACTAGTAAAGTACACTATATCAATATACTTCTATCGACCTTGCCAGCCTTCTCATCTACCAAGTATCTAGGGTAATTCCGCTCCGATGGTTGTTCCCCTTATTACGAAGCACTTAATCTCGGGTTTGGGTTCAACCTTGGGTTTCTTCACTAGAGCAGCGACTGATTTGCCGTTTCATGAAGTATCCCTTCTTGCCCTTGCCCTTCTTGAAACTAGTGGTTTCACCAACCATCAATAATTGATGCTCCTTCTTGATTTCTACTTTTGCGATGTCAAACATCGCGAATACCTCAAGGATCATCATATCTATCCGATATGTTATAGCTCATCACGAAGCTCTAGCAGCTTGGTGGCAATGACTTTGGAGAAACATCACTATCTCATCCGGAAGATCGACTCCCACTCGATTCAAGTGATTGTTGCACTCGAGACAATCGAGCACAAGCTTAACGATTGAGCTTTTCTCCCTTAGTTTGCGAGGCTAAGAAAATCGTCGGAGGTCTCATACCTCTTGGCGTGGGCACGAGCCTGAAATCTCAATTTCAGCCCTCGAAACATCTCATATGTTCATGACGTTTGAAAACGTCTTTGGTGCCTCAACTCTAAACCGTTTAAGCGAACTATCACATAGTTATCAAAAGCGTGCATGTCGATGTTCGTAACATCCACAAACGACGTTTGGGGTTCAGCACACTGAGCGGTGCATTAAGGACAAAAGCTTTCTACTATCCGCATAATCGCTACTGTCAACTTTCAACTATATTTTCTCTAGGAACATATCTAAACAGTGGAACTAAAGCGCGAGCTTACGACATAATTTGCAAAGATCTTTTGACCATGTTCAGGATAATCAAGTTCATCTTATGAACTCCCACTCAGATAGACATCCCTCTGGTCATCTAAGTGATTACATGATCCGAGTCAACTAGGCCGTGTCCGATCATCACGTGAGATGGACTAGTTGTCGGTGTACTAAAGTAGGGGTACCTTAGTATCCCGAACTTGTGCACGGGCAGTTACAGCGTCCTGCGGCAAGGCTTGCCGGGTGTCCGCCAAGATCCTCCGTAGTTCCTATTGATGCCATTCAAGAACAAAGTGTTTTAACTAAGTGGACAAGACTCCGGCAAGAGGAGCTTGCTGGGAAGGACAAGGCCCCGGCAAGAGGAGCTTGCCGGGAAGGCCAACAAAAGGCACTTCAAAGAACTTGCCGCGACGCTTCTGCGCGTCAGCCAAAGTCCCGACGGCGACAAGCTTTGGGTGCGGCAAGACAACGACATGACAAAGGCGCTTGCAGCGGCGGCTTCCTCCACTCGTGCCCACGCTCCAGCGCACCCGTCGGCGTGTCGCCAGAGACCATTCGGGCGCGCGTGGCGGGAAGCTGTGCAGCCAAGTGGTGCGAGGTGGCAAGTGGAGATGACGAGAAGGCCATCGTGGCAAGCGGTGGCGCCCCTAACGGTCGCTTTTCTGCACTATTTAGGCGATGCGGACGGGCATTAAATGCTCTTGTCCCCTGCCGTCAGAGTTAGGTAGGGTGCACTGTAGATAGCAGTTGTACCAACCCTCCTTTTTACATTTGTACCCTTGACTGCGTTGCCACCTGTCGGTGACCCCTTGTGCCTATAAAAGGAGGCCCATGTGCAACGTAGAGGGGGTTCGACTCACTCAAAACCAGAACACTCCCACGCTCTCGAGCAAGAGCATAATACAACCACAAAGCAGCAGTAGGAGTATTATCTCTCCGGAGAGCTCCGAAGCTGGGTAAAATCGCTCACGTGCTCCGCCTCGATCCGCTCTTCGTGCGCCCTCCGCTCCCTGTCGGACCGAAAAGGGGCCCTTCCCCATAGGTGCTCGTTTCCCACGACATCTTTGGCGCGCCAGGTAGGGGGCGTCGAGGTTGCGTGAACCCGATCCGGCGTTCACGCGAGCCAGTTCATCATCATCTTCATCGACATGCCACCGAAGAAGAAGGCTTCGGAGGTGGCTGCTCCGTCCGCGTTGATCTCACCACCACTAGAGCAAACGGGCGGTGGGGTTGACGCCGGCGAAGGAGCGGGCGCCGAGGGATCTCACGTCGTTACGAGATCCAAGGACAAGGCCCCGCAAACTACAGCGTCCGTACCGCGCCGCGCCCATCTCGAGAAGCGGGATCGGCAACGTCATGGTGCTCGCCAACACCGTACTCGCGATAGAACAAGGCCAAGCTGGTGGATCTCGGGCGTTCAAGACCAGCATGCACGCCCGACATCTTTGGCCACGAGTGAAATCGATCGCTGGGCGAGTGCTGCTCCTTCCAACCTAGTTGGAAGTCCGAGCATATCCCGCTCCTCGCGCTGTTCACCGCCGCCGCTGAAGACTCGAGAAGAAGTGTTGGCCCGAGCTCAACTGCTCCTGGACTACCCTCCAACGGCGGACAAGATCGACGATTGGAGGCCACCATCTGAGCCTCATCCGGCCGCCAACGGCGGCGTACTCCCGGCAACCGAGCATATCGAAGCGCGGCAAGAGCGCCCGAGCGAGCCGATGGCGACAAGACGATGGAGGTGCAACCACTGCACTCCCACCCGAAGGCCAAGATCGCCGACTTCGCCCGGATCAACCACGACACCGACTCCACGGCGTCGCCGGATCCACAAGCTCGTCGCGATCAGCGCCAAGTTCTTCAGAATGACAACCGCGAAGCGCTCGCACCGCGCCGAGCGCCGGAGAAAGCGCGGCATCGATCAGACCAGCGTGCTGGGCCCGCTGTTGACATGCATGCGCCGAAGAACCAGGTGACTTGCCGTATCGCGGTAGGTTGCCCTGCGTTTACTCGTGAGCTGCGGCAAGTCGGTGGCCCGATACCAGAACTTCAAGCGGATGTACGGAGAAGCACGATGGCAAGTTGCATCCGTCGGAGTTCCTCGGCATCTACACCATCGCGGTGCGAGGCTGCGGGAGGCGCGGCGAAGATCTCGCCAACTACTTGGTGCTCAAGCCTAACGTCGGATCTAGCTCATGCACTTGCGGACAACTCCATCTCCTCATGGGCGGATCTGTGCCATCGGTTTGTCGGCGCCTTCTGGCGGCCACAAGCCTCATAGCCGGGAGAAGCGATCTGCATCTGCTCGCCCGAAGGAAGGAGAGCCTCTGCGCAAGTACATACAAAGATTCAGCCAAGTCAGTGCCAACATCCCAGATGTCCACCCGCGCCATGGTCATCGGCGCGTTCCATCGAGCGTGTGTAACCGCGAGGATCTTGAGAGAGATGGCGATGTGCAAGATAAGAGACGTCGATGAGCTTTACATACTGGCCGACAAGTGTGCACGTCTTTGAAGAAGGAAAAAACTCCCGGAGAAACGCGGGAGCAGCGAAGTCGGCGGTGAGATCTGCCCGGCAAAAAAAAACCGCGGAACAACGAGAAGAAGGAAAGGCAAAGATGTAGCAGCTGTCGAGCAGTCCAACAACGGAGGTGGCGCCAGCGGCGAACTCATGGCGGCCGCCGACAAGCGAAGCGGCTCCGACAAGCGATCTTGCAAGATTCACCGTACCGAGGGCCATGATCTCCAAAGTTGCAAGAAGGTCGAGCAGCTCGTTGAGCTGCAAAAGGATGAATACGAGCGACGCGACAAGGAAAAAGCCCAGGAAGGTACTGGCGGGTCCGGCAAGAAGCGTCCCGGCCAGGGAGGACGCCACGGCAAGGCCAAGCAGCGGCAAGGAGACAGGCCTCCCCGCGGCCACAACAAGGATGAAGATGAAGATGAAGATGAAGATGAGGACATGGATGATGATGAGGCCGACAAGCAGGAGTTTCAGAGAGCAACAGAGGTTTTGTGCGTTGACGGTGGTGCTTCTCTGCATACCTCGCACCGCCAGCTCAAACAGTGGGTGCGAGAAGTTAATGCAGCAGAACCATCAGTTGAGTCTTGCAAGCCCCTGAAATGGTCCAGCACGCCTATCATCTTTGACACTGAGGACCACCCTAACCGCATCACTGCGGTCGGGTGCTTGCCGATGTTGGTTTCACCAACTATCCGCAACCTCAAAGTCACGAAGATGCTAGTTGGCGGGGCGGCTTGAACCTGATCTCCTCGGCGGTACTCAAGAAGCTCCGGATCCCGACAATGACTCGAAGAGGCTGGTACTTTCAAGGAATCAATCCGGGAAGGAGCAAGCGAAGGGAAGATTACATTGCCAATGACATTTGGCAGCGAGCTGAACTTCAGGACAGAGAAAGTCACTTTTGATGTTGCTGATTTCCCATTGCCCTACAATGGGATACTTGGCCGACCAGCGCTCGCCAAGTTCATGGCAGCATCCCACTATGCCTACAACGTGCTCAACATCCCAGGTCCGATAAGTGTCATCTCAATCCCTGGCGACAAGAAAGATGCCCTTATCTGTACCGACAAGATCTACCGGGAAGCAGCAGCCGCAGCCGAACGCAAACCACTTGCCGCTGAAGCTCCCGGGGGGGAAGAAGAAGACCAAGTCCGGCAAAACTCGATGCCCACTCCGGCAAGCGCACCTCTTGGTGTTGCGCTACCGTCGAGGACGCCTTTCGAGCTCCACCAGCAAGTGTAAGAAGGCAAGGCAGCTCCGCCAGAGACCAAGAAAGTGGCCGCCAAGGAGGACGGCACTGGTGGTACCTTCACCATCAGTGCCACGCTTGATCCTAAATGGGAAAGCACGCTCGTTGCTTTCTTGCGGGCGAATGTTGATGTGTTTGCATGGCAACCATCTGACATCCCCGGTGTTCCCAGGAAAGTAATTGAGCACCACCTTGCCGTCTGTCCTCACGCGCGGCCCGTCAAGTAGAAAGTCAGAAAACAAGCAGTGGAACACCAAGAATTCATTGCAGAAGAGATCAAGAAGTTGGAAGCGGCGGGCCTGGTGGGAGGTGCTCCATCCAGCGTGGCTGGCCAATCCAGTAGTCGATGCGCCAAAGCGAGCGGAAAATGGAGGCTTTGTATAGACTTCACTAATGTTAATAAAGCTTGTCCCAAGGATCCATTTCCCTTGCGGCGCATTGACCAGGATTATCGACTCCACGGCGGGATAGGATCTGCTTTCATTTCTTGATGCATATTCGAGATATCATCGATCTTCATGGCGAAGTGGATGAGGAAAACCGCATTCATTACTCCATGTGGCACGTACTGCTTTGTGCGGATGCCTTTCGGACTAAAGAATGCTGGTTCAACATTTGCAAGGGTAGTTCACGAAGCTTTTGAGCCACAGTTGCACAGAAATGTAGAGGATTATATGGATGACATAGTGGTCAAAAGCAAAGACAGAGCAACTCTGATTCAAGATTTGGACGAGACCTTTGCAAATCTACGCAAGATCAATCTCAAGCTCAACCCCGAGAAGTGTGTGGTTGGAGTCCCTTCCGGCAAGCTTCTCGGGTTCTTCGTGTCTCAGCGGGGGATTGAGGCTAATCCCGACAAGATCAAGGCCATTGAGAAGATCGAAGCACCAAAGTGCGTCAAGGATGTGCGAAGGCTTGCCGGCTGTGTAGCTGCTCTTAGCAGATTCATCTCTAAGTATGCTGAGCGCGCCCTACCATTTTTCAAAATTTTGAAAAAGGCAGGTCCTATGAAATGGACTCCGGAAGCGGAGGCTGCGCTGCAGGACTTGAAGAGATATCAGTCCTCCACTCCAATACTTGTTGCACCTAAACCACAAGAGAAGTTGCTGCTATATCTAGCGGCAACCAATCAAAATGGTTAGTGCTGCGTTAATAGCGGAAGGGGAGGCGGATGATGAGCCAGCGACCCACGGCAAGTGCATCCGGTGACAAGCGAGGGCTTCCCGACAAGCTCTGGTCCCGACAAGGATGGATCTGTGCAGCCACAAGAAGAAGCGAAGAAAATGGTGCGGCGCCCGGTTTACTTTGTCGGTTCCCTTCTGCGAGGCTAGATCAAGGTACTCGGTGTGCAAAAGTTGCTTTTCGGCCTTCTCATGGCCTCGAAAAGCTCGCCATTACTTTCAAGCACATGAGATTCACAGTTGTCACTCGCTTTCCGTTGAAGAGGATATTGCGAGAATCCGAAGCAGGCGGGATTGTCGAGTGGGCCTGGAATTGTAAAGCTTTGGCCTCAAGTTTGAGAGTACTTCAACTATCGAGCCGAGCATTGGTAGAACTCATAGCAGAATGGGCGCCAACACGATGAAGAAACTCGAGACGCGAGCATCCCGTCAAGGAAGCGAGCAAAGAATGGATCATGTACTTTGATGGTGCCTTCTCGCTGCAAAGCGCCGGTGCGGGCGTGTTACTTATCGCACCCACGGAGAGCACCTCAAGTCGTCGTCGGATGCACTTTCCCAAGGAGCAAGCGACAAACAATCTGCAGAGTATGAAGGCTTGCTTGCGGACTTAGGATCATGGCGGACCTTGGGATCAAGAAGCTTATTGTCGGGGTGACTCGCAGCTTGTCGTCCGCCAAGTGAACAAAGATTATCGAGTCCGTTGATGGAAGCTTACATTGATGAAGTGAGAAAGTTGGAAGAGCATTTTGGCGGCTGCGGATGGAACATGTTCCAAGAGCCCCGAGCGATGTTGCCGATGGCTGTCAAAATCGCTGCATTAAAGTTACTGTGGAACCAGGGATCTTTGTGCTCAAGTGACTCAACCATCTGTGATACCATCAAGCTGGACGAGAGCAAGAAGAGGAAGTTGATTTCCGGTGACTACTTTCCGGCTGAGCTCCCCGAAGCCGCCGCCAAGAAGGTCCCCAGGATCAACACCAAGAGTGCTGAGGAGCAGTCTGCTCCGACAAGCCATAAGGTTTGTTCCGTTGAAGCAGACCCCCCCGACAAGTTTTGCTCCGTCAAGCTTGCCGGGGAACATCAAGCTCTGGCTGAACCGCAGGTTCTTGCCGTAGAAGCGGATTTTCCCGCAATAGCGTTTGTGCCTTTAGTCCTTGTTGTTGAGCCACAAGCTCCGGCATGGGCGCAGCAGATTGTCCGTTTCCTTCAAACAGGAGAACTTCCCGAAGAGCAAGAAGAAGCGGAGAGAGTAGCCCGGCAATCAAGTATGTACCAGTTTGTCGATGACATACTGTATAGAAGGAGATTCAACGGAGTGAAATTGAAGTGTATTCCCCGGGAAGATGGACAGAAGCTGTTGGCGGAGATACATGGAGGCATATGTGGTCACCACATTGGCGCAAGAGCACTTGCCGGCAAAGCCTTCCGGCAAGGTTTCTTTTGGCCAACAGCCCTCCAGGATGCAACTACACAAGTAACCAAGTGTGAAGCGTGCGGTTCCACTCCAAGCGGATACATCAACCAGCTCAAGCTCTCCGGACGATCCCTTTATCACGGCCATTTTGATGCGGGGCTCGACATCCTCGGCCCCTTTCCCGAGCTGTCGGGGCTTTGAGTACTTATGCGTGGCAATCGACAAGTTCACAAAGTGGCGGAAGTGGAAGCGATGAGGAAGGTGACAGCCTGATCGGCGATCAAGTTCTTGGTCAATTGTTTGCCGTTTTGGAGTCCCTAACGGGATCATGACCGACAATGGCACACAATTCCGAGCCGCACCTTCATGTAGTCGTCCAAGATCTTGGTGCCAAGGTGCGCCCGCTTCATTGCTCACCCGAGAAGCAGCGGTCAAGCGGAGAGGGCAACGCTGAAGTGCTGCGCGGGCTCAAGACCGAAACTTTCGACGAGGCTGCACAAGTCACGGAAGGAATTGGATCGAGGAGCTGCGGTGGTTCTTTAATCGTCGGGGCGACGCCAAATCGAGCCACCGGCGGACACCTTTGCTCTAGTCTATGGAGCAGCGGCAGTTCTCCCCACGGAACTTCGTATCACGGATCGCCTCGAGTGCTCGCTTATGATGAGCTTGAGCAAGAGCAGCTGCGGCAAGATGGCGCTGCTCCTTGAGAAAGATCGTCTTCGAGCTGCCAGCGAGCTGCTCGATATCAGCAAGCTTTGCGCCGCTACCATAACCGCAAAAGTCAATGCGAAGTTTCGAGGAAGCGACCTTGTTCTTGGTAGCGTTCAGTTAGCCAAGAATTCCAACAAGTTGGCGCTTGAAGTGGGAAGGCCCTTATCGGTGAAGCGAGTCACTAGGTGCAGCTGTCCGCTTCGAGACCGAAGATGGCTTTCGGTGAGCAACTCTGGAACATTGAGCATCTTCGTAAGTTTTACCCATAAAGCGCGGTTGCGGAACTGTTCCGGCAACCACCTTTTGTACAAGCCTTGCCGCTGTTGCATGTAACCCTTTGTACAAAGCGGGCGAGATCCGTGCATAAATAAAGCTCATGTGCTTCGCACATATTGTCAAATTTCATGCCTTTTTCTTTTTTGCATGTATTATCTGACACTTTGTGCAGCACTTGCCCCCGGTAAGCAATAACGAGCCTTAAGGCTCCATATCTTTATTTTATCTTCTTTCTTTTTCTCAAAAAGAAGGTTCCTTCGCCCACAAGTTCACCGGGGGGGGGGAGGAGAAGACAATGGTGTGGATCAGGCGTCGTTCAAGAAAGCATCGCCTTGCCGGGACGAAAACGACAGAAAAGCTAAGTTGCCAAAGTTTGAGCACAATCAGTTTTAAAATTTCTTAAGTTATCTTCCTTGAACGACCGTGCTTTGTATGGAAAACATGTGCGTGGAGGAACCGACTCGCAGCTAGTTGTGCCCTTACTTTGTTTCGACTCTGCTCAACGACTTAAGTGTGCTGCGACTAGTTGCGACAAGGTTTCTTGCCGGAAGCAGCACCGCCGGCAGGCTGCTGATGTTCCGCACTCAGCGCTCGCGGCAAGGGTGCCTGCGCCGGCAAGTTCCCTAAAAGCGTAGGGTAAAAACATACAAAGAAAGGAATCAAGTAAAAGAAATAACATAGCAAATACTGCCCAAGATAAAGTTATATTACAAAAATGACTTGCCGCGCTCTAATAGATTGTTCCTGTGACGTATCTGACAGCGGCAAGAAAAAGGAAAAAAAGGCGGTCTAGTCTACGCGATCACCGTCGACCCTCCTGACTTCATTCACCTTGTCCACAATGGGTGCGACAAGGGCCCTGAGCTCTTCAAGATCAGCACCCGCCGGCAGCTTCTTGAGGACGTTGGTGAGGTTGAGGCCCGGATTGCGGAAGAGCACCTTCACCAACACCTTCTCTAGGACTCTGGCGCAGATTGCACGCGACTCGTCAGCCAGCTGCCTTGGGATCCTTTCCCGGAGTTGCGGGAGAGCCGTCGCCACGCCCTTGAAGAACAGAGTGAGCTTGGCGCTGGGCTGGAGGTTTTCATCGGAGGAGTACCCGAAGCCCTCCAGTTCCAGCTGCGCCAGCTCCTCGTCGATGACTGCGGCGATGTTGACGAGGCCCTCCGTCCAGAGCTCCATAGTAGCCCTGAAGGTGTTCTGGGTTTTGGCGGCCCTCGTCAACAGTGCCTCATTGGCCTTGATCTCTCCCTTCAAGTCCTCCTCCCGTTTCTTGGCGCCGTCCAGTGTCTCAGTAAGCGTAGCCAGCTTCAGCTCGAGATCGGCATTGGCGTCCTTTGCAGCGTTCAGCTCCCTACCCTTCTCAGAGAGACGACCCTGCAGCTCACCATGGGCAAGGGCATCCTTCTCGCGCTCGCGCTGGAGCGCGGCAAGCTCTTCATTATTTGCCTTGAGGGTGGCTTTTAGCTCCGTCACCCTCACCTCTAGCTCCTTCTTGGCGGCCTCGGCAGCTGCAGCAGCATCCTTCGCTTCCTTGAGGGCTCCGCCAAGTGTCTCCTCGCGCGCGGCAAGCTCCTCCTCATGGCTGTCCAAGTTAACCTTCTTCTGCGTCAGCTCGCCTCCTCGCACGGACATCTCCTCGGCGGCGAGCCGTTGCTGCTCTTCGGCTTCAGCCTTCTTAAGGAGAAAAGCCTTCTGCGCCTCGGCAAGCTGCGCCCTCTCCTCAGCAATGGACCGGAGGGCCTCTCGGTTGCGGCTCTGGAGCTCCTCCGCATGCTTCTCTATGTCTACTCCTGCCTACGCGACAAGCGCTTCCAGGACTCGGTTTAAGCAGCGGGCGGTAGAGTGACACCAACTTCAGCAGTGCTCCTCCTCGAGACTTCGCCGCTGCTGCTTGGCGCGTCGACCACCATCGGCCAGTGAGGCGAGCACTTCCCGTCAAAGGCTTCTCCCTCGACCGGCGCCACAGGCTTGATGCCGGGGAGCTTGATGAAGACACCTTCACCGGCCTTCAAGTAGGCGCCGGGCTGGGGCTCTTCGGGGCCTGGCTGCTGCGCGTGGCGGAGGATCGGCGGTCAGCGTAGCGCCTTAGCGCCTCCTGCGGCCCCGGTCGTCGAGACTGATCGCCGGACCCTCGCCCGGCTCCAAGACCAGCAGCCTTGGCGGCCTCTTCGTCAGCAGGATCATCAGCGCCGGCCTCTTCTTCGGTGGCAGCGGCATCGTCAGTGTTGCCGCGCACGTTCTCCTCGCCGGTGGCATCGGTCTCCATCGGCTCCGTGGAAGGAGGATCTGAAGATAGGAAGAGGGAGAAAAAGTCAAGCAAATATCCAAAAAAGAAGATCAGAAAAAGAAGAACCCAAGAGAAGTTTTCTGACAAGAAGGATTACCTGTGCTGGGCTCTGTAATCATGGGCTCCACCACCGGGGGATCGCTGGTCCCGTCCCTTGCCGGAGAACTGCCCCTTGCCGGGGACCTCTCCCTCGCCAGAGAGCACTCCCTCGCCGGGGAATCGTCCCTTGGCGGCGTAGTTGAAGCAGATAGCACCTCAGGAGCGCCTTCTGGTTGTTCCTGATGGGCCTGTTCTGCTCCTACACAAGCAAACCAACAATCAAGATATCATCAAGGAAAGAACACCCATGCGTGCACGACAGCGGGAAGTAAAGTTATGTACTTACGCTGGGGGCTGCGCTGGGGGCTGCTTCGGGGAGAGATTGCCGGGTCCGACAAGGTGGTCTCGGATGCATCCTCTGTTGTCACAGTAGGATCATCCTCGATGACAACCACGGGGACCTTGGCCCTCTTCGCCGCTCTCTGGGCCAGAGTCCTAGAAAGGAACAAGGTTCAGAAGAAAGCAGATCAGAAACAAGACAAGAAACAGCAAGAATTGAAGAACCATAAGTACAAAAAAAAGAAAATACTTACTCATCCTCCTCTTCTTCCTCCTCGTCGGAGCTGAGCGCGGAGAGATCAAAGTCTGGTACCCTTTCAGCGACGAGGGCGGAGGTAGGCTCCTTGGGCGCTTGGCGGGAGCTGCTGGCGGGGAGTCGAGCAGCGGCCGAAGACCCGCTCCGGTTGCAGGCGGCAGAGATGCTCCAGCAGCAGCGGTGCTTGTCGCGGTGGGCGTGTCTCCTTGTGCGGCGTGTTGCTGCCTGCCTCGCCTGCTATGTCTCCGATCCTGCGGAGGCGCCTTCTTGGTTGAGCTGGGGGCTGCACTGGGGGCTCCGCCTGCGGCAAGTTGCTTGAAGATGGTTGGCCACTCGCGCCCCCGGCGGGCTCGCTCGCTTCGGCTTCGGGCTCTCCCTCGCCAACGACCTCCCCGACAAGATCCTCTCGGTCGGCAAGGCTTGCTGCCTCGGCTGCCTCTGCCTCTTCCAAAGTAAACCCGAACTCGCCAGCGGCGGCGGCCGCCGCCGCCTCTTCTGCCCTGGTGGCAATGCGCCGCATCTCGTCATCAGTGGTGTCGCGGGTGAGGAGCCTCTGCTCGTCGGCGCGGACCGCCACCTCCACCAAGTCGTCGAAGAATTGCTGCACGACGTCGTTGGCGGGCTCCTGCCAAGTTGGGATAATCCCATGCGAGTCGCACTCCGGCATCATTGCGCGGATGCGGTCGAGCTAGGAGTTATTACTGCGGGGCGGCGCCTGCGGCAGCTGAACCACTCGGGATGGTTGGGGTCGTGCTTGAACAGTTCCTTGAGCGTCCCGTCCAACTCCAAAACAGTGAAGTTAAAATTGAGGCCTGGGCGCAGCCTCATGATATCCGCCGGACCCCCGAACAACCAGGCGGGTCTCTCCCTCTCCTGAGGAGAGGCGTCTGGGCGGCGAAGAAAGTCCGCGCCAACAGCCCCTACAGTGAGCCCGGCAAGCCTGAGCCGCAAGATCTGGGTGGTGGCGATCTTCAATCTAGCATCATCCGCCGCCAGGGCGCTCCAATCGCCGCCGCGCACTACTCGGGCTTGGCGCAAGTTGGTGAATGGATGCGGGTTCTCATCAACAATCCAACACCACTCCGCTCTCCACTCCTCCCATTTGCTGCGGAGCTCCCCCTCCAGACAGACCTCCTTCATGCCGACTCTCGAGATCCAGGCGATCCCGCCAGCTAAGGGCTCTCCCTTCTCGGCCCGGGGCATGAAGTAGTGGCGAAAAAGGGCAACATTTGGGTGGATTCCGACGAAGTTCTCGCAGAGATGTGCGAAAACCACCATGGTCAGAACGGCGTTTGGAGTGAAGTCAAGGAGATGAAACCCGTAGGTATTCATGATATCGCAGAAGAAATCGGAAAAGGGAGGGCAGAGCCCGCAATAGAAGAACAATGGGAAGAAGGGGTATCCTTTTGGACACCGTTTGAGTAGAAGCTTGTGGAAGTACTGCGTACGGGATGCGCCAGCGTCTCCGTCGACCGAAGAGATAGAACCACTCCGCAGCTCCTTCACGGAGAGCTCGGGGCGTCTTCGCTCCTTGCGAAGCGCCTCAAGCCGCAGCGCCTCGGCCGACCGCACCCTTCCGGTCTTGAGCCATGGCGGGCGGCGGGGAAACAAGGGCGTTAGCGGCGGCAGCGGCGGCGAAGCGGGCGCTGCCCTCTTCGGCTTTGAAAGCGGAGGGCGGCGGAGATTTCGAGAAGCAAGCGCAAGTGGCGAAGGTGGGGGAACGGCCCCTGTTTTCCCTGCTTATAAAGAGGAGGAGGCGAACGTTACGCCTTTTTCGATTAAAGAATCACCCACGATCTCTCCCACGATGCGGCGTTTGACGCGTGCCGTTACGGGAGGGGCGCGGTGGATATAGAGTAAGATTTGGTGTGGACTCAGGCGCGTGTGCCGTGCCTGTTTGGGCTGGCCCAACAGCCTTCGGCACCGTGTGTGGCCCAGCCAGGGGCTCTGTCGGTGTACTAAAGTAGGGGTACCTTAGTATCCCGAACTTGTGCACGGGCAGTTGCAGCGTCCCGCGGCAAGGCTTGTCGGGTGTCCGCCAAGATCCTCCGTAGTTCCTATTGATGCCATCGAAGAACAAAGTGTTTTAACTAAGAGGACAATACTCCGGCAAGAGGAGCTTGCCGGGAAGGACAAGGCCCCAGCAAGAGGAGCTTGCCGGGAAGGCCAACCAAGGCACTTCAAAGAACTTGCAGCTGACGCCACAAGGTCCAGCAAGACCCGACGAGCGACAAGCTTTCGGGTGCGGCAAGACAACGACCGCGGCAAGGCGCTTGCCACGGCGAAGCCACCACTCTGTGCCCACGCTCCAGCGCACCCGTCGACGTGTCGCCTTGAGACCATTCCGGACGCATGTGGCGGGAAGCTGTGCAGCCAAGCGGTGCGAGGTGGCAAGTGGAGATGACGAGAAGGCCATCATGGCAAGCGGTGGCGCCCCTAACGGTCGCTTTTCTGCACTGTTTAGGTGATGCAGATGGGCATTAAATGCTCTTGTCCCCTCCCGTCAGAGTTAGGTAGGGTGCACTGTAGATAGCAGTTGTACCAACCCTCCTTTTTACATTTGTACCCTTGACTGCGTTGCCACCTGTCGGTGACCCCTTGTGCCTATAAAAGGAGGCCCATGCGCAACGTAGAGGGGGTTCGATTCACTCGAAACCAGAACACTCCCACGCTCTTTAGCAAGAGCATAATACAACCACAAAGCAGCAGTAGGAGTATTATCTCTCCGGAGAGCTCCGAAGCTGGGTAAAATCGCTCGCGTGCTCGCCTCGATCCGCTCTTCGTGCGCCCTCCGCTCCCTGCCGGACGGAAAAGGGGCCCTGCCCCATAGGTGCTCGTTTCCCACGACACTAGTCATCATCGGTGAACATCTTCATGTTGATCGTATCTACTATACGACTCATGCTCGACCTTTCGGTCTCTGTGTTCCGAGGCCATGTCTGTACATGCTATCTCGTCAAGTTAACCCTAAGTGTTTCGCGTGTGTAAATCTGTCTTACACCCATTGTATGTGAACGTAAGAATCCATCACACCCGATCATTACGTTGTGCTTAGAAGCGACGAACTTTATGTGCGGTGCGATTAGGGAGAACACTTCTTGAAATTTTTGTAAGGATCATCTTATTTACTACCGTCGTTCTAAGTAAACAAGATGCATAAACATGATAAACATCACATGCAATCAAATAGTGACATGATATGGCCAATATCATTTTGCTCCTTTTGATCTCCATCTTCGGGGCACCATGATCATCATCGTCACCGGCATGACACCATGATCTCCATCATCATGATCTCCATCATCGTGTCTCCATGAAGTTGTCTAGCCAACTTATTACTTCTACTACTATAGCTCTTGGTTAGCAATAAAGTAAAGTAATTACATGGAGTTGTTCAATGACACGCAAGTCATACAATAAATAAAGACAACTCCTATGGCTCCTGCCGGTTGTCATACTCATTGACATGCAAGTCGTGATTCCTATTACAAGAACATGATCAATCTCATACATCACATATCATTCATCACAATCTTCTTGGCCATATCACATCACATAGCATACCTGCAAAAACAAGTTAGACGTCCTCTAATTGATGTTGCATGTTTTACGTGGCTGCTATGGGTTTCTAGCAAGAACGTTTCTTACCTACGCAAAACCACAACGTGATATGCCAATTGCTATTTACCCTTCATAAGGACCCTTTCATCGAATCCGTTCTGACTAAAGTGGGAGAGACTGGCACCCGCTAGCCACCTTATGCACCAAGTGCATGTCAATTGGTGGAACCTGTCTCATTTAAGAGTACATGTAAGGTCGGTCCGGGCCGCTTCATCCCACAATACCGTCGAAACAAGATTGGACTAGTAACGGTAAGCATATTGAACAAAATCAATGCCCACAACTACTTTGTGTTCTACTCGTGCAAAGAATCTACGCAATAGACCTAGCTCACGATACCCTTTGTTGGGGAGCGTGGCAGAAATTCAAAATTTTCTTCACGTGTCACCAAGATCTATCTATGGAGAAACCAGCAACGAGGGAAGGAGAGTGCATCTACATACCCTTGTAGATCGCTAAGCGGAAGCGTTCAAGAAGCGGGGTTGAAGGAGTCATACTGCGTCGTGATCAAAATCACCGGAGATCCTAGTGCGAGCAGACGGCACCTCCGCGTTCAACACACGTACAGCCCGGTGGCGTCTCCCATGCCTTGATCCAGCAAGGAGAGAGGGAGAGGTTGAGAAGACTCCATCCAGCAGTGCCTGCAACGGCGTGGTGGTGGTGGAGGCGTGGCTATCTGCGGGCCGCCAAGCACCGCGGGAGAGGAGAAGGGAGAGAGGTTGGGCTGCACCAAGAGGGATAGATTCTCATGTGTTGGGCAGCCCCCAGAACTCAAGTATTTATAGGGGGAGGGGAGGGGGCTGCGCCCCCTCTAGGGTTCCCTCCCCAGGGGTGGTGGCAGCCCCCAGATCCCATCTGGGTGGCGGCCAGAGGGGGAGAGAGGGGAGGCGCGCCTGGGGTGGGCCTTAGGGCCCATCTGCCCTAGGGTTTGCCCCCTCCCACTCTCCCCTGCGCCTTGGGCCCCTGGTGGGGGGTTCACCAGCCCACCTGGGGCTGGTTCCCTCCCACACATGGACCATGCAGCCCTCCAGGGTTGGTGGCCCCACTTGGTGGACCCCCGGGACCCTCCCGATGGTCCCGGTACGTTACCGAAAAAACCCGAAACTTTTCCGGTGACCAAACCAGGACTTCCCATATATAAATCTTTACCTCCGGACCATTCCGGAACTCCTTGTAACGTCCGGGATCTCATCCAGGACTCCGAACAACATTCGGTAACCACATACAAGCTTCCTTTATAACCCTAGCATCATCGAACCTTAAGTGTGTAGACCCTACGGGTTCGGGAGACATGTAGACATGACCGAGACGTTCTCCGGTCAATAACCAGCAGCGGGATCTGGATACCCATGTTGGCTCCCACATGTTCCATGATGATCTCATCGGATGAACCATGATGTCAAGGACTCAATCGATCCCGTATACAATTCCCTTTGTCTAACGGTATTGTACTTGCCCGAGATTCGATCGTCGGTATACCGATACCTTGTTCAATCTCGTTACTGGCAAGTCTCTTTGCTCGTTCCGTAACACATCATCCCGTGATCAACCCCTTGGTCACATTGTGCACATTATGATGACTCCTACCGAGTGGGCCCAGAGATACCTCTCCGTTTACACGGAGTGACAAATCCCAGTCTTGATTCGCGTCAACCCAACAAACACTTTCGGAGATACCTGTAGTGCACCTTTATAGTCACCCAGTTACATTGTGACGTTTGATACACCCAAAGCACTCCTACGGTATCCGAGAGTTACACGATCTCATGGTCTAAGTAAGAGATACTTGACATTCGAAAAGCTCTAGCAAACGAACTACACGATCTTTGTGCTATGCTTAGGATTGGGTCTTGTCCATCACATCATTCTCCTAATGATGTGATCCCGTTATCAATGACATCCAATGTCCATAGCAAGGACACCATGACTATCTGTTGACCACAACGAGCTAGTCAACTAGAGGCTCACTAGGGACATATTGTGGTCTATGTATTCACACGTGTATTACGATTTCCGGATAATACAGTTATAGGCTGAATAAAAGACAATTATCATGAACAAGGAAATATAATAATACTTTTATTATTGCCTCTAGGGCATATTTCCAACATCTTTGTCTCCTACATCAATTGGCAATTGCTCTACTTGCGAGCCGTTAGATTCATCAAACTTCACATCTACCGTTTCTTCAACCTTTCGGGTGAAATTGTTGTAGACATGGTATGTGTGAGAGTTTGAGCCATAACCAAGTAGGAAACCTTCGAGAGACTTAGGAGCAAATTTAGAATGATGATGCATATCAAGAATGTAGCACTTTGAGCCGAATACTCGAAAGTATCCAACTTGGGTTTGTTACCTGTGAGGAGCTCGTATGCCGTCTTGCCGAGTAGCTTGTGAAGATACAAGCGATTTGTTGCATGACAAGCTGTCTCAACCGCTTCCTCCCAAAAGTGCTTCGGTGTCTTGTACTCATCAAGTATCGCTCTCGCCATTTCGATGAGTGTCTGGTTCTTCCTCTCAACAACTCCATTTTTTTGAGGTGTGTACGTAGCCGAGAACTCATGTGAAATCCCTTCTTCGTCAATAAAGGTGTCCACATTTGCGTTCTTGAGCTCCGTTCCGTTGTCGCTGTGAACCTTCTTGATATTTACTTCAAATTAATTTTGGGCCTTCCTAGCGAAGTTTTTGAAGATCTTTTGGACCTGCAATTTATCATCTAGAATGAACACCCACGTAAATCTTGAAAAATCATCAACTATAACTAGACCAAAAGAATTTCCACCGAGACTTTTGTAAGCGTTGGGACCAAAGAGATCCATATGAAGTAGCTCGAGTGGCCTCCTTGTGGTCATGATGTTCTTCACGGGATGCCTTCCTCCAACTTGTTTACCTTCCTGACAAGCGCTGCAAAGTCTATCCTTATCAAATATGACATCGTTAACTCCAAGGATATGATTTCCTTTAATAAGCTTGTCAAGGTTTCACATGCCAACATGACCTAATCATCTATGCCATAACCAACCTTTAGAGGATTGAGCAATAAAGCAAGTTCTAGGTTGAGCCTTTTTAGTGAAATCAACGATGTATAGATCACCTCTACGTACACCGGTAAAGACCATTTTATGATTATCTCTACGAAACACTTGGCAATCTACTTCAGTAAATAGGACATTGAAACCGAAATCAGCAAGTCTAGATACACAAAGTAAGTTGTAGCCAAGAGATTCAACGAGCATTACATTTTGTATGGAGCTATCATGTGATATGGCCACTGTCGGTGTCAAAACCGGCGGATCTCGGGTAGGGGGTCCCGAACTATGCATCTAGGCGGATGGTAACAGGAGACAAGGGACACGATGTTTTTACCCAGGTTCGGGCCCTCTCGATGGAGGTAAAACCCTACTCCTGCTCGATTGATATTGATGATATGGGTAGTACAAGAGTAGATCTACCACGAGATGAAGGAGGCTAAACCCTAGAAGCTAGCCTATGGAATGATTGTTGTTCGTCCTATGGACTAAAACCCTCCGGTTTATATAGACACCGGAGAGGGCTAGGGTTACACAGAGTTGGTTACAATGGTAGGAGATCTACATATACGTATTGCCAAGCTTGCCTTCCACGCCAAGGAAAGTCCCATCTGGACATGGGACAAAGTCTTCAATCTTGTATCTTCATAATCTTGGAGTCCGGCCAATGATGATAGTTCGGCTATCCGGACACCCCCTAGTCCAGGACTCCCTCAGTAGCCCCTGAACCAGGCTTCAATGACGACGAGTCCGGCGCGCATATTGTCTTCGGCATTGCAAGGCGGGTTCCTCCTCCGAATAATTTGTAGAAGATTGTGAACGCCAGGATAGTGTCCGTCTCTGCAAAATAAATTCCACGTACCACCGTAGAGAGAATAATATTTACACAAGTTCAATCTGCTGACGTATTTTGTGGCGTGACATCACACCACAACTAAGCCTTTACTCGAATCGTTTTTATTATTCCACCTCAGCGCGTTTAGCGAAGTGGTTTCCTTGGCACGACTTGTCGAAGCAGAGATCGTGTCCCCCTTATTCCGGGATTCTCATCAATACGGACGTGGGAAACCCAACCGCACCATTGATTGTGGCGCTTGGGAGATAAGCGAGTTTTACCAGGCTGGTGGCGACGCATAGTTTCATCCGCCCATATATAAGGGGATAAGGATCCACCTTTTTATCTACGCCTTCTTCCTCCTTTGCTTATCCATCTCCGCGCACACGAGCTCCAGCACTCAAGTCCGCACATCTCACCTCAACCTTCTCCAGCCATGTCCGGAGCGGGAGGCAAGTGGATGGCCTCCTCCATTACGGAGGGGCGCATCAAGAAGCTGTGCAGCGCCGGATATTTGTCCAGCGACATCGCGCACCGGCTCCCCGACGAGGGGCAGCTCATCCACCCGGGCCCCATGAGAGGTGGTATTCCTTCCCATTTCCTCCATGGACTGGGCTTCCCACTCCACCCCTTTGTCCCGGGGCTCATGTTCTACTACGGCCTGGATTTCCACGATCTGGCCCCGAATTTCATCCTCAACATCTCGGCGTTTATCGTCGTGTGCAAGGCCTTCCTCTGCATCCAGCCCCACTTTGGCTTGTGGCTAAAGACCTTCAATGTCAAGCCGAAGGTTGTGAAGGGCAGCCAAGCGGAGTGCGGAGGTTCCATGGTGGGCAAGATGCCCAACATCACTTGGCTCGAGGGCGCCTTTGTGGAAACCATCAAAGGGTGGCAATTGGGGTGGTTCTACATCACCGAGCCGCGTGACCCTGAATGGGCAGCGGCCCCCGAACTCAGATCTGGCATCCCCATGCGGCTCACTTCCTGGAAAGAGAAGGGCCTGCAGTGGGGTGATTCGGAAGAGCTGACCGGACTCAAATCCTGTCTCCAAACCCTGGTGAACAAGAAGCTCAAGCTTGTCAACGTAATCCAGGTCATACTCATCCGCTGGATTCTCCCCTGCCAACAGCGGGACTTCAATTTCTTGGAGTTCGATCCGGCACAGCACCAAACCCTGAGCGGGCTCTTCGACACTACGTACGAAGAAGCCTGGAGGGTGCTGTTCAAGGGCGCCGAGGCCCCCGCATCCGCTACTAAAGATCGCAGATTCAGCTCGCAGCCTCTGGCTGGCGAGGTAAGCCATGTTATCCTTTATGGGACAATTGCTTTTCATAGTTTGACTCTATGCGGGATCCAAACTCCCAATACCTTTAACAGGCCTGGCAGAAGACGTCCGGACAAGTTAACTGTCCGGCTCCACTTCCAGAAGACCCAGCAGATGCCCATTTGACAGGGCTACTGGCCCCGGCGCCTTACGTGGTGCCGAAGAAGAAGGCCAAGAAGAAGGCCACGGGAACCCGGAGGAGTTCCCGACGCCAGGTGTTATCGGATTCATCGTCCGATGACTCCGAGGCGGACTCCTCCCACGAGGATGAGGAGGAGAAGAAAGAGGCATCTCCCCCAGCAAGGGGAGAGAAGAAGAGGAAGGCCTCCCTAAGGGGAGGCGAAGAATCAAGAAGGAAGGACCCTTCCCCCGGACTGCTGTGCCAACGCCGGCGACGGCGACGAGGAGTGGCCCTCAAGGGCCAAGCCCCTGGCGAGATCGTAAGTATCCGGACTCCTCAATAACTCATAATTTTCTCTTTGTCGCATGGTATCTTTTGACGCCGCATACAACCTTGTAGTCTGCCCAAGGATGATCTTCCAGCTTCGTCGAGCGGGTCCTTGGGCACATCGGATGTGAATATTCACTTCCGGCCGCCTCCTCCCCCCGTGACGCCGACGACGGCGAGGTGGGATCCCGGAGAGGGACCCACCAGGAAGAGGAGGCCTCGGAGGTGCCACAGGGCAACCTCCCGGACTTCGGACCAGACTCAGCGCCGGAACCTTTAGTGGTTCTGGAGTCCGGCGTGTGGCCCCTTTGTAAGAAGGTGAAGATTGAGATGCCGGCGGCCTCCGTCCAACCGGAGGCGCCGGATAACTTGCTGGAGGCGCTCAACGACGCTTTCATCAAAGAGGAACACTGCACTGTCATGAGTGCGGTGATTCAGAAGGTTCAGCTCGCCAAGAGCGGGCTGACCAAGCTCGCAGCAGCCTTCTAACAGGCTTTGAGGTAAGAATTTTAAGATATGTAATATAATACCGCATAGACAGTAGCCCCTGATGCCCGGTTCGGTGTTCGGAAAGAAAAGCCGGACTGAGGATCTAAAAAGATATACGCAGGAGTCTTAACAAAATTATGTCAATATGGGAATGCAGGCTGCACTGGTGACCTCTGCTGCACTGACTGCGGAGGTCAATACTTTGAAGCAGAGCCTCGAGTGGTCCGAGGGCGGGCTCGACCATGCCAAGAAGCAGCTCGAGGACAAGGAAGGTGAGTAACACCGTATTAAAGTTGTACCTTATAGAAAAGGATTTGGTTGCAAGAGAAATGACAGGGATAACGTGGGTACTCCAGGGGCTACGAACGAGGTGGCAACCCTGAAGGAGGCGGTGTCCGCTGCCGAGCATAATCTGACCGCTTGAGCAGCGCCGGGCGAGAAAGCAGAGGCGCGGGTGGCGGAGGTACAGCAAGAGCTCTAGGCTCTCGTGGAAAAACACGAGAATTTGGAGCGTGACTCGAAGACTCGAGAGTCCGAGCTTGCGTCGGCTCTTGAGAGTGCCAAAGCCGCTAAGGCCGAAGCCCACAAGGCCCTCCAGGAAATCGAGGCATTGAAGAAGATAGCGGCGGGTAAGGCATTCTTCATACAAAGCAAGCATGTAAAGTGAATTACCTATTACTTACCCGAATCGGAGCTCACGGGGCGTTCGCAGATCTGCCCATGGCGTGTCCGATCTGCCGCTTTCTCTGAGCCGAGGAGGGAGCTTGACGGAGAAGGTGTTCGGTCTCGGTATCTTTGAGGCGGACATCCGTGCCCCTAGCGACCAGTGAAGCAAGCTGGTTGAGCTCCACAAGGTGGCGAACAGGCCATGAAGGGTTTTATAGTTCGGCTATGGCCCAAAGAGGCCATGCACAGGAGCTACTTGGCTGGTCGGTGGCTGGTGGATCGTGTCCTGGGTTGGCGTCATCAAACACTCCGCTTTGCATTGAAGGTGCCCGTCAGGCCTTGTCCGTGCTAAAGTGCCTTGGGCAAGATGGATCTTTGAAGCTTGTGACAGACGCGCCACCGCCCGGGCAAGGAGTATCGCACACCGAAATGTATTATAAGGGTGTCTGAAGGGTGACCGCATTATTGCGGGTGAGTGCTCAAAGATGTAATATTTGAGTAGACTCGCATTTTGTTATCTGTCTTATGAAAACTTAGTTCATATCGCTAAGCAAGGCTTGTTAATTTAAATATTACCTTTTGTGCGGCCGTTTATCAAATCGAGAGATGGCAAGTCGTCGGCTTCAGCCCCCATGCCACAGTCTTTGGGGTGTTCGGGATAAACTTGGCGCTCTTGTTCCCATTTTGGGTCCATCTAGGGAGGCGCTCAACACAACGAACAAGGCAACCGGACTTATAGTGCTTGAACACTCTCACTTAGCCATAGAATTCTATAATTTTAAATTTCGTGAAGCCCCTAGTGTTCGGAAGGCGAATTGGGGCGCTATCACGCTGGGCGGACAAAGCGGTTCCTCGCTCTAAGCGGCATAAGTCTTTAGGGACTCAAAAACCTCTCGAACAGCGACCGGCTCTCGCCTCATCATGACAGTCAGTTTTAGCTTTCTCCATCGAGGTGCTCTCCCAGCTCAAGCGGGGCACAATCGTAGTGGTTCTCCCGGTGCTACCTTAGCGATATAGCGGGCGTAAGGTACCAAACATGGGAGCCGGGCAAACCCAACTATTGACCCAAGACATGATTCGGAGCCGATGCATATAATGTTATAAGTTCGGGGTGCCGCACTTGTGAAAGTGTTCGGACTTATCACACCATGATGTGGGGAACTTAAGCCCCTGGTGTATTTAGCCGTACCAAAGTGTACGGATGCAACATTTCATAAATGAACATATGTATAAGAAAGGAATGCAATTATAGGCAAAAAGCGATGCATTGTTTATTCAAAAAATACTGTCGTGAATGCAGAACGATACAAATAGTGCGACAAGCAAGGGGTGGAACTATTTAGCATGTCCCCCTCCAGGGGTAGGCTGCGGAATGGTGTATAAAATAGGTATAATGCTCATAATGGAGACCACCTGGATACTCGTTGTAGCTTTTCTCCTTCCACGGCTGTTGGATCGTGAGTTCGGTGGAGTCTGGCTTGCGGACGGGGCCTCCGTAAATGGAGTCCCGAGGATAAAAAAACTAAAAAGGATGACACACTTGGAGCCCACGGTGTGGTTGAGCTACACTCTGGGCCTGCCGTGGTCGTGCCCCTCCCCTTTGCCGTCGTATTTCGGGCGTAGTGATGTCACGAGGTACTTGGTTTACAATTTTGCAAGGGCTGGGGTTGGGGCCGCATTACTCTGGCGATGCTCGGGCGTGCGGGTGGTCTTGTTGTAGGTTACTCCGGGTGCGCTTAGCAGTGTTCGATCGCTTAACGGCCGGACTCGAGAATTGTCTTAAGAGGATGCTCTGCACTTCTGCCGCGAGAGCCGCTGTATGTTCCTCCGTTCGGAGGGAGCGTTCAGTGTTTCCGTTGACCGTGATGACTCCTCGAGGGCCTGGCATCTTGAGCTTGAGGTATCGTGGTGCGGCACCGCATTGAGCGTTACCAGCGGGTTCGTCCGGCAGTGCATGATAGCCGCTGCGGAACGGAACTATGTCGAAGATTAACTCCTCGCTTCGGATGTTATCCGGCGATCCGAAGACCACTTCCAGTGTAACTGAGCCTGTACAATTGGCCTCTACACCTGGTATGATGCCTTTGAAGGTCGTCTTTGTGGGTTTAATCCTTGAGGGGTCTATGCCCATTTTGCGCACTGTATCCTGGTAAAGCAGGTTCAGGCTGCTGCCGCCGTCCATTAGGACTCTAGTGAGGTCAAACCCATCGACGATTGGGTCTAGAACCAATGTGGCGAACATGCCATGGCGGATGCTGGTGGGGTGGTACCTCCGATCAAAAGTGATCGGGCAGGAGGACCATGGGTTGAACTATGGGGCGACTGGCTCCATCGCGTATACGTCCCTTAGTGCACGCTTCCGCTCCCTTTTGGGTATGTGGGTTGCGTATATCATGTTCACCGTCCGCACTTGTGGGGGAAAACCCTTCTGTCCTCTATTGTTCGGCGGCCGGGTCTCTTCCTCGTCATCGCTATGCAGCCCCTTGTCATTGTTTTCGGCGATTAACTTGCCCGCCTGCTTGAGTACCCAACAATCCATGTTGGTGTGATTGGTTGGCTTTTCGGCGGTGCCGTGTATCTGGCACGAGCGGTCGAGTATTCGGTCCAAATTGGACGGGCCTGGAGTAGTTCTTTTGAATGGATTTTTCCGCTGACCGGGTTTGGAGCCTCTGAATCCAGCGTTGACTGCCGTATCCTCAGTAGTATCGCTGTTAATGCGGCGTTTTTGCTTGTTGCGACGTGACCTGCCATTGCGGTCCTTGGTATCCGGACTGCCAGGATTTTTGTTGAGGTTGTTACTGCGGGCTAGCCAGATATCCTCTCCCACGCAGAAGCGGGTCATGACTGATGTGAGGGCTGCCATGGATTTCGTCTTTTCCTGTCCTAGGTGCCGGGCAAGCCACTTGTCGCGGATGTTATGTTTGAAAGCTGCGAGTGCCTCTGCATCCGGACAGTCGATGATTTGATTTTTCTTGGTTAAGAACCGTGTCCAGAATTGTCTGGCCGATTCGTCTGGCTGCTGAATTATGTGGCTTAGGTCATCGGTGTCTGGTGGTCGCACATATGTGCCCTGGAAGTTTCAAGGAATGCAGCTTCTAGGTCCTCCCAACACCCAATTGATTCTGCTGGCAGGCTGTTAAGCCAATGCCGAGTTTGTCCTTTAAGCTTGAGTGGGAGGTATTTGATGGCGTGAAGATCGTCGCCGCGGGCCATGTGGATATGAAGGAGATAGTCTTCTATCCAAACCGTGGGGTCTGTTGTGCCATCATAGGATTCAATGTTCACGGGTTTAAACCCTTCGGGGATTTGGTGATCCATTACTTCGTTTGTGAAGCATAGTGGGTGTGCGGTGCCTCTATATTTGGCTATATTACAACGTAGCTCAAGCGAGCTTTGTCTGCTTTGTTCGGCCCGACCGGAATTACTGTATCTGGCGCGACGGTTGTCATCGCGTGTCGTGGGGCGCCCATGCGATCCGTAGATCGATCTTGATTGTCTTGCCTTATCCTCCAATATGTCTCGCAAGTCCGGCGCATTCCCCTGTGGCTTTGTACTTTTCGAGCGATGCCGGGGTACGACTTTAGTGGAAGGCCTAGAGGCCTCTCTCTGTCATGACCACGAGGTGGCGGTCGGCCGTGTGTCTTGGTGATGTAGGTTTATATGCTTCCTCCTCGATCGGGCAGCAGCTTGCGTTTGGGGTAGCTTTTGGAGGGCGTTCGAGTTCATGCTCTTGACCGCAAGGACTTCGGTCCATCTGCCGGCTAGCAGATCTTGATCAGCTCTAAGCTGTTCTTGCTTTTCTTGAGGCTGCTTGCCGTGGCCATAAGCCTGCGTTTAAAACGCTCTTGTTCGACGGGATCCTCGAGCCGACGAATTCGTCATCGTCGAGGCTTGCCTCGTCTCGGAGGAGGCATGTAATTATCGTCCTCTACCTCTTAAATCTGCCGCTCTCTCGTGAGGCTGGCTTCTCCGTCCTCTGTGTTGAATCTTGCTTGGAGGGGTTGTCTTCAACCTTGTGCAGGGTGTTATTGTCTCCGTGCGGAATCTTCATTCTTCTTGTGGCGGGATTTAGGCGGCGCCACGACGCCGGCGCTTAGGCTGTTTCTTGGAGGGTCTTCCTCCGTTGTTCCTCGCCATTCCCATCCTTTGGGATGTCCACCATGTATATGTCGTATGACGAGGTGGCTTTCCAGTGCCCCGTGGGCGCTGGTTCTTGGTCGTCTCCGGCATCGTCATCCATTCCGTTGATGTCTTCGGAGTCGAAGTCTAGCATGTCGGTTAGATCGTCGACAGTGGCTACAAAGTGGGTGGTGGGTGGGATTTTAATTCCTTTGTCGTCCGCATCCCAACCGTCCTGACCGCAGTCCGGCCAGGGCTCTCCTGATAACGAGACATACTTTAGCGAATTCAGGATGTCGCCAAAAGGCGAGTGCTGAAAGATGTCCGCAGCGGTGAACTCCATGATCGGCGTAATCGGATTCAATTGGTAGGGCGCGGGTGGTTGAGTCCGCGAGAATCCGGCACCTCGAGTCTTCACTTCACAAGGGGCGAGGTCGGTATTCGCTCCATCGCCGTAGAGGTAGCAACCCGGCGCGTGTCTAGCCACCATCCTCGATCAGCCTTGATCGGCTCCGAGTTAATGGTCGGGCGGACTCTTGTCTTGACCTCGAGGCACCGTCCGGCAGCAGAGCTAGATCATGCCCATCGTGACAGTGCGGCATGCACGGCTGTGGCTCGAATCCGTCGAAGATCAAGTCTCCGCGGATGTCGGCCATCAAGTTCAAACTTCCAAATCTGACACGATGGCGGGCGTAGCTTTCAATCTGCTCGGATGGCCAGCGAATTGGCCCGTAGTGCAAAGCCGCCCGAATCTGAAGATCTGTCCGGGAGAAAGGTCTCACCACTGGACCGCGTCGTTGTTGATGATCGAAGGAGCCATCGGGCCTATATCGACGGCGACAGGAGGAACTCTCAATGAAAGCACCAATGTCGGTGTCAAAACCGGCGGATCTTGGGTAGGGGTCTCGAGCGTGCGTCTAGGCGGATGGTAGCAGGAGACAAGGGACACGATGTTTTTACCCAGGTTCGGGCCCTCTCGATGGAGGTAAAACCCTACTCCTGTTTGATTGATATTGACGATATGGGTAGTACAAGAGTAGATCTACCACGAGATCAAGGAGGCTAAACCCTAGAAACTAGCCTATGGTATGATTGTTGTTCGTCCTATGGACTAAAACCCTCCGGTTTATATAGACACCGGAGTGGGCTAGGGTTACACAGAGTCGGTTACAATGGTAGGAGATCTACATATCCGTATTGCCAAGCTTGCCTTCCACGCCAAGGAAAGTCCCATCCGGACACGGGACGAAGTCTTCAATCTTGTATCTTCATAATCTGTGAGTCCGGCTAATGATGATAGTTCGGCTATCCGGACACCCCCTAGTCCAGGACTCCCTCAGCCACCTTACCGAGGCCAACCGCCTTACCCTTTGAGTTGTCACCGAAAGTGACATACTTTCAAGGACCATCGTTTTTAGCAAGCTCACGAAACATAACTTTATCTTCGGTCATGTGATCGGTACATCCACTATCAAGAACCCATTCCTTTCCTCCTGCCATATATCCTTGAAGATTTGCCATAAGACCAAAGTGTCTCATTGCATCATCAAGATCGAAGTCACTATCATCATCCTCATCATAGTATCCATGTTGAACATCATCATGTGGTGGATCAAATCCTAGAGAGGGTGATTCGCTAGAGTGAGTTTGACAATGATCTTGCTTATGAATGTTAAAAGCTTCGGAAATAATATCACTAATAATTCCAACGTCTCCTTTGGCAAGCATAAGGTTTGTAAGCTCAAATAGACAATCACCAAACATAGGATCACTAGAATTCATCTTACTCAAGGAAATAGACTTATGGAGAATTTCATCTAGATTTTTCAAGGAATAATTTGGAAAAGGTTCCTCAAGAAATTTCCATATAGTGTAGGCACACTTAAGAGTAGGCAAACATCCAATCAAGTTTCTAGGCAAGCCTCTAGTGATAAGTTCAATAGTTCTAAGATTGCGAATCATGTCAATTGACTCATCAAGGGTAGGATGCATAGGATCAATATGAGGTGCACAAGGGCTAGCAATGTACTTGTTTAAATGATATTGACTGAAAATCATAAGCATCTCATTTTTCCACTCATGAAAGTATTCTCCATCAAGTATAGGCACTATATGTCTAAGACTCCCAATAGTAGACTCATCCATCTTCCTCCAATGGTGTTTAAACCAAAGCAATGGAGACCAAAGCTCTGATACCAATTGAAAGGGATCGAGGCGAGGTGTCTAGAGGGGGGGTGATTAGACACTAAGTACCAAAAGTTGCAGTTTTTAACTTCTTCAAGTTGGAGTGGAGTTTAGGCATAAGTTTAACACTCATAATACATAACAAGCAAGCATGCAAAGAGTATATGAGCAGCGGAAAGTAAAGCATGCAACTTGCAAGAGTGTAAAGGGAAGGGTTTGGAGGATTCAAACGCAATTTGGAGACACGGTGATTTTTGAGCCGAGGTTCCGATAGGTGGTGCTATCGTACATCCATGTTGATGGAGACTTCAACCCACAAAGGGTAACGGTTGCGCGAGTCCACGGAGGGCTCTACCCACGAAGGGTCCACGAAGAAGCAACCTTGTCTACCCCACCACGGTTGTCGCCCATGAAGGACTTGCCTCACTATCGGTAGATCTTCACGAAGTAGGCGATCTCCTTGCCCTTACAAACCCCTTGGTTCAACTCCACAATCTTGTCGGAGGCTCCCAAGTGACACCTAGCCAATCTAGGAGACACCACTCTCCAAGAAGTAACAAATGGTGTTGATGATGAACTCCTTGCTCTTGTGCTTCAAATGATAGTCTCCCCAACACTCAACTCTCTCTCATAGGATTTGGATTTGGTGGAAAGAAGATTTGAGTGGAAAGCAACTTGGGGAAGGCTAGAGATCAAGATTCATATGGTTGGAATGGAATATCTTGGTCTCAACACATGAGTAAGTGGTTCTCTCTTAGAAAATGTATACTAGAAGTTGATACGTCTCCAACGTATCTATAATTTTTGATTGTTCCATGCAATTATATTACCCCTTTTCGATGTTTATGGGCTTTATGATACTAACCGGAGGCCCAGCCCATATTGTTGTTTTTTTCCTATTTCAGTATTTCGAAGAAAAGGAATATCAAACGGAGTCCAAACGGAATGAAACCTTCGGGAGTGTGATTTTTGGAACGAACGTGATTCGGAGAGCTTGGAGTGCAAGTCAAGAAGCTTCCGAGGGCCCCACGAGATAGGGGGTCGCGCCCCCCTATAGGGCGCGCCCCCTGTCTTGTGGGCCCCTCGGGCGGCCACCGACGTACTTCTTCCTCCTATATATACCTAGGTACCCCGAAAACATCCAGGGGCACCACGAAACACAATTTTCACCGCCGTAACTTTCTGTATCCGCAAGACCCCATCCTGGAGCCTTCGCTGGCACTCTGCCGGAGGGGGAATCAACCACGGAGGGCCTCTACATCAACATCCTTGCCCCTTTGATGAGTTGTGAGTAGTTTACCACAGACCTACGGGTCCATAGTTATTAGCTAGATGGCTTCTGTCGGGGCGTCTCTCTACGGCCTCGAGCACCTATGGGGAATGGAGGCCCCTTCTAGTCCCAAGCAAGGGGCGGGCGGCGCTTGTGAGCGGATCGAGGTTGGGCGCGCGGGGGAGACGGGCGATTTTTACCCAGCTTTGGAGCTCTCCGGAGAGATAAAACTCCTACTGCTGCTTTGTGTTTGTCTTTGATCTTGCTCGAGCGTGCGAGCATATGGTGGTGTTGCGTGTGTCGAATGGACCGAACCCCTTCTACGTGCGCATGGGCCTCCCTTTTATAGTCTGAAGGGGGCACCAACGGGTGGCAGCATAGGAAGAGGGGGTAAAAAGGTAAAAACGCAGGTTGGTACAACAGTGACCAACAGTGTCCCCTACCTAACTCTGACGGCAGGGGACAAGGGCATTTAATGCCCGTCCGGTCGCCCCAACAGTGCAAAGAAACGACCGTCAGGTGAGCCACCGGTTGCCACGATGGCGTCTCTGTCAGCTCCGCTTGCCACCTCGCTCCGTATGGCTGCGCAACCCTCGCCACGTGCCTGGATGGCCACAGGGTGACACGCCGATCGCTGGATTTTGGTGGCAGCCTTGCATGCAAGTGCCTTGCATGCCCTTCTCTCTGTCGTCGTGCGGCAAGCTTGCCGCCACGGCCTTGCCGGACGCTGCGAGCGTCGCGGCAAGTCTTCTGGAAGCGCCTTGGTTGGCCTTCCCGGAAAGCTCCTCTTGCCGGGACCTTTGTCTTCTTAGTTGATACTTTGTTCTTGAATGGCAGTATTAGGAAGTGATGGAGGGTCTTGGCGGGCGCCCGGCAAGCCTTGCCGCGGGGTGCTGCGACTGCCCGTGCACAAGTTCGGGGTGCTAAGGTACCCCCTACTTTAGTACACCGACAGGAGCCCCCGGGCCTGGGCCATACACGTGCCCGGCGGTGTTGGGCCAGCCAAAAAGCATTACTGCAGAACGCACGCGGCCTGGGTCCACACAAAACCGGACTCCGTGTCCACCGCGCCCTCCCGCAACGGCATGCGTCGATTGCGGCGTCGTGGGAGGCGTGGGTGGTGTGTGCGATTTTCAAGGCGTCCACCCCCGTGATCACGGGGCAGGGCGAGGTCACTTCATCCGTCGCCTCAGCTTCGCCTCCCCGCCACGCGGCTCCCATGCGCGTGGGGTCGTGGGCGGCGAAGGTGGGAAACCGAGCCGTCACGGGCGGAGATGGTGGGTCGGCCCCGCTCCTCTGCCCTCCTCGTGCTCGATTGGCTGAGCGGGGCGGCCGAGCCCCACCTTGCTCCTTTAAAAAGGGCGGAAGGGGAGTGCAAAAATCCCGCACTTCCTTCTCTCCCTCTTTCTTCAACTTCTGCTACTCTTCCTCCCATCTGTCATGGAGGGAGGGAACCCTGGTCCTTCGTCGGTGGCGGCGAGGGTGGCCACCAGGCAGCGCGCCTCTCCCTATCCCGCGCCTGTGGTGGCGGAGCCGGCCACGAGGGGAAGAGGGAGGGGGCGAGGCCATGGACGAGGTCGAGGACGTGGCCGGAGCGCTCGGGGAAGAGGCGGCCGGGGCGATGCGCCACCTCCGTCTCCGCCGGCAGCTCCCCTCCTCGAGGCGGTCCACACCGGGGACGACCCCTGGGAGTTCTTCATCAACCTGCGCCGGGCACCTCGTCGCCGCCTCCGGCTTCCGGCCCCGTTCGCGAGCGCGATGGAACCGGACCCGCCCGAGATGCTGGAGTTGCGCATGAGGGGCTGCGGGATCAGCGGCACTCGAGTTAGTGTCGTATCCCCAGCCCCCGGCGTGATGTACTTCGATCGAGGTGGAAGGCGTTAGCGCATCCACAGCTTGACGGCGGGGTTTACCCTCCATTTTAAGTTAATGGAGGGCGACCTTCTCGCCGTCAAGGTCTTCGGGGACTCCGGCACCCGGGTGAGATGCTGTGTGGACAGCTCCTCCGATAGCGAAGACTCCCCCTCGAGCGAGAGTGACGAGGAGGAGAGCAACAACGACGACAACAACGGCGGTGGGTCCGACTAGGCGTCGTCCGTCGCCTCGCGCGCACCGCGACCCCATCATCCGGTCACCGCCTTCGAACTCCCCGGGCCGTCTCCTTGGGCGGCTTGGCGTAGGGAGGCTGCGGAAGAAGGAAGAGGGGTGGCGGCAAGGCCGTCAAGTCGAATCTGGGCGAGGTTCCCTCGGCAGCGTCTTGGCGACGCCCCGCCGCCTCGTCTTGAGCTCGCTTCCGGCGCCTCCCTCTCGCCAAGCTCTGGCGGCCCCGGAAGTTCTCTTGGTGTCTTCGGCACCGTAGCTCACCTAGGCGCTCCTTTCGCCCTCCCCGGCAAGCTTCTCTTACCGGGGCCTCCTTGACCTACCTCCTGAAGAGAGAAACAGGAAAGGGATTACGGGCATCTTATCTCTTTTTAATTTGTAAGCCTTCGGGCCTTAGCTGCGTTTAAAACTTGTAATCCTCTCTCTCATGTTTTTCATCCTCTATGGACTTGTACTAAATTGGGATGTTTTTAATGAAAAGAGGGGAATGCTTGTCGGGTTATGTCCTTTACTTGATTCTGTGCCTTGTATGTTTCCACCCTGCGCTTTTAGGAAACTTGCTTAGCGCGAACACGCTTCTTGAGTCTTGAACGTCAAGAGCTCTTTGGCGGTGTTGCTTCCGCCAAGAAACCTTGTCGGGCCAGTCGCAGCGCACTTGTATTGTTGAGCAGACTCGAAAACAAATCAAGGGCGCAACTTGGCCGCGACTCGGCTCCCCCGCGCACAGGTTTTCTCTATACAAGGTACACTCGTTCAAGGACGCGGCCTCGCATTTCCCTAGTCCATAAGAGGATGCATGACGAGGGATGAAAGACTTATCTGATATTGTAGCCCCCGGCGACTCTGGCTTGCCGGGGATGAGTCTTGGCATTTGCAGCCCCCGGCAACCCTGGCTCCGCCGAGACCTAGGTGCCGGTGCGCCTTTCCTTGCCCTTGTCGCTGACGCTGCGGCCCCCGGGGATCCTGGCTTGTCGCGAAGGAATTTTGGCACTCGCAGCCCCCAGTGAAACCGGTTTGCCGGGGCCCATGTGCCGGCGCGCCCTTCCACTTTTTTCCTTGTCACTGTTACTGCAGTCACGAAAATAACTTAGGCAACGCCGCAATATGTTATTCTTTCGTGGCGTAACTTTAGGTTGGGTGACGCAATGCCATGTTTCGCCCTTCGTATGTTTATACTCTACGCTTTTTAGGGGACTTGCCGGTGCATACACACTTGCTGAGTGCGGAACATCAGCAGCCCGCTGGCGGTGTTGCCTCCGGCAAGAAACCTCGTCGGGCTAGTTGCAGCGCGCTTTCATTGTCGAGCGGACTCGGAAACAAATCAAGGGTGCAACTCAGCCGCGAGTCAGCTCCTCTGCGCACAAGTTTCTCATACGAAGGACGTCTCATGGCCAGGCTCGCTATGTTTCGTCCTCTACTTTATTACATCCCTTGTACGCTTTTACCCTACGCTTCTAGGGAACTTGCCGGCGCTAACACACTTGCTGAGTGCGGAACATCAGCAGCCCGCTGGCGGTGTTGTTTCCGGCAAGAAACCTTCTCGGGCCAGTTGCAGCGCACTTGTATTGTTGAGCGGACTCGGAAACAAAGCAAGGACGCAACTTAACCACGAGTTGGTTCCTCCGCGCACAGGTTTTTCGTACAAGGCACGAACGTTCAAGGAATATAACATAAAAGTTTAGAACTAAAAGTGCTCTGTACTCAAGCTCGAGCGACTTAGCTTTTCCGTCTTCTGCGATCCGGCGAGGCCGCACTTCTCCCCTGACTTCCTCCCTTGTACGTTTTCACCCTCACGCTTTCAGGGAACCCGCCGGTGCAAACACACTTGCTGAGTGCGGGACATCAGCAGCCCGCTGGCGGTGTTGCCCCCGGCAGGAAGAACTCGTCGGGCTAGTTGCAGCGCACTTTCATCGTTGAGCGGACTCGAAACAGATCAAGGGCGCAACTTAGCCACGATTCGACCCCTCTGTGCACAGGTTCTTCATACAAGGTACAGATTTTTAGGGAATACAACTCAAAAGTTCGAAACTGGCTGCTTCCTTCGCCCTACTGGCCGGTGGAGCTCGATGGCACGTCCTCGACGGCAGCGCGGCACTCCGGAGAGGCGTGCTTGTCGGAGCAGGCACCAGAGCTATCCTTGCCGGGCTTAGCCTTTGGCAGATCTGCCTTTGCCTTCTTGCATTTTACGGTGGAGCTCGATGGTGCGTCCTCGACGGCAGTGCAGCACTCCGGGGAGGTGCGCTCGCCGGAGTGGGCATCAGAGCTGCTCTTGCCGGACTTGGCTTTCTTCTTCCCCCGGGGAGCTTCAGCGGCAAGTGGCTTGCACTCCGCCGCGGCCGCTGCTTCCCGGTAGATTTTGTCGGTGCAGATAAGTGCATCCTTTTTGTCATCTTGTACTGAAATGACACTTATCGGACCAGGCATCTTGAGCACATTGTATGCGTAGTGAGAGGCTGCCATGAACTTGGCAAGCGCTGGTCGGCCGAGTATCCCATTGTAGGGTAATGGGATATCAGCAACATTGAACGTGACCCTCTCTGTCCTGAAATTCAGCTCGCTGCCAAACGTCACTGGCAGTGTGATCTTCCACTTGGGCTTGCTCCTTCCCGGATTTATCCCTTGAAAGGTACCAGTTTCTTCGAGCTCGCTGTCGGGGATCTGGAGCTTCTTGAGCACCGCGGAGGAAATCAGGTTCAGGCCGGCCCCGCCGTCAACCAACATCTTCGTGACCTTGAGGGTGCGGATTGTTGGTGAGACCAACATCGGCAAGCACCCGACCGCAGTGATGCGATCAGGGTGGTCCTCAACGTCGAAGATGATGGGCGTGCTGGACCACTTCAGAGGCTTGCGCGCCTCGACGGACGGCTCCGCTGCATTCACCTCTCGCACCCACTGCTTGAGTTGGCGGTGCGAGGTGTGCAGAGAGGCGCCGCCGTCGATGCACAACACCTCTGTCGCCTTCTGAAACTCTTGGTCATCAGTCTCATCTTCCTCCATCTCATCATCCTCATCTTCATCTTCGTCCTTGTCGCGGCACGGGGAGGCTGTCTCCTTGCAGCGGCTTGGCTTTGCCACGGTGCCCTCCCGGGCGGGAAGCTTCTTGCGGATCCTCCGCCACCTCCTGGGCTCTCTCCTTATCGCGGCGCTTCGTGCTCGGCTTTACGTAGCTCCGCCATCTGCTCGACTTTCTTGCAGGTTTGGAGATCATGGCCCTTAGTGCGGTGGACCTTGCAATACCGCTTGCGGAGCCATCCTGCTTGTCGGCGGCTACCACAGCCTCGCCGAGTCATCGGCTCGGCTTTGTCGGAGCCGCCTCCGTTGCGGAATGCTCAACAGCTAGCACATCCTTAGCCTTTCTCTTCTGTTGTTCGCCTCCGATTCTTCCTTGCCGGGCGGCATCCTCCTTGTCGATCCATACGCTCCCGCAATCTCTCGGGATTTTCCTCCCTCCTCAGCCCGTGCACACTTGTCGGCGAGCATAGAGCTCGTGACATCTCGATCTTGCACATCGCCATCTCTTCCCTCATCCTGCGATTACGCGACGTTCGATGAAACGCGCCGATAATCTGCGGCGGTGGTGGACGTCTCGATGTTGCGCCGCACCTGGCTGAATCTCAGTATGTACTTACGCGAGGGATCCCCCTCATACGGGCGGCGGTCTGATCGCTCTCCGGCCATGGGGTTTGTGGCGCTGTGAAGGCGCCGACGAACCGATGACACAGTCCGCCCATGAAGAGATGGAGCCGTCCGGCAAGTGCATGAGCCAAGATCGGCGTTGGGTTTGAGCACCAGCGGAAGTAGTTGGCGAGATCTTCTCGTCGCGCCCTCGGCAGCCTACACCGCGATGGTGTAGATCTTGAGAACTCCGACGGATGTATCCTGCCATCGTACTTCTCGAACGCGTCGCTTGAAGTTCTTGGTTTTGGGCCATCGGACTTGCCGCAGCTCACGGGTGAACGCGCAGGCAACCTGCCGCGTCGGCAAGTCGCTGGCTCCCCGGTGCATGCATATCGACAGTGGGTCCGGCACGCTGGTCGGATTGACGTCGCGCTTCCCTTCTGCGCTCGATGCGAGTGCGAGCGTCTTCGTGCCGCCGTTCTTGGAGAACGTGGCGTTGATCATGGCGGGTTCGCGGGTCCGACGATGCGGTGGAGTCGCCGTCGGGGTTGGTCCGACGAGCCGGCGATCTTGGCCTTCGGGGCTGGGAGTGCACGGAGGTGGCGCCCCCAGCGGTCTTGTCGGCGTCGACTTGCGCCTGGGCATGTTGCCGGGGCTTCGATGCGCTTGGTTGCCGGGGCTTGTCGCCGTTGGCGAAGCCGATGAGGCTGTATATGGTCATCCTCCAATCGTCAATCTTGTGTGGCGCCGGAGGGTAATCTAGAAGCAGTTGGGCTCGGGCCAGCGGTTCCTCTGTTGTCTTGGGTGGCGGTGGTGACGAACGGCGCGAGGAGCGGGATGTGCTCGGACTCCCGACCGGATTGGGAGGTGCGACGCCCCGTTCGGGCGACCGTACCTCACTCGCGCCAGCATGCTGGCGCGCATGCTGACCTCGAACGTCCCGCGACCCACCAGCTTGGCCTTGCTCCAATGCGAGCACGGTGCTAGGAGCACCGGGGCGTTGTCGACCTTGCACCTCCTGTGAAGGGTGTGGTGTCTGCACGGTCGCCGACGCTTGCGGGGCCTTGTTTTTGGACCTGGTGACGACGTGAGTCCCACCGTCGGCGCCCGCTCCTCCGCCGGCGTCCACTCCACCGCCCGCTTGCGCCGGCGGCGGTGGTAGAATCGATGTAGACGGAGCGGCCACCTTCGAAGGCTTCTTCTTCGGTGGCATGTTGATGAAGACGTTGATGTAGCGCGCGCGGAGACCGGATCAGATGCTCACGACCTCGACGCGCCCCTACAGCGCGCCAAAGATGTCGGGCGTCTCTCTGACCTCGAGCACCTATAGAACCTGAGGCCCCTTCTAGTCGAGCAAGGCGGAGGGCGTCGCGCAGAGCAGATCGAGGTTGGGCACGCGGGAGGCAGGCGATTTTACCCGGCTTGAGCTCTCCGAGAGATAAAACTCCTCTTCTGCTTTGTGTTTGTATTTGATCTTGCTCGGCGTGCGGCGTATGGTGGTGTTGCGTGTGACGAATGGACGAACCCCTTCTATGTGCGCATGGGCCTCCCTTTTATAGTCTCAAGGGGCACCAACAGTGGCAAGATAGGAAGAGGGGTAAAATGGTAAAAATGCAGGTTGGTACAACAAGACCAACAGTGTCCCTACCTAACTCGGCGGCGGGGACAAGGGCATTTAATGCCCGTCCGGTCGCCTAACAAAGGCAAAGAAACGACCGTCGGTGAGCCACGGTTGCCACGATGGCGTCTCATCAGCTCCGCTTGCCACCTCGCTCGCATGGCGCGCAACGCCGCCACGTGCCCCTCGATGGCCACGGGTGACACGCCACCGGGATGTGCTGGATTTTGGGTGGCAGCCTTGCCGCGGCAAGTGCCTTGCCGCGGCCCTTCTCTTGTCGTGCCGGCAAGTTTGCCGGCCACCGGGCCTTGCCGGGACGCACGGGGCGTCGCGGCAAGTCTTCTGGAAGCGCCTTGGTTGGCCTTCCCGGCAAGCTCCTCTTGCTGGGACCTTTGTCTTCTTAGTTGATACTTTGTTCTTGAATGGCGGTATTAGGAAGTGATGGAGGGTCTTGGCGGGCGCCCGGCAAGCCTTGCCGCGGGGTGCTGCGACTGCCCGTGCACAAGTTCGGGGTGCTAAGGTACCCCCTACTTTAGTACACCGACAGCTTCTTCTCTCTTTTTGGATCTCAATACAATGTTCTCCCCCTCTCTTTTGGAGATCTATTCGATGTAAACTCTTTTTTGCGGTGTGTTTGTCGAGATCCGACGAATTGTGGGTTATGATCAAGTTTATCTATGAATAATATTTGAATCTTGTTTGAATTCTTTTATGTATGATTGAGTTATCTTTGCAAGTCTCTTCGAATTATCAGTTTGGTTTGGCCTACTAGATTGGTCTTTCTTGCCATGGGAGAAGTGCTTAGCTTTGGGTTCAATCTTGTGGTGTCCTTACCCAGTGACAAAAAGGGTTGCAAGGCACGTATTGTACTTTTGCCATCGAGGATAACAAGATGGGGTTTATATCATATTGCATGAGTTTATCCCTCTACATCATGTCATCTTGCTTAATCCGTTACTCTGTTCTTATGAACTTACTACTCTAGATGCAGGCAGGAGTCGGTCGATGTGTGGAGTAATAGTAGTAGATGCAGGCAGGAGTCGGTCTACTTGTTATGGATGTGATGCCTATATACATAATCATGCCTTGATAATCTCATAACTATGCGCTTTTCTATCAATTGCTCGACAGTAATTTGTTTACCCACCGTAATACTTATGGTATCTTGAGAGAAGCCACTAGTGAAGCCTATGGCCCCCAAGTCTATCTCTTATCATATTTGCTTTCAATCTACCTTTATTTGCATCTTTACTTTTTGCATCTATATTATAAAATACCAAAAATATATTTATCTTATTATACTATCTTTATTATATCTCACTTTCGCAAGTGGCAGTGAAGGGATTGACAACCCCTTTATTGCGTTGGTTGCGAGTTCTCAGTTTGTTTGTGTAGGTGCATGGGACTTTTGAGGAGCCTCCTACTGGTTGATACCTTGGTTCTCAAAACTGAGGGAAATACTTACGATACACTTGCTGCATCACCCTCTCCTCTTTGAGGAAAACCAACGCAAGCTCAAGACGTAGCAAGAAGGATTTCTGGCGCCGTTGCCGAGGAGGTCTTCGCTCAAGTCAAGACATACCAAGTACCCATCACAAACCCATCTCCCTCGCATTTACATTATTTGCCATTTGCCTCTCGTTTTCCTCTCCCCCACTTCACCCTTGCCGTTTTATTCGCTCTCTCTTTCCCAATCTCCTCCTCTCTTTTCGCTTGCCGTTTTTCTGTTTGCTCGTGTGTTAGTTTGTTTACCTTGTCGTCATGGCTAGTCCTCCTATCCTTATTCTCACTCTCGAACAAGAAATTCACAATTTTAAGCAAAGGGAGAGGGAAAGTTTAAAAGATGCTTGGCATAGAATTTGCAATGCCTAATATAAAGCTACTAGGAAGCTTGCTACTTCCATTCTTCTCCGCAATTTTTATGTAGGCATTACTCCTTGGAATAGATGTGTTCTTGATATTGCTACCGGAGGTGATTTTAAGAGTAGCCATACTTTTGATGTTTATAATACTATGTTAGATTTGTTTGGCCGACCACGTCTTTTGGTTAATGGAATGGTTTTAACTCTAGAACATGTAATGCAATGGCTGGATATTAGTGAAAATAAAATTGCCACTGTTGAGTTGATTGAAAATTTGGATAAAAAGATCCATAATCACATTACCCAATTTGGATCTAGGGTTGGAGTTACTTTGAAAAATCTTAAAGAAAAAGAACCTATAGTCAATGAAAAAATAGATCTAGACTCTGCTAGAATTGGTAAACTTGAGTATATCATTACAAACTTAGGTTCCGCGTTTTCCCCCATGAAAAACACTCCAAAACCCCCTACTAAAACTGCCAAGTTTATTTATGTTCCTAAAAATAAGGGTGAATCTTCTAGTAAGGGAGACGTGGATCTCAAATCCATAAGTGTTCTTCCAAATTGTCTCTCTATCGTTAAGGAACCTTTTGCTACCAATGAATTTATTTAATTTTTGCCTAAAGGTTTAGCCATTGCTAAAAGGGGAGAAATCCCTAGAGATCACAAGCGCTTTATTGATGAATTTAGTGCCAAAGATGGCACTCATTAGATCTATCTTTGTTTTTATGCCTTGCTAGGGGCGTTAAACGATAGCGCTATTTGGGAGGCAACCCAATTTCCTTTGTGTTTTTTGTTTTTGCTCCTGTTTAGTAATAAATCTTGCATCTACCTTATGTTTAGATGTGTTTTTATCTTTTAATTAGTGATTGTGCCAAGTAGAACCTATAGGATAACCTACGATGATAGTAGATTTGATTCTGCTGAAAAACAGAAACTTTGCGCGCACGAATATAATTTTGTTAAATCACAGGAACGTGATTTTGCGATGATTCTTTTTGCTGCTGTTCAATAAACAAATTTTCCAGGACTTCCTATTTTGGTAGTACTTTTAGAGTTCCAGAAGTTTGTGTTAGTTACAGATTGCTACAGACTGTTCTGTTTTTGACAGATTCTGTTTTTCGTGTGTTGTTTGCTTATTTCAATGCATCTATGGCTAGTAAACTAGTTTATAGTCCATAAAGAAGTTGGAATACAGTAGGTTTAACACCAAAATAAACAAAGAATGAGTTCATTGCAGTACCTTATGTGGTGGTTTTGTTTTCTTTCACTAACGGAGCTTATAAGATTTCCTGTTGAGTTTTGTGTTGTGAAGTTTTCAAGTTTTGGGTAAAGCTTTTATGGACTATGAAATAAGGAGTGGCAAGAGCCTAAGCTTGGGGATGCCCATGGCACCCCAAGATATTCAAGGATAGCCAAAAGCCTAAGCTTGGGGATGCCCCGGGAAGGCATCCCTCTTTAAATCTTCGTTCATTGGTAACTTTACTTGGAGCTATATTTTTATTCGCCACATGATATGTGTTTTTCTTGGAGCGTCGTGTATTATATTAGTCTTTGCTTTTTAGTTTACCACAATCATCCTTGCTGTACACACATTTTGGGAGAAGCCTATTTGATTAGAATTTGCTAGAATACTCTATGTGCTTCACTTATATCTTTTGAGCTTGATAGTTTTTGCTGTAGTGCTTCACTTATATCTTTTAGAGCACGGTGGTGTCTTAATTTTGAAGAAATGCCAGTCTCTCATGCTTCACTTATATTATTTTGAGAGTCTTTTAGAACATCATGGTATATGTTATGACCTTAAAGTTGGTCCTAGAATGATGAGCATCCAAGTTGGGTATAATAAAAACTATCATAGAAAGTGAATTGGATGCTATGATCAATTTGATGCTTGATAATTGTTTTGAGATATGGAGATAGTGATATTAAAGACATGCTAGTTGGGTGATTATGAACTTAAAGAATGCTTGTGTTAAAGCTTGTGATTCCCATAGCATGCACGTATGGTGAACCGCTTTGTGATGAAGTTGGAGCACAATTTTATTTATTGATTGTCTTCCTTATGAGTGGCGGTCGGGGACGAGCGATGGTCTTTTCCTACCAATCTATCCCCCTAGGAGCATGCGCGTAGTGCTTTGGTTTTTGATGACTTCTAAATTTTTGCAACAAGTATATGAGTTCTTTTGATTAATGTTGAGTCCATGGATTATACACACCCTTTCACCCTTCCACCATTGCTAGCCTCTCTTGTACCGCACAATTTTCGCCGGTACCATACATCCACCATTTACCTTACTCAAAACAGCCACCATACCTACCTATTATGGCATCTCCATAGCCATTCCGAGATATATTGCCATGCAACTTTCCACCATTCTGTTCATATGACACGCATTACTATTGCTTTTTGCATGATCATGTAGTTGACATTGTATTTGTGACAAGGCCACCTTCATAATTTTCATACATGTCGCTCTTGATTCATTGCATATCCCTGTACACCACCGGAGGCATTCATATAGAGTCATATTTTGTTCTAGCTTTGAGTTGTAAATCCATAAAAGTGTGATGATCTTCATTATTAGAGCATTGTCCTAGTGAGGAAAGGATGATGAAGACTATGATTCCCCCACAAGTCAGGATGAGACTTCGGACTTTACAAAAAAGAAAAAAAGAAAAAAAAGAGAAAGGCCAAATAAGATAAAAGGAGAAGGCCAAAGAAAAAAATAAGAAAAAAAGAAGAAAAAGAAAAGAAAAGAAAAAAATAAAATGAGAGAAAAAGAGAGAAGGGACAATGCTACTATCTCTTTTTCCACACTTGTGCTTCAAAATAGCACCATGATCTTCATGTTAGAAAGTCTCATATGTTGTCACTTTCATATACTAGTGGGAATTTTCATTATAGAACTTGGCTTGTATATTCCAATGATGGGCTTCCTCAAAAGTGGCCTAGGTCTTCGTGAGGAAGCAAGTTGGATGCACCCCACTTAGTTTCTTTTGTTGAGCTTTCATATATTTATAGCTCTAGTGCATCCGTTGCATGGCAATCCCTACTCACTCACATTGATATCTATTAATGGGCATCGCCATAGCTCGTTGATACGCCTAGTTGATGTGAGACTATCTTCTCCTTTTTTGTCTTCTCCACAACCACCATTCTATTCCACATATAGTGCTATGTTCATGGCTCATGCACCTAGTGAAAGTTGAAAAAGTTTGAAAATTACTAAAGTATGGAACAATTGCTTGGCTTGTCATCGGGGTTGTGCATGATTAAATACTTTGTGTGATGAAGATAGAGCAACAGCCAGACTATATGATTTGGTAGGGATAACTTTCTTTAGCCATGTTATTTTGAGAAGACATGATTACTTTGATTAGTATGCTTGAAGTATTACTATTTCTTATGTCAATATGAACTTTTATTTTGTATTCATTTGGATCTGAACATTCATGCCACAATAAAGAAAATTACATTGAGAAATATGCTTGGTAGCATTCCACATCAAAAATTTCTTTTTTATCATTTACCTACTCGAGGACGAGTAGGAATTAAGCTTGGGGATGCTTGATACATCTCCAACGTATCTATATTTTTTATTGTTCCATGCTATTATATTACCCCTTTTGGATGTTTATGAGCTTTATTTTACACATTTATATCATTTTTGGCACTAACCTACTAATCGAAGGCCCAACCCATATTGTTGTTTTTTGCCTATTTCAGTATTTCGAAGAAAAGGAATATCAAACGGAGTCCAAACGGAATGAAACCTTCAGGAGCGTGATTTTTGAAACGAACGTGATCCGGAGAGCTTGGAGTGCAAGTCAAGAAGCTTCCGAGGGCCCCATGAGATAGGGGGCCGTGCCCCCCCTGTAGGGCGTGCCCCCCTATCTCGTGGGCCCCTCGGGCGGCCACCGACGTACTTCTTCCTCCTATATATACCTACGTGCCCCAAAAACATCCAAGGGAACCACGAAACACAATTTCCACCGCCGTAACCTTCTGTATCCGCGAGATCCCATCTTGGAGCCTTCGCCGGCACTCTGCCGGAGGGGGAATCAACCACGGAGGGCCTCTACATCAACATCCTTGCCCCTCCAATGAGTTGTGAGTAGTTTACCACAGACCTATGGGTCCATAGTTATTAGCTAGATGGCTTCTTCTCTGTTTTTGGATCTCAATACAATGTTCTCCCCCTCTCTTGTGGAGATCTATTTGATGTAAACTCTTTTTGCGGTGTGTTTGTCGAGATCCGATGAATTGTGGATTTATGATCAAGTTTATCTTTGAATAATATTTGAATCTTCTCTGAATTCTTTTATGTATGATTGAGTTATCTTTGCAAGTCTCTTCGAATTATCAGTTTGGTTTGGCCTACTAGATTGGTCTTTCTTGCCATGGGAGAACTGCTTAGCTTTGGGTTCAATCTTGCGGTGTCCTTACCCAGTGACAAAAAGGGTTGCAAGGCAGGTATTGTATTGTTGCCATCGAGGATAACAAGATGGGGTTTATATCAGATTGCATGAGTTTATCCCTCTACATCATGTCATGTTGCTTAGGCCCTGTTTGGTTCAGCTTTTATCGATGGATTCCGCTGCCGCGCAGCAGAATTTGAACCAAAGGGCGAACCCAGCAGAATCCGATTCCAGAAATCCGCCGCCAAAATCTGAACCAAAAGCGGAAGCAGCCCAGGATGTGCTTTCCAAAATCTGATTCCGCTGCTGGCCAAAATCTGAAAAAGATGTATCAACTGGTTTGCCAAATGACCAACATCTTTTTCACATCAAATTTCCCACATCTGTTTTTCCACAGCAGATTTTCCATAGCTGCTTTTAGAAATCAACAGCCGAACCAAACAGAGCATTAATGCATTACTCTGTTCTTATGAACTTAATACCCTAGATGCAGGCAGGAGTCGGTCGATGTGTGGAGTAATAGTAGTAGATGCAGGCAGGAGTTGGTCTACTTGTTATGGACGTGATGCCTATATACATAATCACTTTTCTATCAATTGCTCGACAGTAATTTGTTCACCCACCGTAATACTTATGCTATCTTGAGAGAAGCCACTAGTGAAACCTATGGCCCCCGGGTCTATCTCTTATCATATTTGCTTTCAATCTACCTTTATTTGCATCTTTACTTTTTGCATCTATATCATAAAATACGAAAAATATATTTATCTTATTATACTATCTTTATTAGATCTCACTTTCGCAAGTGGCCGTGAAGGGATTGGCAACCCCTTTATTGCGTTGGTTGCGAGTTCTCGCTTTGTTTGTGTAGGTGCGAGGGACTTTTGAGGAGCCTCCTACTGGATTGATACCTTGGTTCTCAAAACTGAGGGAAATACTTACGCGACACTTGCTGCATCACCCTCTCCTCTTCGAGGAAAACCAACGCAAGCTCAAGACGTAGCAGAAGTGTAGGTTCGTTCTGATGGCTCTCACATAGAGGCAAAGGTGTCCCATCTTTCGATGAGATGGTGGCTATCGTTTTGGAGGAAGTCGACTTTGACGATACGACTACGAACGTGCGAGGACGTCGCGCCTTAACAATCGCTAAACCAACTCCGAGAGGTTATTGAACACGCTGGAGCATGATCAATCTAACCACGAGGGTTTGTTTCCTGCAGGCAAACGAAGAACAAGCAAGAAACTAAGATTGCAATCTGGATATTGCGAATATAAGAGGAAAGCTTTATTGATCAAGGTAGGGTTCTATGACGCCTTTGTCTGGTCGTTGAACACAAACGAAGTACGCGACGTTGCAGCTATGGCGTACTTTAATCTAAACCAAACCCAAAGTCTAAACGATGCCCTAAGCGCTGTATATATGGAGGAAGAGGGGGGAATTTTGTGGCCCTTGGTGGAGGGGTCCGAAATCAACCCTATCTCTTGTTTCCCCACACATACGGACTCTAAAAATAGCCTATACTTATGTATTTCGAAATTACATGGGCCTGACCCAATAATAAGGTGACGCGGCACCTAGAATAGCCTCGGGACGAAATTTATGAAGCGGCATCTTCTATATTTCTTCCAAGGCTTCATGCACCCATTATGGTGGCTTCAAAGTCCTGAAATCATCACTTGTAACTCCGTTCTTGTTCCCCTTGCGCATGCCATCATCTCCATGCTTGTTCTTGCTCCAATGTTCATCCTTCTCCAAGCTAGGCCCTTCATTTGTAAGCAAAACAAATGTATCCAATTTAAGCGACATCATATTCTCATGAACATTAGAATCATTACCAAGAAACGAAAGTACACAGGTAATTTAGTTGGCGTCTTGTGAGCTCTAGTAATTGGTCCGATATGTATAGCGGCGAGGGCTGTGGGTGTAACAATGGTATTGATGTCCTCATCATCTTCCCCTTCTTGAAATGAAGTCATCCTCGACGGAAGTTCATCTTCCTCACCCAAATAAGGCTTCAAATCTGCAATGTTAAAAGTGGGACTAACCCCAAAATCTTCAGGCAGCTCAAGTTTATATGCACTATCATTTATCTTCACCAACACCTTAAAGGGACCATCGGCCGTGGCATTAGCTTTGATTTGCAAATCAGAAATCTATCCTTATAAATGTAACCAAACAAGATCTCGGTGCAAACACAACATGTTTTCTACCCTTATCTCCAGCAAGTTTATATTTAGCATTCATATGCTCAATGTTTTCCTTAGTTAACTCATGCATTTTTAAAATCAATTCAGCACGTTGTTTAGCATCAAAATTAACCTTCTCCGAAGATGGAAGAGGCAACAAATCAATAGGTGCACGAGGTAGGAAGCCATACACAACTTCAAAAGGGCACATCTTAGTAGTAGAATGCAATGAGCGATTATAAGCAAATTCAATATGAGGCAAGCATTCCTCCCACATTTTCTTATTATTCTTCAAAACAGCCCTAAGCATAGTAGACAATGTTCTATTGACTACTTCAGTTTATCCATCGGTTTGGGGGTGACAAGTAGTACTAAAAAGCAGTTTAGTCCCCAACTTAGCCCATAAACATCTCCAAAAGTGGCTAAGAAATTTAGTATCACGATCTGAAACAATAGTATTTGGCACACCATGCAAGCGAATAATTTCACGAAAGAACAAATCAGCAACATTAACAACATCATCGCTTTTATGACATGGTATAAAGTGTGCCATTTTAGAGAATCTATCCACGACAATAAATATGCTATCCCTCCTTCTTTGTTCTAGGTAAACCTAAAACAAAGTCCATAGATATATCCTCCCAAGGAACACTAGGTGCAGGCAAAGGCATATATAAACCATGAGGATTGAGTCGTGACTTAGCTTTTTGACATGTAGGGCAGCGAGCAATAAAACGCTCAACATCCCGTCTCATCTTTGGTCAAAAGAAATGTGTAGCAAGTACGTCCTCTGTCTTCTTCACGCCAAAGTGTCCCATTAGTCCTCCTCCATGCGCCTCCTGCAACAACAAAAGATGAACGGAGCTAGCTGTAATGCATAGCTTGTTAGCACGAAACACAAATCCATCATTAACGACGAACTTGTTCGATGTTCTTCCGTCTTTACAATTCTGCAATACATCTTTAAAATCAGCATCACGCACATATTGATCTTTGATGGTCTCCAAACCAAATATTTTGAAGTCAAGTTGTGAAAGCATAGTATAGCAACGAGATAATGCATCAGCAATAACATTTTCTTTACCCTTCTTGTGTTTAATGACATAAGGGAAAGTCTCGATGAATTCAACCCATTTAGCATGTCTATGATTCAGTTTAGCTTGACTTTTAATATGTTTCAAAGATTCATGATCAGAATGTATAACAAATTCTTTGGGCCATAAATAATGTTGCCATGTTTCTATAGTCCGAACAAGACCATATAATTCTTTATCATAAGTAGAATAATTCAGACTAGGCCCACTCAATTTTTCAGAAAAGTATGCAACGAGTTTGCCATCTTGTAATAACACACCTCCTAATCCAATTCCACTAGCATCATATTCAAGCTCAAAAGTCTTACTAAAATCAGGAAGTTGGAGTAAAGGAGCATGTGTCAACTTATCTTTCAATACCGTGAAGGCTTCTTCCTATGTGGTACCCCAAATAAAAGGCACATCCTTCTTTGTAAGCTCGTTGAGAGGTGCAGCAATGGTGCTGAAATCTCTCACAAAATGCTTATAGAATCCAGCGAGGCCAAGAAAACTCCTCACTTGTGTGACCGTTTCGGGCTGCGGCCAACTCTCAATAGCTTCAATCTTGGCTTTGTCAACTTCAATTCCCTGTGGAGTAACAACATAGCCAAGAAAAGATACTCGGTCGGTGCAAAAGGTGCACTTCCCAAGGTTACCAAACAAAGGTGCATCACGTAGAGCAATAAAAACAGCACGTAAATGTTCCAAATGTTCCTCCAAAGATCTGCTATAAATCAATATGTCATCAAAGTAAACTACCACAAATCGTCCAATGAAAGCACGTAAAACTTCGTTCATTAATCTCATGAAAGTACTAGGTGCATTAGTTAACCCAAAAGGCATGACTAACCACTCATATAATCCAAACTTAGTTTTAAATGCTGTTTTCCATTCATCTCCCAATTTCATACGAATTTGATGGTATCCACTACCCAAATCAACTTTGGAAAATATTGTAGAGCCACTCAATTCATCAAGCATATCATCTAACCTAGGAATAGGATGATGATAACGAATAGTAATATTATTACTGCCTCTACAATCAACACACATACGTGATGTACTATCCTTTTTCGGCACTAGAATAATAGGAACGACACAAGGACAAAGGGATTCACGTATATAACCTTTGTCGAGCAGCTCTTGTACTTGACGCATAATCTCCTTCGTCTCCTCCGGATTGGTACGGTATGGTGCACGGTTGGGTAATGATGCACTGGGAATTAAGTCAATCTGATGCTCAATCCCTGGAATGGGAGGTAATCCCAGTGGCACGTCTTGTGGAAAGACGTCGTGAACTCTGCAAAATGTTAGTGACAGCAGGAGGCAAAGAGGAAAACACGTCCTCGAATGAAAATAATGCCTCTTTGCACACAAAAGCATAGCAAACAGATTTGCTGAAATCTAGCTCATCAATATCAGATTTAGTGGCAAGTAAACATGCACTTTTCAATTTAATTTCAGAAGCAACACTAGATGGTTTACTACTAGGCTTCATTTGTTGCTCAAATTCTTTTGACACAATCTGATTTTCACTCTTATTTTTCTCCTGTGTTGCTTTATTAGCTCTATTAATATCATCTTTCAAAATGGAATCAGGAGTCATAGGAAGCAAAGTAATATTTTTATCCTTATGAACAAGAGTATACTAATTGTTTTTACCATGCTGTCCAGAATTTTTATCAAACTGCCATGGTCGACCAAGTAATAAGGAACATGCTTGCATAGGTACCACATCACAATCAACATAATCAGCATATGTAGAAATACTAAAATGCACACGAACAGTACGTGTTACCTTAACCTTGCCGCTGTTGTTGAACCATTGGATGTAGTAAGGATGTGGATGTGGTCTTTTGGTGAGAGATAGCTTCTCCACCATCTCCATGCTAGCCAAGTTGTTGCAGCTCCCTCCATCTATGATGACGCGCACAGAACGTTCCTTCACAACTCCCTTTGTATGGAACAAATTTTGCCTCTGATTTTTCTCACCTTGTGTGACCTGCACACTCAAAACACATTGAGCAACTAAACATTCATACCTGTCAGCGTCTTCAAGAGCCATGTATTGCGTCTCATGATCAGAATCATCTCCACCATGTTCTTCACGTGTAATAAGAGCCAAAGTCTCCTCATCATAGTCACTAGCAGACTCATACCCACCATCTTCAGTAGCAATCATCACACGCTGAGATTTGCATTCTCCCGCATAATGACCTCTTCCCTTACAACGACGACAAATAATATCACTTTTGTTCCCTGTTGATGCCATGGAAGAATAAGAACTCTGTGGAGGCCCGGCAGCTGCGCTCTTGGAAGATAATGGTGGTTGTGCCTGCTTTCTTGTATCATGGCTGGAGGTGGCACCTGATGGAGGTGCTGGTGCAGTTGAAGTAGAAGATGCACGCGGTGTCCATGATGAAGGTCGGCCTGCAGAAAAGTTAGTTCGGGCCAATGCTTGTCGATCGTGCACTTCACGTTCAGCTTTACAAGCAAGATGGAATAAACGAGTGATATTAGTATACTCCTTATACTCTAGAATGGTCTGAATCTCTCTATTTAATCCACCCATAAAACGTGTAAGCATAGCTTCATTCTCCTCAACAATACCACATCTAATCATGCCAGTTTGTAATTCCTGATAATATTCTTCTACAAAAATTTTCCCTTGTCTTAAGCGCTGCAATTTTTGAAGCAATTCACGTTGATAATATGGTGGAACCCAACGAGTATGCATAGCAGTTTTCAAAGCAGCCCAAGTAGTTGGAATAGGATATAATCTACAATGTTCAGACGGCCATACACATGCAAAACTAGTGAAAGCACAAACATCAGCGGCAACCCGTCTCTCCTCAGGATATTGTAAACATGTAAATCGTTGTTCAGTTTCTAACTCCCAAGTAAGATATATATCAGGAACATATCCACCCTCAAATGGTGGAATATTCAATTTCAGTTTAGGAAGATGGTCATGATCTCGTACCTGAGGAAGAGCCCTACCATTGTGATTATTTGCATGTGAACGACCTGGTGGTTGTGGTGCAGGTGGTTGCACGTAGTTCTGATTTTGATCAACCTCATCCTTGTAATCTCCCACATAATCATCCTCCTCCACATCAGCAGCAGGAGCCAAAGAAGAATCAATAGCAGCACCAATAGTTTGGCCAAACGCAAGAGGGACACGGCTCGCTCGGCGGAGGGCTGTTTTGCGACGTGGAGGTAGTCGTTGTTGTTGTTGTTGTTGTAGAGGTGCATTAGGTGCAGCGGGTGGTGGTGGTGGAAGACGCGCGAGCAATTCATTAAACTTGTTATCGAGCTTTGTTTCGAACGTCTTCTCCATGCCATCTATCTTCTCCATGGCCTCTTCAAATCTGTTTAGCACATCTTGCACCTGTCCACTCATCATTTGCTGAAATTTATCATGCAACTCCTTATTCGTCATGTCCTCCCAGTCAGTCTCGTCGGCTTGTGATCCTTGCATGGTTAGCAGCAATAGAAACACACAAGAATATGATCCTACAGACTACTAACAAGAGGTCGTGGTAGGTGTCACAAATCCATCAAGCAAATCTCAAATTCTTACAGTTCTTACCCGGCGGTGATGATCGGCAACCGTTGTAGTCAAAACTCTCAAAGCTTGGATAGGCGATTACGGGGAGAGTCAAGCGCATGGCGTAGATGTATGTGGAGCTGGGAAGGCTTATAATATGGTAGCAAAAAGGGTCAACAATAATCAATTCGAGATGCAAAGTTGAATAAAGGCTCAGCAGCAGATGCTTGTGTTGGTCCTAGGCTAGGCATGCTAGAGGCGAGCCTAGAACACCAACAAAATCACGGCGCGACACGTAAACAAAGGAGGAGCATACTCGAGTTTTTTTCTCTTTTTTCCTTTTTTGCACTTTTTAACTCTTTTTTGCTCATGACAAATTTTTTTGAAAAAGTCTACAAATTGTCTAAAACTGCCTAGCCAGATTTTTTGAGTTTGGAACTATTTCTCTCTGCGGGTATACGGAAGTTGGGAGTCCTTCCTGTCATGACTCGAATCTGGCGTGATCTGGAAATCCAAAACAGAGTAACAAAATACTGGACTCGGAATAGGATTGGTGGCGGAGATGAAACTGGTGGAACTTGGACTGGTGGCGGAGATGAATCTGGTGGAATTCGGACTGGTGGCGGATATATGTTGCAGGTGGTGATATATGGCAGCGGCGACGTGACAACCTGTGAACAGAACTCAAAACTCTAAAAGGACTAGACGCTAAGACCAGCAACTTGACACGACGATGCAACCACGAATTCAACAAAGCAAATACATAAAAGATTATGCAAAGGCTCAGATTGATTCGAATGGGATGGACTAACCCTAATTTTTTTTGGCTTTTTCCTGGACGATAGGTATGAAGAACAGACTCGACCTAAACTATGAAAAACTATAAAATCTCACCGAGCAACTTGGAAATCTGATACCACTTGTTAGAGGCAAAGGTGTCCCGTCTTTCAATGAGATGGTGGCTATCGTTTTGGAGGAAGTCGACTTTGACGATCCGACTACGAACGTGCGAGGACGTCACACCTTAGTAATCGCTAAAACAACTCCGAGAGGTTATTGACCACGCTGGAGCACGATTAACCTGACCACGAAGGTCTATTTCCTGCAGGCAAACGAAGAACAAGCAAGAAACTAAGATTGCAATCTGGATATTGCGAATATAAGAGGAAAGCTTTATTTATCAAGGTGGGGTTCTATGACGCCTTTGTCTGGTCGTTGAACACAAACGAAGTACGCGAAGTTGCAGCTATGGCGTACTTTAATCTAAACAAAACCCAAAGTCTACCTAAGGGCTGTATATATGGAGGAAGAAGGGGGAATTTTGTGGCCCATGGTGGAGGGGTCCGAAATCAACCCTATCTCTTGTTTCCCCACACATACGGACTCTAAAAATAGCCTATACTTATGTATTTCGAAATTACATGGGCCTGGCCCAATAATAAGGTGACGCGGCACCTAGAATAGCCTCGGGACGAAATTTATGAAGCGGCATCTTGTATATTTCGTCCAAGGCTTCATGCACCCATTATGGTGGCTTCAAAGTCCTGAAATCATCACTTGTAACTCCGTTCTTGTTCCCCTTGCGCATGTCATCATCTCCATGCTTGTTCTTGCTCCAATGTTCATCCTTCTCCAAGCTAGGCCCTTCATTTGTAAGCAAAACAAATGTATCCAATTTAGGCAGCATCATATTCTCAAGAACATTAGAATCATTACCAATAAACGAAAGTACCTGGTAATTTAGTTGGCGTGCGCGAGCTCTAGTAATTGGTCCAGTATGTATAGCAGTAGGGGCTGTGGGTGTAACAATGGTATTGATGTCCTTATCACTCTCTCCACGAATAAAGAGTGGGTGGAGGGGTATATATAGCCGCCACACAAAATCTAACCATTACACACAACTTGCCAAACTCGGTGGGACCGAACTGAGAAACTCGGTCGGACCGATTTAGCAAATCTAGTGACCATTAGGATGTTCGATGGGACCGACATGCAACTCGGTAGGACCGATATGGTTAGGGTTAGGGCATAACGTAATATCGATGAGACCGATTACACAAACGCGGTGGGACCGATTTTGGTAATAAGCTAACCAGAGAGTTAGTCAGGCAAACTCGGTGAGACTGATTACACAAAATCGGTAGGACCGATTTTGGTAATAAGCTAACCAGAGAGTTTGCATTGTAATCTCGGTAGTATTGATTACTCAAACTCGGTGAGACCGATTTTGGTAATGTACATACACAGAGAGATTACAATCCCATCTCGTTGAGACCGAGATCCCTATCGGTGAGACCGATTTGCCCAGGGTTTGTGGCAGTGGCTAAGACATCTAAACTCGGTGGCGCCGGATAGAAAGAATCGGTAGGGCCGAGTTTTACTTTTGGTTTAGGACATATGTGGATGTGAGAAAGTAGTTGAGGGTTTTGGAGCATATCACTAAGCAATGTGGAGCAAGAAACTCATTAAGCAACACCTCATCCCTCCTTGATAGTATTGGCTTTTCCTATAGACTCAATGCGATCTTGGATCACTAAAATAGAAAATGTAGAGTCTTGAGCTTGGAGCTTGAGCCAATCCTTTGTCCTTAGCATCTTGAAGGGGTTCCACATCCTTCAGTCCATGCCACTGCATTATTGAACTTGTCTGAAACATACTAGGTAAAAGTGTTAGTCCAACAAGAGATATGTTCATATTAATTACCAAAATCACCCAGGGAGCACTTGTGCTTTGACTTGCCGTTAAAGCTAGCTCTCTCGCAGCTGAAGATATGCCTTTAGTCCTTGTCATTGAGCCACAAGCTCCGACATGGGCACAACAAATTGTCTTGTTCCTTCAAACAGGAGAACTTCCCGAAGAGCAAGAAGAAGCGGAAAGAGTAGCCCATAAGTCTAGTATGTACCAGTTCGTGGACAGCATTCTATACAGAAACAGACCAAATGTTGTGACATTGAATTGCATTTGCCGAGAAGACCTACACCAGCTTTTGGCGAAGATAAATGGAGGCATATGTGGCTCTCACACAGGATCAAGAGCTCTTGCTTGCAAAGCATTACAGAAGGGTTTCTACTGGCCCAGTACCCTCTAGGATGCAACTGAGCTATGAACCAATTGTGAAGCATGCCAGTTCCATTCGAAGCTGTCACATCAGCCAACTTCAGCTCTTCAAACAATCCCTCTCTCTTGGCCCTTCTTGTTCTGGGGGCTCGACATGCTCGGCCTCTGCCCTCATGCTGTCAGGGGCTTTGAGTACTTGTACATCGTAGTCGACAAGTACACAAAGTGGCCTGAGGTAGAACCAGCGAGGAAGGTGACATCACAGTCAGCCATCAAGTTCTTCAAAAGACTTGTTTGCCATTTTGGAGTGCCCAACAGGGTCATAACCGACAACAGCACACAGTTCACGAGCCGCACCTTAATGTAGTACATCCAAGACCTTGGCAGAAAGATTTGTTTGTATTAGTTTCTCATCTAAGGAGCAATGGCCAAGCAAAAATAGCAAACACTGAAGTCTTGTGATGCCTCAAGACAAGAACTTTCGACAAGCTACATAAGTGCAGAAGACACTGGATCGATGAGTTGCCGACGGTTGTTTGGTCACTCAGGAGAACACCAAATCAAGCCATGGGTGTCAGCTCAGTAGAAACAATGGTACCACGGGCCATCTACCTACGGCCCAGGATGGGGCCCTTGGCCCAACTGAAGAAGGTAACCCGTTAGCGGCCGTCGAAGCCAGTAGCCTCCCGAGGGCCCTGCCTCGTGAGGGACCTCTCCAACGAAGGACTTCATCAAGGCTACACCACCACAGCAAGCAGCCTCGTGGGGCGGCTCCCCATGAGGCCTCCCGAGAAGCCCATGCGGTGCGAGTCACGTGCCCAATCATGTGGATAATGTCGTCCACGCAGGCGCCAGCTTGCATGGCCAGGACAGTTTCGCCTTCAATGCTAATGGACCAGCTGTGCCTACCTTCCCGCAAAGCATGTCCTAAAGGTTTCCCCTTTGGTGAAAGAACAATAGGACGGTGGTGCGGCAGGACAGAGGTCATCGTGGAGCCCCTGGCGCGTCACTGATCACACATTTGGCAGAGAAAGACCACCTTTTCTCAGGATAGCACTAGCGCTTGTCCCCTTCCAAATTGTCGCCATGTGGTAGCCCTTTCCTGCTCATATTTTCGAGGAAGAGGCCCAAGATACCTATAAAAGGGGCAGAGTGACCACCGTAGCAAAGGATCGACTCCTACCCAAACACGAGTGCCATTTATAACCCTGAAAGAGCTCAGGGTCATCCTGTAGCTCCAAGAGTGCTAACCACAAGCAATACAGCCAAGCAAAGAGTAGGGTTTTAGACCGCATGGTGGCCCAAACCTAGGTAGCTCACTGTGTCCTCGTCGCGCCTAGCTCATAGCCTCGTAGACGCAAAGCCAGGCCCCCAGAGCCCGAACCAGTGTTTTGGAGGATTTTTCGTGGCTCATAATCAATGCCTCAACAATTGGTCAGACGCCCTTCTCACTAGTCTATGGTGCAGAAGTGGTGCTCCCGACGAAACACATGTACGGGTCACCTCGTGTGGTCACTTTTCATGAACTTGATCAAGAGCAACAACATCAATATGGCGCCACACTCCTTGAGGAAGATCGTCTTCCAGCTGTTGTGTATGATGCAGGTCACCAGCATACTTTGCGTCGCTATCATAGCCTCGAAGTTCATGCCCGAAGCCCTGAGGAAGGCGGTCTTATTCTTTGGTGAGTTACGTATGCCAAGAGTTCAAACAAGTTGACGCCAAAGTGGGAATGCCCTTATCGGGTACTACAAATCACTAGGCCTGGCACAGTCTGCCTTGAGACTGAAGATGTCACAGATGTGCACAACTCATGGAACAGTGAGCATCTTCATAAGTTCTATCCATAAGGCGCGGGTTGCCGGGCTTCCCGACAACCACCTTTTGTACGAGTCTACCAGCAAGGCATGTAATCCTTTGTACAAAGTCTGGCACAGACCATGTGCATAGTGAAATAAAGTTAAGTGTTTCATAACTCTTATCGATTCACATGTTTGATATATGTGCTTGTATGTGATGTTGTGTTACATTTTGCCTTGTATGAATGTTAATGAATCGTCAAGGTTCCATATGTCCCTTTTCTCTTCTTTCTTTTTCTTAAAGGACAGAAAGTTGACTCGCGTGCAAGTTTGACGGGGGGAGTGATGGTATGGATACCGACAAGCGACGTTCAAGTTAGCATTCTACGATAAGAAGTACAACAAAGATATGTTAAGTTGAAAACTTTCAAACAAATTCTTTGTTGTAGAGTTTTTTCCCTTGAACATTTTTGGCTTTTGTATGGAAAACATGCACGCGAAGGAACCTTCTCGTGGTCAACTTGCACTCTTACTTTTTTCCGAGTCCTCTCTAAGTGGATGCACTGTAACATCGTCAAGTTACCTTGCCGGCAGCAGAACTTCCAGCAGGCTGCTAAGGACCAGTTCAACAAGCGCCTGCGGCAAGTGTGCATACATGCAAGTTTCCAACACGGCGTAGGGTACAAGACATGCAAAAGCAAAACTAAACAGGGGAAATAGTATTTATTCATCAATAACAGCATGTTTATATTACATCAATAGTTGCCGTAGTTCTAGCTTAAGATATATATTGTCTTTGACATGGACTGTTGGTGACAAGATGGAGCGAGCTGGCTAGTCCCTATGCTGGCCTTCAACTCTCTTTACTTGGCTCACTCTATCAACAATAGGTTTCACGGCTTCTTCAATTGCCTTGGTGTATGCATTCTTCGGCAAGCTTGCCAGGACTATGGTGAAGCTCGTGTCGGGATTCTGATAACCAACCTTGACAAGTACCTTGAAGTGGACGGCCTGGTAGAGCTTGCGGGCTTCCACGGTAGGAGAAGTGGATCTGTTGGCTTGGATCAAGTTGAGGGCATCAACAACACTCTCAAGAACATAGCCAGTCTGGCACTGGGGCTCACCCTGTCATCGGCGGAGTTGCTGAAGTTCTGTAGACCCATGTTGGACAGCTATGCAATGAGATTTTGAGTTGCACCGACAAGGCGCTCGGTCCAGATCTTCTTCTCAAAATCTTTATAAGTGCTGGCGGCACTGGCGAGCAAGTTCTTCTCATTTTGGAGGTCCTTTGTCAGGGTCTTCTCACGAGCTATGCTTTCGTCAAGGGACTTCTCCAGCCTCTCCAGCTTTAGTTTCTGATTAGCAATTGATTCATTGGCTGAAGTGAGATATTTGGTTTTGGCAGATATGGAAGTTTACATCTCCACCAAGTAGTAGAGTGTCTTATCTGTGTCAACCTTGAGCGTCGAGTCTAATGCTGACCTCAAGATCTGCCTCCAGCTTCTTGACCTTGATTTCCAGCTCATTCTTGGCGGTCTCTGCACCCTTGGCAGCATTGACAGCCTCCTCGAACTTGCCAGCGTGATCTGCGGCCTGAGCTTCGAGCCCCTCCTTGTGTTTCTGCTCCAGCTCCTGGGTCCGCTGCGCAACAAGCTTCTCAATCTCTTCATCCTTGCCACGGAGCTTGGTGGCAGGTGCTTCCTTGCGCGTGGCAAGGTCCTCGTCATGAGCGTCAAGGCCAATCTTGCGCTTATTCAGGTGAGCATCGTCCACTACCATCCTCTATTTGGTTTTCCTCATGTGCCTTCTCAACATTGGATTTCTCCAGCGCAAACTTTTCCCAGTCCTTGGTCAGTTGATCCGGATAGTTGGTCAACTTCAGCATACCAGATTTGTGTCTCTTTGAATTCTAGAAATCTGTTTGTGCCACTCCTATGACTGCTAATTTGGAGTCCAAGCTTTCTGTACGACTGCGGAGAAGTGCTTGGAGCTGCTGAAAATTGTTGCTCATGGCCTTGAGGAGATGTTCTTCTTAGATCCACTAGTGTTGGTGCATGGTTCATAACGATCTTTATCCCGGTAGCGGCAATGATATCCTCATCGACGATCTCCCCTTCAGATGGCGCCCCAATGCTAGCTGTGCCTGGGATGCTCGCAAACAGGTTGTCGCCAACCTTGAGGTATCTGCTTGTCAGAGGATCTTCAGATGTTGAAGGTTGATCCCCAACAACAATGTTGGTGTACTAAAGTAGGGGCACTCCTTTGTACCCCTTACTTTTGCGCGGGCAGTCAGAGCCACGGCCCGAAGCCACACTTAGTAGGGCAGAGATAGGAAATCAGAGCCACAAACGCAGAAACAATCAGCGCAACGCCCAAGACCGAGACCATAGAGAGCAGATGGACGAAGGAGGTTTCCCCGGCAAGCCCCTTGGCCGGGCGGCACGCCCACACCAGCAGAGTGAGCCACCCTCAAACCCACGGTCTCCAACACCACCAACCATGTTGGTCCAGGGCTCGGGAGGCACCTCCATGGTGGCATGCAGATCTTTGTGAAGACAAAGAATATCCAAGATCAGATGAGGATTGAAAGCCAACGACCCTCGACAAGATTCTTGCCGAGGAAAGTCACAAGACCCCCGGCAAGATCCTTGCCGGGGATGACAGCGCGCCACGGCAAGACCCTTTCCAGGCCACCCGACAAGGCCCTTGCCAAGGGCACCAGCGGGGCCACTGCCAGGCCCGCACCAACCAAGTCTCCGCCGCTGTTCACATGCAGCTACTAGCCCAACCAGCTGGGCAGGCACCTGCGTGGCAACATGCAGCTTCCAGGCCAACTCAGCACACGCCTACGTGGTGGCATGCAGATCTTCGTGATGGCTCCATCACCGCGCCACCTCAGCTGCTTGCCGGCCTACATGGCGCCGCATGCATCGCTGGCCAGGGCACGTGTCGAAGCGAGGAGGAGTGGCCACGGACAGGACGGGCCTCGCTCCCGTCCCCGATAAAGCAAGAGGACACCTAAGCCATGCATTAAATGCGGCTTGTCCTGTAATACGAGCTATAAGCTCATAGCACTGTAGGCCTTTCCACCTCCTGTGTGCCACTGTGGCAGCCCCTTTCGACTATAAAAGGAGGCCCATGGCGTACTGGAGAGGGATTCAGCTCTTTTGAACCACGCAGCCACGGTAGCTAGTTCAGGAGCTCAAGAACACTCAATAGATCCACCAAAGCAGGACTAGGGTTTTACGCATCCTTGTGGCCCGAACCTGGGAAACGATCCTTGTGCCGACTGCTAATCCCGCTCTTCTCACAGCCCTGCGCCCCGGCAACCGTAGTAGGGATTCTTGTGATCCCATAGGTGTCATTTCCCACCGACAAACAGATTTGCATGTAATTGATGCCCTCATGGCTGGGTCAGCGCCAAGCGCTCCAGCGGCAGGAATGCCGTCAGTGCCCCCTGCAGACTCGTTGCCGGCCTTCTCAGCGGATTTCTTGGTGGACTCCTTGTGCACAACCCTGGCGGCCTCGTCTACAGCGATCTTGTCAGCCTCAGCAGTGGCATCCTTGGCAAGAGGAGAGAGTATGTCTACGTACCCTCGTAGACCATTTAGCGGAAGCAATTATCAACATTGTTGATGTAGTCGTACACCTTCACGATCCGCCAAATCAAGTACCGAACGCACGACACCTCCGCGTTCATCACACATTCACCTCGATGACATCCTCACCTTGTTGATCCAGCAAGACGTACGAAATAGTAGATGAGTTCCGGCAGCACGATGGTGTGGTGACAGTGGTGATGCAACTATCTCCGCAGGGCTTCGCCGAGCACTACGAAAATGTGACCGGGGACGAACTAGAGGAAGAGGGGCGCCGCACACGCCTTGGGGATCATGGTGTGTGTTGCCCCTCTCCGTCCACACATATATATATATAGGTGGAGGTGGAGGGAGGCACCCAAGGGCGCCCCCAAGTGGGGCTGGTGCCTGCCTTGGCCGCACCCCTCCCTTTCCTTCCTGGTGCTTGGTGGGGAAGGCAGGAGGGGAGGCGCCCCCTTTCCTTTCCCTGCATGTGGAAGAGAAGGAAAGAGGGGGCTAGCTCTCTCCCTTCCTTCCCTAGAGCTGCCTGCCATGAGGTGGGGGCGCGCCAGCCCTAGGTGGGCTGGTGTGCTCTCCCTCATTGGCCCGTTTGGCCCAATATGCTCCTGTGGCCTCTCGGAACCCCTTCTGGTGATCCGATAATACCCTGGTGCATTCTGAAACCTTTCTAGAGACCAAATAGTATCGTAATATCAATATTTACCTTCGGACCATTCCAGGGCTCCTCTTCATGTCTGTGATCTCATCCGGGACTCCAAGCAACATTCGGTCACCAATTCACAGAACTCATATAATATTATACGTCAACGAACGTTAAGTGTGCGGGCCCTACGGCTTTGAGAATGATGTAGACACGACCGAAACTCCACTCCGGTCAATAACCAATAGCGGGACCTAGAATCCCATATTGGTTCCTACATATTCTACAAAGATCTTTATCGGTCGAACCTTTATGACAACATACATTGTTCCCTTTGTCTGTCGGGATGTTACTTGCCTGAGATTCGATCGTAAATATCTCCATACCTAGTTCAATCTCGTTACTCGCAAGTCTCTTTACTCGTTCCGTAATATATCATCTGACTTCTTAGTCACTTTGCTTGCAAGCTTCTTGTGATGTTGTATTACCGAGAGGGCCTAGAGACAAATCCCAATATTGATTCACGCCAACTCAACAGACACCTTCAGATATACCTGTAGAGCATCTTTCTGATCACCCAGTTATGTTGTGACATTTGATAGCACACAAGTTATTCATCCAGTATCGGGGAGTTACATGATCTCATGGTCGAAGAAACATGTATTTGACTTTATGAAAGCAGTAGCTAATAAACTAAATGATCTGATGCTAAGCTTATGGTTGGGTTTTGTCCATCACATCATCTCCTAATGATGTGATCCCGTTATCAAATGACAACACATGTCCATGGTTAGGAAACCCTAACCATCTTTGATCAACGAGCTAGTCTAGTAGAGGTTCACTAGGGACACGGTATTTGTTTATGTATCCACATATGTATTTACGTTTCCGGTCAGTAAAATTCTAGCATGAATAATAAACCTTTATCATGAATAAGGAAATATAATAATAACAACTTTATTATTGCCTCTAGGGCATATTTCCATCAATGGACTCACACTAGGGGCTGTGAGGTGTGTGTCGGATTTCGGGATCTCGCAACCCTTGAGAGGTTCGAACTCTGGGGTGCATGCGGAGATCTCAACCTGCCAAGCCTGCCTACTCGCTATCCTCCCTAGCCTAGCGCGCCGAGCTCACAGAGATACAAAGACACAGAGATTTATAATAGTTCGGGCCACCGTTGTGGTGTAATACCCTACTCCAGTGTGTGTGGTGGATTGCCTCGAGGGGCTATGGATGAACTAGTACAAAGGATGAACAAGCCTCAGGAGGTGAGGTGTTCTTGAGCTGGTGGTGTGCTCCGGTTGGAAGGGATCTCCCCCTACTATGGTGGTGGCTAAGTCCTATCTATAGTGGCCTTGGTTGTCTTCCCAAATATATGAGCAGAAAGGGATTCCACAACGGCGGGATTTGGAAGGGGACAAGTAGTACAGTCTATCCTAACAAAAGTCTTCGCCTGCGAAAAGCCTCTGGTCGTAACGCTACGGTGGGCACGGTGATGACCTCCACACTGCCGTCCTTGCGGTCTTGGTCTTGTTGCACCAGAATGGAAACCTTTGGTTGATTCCTCGAGACTCTGCGCCTGCGGCATGCCTCCCTTGAACCAAAGAGGAAACCCGCGCCCTGCACCTGCCTGGCGCCTGCCTGGCCTTGGTCGTCATGGCTCACATTAGTTGAGCCTCATGAGGTAGCTGCATAGAACTCTCTGCCCCTCAGGAGCCCTCCTAAGGAGGCCACTCCTTCGGGGGTCTTGGCGTCGTTCGCCTCGCGAGGCTTGGCCCCTCACGAGGGTCTTGCAGTTTTGGTGTTGAAGTTGGGCCATACTAGGCCGTTGATGGATCCACGTGGTGGGCTGCAGGCAGGCAGGACTGGATAACCCCAAGTCCAGGACGCCGACAGTAGCCCTCGGGGGACTTGGCTTCCAGGCGATGCCAAAAGGCAAGGGCGGAGCGCCATGGGCCCCATCGGCCTGCGGCCCTGAAGACAGATGGAGGTTTATGGGACGTGGGCTTCTCCACTTCCCAATGCTGCCTTGATATCCGGTAGACCCAGCAGTCGCCCGTTTTCAGCGCAACTCGCCCTTCGTAGAGTACTGTGCTCGGCTCTTGTTTCATTCTTCCCAATATCGCCGCCGCGTCCATAGATCTAGTGTCGGCGCCTTGCCCTCTCTTGGTGTTCGCCATGGCCCCCAAGCCGAGGAAGAAGAAGGGGCAGCCGCGCGCACCGGCCGGTCCTTCACTGGCCCTGGAGCCGGCCCTTGAGCACTCGACAGTGATCAATAAGGAGGGGCTGGAAAAAGATTCGCCATTCGCTCACCATCGATTCCAATGAGGGTAAGGGAACGGTTGTCCGCCCTGCGACTTGGTGTACCAGAGAGATGAGTGCCACTGAGATTCCCGTCCATCTCTACGCTCTTCTTGCTGGGCTGATTCCTACCTTCTCCCCTTTCTTCAACGCTGTGATGTCGCATTACCAGATCCATCTGCTGCATCTGGATCCCCGCTCTGTCATCCTCCTTGCCGTCTTCGCCTTTCTCTGCGAGGCCATGGTGGGCATCACTCCCTCCGTGGCCTTGTTTCGCCATTTCTTCCTGCTCCGGTTGGTGGACGCCCGCCAATGCTCTAGGTGCGCGACCTTCAAAGCCGTGGCCGCGACCGCTAGCTCGGGGATCGACTTTGAGCTTTCGCCCATCGCAAAGGGATTCTGGAAGTAGCGGGTCCTGATGGACGCCCGCGCGTTCAGCCCCCTACTCACGATTCCTGCATCGCCGGCCTCGCCTAGCTCCCGCTAATGCCATGGGAGGCTCACCTACCGGCGTCTTGCTTTTGTTTGGAAGAGGTTGGCGAGGCTCCGGGAACTGGAGGTGACGGCGCCAATGGTGGTGAAGGAATTCATGACGTAGCGCATTGCCCCCCTCTAATGCCATGCTCGCTCTATGATGGACTTCACCGGCGCCGAGGATCCAATGAGGTTGCAGAAGCCGTCGCTTGCTGCTGATACCTTGAGTGTGGTGCTCAAGCTTCTAACTAGTGAACCCGAGCCTACTGACCTTCCGGGGGGTGGGTGTCTTCTTTATCTGTGCTCGAACAAGGAGGCCTTCGCGGGGCAGATGCCTCTGTTCGATGAGTGGGGTTTGCTTCCCGAGGGCATTGAGGGGCCCCACGAGAATCCCGTCTTCTTGGTTCCTCTCCTGATCGACCCTGCCGCGTGCGCCCCGAGTGTGGAGGCAGGGGGACGCGCGCCTCCGTCAGCTATCGAGAGCTCCTCCGGAGGCTCAGCCTTGTTAGAGGCTTAGGAGCCTCAGGCTTCTGGGGTCCTGGAAGGGGCTGCTGCAGAGCCTGCACAACACCAGGCTCTGGAGGCAGGAGCCCCTGACGCCGGGGACGGTGGTTCCAGAGCGGCCGCTGGCGATGAGGAGCCCACCAGTGGCCCTAGAGGCGTGAGCCAAGAAGTCTCGCAGGGTGCCTCTACCCTTGGGACCCCTGCTCCAAATATCACGCTGGGTGCTCCCCCACCCGAGGATCGCCCATTGGGACCGGGTCGGCGCTGCCTTTGCCTCGAGTCGCTCCTGAAGAGGAAGAGGTCCCCATGCCACGAAGATGGCACTCGTCGGCCGCTAAAGTCGAGGAGATACGTGGTCGCCGATGAGTAAGTACCTTTGCTCTTGATCCCCAAGCGCGCCGCGTTTTCTCATGGCTGGGGTTTTTGCAGGATATCCATGAAGACGAAACCTCGGGAGGCAGGCACCCCCAAGGATTCCAGCTAGGCGCATGCGCGCAGCCCCCAGCGCCTCGAGCCTGCGCACGGTGCAAGTCCAACTCCATCCAGCACGGCGCCGCGGGGGTGTCCCGGAGCCAGGCCCCATGTTCTCTCCCCCCGCGACTCTGCCGCCGAGGCGAGGGGTGCGCTGGCGATCCTCCCTATTGTCGTTGCCGGCAGGGGGCGTCCTCTAGGCAGCCTTCGTCTTCAAACTGTGGGGCTACACCAGCTAGCCCCTGACCGGCGACTCGCGGGGCGCCCAGCGCCTCCCGAACGACTTACGGAGCCGATGAAGATCTTGGCGATGAGCTTGCGGTTGCCCGCGGGCGTAGCATGGTGCGCTTCGGGTTTTTTGGTGAGGCGATGCATGCGATGGTCTATATTGGCGGGGAGCTTGCCAACATCGACACCAGGCTCGAGGCAGAGAACCGCCGCTTGGAGGATGAGTGGCAGCGACTTAAGGTGGCCATCAACCTTGTGAATCTTCGGTGTAACGAGGCTGAAGCGCACGCGGCGGTCTCACTCACGGCTTCTCGTGAAGCTTGCGCCCGTGCGATGGAAGAGGCCGAGGCAACCAACCAGTGTCGTGGGGCGGCTGAGGAGCGAGAGCGAGATCTCCTGTTTTCAAATGCGGCCCTACTGCGCGAAGTTGAGGAGCGCCATGCCCTGCTGGCCTCCTCTCTAGATGAGGTGTCCCTTGCTGAGGCGGAGCTCCTAAGGCACCATGAGGACTTGGCGCTGGAGGCCGTGGAACACAGCTTGGCGCTGGAGAGGCTGGAGGTGAGGGAGCGACAAGCCGCCCTGGCTGAGGACGCCGTCGGAGCCCGAGAAGCTATGTCCAACTGGAGGTGGAGAGGAGGGTGGCGAAGGCACGTGTCGAGCTGGATGGAAGGCATTGCCTGGACTTGGAGCTGCTTAAGGCTGAGTTTGAGGGCCGGATCTCCATCCTGAAGACGGAGCTGCGGGCTGTGGAGCAGCGCGAGGGCGCTGCCCGGGAGGCCCTGACTTCTTCCGAATCTGCCCTGGATTCTGCCCGCGCCGAGATATCCTCTCTCCGGAAGCAAGCCGAAGACACCACCTCCCTCCTGGAGAAGGCTTCAAGTGAAAAGTGCCACCGCCTGACATTGGAGCGCGAGCATGGCCCCATGCTCCAAGGTCTGCGCATCAGAGCCAACAATGCCTTGGGTGCTGTTTGTGATGAGAGCGCTCCTCACCCGCGCGAGAACGACTACGCCAGCCATCTTGTTGAGGAGAGGAGCCGGGGCCTCCTTGGGCGCGCGCTCTCGCGCATCTTCAGCAACCTCCTGAACCTTGACTCCCACTTTGATTTAAGGACCGTGCTAGCCCCCGTGCCTGTGGCCACCCAAGACAAGCTTGCCAAGTGGGTGGACGGTCATGTGGATGCTTTGGTGAGGAGCTGACTCCGGAGGACGACACGGCCGTGCTCGCAGCCAAAGGAGTTGGCGCGGGTGGTGATGACGAGGAGGATGGCAGCTTCAGGATGAGCAGTGTGGATGGGAGTGACGAAGAAGGTGCGTCCAGCTAGGCCTGTGTTTCTTTTGCTTTAACATGTATAATGAAAACTCAGACATATTCTTGTGAGAGCATTTTGAAAAGGGGGTGCCCCTTATGATGTGTAAGTTTTCTAAATGCATTGGAAGTGCCATCCGAGGCGGGGGCCCCGTAGGGTCGTGAGCCACTGAGCAATGTAATTTTTATGACTTATCACGGGCCCCTTCTCCTGAGGCGAGCCTGCCGCAGGCTCGTGAGGCCCTGTGCCTCTCGAGGGGCTTGCTGGCCTGTCGTGGAGTGCCTCATGAGGAGCCAATAGCTAGACTGTGCCGAGGTGGGCGTGCTGGGCGCCTGCAACTTCGAGCCCCCAGGAGGAGAGATCGGCACCAGCGCGTACACCATAGCCAGCCAAGATCCAAGCTCTGTCACAGCTGGATATTCCAAAAGACCTCAAACAAATACAAAAATTGACTGGATGCGTGGCGGCTCTAACCCGCTTCATCTCCCGTTTGGGAGAAAAGGCATTGCCCCTCTATCGCCTCCTCAGGCACACTGAACACTTTGAATGGACGGATGCCGCCACGACCGGACTCGAAGAAATAAAGGCCATATTGGCAAGAAATCCGGTCTTGGCCGCGCCCAATTTGGGCGAACCAATGTTGTTATATATCGCGGCAACACATCAAGTTGTAAGCGCGGTGCTCGTCGTCGAACGAGAAACAGAAGGGCATAAATTCCCTCTTCAAAAACCAGTGTACTATGTATCCACTGTCTTAACTCCATGAAAGTCCCGGTACCCGCATTACCAAAAGATAGAATACGCGGTGTTCATGGCATCTCGGAAGCTGCGACACTACTTTCAAGAGTGTTCGATAACAGTGGCCTCCAAAGTACCCCTCAACGACATCATAAACAACCGCGACACGACGGGCAGGATTGCAAAATGGGCCATCGAGCTCTTACCATTCGACATAACCTACAAACCACGACGAGCTATAAAGTCGCAAGTCTTGGCTCACTTCATCGCTGAATGGACCGAAGCCGAACTCCCTAAAGAGTGCGGCGCATACTCAATGGATCATGCATTTCGGCGGCTCTAAAATGTTGGCGGCTTGGGGCTGGCGTCGTTTTGGCGTCCCCAACCAGAGACACAGTCAATCGTACTTCAACTAATGTACGGACTCCAACAACGCGGCGAATCGAGGCCCTTGACATAGTCTCCGGATGGCAATCTCCATGGGCATTCAACGCCTCGAGGTCATGAGGATTCAAACCTCGCAATATCACAAGTAAATGGAGACTTTGATGCCAAAGATCCGAAAATGGCAGCCTACCGTAACGCCGTCTTAAAAATGTCAGCTCGGTTCGAAGTACTCAAATTCCACCATGTAGCCCGGGATAATAACCAGCGACCAGCGTGTTGTACGCGTCGGCATAAAGTCTTGACGCCGTCCCTCAAACATCTTCACAGGTGGCTCTTTAAGCCATCCGTAGTATGGGAAGAGGAGTCCGGAAACAACAATCCGGAAACAACCGCACCGCCTAACACCGAACATTCTGACACAACCGGTGGCTCAGCCAATGACATAACACCTTCAGCCCACGAAATAATGGCGGTCATTGCCCGTGGGCGAAACCATTCCTAGCCTACTTAATTAGGCGGGAACTTCCGAAGACCAAAATGAGGCCCGCTGCATAGTTCGGCGATCTAAAGCCTACAAGGTCCATGAGGAGAACTTTATAAGAAAAGCACAACCGAGTCCTTCAAAGGTGCATCTCCGAAGAGGAAGGCGAAATCTCACAGCTGAAATTCACGCGGGACTAAGCGGACACTGCCGCTGCAGCTCGGGCCCTTGTAGGTAAGGCCTTCCGTCTGAGGATTTTATTGGCCGGCGGCTCGGGCGGATCTCGAGGACTTAGTCCAACGATCGTCGGTTGTCGACTCTTTGCTAACGAGCCACATGCCACCCACATTCAAAACTACACCCATCACCTGGCGTTCGCGATGCAGGGGCTTGACATGGTTGGACCCCTTAAAGGGGAACCCACAAGCAAAAATACCTATTGGTCATGGTGGACAAATTCACCAAATGGATAGAGGCCAAGCCGGTTAAAGCGGCGAATCCGGACCTGTGATAGACTTCATATCCGGGGTAGTACACGTTATGGTGTCCCGACAGCATCATCACGATAACGGCGGGAACTTCACGGCCGGCGAGGTTAAACTCTGGTGCAAAAATATGGGCATTAAGCTCGACTACGCTTGATCTATCACCCTCAAACCAATGGTCAAGTTGAGCGAGCAAATGGTCTAATCATGGCGGCATCAAACCCAGATTAGTGCGGTCCCTTACGGAATCTAAGGCGCCTTTGGGTAGAGGAGCTCGACTCCGTACTCACGGGCGCGGACCATGCCAAACCGTACTACGGATTCACACCATTCTTTATGGTATCTGGCGAGAGGCAGTCCTGCCTGCGATATAATTCATGACTCACCTCGAGTGCGCATATACGAAGAAAGAAGAAGCCGAGTTGGATCGCCGGGACAGCTTGGGCGCATTGGAGGAGGGCGCGACGTGGCAAAGGCTCGTTCCGCATTCTACCAGCAGCGAGCTCGAAGATATCAAAGTAGAAATGCAGGCTAAAACTTACAATGTTGGCGAACTAGTTCTCGCTGCCGGACAAGAAAAGGACAAACTCAAGCCCAAGTGGGAAGGTCCCTTCATCATCGACCAAGTCGACCGGCGGAGACATACCGTCTGCAACGCATCGGACAACCGACTCGAGCGAACCCATGGAGCGCAGCCCGCCTCCGAAGATTCTACGCCTAGCGCCGGACTCAGAGTTCGTCTCCTTCCTTCGTCCACATTTTATACTTCAGTTGTCTTTTGTTTCTCTCTTTTCTCCCCACCCTTTCATAAAGCCTTTAAGGGCTGATCTGCGCATTGTTCGCACACACTTGACATGCCACTCGCACTCATTATACCTGGGGGCTTCTTTAACATAAGCTTATTTATACGGGCTTTACGCCCAACACATGCGTCAAACTTCCGCATGTACCTTTTATTCACCATTATATGCATCGATATGACTTAAGTTTTGGCCAAGCTGGGTTGCCTGGCTCCTGTGCTTACCCCTATGTTCCCGATTGTTCGGCTAGGAGGTAAAGGAGCACCTCTGCGATTATTCTTGCCGGGTCGGCGGATGTGTACCTCGAGTGGGTGAAGCAGCTAGCATTCTTAAGGGAATATTCGGTCGGTGACTTGAAAGATGATTTCTTATTTATTCATTTATCTGCCCCCAGATGCTTTTACTGCTCTTATCGCAGATCCGGACATGCACTTTAGGGCATGCCTCGAGAAAGGAACCCCTAACGGAACTATTCTCCTGGAAGATGTTTCTTACTAACCATGTAATATAACATAACTAGTTGGGCACTTATGCGATAAAGCACTAATGACCCCTCGCTTGGTCTCCATGCATGCCCAGTTTTTTCATAACCGTGAGGGTATTCGGACACACTCCGGACTCTAGGGTCCCGAGGTTGAAGTGAAAAGGTCCGCAAAGACAAACGATCTACAATTCGGCTAGAAGGCATTATACATGTCATTCTAAAAAAATACATGGTCACATTGACTGATTGTACTCCTCTTCAATCCCATCCAACAGGCTGTCTAATTTACAGTCCCACTGGGAATACTTAGCGGCCAATTCTACTTGGCCGTACACTAAGCTCACAGGGATCTCCTTCCCATCGGGCCCCACAGGTCCGACCTCGGCCATGTGGTTCGGATCCGCCTTCTTGTACCGCGTCTTCACCATGGCCCAGGCCTCCCTGGCGCCTTGACGACAGTCCGATATCTTCCATAGATGGAAGCGCTGCCGTGCTCCCTGAAGCTTCTCCGCAAGCCCTCCAAGACCCTCGGGTAGGGAAACGGATGGCCATATGGCCTGGGCGACGCCACTCATCGCCTGCCGAACACATTCGTGCAGTTGCAGCAGCTCAGGAAGTTGGTCACCCATTGAACCGGGCATTTCCTCCGCAGGGTGACCTGTGAGCACACCTACAGACACATTTCTGTCAATCGACTTCCTCGCCGAACTCTTCTTTTCAAAAGAGTTTGCTCAAGCACCTACTGTAGATGCCGCGACGAAGCCGCTGATTCTCCTTTACGGAGCCAGACAGCTGGGCCCAAACACCCTTTAGCTCTTCTCCAAGCTTGGTGTGAGCATCTTGGAGCTTGTTCCTCTCTTGCTGCACCTTCATAAGCACCCTCTTGCAAGCCTTCAGCTGGCGCAGTAGCTGTTGCTTGTCCGGATCCAGTCTAGCAACATCTGCAATATTATTGTCAGATTTATAGGCACGCCGCACACCACTTATCCTTTTTGAAATATGTGTTACCGGAGGGGGTCTCTGTGTCTCCTCCTGCGGCGGCTAGTGCGGCCTCAAGTTGGGCCTTGCACTCTTGTAGCTCCTGGGACAATTGGGTATTCTTCTCCGTAAGATCCTGCATATCAAATGATCCTTAAATCAGTTATTTTAACTACTTTATGTCTCGGGGGCTACTGGCATATACACCTATTAAAATCCCTTACCCGTATATCTTTCACATACTGCTCCGTGGCTCTGATTAAACCATCTTGAGCGGCACGGAGGTGCGCGTCTCTTGCGTTAAAAGCATTCAAAGCCTCTGGGGAGAAACACACGTCACGAAGAACTGTCCGGCGGTGCCTGTGATTAATGGCGCTCTCCACCTCAGACCTGGTGGCGGACAGCCTGTCGGCATCCTCCGTTGGAGGAGCATCCGGCTCGCGCCTTGCGCTTGCCTTCCCTCCCGGACTAGGTGTTGGGGCCTGGCTGGCGGAGGCTTGGTTGGCAACCTCTCCGGGCATAGTCGGCGAGCGCTCTTTCTCCTAGAAGAGTCATGAGCATTAACATACTTCATAGGAGTCTTTTCCTTAACAACGGTGGCATGACATACCTTTGCGGCGACGTTTCAATTCGCACCGCACCCCTCTTCCGCTTTCTTTGGGCGAGGCGACCCTGGTTGGTCGGCCGCCACGAGATCGACTTCCATGCTGAAGGCACCTCCTGCGAAACACCATTGGTATACGGTGGTCAGAAATAAGCATGGAAAAAAATGGTGTCAGGGCTCCGATCATAGTTACCTGGGAAGCCAAAGATAAACCAGGGTAGTCAGCCATAATGGTGACTAGAGCATTGTCCATGCTAAGTTGATGAAACACCCCGTCAATCAGCTCCACCTTTATGTCCGGATCCTCTTAGGAGGCCGGATCAAGGGATCTTCCTGGATCCTTGGGTTGTGGAGCCGGACTATGTATGCCCTCCACATCCCGACGCAGATCCTATGTCGAAATCATAAAGTAAGACACTTAACTTTGAAAGCACGGATCGGATAGATAAATATTCACTTACCCAGCTCCGAGGGTTATTCATGGAGAATCCGTTCAATGGACTCGTTTGGAGGAAGTCCTCCTTCTCCCCTTGTACAAGCGGACGGGATCTTCACGGATCTGTGGCGATCCACGGCCCCTGCGGCCATGACGGGTGGCGTCATTCTCCCCGTTGAAATCCCACATGGGGTGGCCCCTATATTGGAGCGGCTGCACCCCTCGCATAATGCACGTGGCCATGACTCCAATCATGGTCAATCCGGAATGAGCCAGCAACCTTATCCGACCCATCAGATAATGGACGCTCTTGTCATCCTCTAGTTGAGGGCTCCGCGGGCGCCAACTCAGGCGTTTCTTTAGAGGAGCGTTGCTGAACTCCGGGAGGCCGACCCAACTGGGTCCGGCAGTGGAGCATCTTCCACATAAAACCATTCCGAAGGCCAGTCCTCGGACGCCTTCTTTGGGGTTCCGGATAGATATCCGGTCCCGGCAATGCGCCATATTTCGGCTCCGCCCACTTGATATATCAACCCCTCGTACGAGGCAAAACAATCTCTTCCACAGCGCGAAATGGGGCTCGATGCCCAGGAACAGCTCGCAAAGAGCTACGAAACCCGCAATGTGCAGAATAGAGGCGGGCGTGAGGTGATGAAGCTGGAGTCCGTAGAACTCCAGAAGCCCCTGGAGAAACGGATGTATGGGAAATCCGAGCCCCCTTATTAGATAAGGGACGAAGCACACCCGCTCTCCTTTAGAGGGACTGGGGGTGGTCTCCGCCTGCTTTCCACCTTTGTAGGTGGCCAGCCCGGCTCGAACCGGGACCATAAAGGCCGGAGGAAGGTATCCCTCCGCTTGGAGCGTCACTAGCTCGCTATGCGGGACTGAACATCTCCCTGAATCTCCTGGCTGAGGGCTAGGAGCACGAGAGGAGGAGCCGCGTCGACGGTCCATGATGGAGTGGATTTTTGTCAGAAGCGCTCCGGTGAGTACTCGAGGGAGGAGGATGGTGTGATTTGGATCTGGATTCTTGCCTCTCTTATAGACAGCTTATTCGCGCAGCTAGGGGCTAAAATGTAAAAATAACCTGGCCTTTCGCATTCATACGACATGTGGAAGAGGGCCATTATTGGGTGTGGAAGCCAAGGAGCGCAACATTTATAAGGAAGCCGGACACTATTCGGCAAGCGCATGGAATTTGGAGGAGAACCCGCCTTGCAACGCCGAAGACAATATCTGGCGCGGACTCGTCGTCGTTGAAGCCTAGTTAGAGAACTCTTGAGGAGTCTGGACTAGGGGTGTCGGATGGCGAACTATCATCATCGGCGGACTCCAAGACTATGAAGATACAAGATTGAAGACTTCGTCCGTGTCCGGATAGGACTTTCCTTGGCGTAGAAGGCAAGCTTGGCGTCTGGATATGTAGATCTCCTACCATTGTAACCGACTACTGTGTAACCCTAGCCCTCTCCGGTGCCTATATAAACGAGAGGGTTTTAGTGCATAGACAACAACAATCATACCATAGGCTAGCTTCTAGGGTTTAGCCTCCTTGATCTCATGGTAGATCCACTCTTGTACTACCCATATCATCAATATCAATCAAGCAGGAGTAGGGTTTTACCTCCATCGAGAGGGCCCGAACCTTGGTAAAAACATCGTGTCCCATGTCTCCTGTTACCATCCGCCTAGACGCACAGTTCGGGACCCCTACCCGAGATCCGCCGGTTTTGACACCGACAGGGAGGAAGGTGGTGTATGTGGGTTTGGAAGATGTGGTGGAACGTGGGGATGAGGTGGTGGTCGAACTGAAAAATTCAGTTTCGTCAGAGTTTCACGGATGTCCGGGTTTTACGATCGTTCGGTCGTCGGATGTCCGGCAGGGTCCGGTCGTCCGGTGCCTGGGCGAAATTCAGGCACGGGATGAACTGCGCAATTTCGTGGTGGATGAAGATGGTGAGGTCGAAATCGAGCGGATTGGTGGATGGAAAAGGGTGGGGAGGGTGGGGAAAGCTAGATCCACATGTAGCAACTCAAATCCATGAACCAAATCCAACAAAATCTCAACTCACCAACAAATCACAAAAAAAATTTGGGGCCATTCTTGGTGGGGATTTTCGGATTTATGACGAAAACAACAAAATCAAGCTAGAAAACGAGGGGTAGGGGCTCCAAAAACGTGATCAACGTGGCTCTAATACCAAGATTATGTAGGACAGAACCCTTTGGTGACGATCTTTCATGTTTGGAGTGGATCCTACGGGGAATCACGAAGAACACGCGGAAGCACAAAGGGGAAACATGGGGAAAATGAGAGAGAATCACTAAACCGACAAGGAATCAATCACACAAGTGCTAGATCACCGAGAACAAAGAGTAACACATGATCCACAATCAACAAAGGTAAGGATACAAAGGAACCGTTCTTCTCCGTGAGGAGGTCTTGATGGTCTTCCCTAGAAAGGGGTCTTGAATTCGCTTGGGGTATCTTCTCCGAAGAGGTCGTGAACTCCGAGGAGAAGTATCCAAGTGGATGAGCAAGGCTCTCACACAAATATGAGCTAAACCAATGCCACCCTAGAAAGGTGGGGAAGAAAGAGTATATATAGTCTAGGGGGGCCAAGGGGTACATGGGCTGCGGCCCTACACGAAATCACCACACAGGCGTCGGACGTCCGGAGCTTCGGGACGGTCTGGACGTCCGGGGCTGTCGGACTTCCGTAAATTTGGTTCGGGTTCCGGTCGACCGGTCGTCCGGTGGCTTCGGTCTTCTGTTAATTTCTTCTCAGGTGTCCAGTTGATGGACGTCTGGAGGGCGTCAGTCATCCGTGGCCCTGGGAGTCGTCGGACGTCCGGGCAGGGCCAGTCGTCCGGTGCCTGTAGCTCTGTCCCGTCTTCCTTCCCTCGTTGTGGCATATCCCAGGGCCCGGACGTCCAAGACCGGCCGGTCGCCCGGTGCGTGTAGCTTCCCAAACGGCCTTTCTTCTTGATGTCCATGCTTGGCGTCCTTGCCACCTTGGCCATTGGGTGTAGCTGTCCCGTGGCTCTCCTCTAGGTACCTGATCACACACAGAGTGTCCAGATGAGGTAGTAGCCAAGTCTCGTGAGTAGAGAGAGGAAGTTCGGAAAGGAGCGAGTTCACCTTATCTTCGATAACCTTTGCTCTAGCTCTTGTCATGGGTCCAAGTGATGTTGAGGGAGTTGTAGATACGTCCATGGGAATGAGCGAGGGATGCTCCGCATCAATATGAACATGTCATCCATCATGAAAGACTAGTTATTATGTATGACACAATGGGGACACAAATTGAGAATGCAAGTATATGGCACATCAATAGCATTTTCATTCATGGGGAGCATATGGTGTACACAATTATGGGGATCATGCAATGGAAGGGATGGATCAAAATGTCCTAACATGTATGAGGAAACTATGGGGGTCTCCTCATGAACAACATTGGAAACATCATATGGAGAAAATGGATAACATCCAAAACAATGCATATCCGAAGCTAGGTGGTCATGGCATTGCATATGAGATAAATGATGCAAAGGTAGCATATCAATATCATCACAAGAAAAACAAATGCCGATAACCATGGGCTTGTCATCTACCATATGTGCAAATTGGGTTCATTTTAATGGCATATGCATAGTCATTATGAAGAGATTGCAAATAAGACATATGGTTGATCTCATGCATAGCATATGACAAGTCAAGCAGATTATCAAACATGATGTGACCTAAAGAATTGTCACAAGAAATCCTATGTAGCATGGCATCACAACTAATAAACTCCACATGAGAATCATCATACACATCATAAATGGGCAAATCATCACATGGGGAAATCATACTAGCATGAAGCATGGTACTAGGTGGATCAACATCATGCAAGCAATAAATGTCAAGAATGTCCACTAGTGGGATTAGACCATCACTGATGTAGGGTGGAACCCTACGGGGAGATCTTTCACGAATTGGAGGGGGAATCCCCAAGAACAAGATGAACAAAAGAGGGAAAACAAGAGGAATACTCAAGAACAAGTCAAATCACACATCCACTAGACAATCAAACACATAAGATCCACAAGGTACATGAAGAACAAAGGGAAATAAGATACATGGTAGAGTTCATCCCAAATCCTATGAAGGAGATGAGGGCTTGATGATCTAGATAGATCCCTCCCTCAAGGGGGTCTTCATCCAATAGGGATCTTCTCCAATGGAGGTCTTGAACTTCAATGGAGTGGAATCCCACAAGGGGAGGTACATGAGCTAAGCTCTAGTGTTTAGATCTAATCTTAGCTAAGTCTAAATGGAGGAGATGAAGGAGTATATATAGCCCTAGGCAAAGAGGGGGATAGGTGGGGGCGAAATGGTAAAACAAGGGCAAAGCCTGCAGCATCACACAGGGGGCCCCATGTGCAGGGTAAGTGGAGCCCGTCTTGCAGGGTATCTGGGACCGGACGCAAGGGCCCGTGCGCCTGGTCCGTGAGGCCCGTGGACACGGGGGTCTGTGGGCACAGTACACGCCTCTTGCATGGGGTCTTCAGGATGTCGACTGGGAGGCCCGTGGGCACGGGTCGGAGGGCCCGCGCTTGCGGGTCGCTGAGGCTGCTGCCTTCATCTTGGCGTTTCCTTCTCCGCTTCCAAGCTTCCCTCTTGGATGGTGTAGATGTTCTCTTCTGCATGAACTCATCCTCACTATGTTTGAAGCTCCGACAATACCTATGAATGCACACGGAAGGAATGTCAAGTAGTATACCATCCTCAAAGGGGTCAAGTGAACACGTGTAAAGGAGACGATTCACCTTTATGTATGTGAAGTAGATGTGGCACGTGTCACTTGCCAAACGAACTCTTGACATGGTGATGTCGATAGGATGCTCCGCATCATCCTCTCCCCCTTGGGAATGATCCGACCTCGGATCGAAATCCAAATCACCATGGGAAAGAGATGATGGCGTCATGTAGAAGTGGATGATCACCAAGCATTCGTCATCTTGTAGTTCCAAATGGGCACTCTCCAATGTCGCACCGTCTTTTAATTCCTTCAAAAGGAGCAAAGATAACAAGCACTTGGAAAAACAAATGTGGTTGTTGTAAGAGCAAAACCAAGCATTCAAGAGGTGATTCACCCAACAAGTGTTGTCATCAAGCATAGCATATGGTTTGATGAAGAAGTGTGGCATGGTATTTGAGCATATAAATTGAGCACAATCAAGGATATCATGGAAGCAAGCATGCAAATGGGAGGTCGAGATGCAAATATGTATGACAAGTGAACAAGCATCTACCTCAAGGTCATAACAAGAATGCACAAAGTGCTCAACAAATGTTCTAAGCAAGGCATATATATCATGTGGCATGGCAATGTGGTAATGATAGGTCGAAGCAAGATCGCGAGCATGTGTGCAAAGTGTCATGGAGCAAGCAACACATGAAGTATGATCCACAGTATGCATGCTCATGGTTTGGGTGTTCTCGAGATAGAAGGATATCACCTCGAAAGCATGTCCTTATGCGTTGTTCACAATGTCAAAGTGGTAGGAAATGTGGTGTAGAAGCGAGTCATGGTCGAATGTATGAGGCTCGCTCTCAAGAGCTCGAATGGTCAACTCATATGAAGTGGAAGTTGACACGAAGTCCAAGTATCCTACACATGCACACAGAAAAACAAAGAGCGTATGCGCATGGTAGATAAACACATCATCCATCATGATGGTTCTCTTCTCTTGCACATAACCATTAGAAGCACAAGTGCATGAATAATATGATGCAACAATGGCGATATTCAAGGCACTAGGTATATGGTGCAAAGAGGTAAGACAAGCATGCTTCACAAGGAATATGTCAAAATCTCCAAACATATGTGAGAGTGCTATGGGGGCAATCTTATGAGCAAGACGAGAATCATTGTTGCACTCAATACATGGAAAATCATCTAGCATGAGAGAAGCAACACATGGAGATATATGACACGAAGCAATATGAATCATGTGCAAAGCGTATAGATGGTTGTCATCAACCGCATGAAATGAGCAAGTATGAGTCATTGGTGATGCAACATAAGCAAGCATATCAATCAAGTTGTGCAAACTAGTAAAGCGAAGATGCAACACACTAGAGTAAATCATGGCAATCATGTCATGTGAGTAAATAGTGGATATAGGCAATGCACATGACATATCGCAAGCACGAACACAAAGCAAGATCATAGTATCATCATAGGAATGGGTCATAGATGGAACATGGCAATAACAAGCAATATCTCCACCAAGCTTGCAAATACACATACAAGTACTAGAATCAATCATCATGTGTAATGCAAAGCATGGGTCACAAATGCATGGAAAAGGAATAGGAATAAGCATATCATGCAAAGTGAACATGGCAAGATGGGCATATAATATGTAATGGACTTGATGAGGACATCAATACATTGTTACACCCATAGCCCCTGCTGCTATACATACTGGACCAATTACTAGAGTTCGCGCACGCCAATTAAATTACCAGGTACTTTCGTTTCTTGGTAATGATTCTAATGTGTGGGGAAACAAGAGATACGGTTGAGTTCGGACCCCTCCACCAAGGGCCACGAAATTCCCCCCTCTTCCTCCATATATATAGCCCTTAGGGCACCGTTTAGACTTTGGGTTTTGTTTAGACTAAAGTTCGCCATAGCTGCAACTTCGCGTACTTCGTTTGTGTTCAACGACCAGACAAAGGCGTCACAGAACCCCACCTTGATCAATAAAGCTTTCATCTTATATTCGCAATATCCAGATTGCAATCTCAGTTTCTTGCTTGTTCTTCGTTTGCTCGCAGAAATGCACCCTCGTGGTCGAGTTGATCCTGCTCGGCGTGGTCAATAACCTCTCGGAGTTGGTTTAGTGATTGCTAAGGCGCGACGTCCTCGCACGTTTGTAGTCGGATCGTCAAAGTCGATTTCCACCAAAGCGATATCCATCATCTCATCAAAAGATGGGACACCTTTGCCTCTATCAAGTGGTATCAGATTTCTAGGTTGCTCGGTGAGATTTTATAGTTTTTCGTAGTTTAGATCGAGTCTGTTCTTCATACCTACAGTCCACGAAAAAGCCACAAAAAAATTAGGGTTAGTTCATCATATTCGAACCAATCTGAGCTTTTGCATAATCTTTTTAGGGTTTTGCTTTGTTGAATTTGCGGTTGCATCGTCGTGTCTAGTTGCTGGTCTTAGCGTCTAGTCTTTTAGAGTTTTGAGTTCTGGTCATAAGTTGTCACGCCGCCACCGCACCATCATCATCGCCCCTGCCACCTAGCACCACCGCTCCAAATCCGTATCCATATACCACCACCAATCCATATCCATATACCACCACCGATCCATATCCGTATACTACCACCGCTACCACCACCGCTGCCATATACCACCACCGCTGCCATATACCGCCACCATATATCCACCACCAATCCGAGTTCCTTGCATATTAGGTTTGTTTTCGAGATCCATCTAATTTTCGATTCGTGTTTCCTTGCCTGAGTAGGTTTTGGAAGAAAAAAAAGAGTCCGGAAACCACCCTCCATTTAGGACCAAAATTTTCCAAAAACGCACTTGACAAAAAAAATCTGGCTATCCTATTTTTACGCGTTTCTAAGCGTATTGAGACAGTCGCCGTTATAGAAAGTTTTTTTTTGACCTGTTTCTAGTTTTTGGGTCTGGGCAGTCAAAAAATTTTGGTCGAAAAAATTTCGTGCCTATCCTGTTATCTTGACTTGGGAAGAGTTTTGAGACACTCGCCATTATAGTGATTTTCGAAAAAAAGGAGCACAAAAAAAGCGCGCAAAAAAAAGTGAAAAAAAATTCAGAGTGTGCTTCTCCCTTGTTTCCGTGCAGCGTCGTGATTTTGTTAGTGTTCTAGGCTCGCGTCTCTAGCACAGTCTAGCCTAGGATCACCGCCTGCTGCTGGGTAAGAACTGGTAAGAATTTGAGTTTTGCTTGACGGATTTGTGACACCCCACCACCACCATATTCTAGTAGTCTGTAGGATCATATTCTTGTCTGTTTCTATTGCTGCTAACTATGACAGGAACACAAGTCGACAAGATTGACTGGGAGAACATGATGAACAAGGAGCTTCATGATAAGTTTCAGCAAATGATGGGTCAACAGGTAGAAGACGTGATGTCCAGCTTTGGAAAGGCAATGGAGAAGATGGATGACATTGAGAAGTCAATTGACACCAAGTTGGACGCCAAGTTTGATGAATTACTCAACGCCTCCACAACCAGTTCTCGCTGCTGTCTGATGGGGTGAGCACAGCGTGTTCCTCTTGAGCGGGACAAAATTCGGGTGCCGCTGCTCTGCTGTTGGTGCTCTCAGAGCTCTGTTATTCTGCAGAGATGGAGGACTATTACGAGGATGAGGTTGATCAAAATCGAGAACTACGTGCAGCCACCAGCACCACCACCAGCAGGTCGACCTCGGTTATATATTTGCAGCGGTAGGCTGCACCACCACCTCAGTGCGAGATCATGACCATCTCCTAAACTGAAATTGAATATTCCACCGTTTGAGGGTAGATATGTTCCTGATATATATCTTACTTGGGAGTTAGAAACTGAACAACGATTTACATGTTTACAATATCCTGAGGAGAGACGTGTTCCTGCTGCTGTTTGTGCTTTCACTAGCTTTGCATGTGTTTGGTGGTCTAAACATTGTAGATTATATCCTGTTCCAGCTACTTGGGCTGCTTTGAAAACTCCTATGCGTACTCATTGGGTTCCACCATATTATCAACGTGAATTACTTCAAAAATTTCAGCGCTTAAGACAAGGAAAAAATTCTGTAGAAGAATATTATCAGGAATTACAAACTGGCATGATTAGATGTGGTATTGTTGAGGAGAATGAAGCTATGCTTGCACGTTTTATGGGTGGATTAAATAGAGAGATTCAGACATTCTAGAGTATAAGGAGTATACTAATATCACTCGTTTATTCCATCTTGCTTGTAAAGCTGAACGTGAAGTGCAAGATCGACAAGCATTGGCGCGAACTAACTTTTCTGCAGGTCGACTTTCATCATGGACACCGCATGCATCCTCTACTTCCACTATACCAGCACCTCCATCATTGCTACCTCCAGCCGTGATACAAGCGAGCACAACCACCACTATCGCCAAGAGCGCACTGCGGGCTGCCGCAGAGCTCTTCTTCGTCCATGGCATCAACAGGGCACACAAGTGATATTATTTGTTGTCATTGTAAGAGAAGAGGACATTATGCGCGAGAATGCAAATCTCAGCGTGTGATGATTGCTACTGAGGATGGTGGGTATGATGAGGAGACTTTAGCCCTTATTACAAGTGAACAACACGGTGGAGATGATTCTGATCATGAGACGCAATACATGGCTCCTGAAGATGCTGACAGGTATGAATGTTTAGTTGCTCAACGTGTTTTGAGTGTGCAGAGTTACACAAGTGAGCAAAATCGAGGCATAATTTGTTCCATACAAAGGAAGTTGTGAAAGAACGTTACATGCGCGTCATCATAGATGGAGGAGCTGCAACAACTTGGCTAGCATGGAGATGGTGGAGAAGCTATCTCTCACCACAAGACCACATCCACATCCTTACTACATCCAATGGTTCAACAACAGCGGCAAGGTTAAGGTAACACGTCTTTGTTAGTGTGCATTTTAGTATCTCTACATATGTTGATTATGTTGATTGTGATGTGGTACCTATGCAAGCATGTTCCTTATTACTTGGTCGACCATGGCAATTTGATAAAAATTCCGTACACCATGGTAGAAACAATCAGTATACTCTTGTTCATAAGGATAAAAATATTACTTTGCTTCCTATGACTCCCGAGTCCATTTTGAAAGATGATATTAATAGAGCTAATAAAGCAAAATAGGAGAAAAATAAGAGTGAAAATCAAATTGTGGCAATAGAGTTTGAGCAACAAATGAAACCTAATTGTAAACCGACTAGTGTTGCTTCTGAAATTAAATTGAAAAGTGCATGTCTACTTGCCACTAAATCTGATATTGATGAGCTAGATTTTAACAAATCTGTTTGCTATGCTTATGTGTGCAAAGAGGCATTATTTTCATTTGAGGACGTGCCTTCCTCTTTGCCTCCTGCTATCACTAACATTTTGCAGGATTTTGCCGACGTCTTTCCACAAGACGTGCCACCGGGATTACCGCCTATTCGAGGGATTGAGCATCAGATTGACTTAATTCCCGGTGCTTCACTTTAAACCGTCGCCATACCGTACCAATCCGGAGGAGCGAAGGAGATTATCGTCATGTACAAGAGCTTCTCGACAAAGGTTATATCTGCGAATCCCTTAGTCCTTGTGCTGTTCCTATTATTCTAGTGCCGAAAAAGGATGGTACATCGCGTATATGTGTTGATTGTAGAGGCATTAATAATATTACTATTCGTTATCTTCATCCTATTCCTAGGCTAGATGATATGCTTGATGAATTGAGTGGCTCTACAATATTCTCCAAAGTTGATTTGCATAGTGGATACCATCAAATTCGTATGAAATTGGGGGATGAATGGAAAACAGCATTTAAAACTAAGTTTGGATTATATGAGTGGTTAGTCATGCCTTTTGGGTTAACTAATGCACCTAGTACTTTATGAGATTAATGAATGAAGTTTTACGTGCTTTCATTGGACGACTTGTGGTAGTTTACTTTGATGACATATTGATTTATAGCAGATCTTTTGAGGAACATTTGGAACATTTACGTGTTGTTTTTATTGCTCTACGTGATGCACGTTTGTTTGGTAACCTTGGGAAGTGCAACTTTTGCACTGACCAAGTGTCTTTTCTTGGCTATGTTGTTACTCCACAGGGAATTGAAGTTGATAAATCCAAGATTGAAGCTATTGTGAGTTGGCCGCAGCCCAAAACAGTCACCCAAGTGAGGAGTTTTCTTGGCCTCACTGGATTCTATAGGCATTTTGTAAGAGATTTCAGCACCATTGCTGCACCTCTCAATGAGCTTACAAAGAAGGATGTGCCTTTTGTTTGGGGTACCGCACAGGAAGAAGCCTTCACGGTTTTGAAAGATAAGTTGACACATGCTCCTTTACTCCAACTTCCTGATTTTAATAAGACTTTTGAGCTTGAATGTGATGCTAGCGGAATTGGATTTGGAGGTGTGTTATTACAAGATGGCAAACCTGTTGCATACTTTTCTGAAAAATTGAGTGGGCCTAGTCTGAATTATTCTACTTATGATAAAGAATTATATGCTCTTGTTCGGACTTTAGAAACATGGCAACATTATTTATGGCCCAAAGAATTTGTTATACAATCTGATCATGAATCTTTGAAACATATTAAAAGTCAAGCTAAACTGAATCGTATACATGCTAAATGGGTTGAATTCATTAAGACTTTTCCTTATATCATTAAACACAAGAAGGATAAAGAAAATGTTATTGTTGATGCATTGTCTCGTCGCTATATTATGCTTTCACAACTTGAGTTCAAAATATTTGGTTTGGAGACCATCAAAGATCAATATGTGCATGATGCTGATTTTAAAGATGTATTGCAGAATTGTAAAGAAGGAACAACTTGGAACAAGTTCGCCATTAATGATGGATTTGTGTTCCGTGCTAACAAGCTATGCGTTCCAGCTAGCTCCATTCGTCTTTTGCTGTTGCAGGAGTCGCATGGAGGAAGACTAATGGGACACTTTGGCATGAAAAAGACGGAGGACGTACTTGCTACACATTTCTTTTGGCCAAAGATGAGACGGCATGTTGAGCGCTTTGTTGCTCGCCGCACTACATGTCAAAAAGCTAAGTCACGACTCAATCCTCATGGTTTATATATGCCTTTGCCTGTACCTAGTGTTCCTTGGGAGGATATATCCATGGATTTTGTTTTACGTTTACCTAGAACAAAGAAGGGGAGGGATAGCATATTTGTTGTCGTGGATAGATTCTCGAAAATGGCACACTTTATACCATGTCATAAAAGCGATGATGCTGTTAATGTTGCTGATTTGTTCTTCCGTGAAATTATTCGCTTGCATGGTGTGCCAAATACTATTGTTTCAGATCGTGATACTAAGTTTCTTAGCCACTTTTGGAGATGTTTATGGGCTAAGTTGGGGACTAAACTGCTTTTTAGTACTACTTGTCACCCCCAAACTGATGGACAAACTGAAGTAGTCAATAGAACATTGTCTACTATGCTTAGGGCTGTTTTTGAAGAATAATAAGAAAATGTGGGAAGAATGCTTGCCTCATATTGAATTTGCTTATAACCGTTCATTGCATTCTACTACTAAGATGTGCCCTTTTGAAATTGTGTATGGTTTCCGACCTCGTGCACCTATTGATTTGTGCCTCTTCCATCTTCGGAGAAGGTTAATTTTGATGCTAAACAACGTGCTAAATTGATTTTAAAAATGCATGAGTTAACTAAGGAAAACATTGAGCATATGAATGCTAAATATAAACTTGCTGGAGATAAGGGTAGAAAACATGTTGTGTTTGCACCTGGAGATCTTGTTTGGTTACATTTGCGTAAGGATAGATTTCCTGATTTGCGCAAATCAAAGCTAATGCCACGTGCTGATAGTCCTTTTAAGGTGTTAGAGAAAATAAATGATAATGCATATAAACTTGTGATGCCTGCAGATTTTGGGGTTAGTCCCACTTTTAACATTGCAGATTTGAAGCCTTATTTGGGTGAGGAAGATGAGCTTCCGTTGAGGACGACTTCATTTCAAGAAGGGGAGGATGATGAGGATATCAATGCCATTGTTACACCCACAGCCCCTGCTGCTATACATACTGGACCAATTACTAGAGCTCGCACACGCCAATTAAATTACCAGGTACTTTCGTTTCTTGGTAATGATTCTAATGTTCATGAGAATATGATGCTGCCTAAATTGGATACATTTGTTTTGCTTGCAAATGAAGGGCCTAGCTTGGAGAAGGATGAACATTGGAGCAAGAACAAGCATGGAGATGATGGCATGCGCAAGGGGAACAAGAACAGAGTTACGAGTGATGATTTCAGGACTTTCAAGCCACCATAATGGGTGCATGAAGCCTTGGACGAAATATACAAGATGCCACTTCATAAATTTCGTCCCAAGGCTATTCTAGGTGCTGCGTCACCTTATTATTGTGCCAGGCCCATGTAATTTCGAAATAGATAAATATAGGCTATTTTTAGAGTCCGTATGTGTGGGGAAACAAGAGATAGGGTTGATTTCGGACCCCTCCACCAAGGGCCACGAAATTCCCCCCTCTTCCTCCATATATACAGCCCTTAGGGCACCGTTTAGACTTTGGGTTTTGTTTAGACTAAAGTTCGCCATAGCTGCAACTTCGCGTACTTCATTTGTGTTCAACGACCAGATAAAGGCGTCACAGAACCCCACCTGGATCAATAAAGGTTTCATCTTATATTCGCAATATCCAGATTGCAATCTCAGTTTCTTGCTTGTTCTTTGTTTGCTCGCAGGAATCAGACCCTCTTGGTCAGGTTGATCCTGCTCCGGCGTGGTCAATAACCTCTCAGAGTTGGTTTAGCGATTGCTAAGGCGCGACGTCCTCGCATGTTCGTAGTCGGATCGTCAAAGTCGATTTCCACCAAAGCGATATCCATCATCTCATCGAAAGACGGGACACCTTTGCCTCTATCAGGACTACAACCCATAGCCAAGTGAGGGCCATGTAGAAGAAATGCGCTAAGTCTTTGCGCGAAGAGAGCGGTGGGAAAGACAATCCATGGGATACCAAATCATCGTTGCTCTCTAGAGCTCGTTTGGTCAACTCATGGGATTGCGAGGTTGACAAGTATTCATTGGTACCTACACAAAAGAGACACAAACGAAAGAAATTGTGTGTGTAGTAAATGTACATATCATCCATCATGATGTGTATGTGCACGTGTGAGTTAGCACAAGATTAGCATCGCTCAAAGAAATTTGATGCATGGTATAAGAACATGTCATCCATCATGAAAGAATAGTTATTGTGTATGACACGATGGGGATGCAAATTTAACATACACGTATATTACACATCAATAGCATTCTTATTCATGGGGAGCATATGGTTCACACAAGTATTGGGATCATGCAATGGATGGGATGGATCAAAATCTCCTAAAATGTATGAGGAAACTATGGGGGTCTCCTCATGAGTAATAGCGGAAACATCATATGGAGAAAATGGACAACATCCAAAAATTTGCATATTTGGAGCAATGTGATCATGACATGGCATAGTAGATGAATTTCGAAAATCATGTAAAGGAAGCATGGCAATATCATCACAAGAGAAGCAAAACGCCAATGACCATCATCTCGTCATCTATGCCATAAGTGCAAATGGGATTTATTTTAATGGGGCATGCATAGTTACTATGTTGAAATTGAAATGATGCAATATGGTTGATCTCACTCATAGCATATGACAAGTTCAATGGATTGTCAAACATGATGTGACCAATAGAATTTTCACATGATATCCTATGGAGCATAGCATCACAACTAGGCAACTCAACATGCTCATCATCATATTCATCATAAATAGGTAAGTCAAGGCATGAAGAAGTTTCACTAGCATGAAGCATGGTAATAGGTGGGTCAACATCATGGGAGCAATCATTGTCAAGAGCGTCCACTAGTGGGACAAGAGAAGCACCATCACCTATGTTACCTTTGGAGCGTCGCTCATGTGTTGTAGGTGAGGTGTTGAAGATCGTCTCGTTGTCATCTTCATGTTGATGGAACCATGTGGGGGTGCATCATATTCCACCATGGCCATCGTCATGTCCAAAGGGAGGACGAAGTCATCGAGGATCTGCGCGTCATCATATATGGGACCTAGCACCAAATGAGAAGACACAATAGAGGTAGAGGTTAAGTTGTTAGAAACCGAAATGGCCTCATATGCCTCATCAACTATCTCACTCTCTATGTGGCGGTGGCTCACTCACTCCCTCAAGCTAGGTGCACTCAATGTCGCATATGGTGGAGGCACTCAAATCACTCAAGTGGTGGTGGTGGTGGCTCTCCTCACATGGGAATTGGGGCAGCTCATCATGTATGGGGCTAGTGGTGAAGTCACTCTCACTCTCAATATGGTGGCAAAAGTCACTCAAGTCATCGGACGTCGTCGTGGTCGAAGGGAAAATCCCATGCTCAACCGTCTCGTAGTCGTCATCGTGGATGAAGGCTGAAGATGGCACATCATCACTCTCGTCATGAATGGAGGCCGAAGATGCCTTGATAGCACTTGGCGAAGATGCTAAAGTGGTTGGTGTAGCCGTAGCGCTGTCTTGGTTGTGGTCGTCTCGCGGTCTTCTTTTGTGCTCTTGAAGCTTGGACTTGGCGTGAAGTAGGGCTTGTTGTGACTTGTGCATTTGCGCTTGTGGAGCATCTTCATGATGATGATGTCGTTGTCGTGCTTGAGCTCGTAGAAAATGCCATTCGTCGTCGTCGTGCACATGATGCTTGGATGTGACTTGCCCTTCATGACGATGTTGATCACGACCGTGATGGTGGTCGCCATGTAGATGTGGACGAGGACGATTTGCACTTGCATCGTGGCTGCGCTCCGAAGACTTGTGGCTTGAATGTCGCCGCCTTGAAGATGACGAAGGGGAAGAAGACTTGATCAAGTTTCTAATCTCATCCATCCTTGCATCTTGCTCCTCTTTACGTGCGGAAAGCTTCTTGTCGATGTAGTCCCTTTTCCTTGCTTCGGAGTGACGAATGTCGATGGAGATGTTCTTGATGCACTCTCGCAATCTTGATTGTGCGCCTTGCATTTGTCGTGGTAGATCGAAGATGGACGCTTTGGTGATGTAGTTCTTCATGCCGTCGTTGTTGTCGTAGACCGGAGAGGAAATGCCTTGCCTATCCATCACAAGACTCGAGCAAAGGTGAGTAGGAAATGAGATAAACAATACCAAGCTACCGTTTCCCAAAGTTGAGGATGTATCTTCTATCACTCAATGTGAAATGAAAGAATAGTGGAATTGGTACCGGACTTGTTCACTCACACCTACAAGTAAAAGCTTATGGTAGAGCTCGGTGAGGATAGTGGCACAAAAATTTGATGCAAAATGTTAGCAAGAGTCAATAATGTTGGAAAAGATTCACAAATTCGCAAGTGAAACAAGTAGACCAATAGCAAATGTGGTACACGGAAACACACACATGGATAGATAAATGGGGTCGTGCAACCAAGGAATGAGCACAAAATTTGGAGTCCACGGAAAACGCTCGTGTTGCACAACTCAAGAGAGACGCTAGCACGATTGCTCAATAGGCGGATACGACACTTGTGCACAACCTACAAGATGCAAAATGGATAAACTTTCTATCCCAAGTATTCTATGTATGTATGGTTCCCGGTGTTTCTCTCAAGATGATCCAAGATGATCGAATATGACAATCTTATGTGCAATGTGTATGATGCTATGACACATGCTTACAAGCTTCTTTGCTCTCTTTCTTTTGCTTAAAAGCTTTATTTCTTTTTTTTCTATGGCCAATTTGCACAATGCACAAACCAAGATAGCAATTGAGTATATGCGGGAACAAACTTGTGACACGAGATATGATACCAATATATGCACCACGATGATACGGTATGTATGCGATGGGAAGTATGATCACTAATGTGCACAAGTAACGTTGCTGGCAATACCCAAATGGCTAGTCTCGATAGGCAAGTAACGCAAAATGGGCTAGGGGTTAACAATGCAATTGCAAGGGGAATAGACAATGGTGTCGTCGAGGTTACCGTCCTTTGCGATGATGAGTGGTGGTGTTCTTGATGTAGATACCAAGATGATGTAAACCCGTCCCTAAGTAGCCGAAACACCTTAGGAAACGGTAAAAACGGCAAACTCAAAATCCCAAATGACAAATGTCAAATGGTGGAAGTGGAAATGGCAATGTGGAAGTGGTGGTGGTGGTTGGTGAAGAAGCAACCGTCCCTAAGTATCTGAAACACCTTAGGAGACTCACGTCGCCACTCAAACAAACACAAATGCTAAATGGAGCAAAATGGGTTAGGTTGCGGAAGGCTATGGTGGTTTTGCGGATGATATGGTGGAAGGCCTAGGCAAAGATGCCAAAATGTCAAAATTTTGGTGGAGTCAAATGGTGTTGGAACCTATCTAGGTGGATGGGAGATGTCAATGGCTACTCAACGAGCTAAAGAATGCGAAAATCGGACTCCAGATGTGGAAGTTATGGGCAAAACTGTGAACTGCTCGCAGCTGACCTGGGGGGTCGTGCGCACGGGGGTAGGATCCCGTGGGCACGGGGTCCCATGCGCATGGTACATGTCCAAGGGCACGGGGTGTCCAGAGACTTTTCGGGGGCCCGTGCGCATGGGGTTTGGGGCCTGTGGGCACGGCGTGGGCGGAAATTTCGCGATTTCGTGGCGGAAAATGGAGATTACTTGGGCAAAATTGGAGAGATTTTGGGGATGGATGGTGGGGAAAAGATGGGGGAAAGCTAGATCCACTTGAAACCAAGCAAATCCATGGATCAAATCCAACAAAATCTCATCAAACCAAAAAATCACAAAAAATTTGGGGCTATTTTTGGTGGGGAATTTTCGAATTTGGGCAAGAACAAGCAAAATTAGGCTAGAAAACAAAGAGGGGGCTCCAATTTCGTGAGAAACCATGGCTCTGATACCAAGATGATGTAGGGTGGAACGGGAGATCTTTCACGAATTGGAGGGGGAATCCCCAAGAACAAGATGAACAAAAGAGGGAAAACAAGAGGAACACTCAAGAACAAGTCAAATCACACATCCACTAGACAATCAAACACATAAGATCCACAAGGTACATGAACAACAAAGGGAACAAGATACATGGTAGAGTTCATCCCAAATCCTATGAAGGAGATGAGGGCTTGAAGATCTAGATAGGTCCTTCCCTCAAGGGGGTCTTCATCCACTAGGGATCTTCTCCAATGGAGGTCTTGAACTCTAATGGAGTGGAATCCCACAAGGGGAGGTACATGAGCTAAGCTCTAGTGTTTAGATCTAATCTTAGCACTACTAGGGAAAAGGCTAGCAGTAGCGCGGGTTTTAGATGTATCAGTAGCGCGGGTATAGGCGCTACTAATAAGGCGCTTCTGACTAACATAGCGATGCGCAGCGTGCACACCGGGCGCTACTACTACACAAGTGTAGCAACAGCAGCGGTTAGAGGAAGCTCACATCGCTAGTAGCGCTAAGCGCTTTGCCTAGACGCCTCTCGCTACCGAGGCGCTCTTTGCTAACTTTTATACACTACCATCTTGCTAATTTAAGTAGTTTTTTTGGCATATTTGTTTTGTATTTGAACAGGCTTTGTAGAAGAATCTTTAGCACATAGAAATCTCATCATGATACATATACAAATGCCTGCGAGACCACAAATGTAATCATAGCATGTACATACAAATAGTCTCATCATAATCATCATCCAACACAAAGTGATATCTTGTCATCATCTCGAAAATAGCGATACATCGTCTCGAATACTTGCAACTACAACAATGTCATCCATCTAAACAAAGGTATACACAAGAAGTGCTATCACTATGAGTGAGAGCGGAACTATGCAGTACATGAGGTGGCGATTCTGAGTCCTCTCGCGCTAGCGTGAACCTCAAGTAACTAGCTTCTCCTTCTTATGCTTTTGAAGTTTTATGGCTGGCGCCCGTGAACCCATTCACTTGCGCCTGACACTCATGCCACTCGTTGTACACCCCCGGAACCTTCCCTTTGTACACGACATATCATTTCCATCTCGCCATCAAGAAACTAGGTACCTGTTAGAGATGCATGTTCATGAAGAGGATGTACAATCATATATATGCAACAAAATATACTATAGCAACACCGAAAAAAAGGGTTAGCAACTAGATGCAACATATACAGTATGCAAATTAATTAACTAGAGGTACGCAGGTCATCGTACGTAAACTAACAAAGTAGCGTTACGCAAGTTCGGCAGGGACCGTGGACATCACAAAGTTTCATCGCTACAAAAAGTATACAAGTTCAATCGACACATATCATCATCATCGGCATCATAAATCACTAGAAGTTCCATCCTTCCATATCATCGAGGACGAACCCTAGCTTCTTGAACGGCGTGAGGTCTAGACGTTGCATGCCTATGCGAGTTCAGACGTCAGCTCGCGATATAGGGCCGTGGTGGAACATCCCCTTCTCATCGACGACTTCTTTCATGATGATCGTCGCAATGTCGCCGAGACTCAACAAAGACTTCTTTCATGATGATGCGAAAGAAGTCATCTCTAAGTTTATAATTCGCTTCTCCAAGAGATTCTAGCCACTTGTGGATATGATCATCATTTCTGCTGTTAATGCGAAGCTTTTGGTGATCCATGTTGAACTGAATCATGAGATGGACGATGTAGAATCCATCCTTCTTGCTTGGTTTTGGGACATGGATGCGGGAGAAGTTAGTTTATCTTGTGAAACCCATCTTCTTGTTCCTTTGTTTCCTGATCTGCACGTGGCCACCTCTAAAGCTGAAGCCTTGGAGAGCATCATCTAGAATATTCATTATGTGGGTGTAGTCCTTTTTCTCGTAGTCTATGGAAGGGTCAAAATACACGGCGTGGGAGACTTGCGGGTAAAGAACGGTAAGGATGGCGTGCCCGTTGCTGCAGGGAAAAGACACCTCAAATTATTCCCCATATGAGAGAGAAGGAATGATTGAAATGTACGAAAGGGTTGTCCAGAACTGACTTACTTTGGATGATAAAGCACGAGGACAATTTCCCGGTCCTTATTCTGTACCATGAAGTTTTGGAGGTACTCCCTAGCAGTTTCGTGCTCAAAGTCGCCGAGACTCAACAAAGACTCGTGCATGTAGTACGGATCCGCCACACAGATTTGCGAGACTTCTTCACTCTTCATGACGGAGCTCATATGTAGCACAAAAAGGCAGACGATAGTAAAATCAAGCCGCCTTGTTAGAAACATCTCAAAGATATGGTCAAACCGCAGGAAGAACACCTCCGCGGGCCGTGTGTCGACGTAGCACTTCCCTCGAGCACACGAGCCGCGTATGTCGGATATCCCGGATCCTTTGAGGCTAGTAGGCTTTTCTCGGTCGGCGGCACATGGTCGTGCGATCTCCGAGATCCTCGATAGTGCCTCCAGCAGTTTTGGCGGTAGCATCGGCTCGCCTGTGAGATGGAACATGACCGCACCTTTCACGGGTACACGCTCTTGAGAATGCATCGTCTGCTGCTGTGTGCTCGCTTGTTTGGAGGCGATTACCTTCCCGATCTCTTCCTCTCCTTTTTCTTGGGCACACCTTCCAGACCCTTCCTTAACCCCTGCCCCAAAGTTCCCGGGCTAAATCTTGACGACCCTCGCGCCCGGCTAGTTGAGCCTATGTTGGGCGGCATCTTGAGCGTGTCTGTGAGGATTTCATGAAGAGAGACTTTTGCAATCCATGGTACGACCCTGCCGGGCATATCATCCATATCCTCATTAGCAAGCTGATAGCCCAATTCGTCATATGGTTGACTCATCATATCTATGTCACGATCATACAGCGTTTGTATTGAGGTAATCCATAGGGTCGACCTCCGTCTCATCATCCATTCTCTATTCTACAGGGAGAAATTACATCGGTCGAGACTATTGCACCCCTTCATCATGTCGTTCGCCGCTCTCACCCGGCACTACAGAGCTGGTAATTGCGTGGCGGGGTGGTGGTCTCCGCACATGCTTGTTGATGTGTGGTAGTTATTGGTGTGCTCTCGGCGGCTCGAGCGAATAAGATTCTTGCCATAGCAGCACCCAACCCTTGCAGCTTCAATCCATGGCGGGGTCTCGTCGTCCGCTCCCACATCTTTATCTTGGAGGAGGCAAATCCTCGTGCCCCGATTTCACACTGGTCAAGCTAACCCTGAAGTGCCTAGCGGGGATTGGATGGTTGTGGAATGTGCGTTGAGAGGGGTCCATTGTCATCTCCTTTCCCACATCCACCTTCTGGCCTTTGATCAAGTAGAGTATGGTGCACGGGGTTTCTTTCGCCTGCAAACACATATGTCTGTGCCGTACTGATCATAGTCTTCCTCGTTGGCGACTCCATCCATTCCAATGATGTTCCTTTTGCCTCTCCTCCGACAACACGGCTGGGATTGCGCTGGTCGATTATGAAGAAGCATTGTGTCACGTGCTTAGCGTGTACCCATGGCTCGTTTTTTGCGATAAGCGTTCACGATGGCGCTCTTGGCGTCGGGTATAGTCATGGTAGTGAACATGCGGCTTTCTCTTCGACATTCTTAGCCCATCGACATGGAACATCGTCGTGTTGTGCGATCTAGAGTAGTCAAGCTCCCGGATCTCCTCGACCCTTCCATAAAATCGTTCGATTCGCCGTTGTCGCTGCGGTCATGCATTCCATCGTCACCCGTGAGTTCTGATCATCACTGTCCATATCTTTGGCCTCCGTGTAGAACGTGTATCCGTTGATATCATATGCCTGATAGGTTACGAGGTTGGGCGAGGGGCCATGTGCTAAGGCGTATATGAGCAATCCATCCTTAGAGCCCTCCTCCGGGGGATTAGCAATAATATGCTCTTTGAACCAATGCAGGAAAGTGGAGTTGTGCTCTCTGGTAACTTTGGCGTCCATCCCGCATACCCCCCGGTCACGATACTTCTTTGCGATAATTTCTTTGTGCAGTGCCACAAAAGGATCTACCTCGTCTAGGTGTTGTAGCACTACCAAGTTTGCTCTGTCAAAGTCGCTGCGTCGATCTGAGTATGCCATATGCAGTTCCCTCGACCGTTCGGTGACCATCTCCTTGAGCCTCCCATCGTGCTTGTTAACGGCAAACCAACACTAACACCAGCGGCTGGTCTGCGCCATATAGAAAATTCTCACGAAAAGAGATGCACTCTTGTGCCAAATAGCCTTGGACGATGCTTCCATCCGGACGGGACATGTTCTGAACGAATCCTTTGATGATCCCATTCATCCTCTCAAACGGCATCATGTTGTGCGGGAATGGCGGCCCCAGTCTATTATGTCATCCACAATATGGACACACAGATGCACCATCACGTCGAAGAACGCGGGCGGAAGTACATCTCAAGCTCATTCAAGATATCTGCGATCTCTTCCTCAGTAGCCTTTGGAGCTGCTTCACACCGATCGACTTTCGAGAGATGGCGTCGAAAAAGTTGCGAGACCAATAAGCGTGTCACGGACGTGCTTGTCCATTATCCCTCTAAGGGCAACAGTAGTATCTGCGTCATCATCACATGACAGTCATGAGACTTCATCCCGCTGAACCTTTTCTTGTCCATGTCTAGATATCGCTTATCTTGCCACGATGAATCGAACTAACTTTGACTCGGTAAGGCACTTAAAGAATTGATTGATCTCAGCTGACTTAAGGTGAAGCAAGAAGGGGGCAATAATCCTCTTTCTTTATTTTCTTGCCCTTCTTCTCCCGTGCCTCTGTCTCCGTCTCTGTCTCATCTGACATTTTACGGGGCGGCATGTGCAGATCTTCCCTGATTTTCAAATCTTGCAAGTCTTTTCTTGCCTTCGGCCCATCCTTGGTCTTATCCGGCATGTTCATCAGTGTTGCGAGCAAGCTCTCAAGGACATTCTTACAAATATTCATTTGATCAAGGCAATGAGGTGTATCGAGTTTGTGCCAGTACTCCCAAGTCCCAGAACACATACCTCGTCTTCCATACCTTCAGCAGCGGCTCCGGCGCCTTTCTCATAGTCTTTCCCGGCGCGGGGCACTCTTTCCAGTTTTTTAATAGCTCATCAATTTCGGCACCACTCCGCTTACGTGGAGGTCCTCGATGCTCAGTGTGACCATTGAATAGATCTCCACGGTTTCTCCACGGGTCGTCCTGTTCAAGCCATCTTCGATGCTCCATGTACACGATTTTCCCAGACCCACCATCTTTCCTTTACATTAGCTGCTAGGACGTCGTATCATCCATGCACCGCGTGCATCCGCAATATCCATGGCACACCTGGCCTGCCACATATCCGTAACCGAGATAGTCCTGCACTGTCGTGATCAGTGCGACTCTCATGTTGAAATACTCACCTTTGCTGGCATCCCATGTCTTGGCCGGTGTTTTCCATAACGTGTCTAACTCCTCTTGAAGTAGCCCCATACAAATTAATATTATTTCTTGGTTGTTTCGCCCTTGAATAAGCATGCTCATGTGAATGTACTTGATTTCATGCACAACCAGGGGAGGTTGTACATCCATACAAACACGGGCCATGTGCTATGGTTGGTGTTCGGTTGCCAAACGGATTCATGCCATCGGTACCGCGCCAAGCATGATGTTCCTTGCATCACATTCAAAATACCGATAGAAGCTGTTCAACGCTCTCCATCGGCTTCCATCCTTCACGTGTCTCGACTTGGATCATCTCCATCGTCGGGCTTCTTCCTCTCCGCGTGCGGTAGCATTAGCTTAGCTTCCTTGGGATCTACAAAATACCTCTGGAGCCGGGGAGTGATCGGTAAGTACCATACAAATTTTTGGGGACATTTCTTCCCGGCCTTCTTGTATCGAGAAGCATTGCACACCGGACAACTTGTTTTTTTCCCTGTGCTCCTTCTGATAAATTATGCAATCGTTGATGCATGCATGGTATCTAACGTGTGGCAGATCAAGAGGGCACACGATCTTCTTGGCCTCATCAACACTAGTAGGACATAGATTATCCGCGGGAAGAACATCCTTTAGGTACTTGAGATGCTCATCGAGGCTAGTGTTGGTCCATTTGTTTTTAGCCTTCGTCTTCAGGAGTTGGAGCGTGAAACTCAAGCGGGTCACCTCAGGATTGCAACCATCATACAATGGAGTGTTCGAGTCTACCACCAGTTGCTCCAGCTTAGCCTCCTCTCTAGAAGCAGCTCTCTCAGTACTCGTCTCCTTGCGAAGCAATGCTTGAACATGAGGGTCCCACACTATTGAACTTAGTACCAACGAACTCTGCTGCGTGGAGTCCATGTCGTTCTCTCCGCCGCCATGTCCGGCCCCTTCTCCGCCGCCATGTCCGGCCTCTTCCCCGCCGCCATTATCGATCATCTCTTCGTCTTGCCCCGTGTCATCATTGCCTGCCCCGTCGGCATCCTCAACATCATCATCCTCATCTTCAATTATCCACCGAGTATAGCCATCCATGAAACCAGTCATGGCGAGTGCGCCGACACGACCATCGTCATGGGGGTCGAGCCAAACTATTCCTTTGCATTTTCGACACGGACATAAAACCTCTGTCCGGTTATTTTCTTTCATGTCCTGCACCGCCGACCGCAACCACCTGTCCACCATTGTTCCACTGACCATCGTCAACTCTGCACAGTAATAATAAACAAATTGATTATAAAAATGCATGCATGCATCAAAGTCATGAAAAAAATTTGGCATGACCTTCCCTAAAAATAGGACATATATGGATCTAGAGTTTGCCCGGAATTCACCGAAACGGAAATAAATCGACATTTTGGCAAAACATAGGCAACTCAAAAGCACAATTTGGCGTCAACTCATGCCACACACACAATTTCCACAAACATATCACACACACATAAACATATTTCCATTTTGCAAAAGCATGAAATTTTCATCACCTCTATCTTGATCGAGATCGAGCACACGGTGGAGATGATGTTGTAGGGAGATCAAAAGTGCACAAAGCTCTTCTTGACAAAGATAGATCTAGTTAGAGGGCAATTAGGTCACTTAACTAAATCCTACATCTACCTAGCTACCTAATTTGGGAGGAGACAACTACAACTAGTGGAGGGGGAAGGAAAAAGAGAAAGGAGATGCATTAATGGAGGTGGTGTAGTTAGGTAGGAGTAATGAAGAGAGAGAAAGGTGGATAGAAGAGAGAGAGTAATGGGGGAGAAGTATTGAGGAAGAAGAAGAGTGAGAGGGGAGCATGTGGGGAGGTAGGGGAAGGGAAGAGAGGAGGGGAGGGGGAGGTAGGGGAAGGGAAAGAGAGGAGGGGAGGGAGGGACGGGTGGGGAAAGGTGGTGGGTTGGTGCGGGTTAGCGATGAGCGGGGGATCTAAACAGCTGCTGCTAAGAAATTAGCAGCAGCGCGCTTTGGGATCTGGCGCTCTCGCTAATCGGGACAAAAAGTGTGGCAATTTGAAATTTAGCAGCAGCGATCTCAGAAAAAGCGCGCTACTACTACATCCTTAGCAGTAGCACGGTTCGCGCGATCGCGCTACTGCTAATTAGAGTTAGGTGAACACCGCCGGTCGATATTTGAAGCAGCGCGTTTTACGCTGAGCGCGCTACTGCTAAATCCTATTAAGCAGCAAGTTTCCCGCACACGCGCTACTACTAGTTAGCAGCAGCGCTCCTTTTTGAGCCGCGCTGCTGCTAAGATTCTGTGTATAGGCTTTTCCCTAGTAGTGTAGTTAAGTCTAAATGGAGGATATGAAGGAGTATATATATTCCTAGGCAAAGAGGGGGATAGGTGGGGGCGAAATGGTAAAACAAGGGCAAAGCCCGCAGCATCACACAAGGGGCCCCGTGTGCACGGGGTAAGTGGAGCCCGTGCGCACGGGGTATCCAAGGACCGGACGCAAGGGCCCGTGCGCACGGGGTCCGTGAAGCCCGTGGACACGGGGGTCCCGTGGGCACGGTACACGCCTGTGCGCACGGGGTCTTCAGGACTGTCAGCCTGGGAGGCCCGTGGGCACTGGGTCGGAGGGTCCCGTGCGCACGGGGTCACCAGGGAGCCGCTGCCTTCTTCTTGGCGCTTCCTTCTCCGCTTCCAGGCTTCCCTCTTTGATGGTGTAGATGTTCTCTTCTACATGAACTCGTCCTCGCTATGTTTGAAGCTCCGACAATACCTATGAATGCACACGGAAGGAATGTCAAGTTGTATACCATCCTCAAAGGGGTCAAGTGAACACGTGTAAAGGAGATGATTCACCTTTATGTATGTGAAGTAGATGTGGCACGTGTCACTTGCCAAACGAACTCTTGACATGGTGATGTCCATAGGATGCTCCGCATCAGTCACCTTCACCTATGTTACTTTTTCCATTCCACTCAAGTGGTGTAGGTGAGGTGGGAAAGACCAAATGGTGGTCATCTTCATCTTGATGGAACCATGTTGGAGGTGCATCATATTCCACCATGGCCAACGTCTTGTCCAAAGGGAGGACGAAGTCGTCGAGGATCGGGGCGTCATCATAAATGGGACCTAGCACCAAATGAGAAGACACAATAGAAGTAGAGGTCAAGTTGTTAGAAACGCAAATGGCCTCACGAGACCTATCAACTATCACACTCTCTCTATGTGGTGGTTCACTCACTCCCTCAAAATAGGTGCACTCAAAGTCGCATATGGTGGAGTCACTCATCTCACACAAGTGGTGGGGGTTGTGGCTCTCCTCACATGGGAAGTGGGGCAACTCGTCATATATGGGGCTAGTGGTGAAGTCACTCTCACTCTCAATATGGTAGCAAAAGTCACTCAAGTCATCATAAGTCGTCGTGGTCGAAGGGAAAATCCCATGCTCAACCATCTCGTCATTGTCGCCATGGATGAAGGCCGAAGATGGCACATCATCACTGTCCTCCATGACCGAAGGGAAAGTCCCATGCTCGATCATCTCATTGCCGTCTCCGTGGATGAGGCCGAAGATGTCACATCATCACTCTCGCCTCCTAAGATGGAAGCATCATCCTTGCTCGCCACCTTGTCGCTCGCCTCCAAAGCTTGGTCCTTGAAGGTCTCCGTAGTCGTACTCTCGCTGCACCGTCTTGAAAAAGAATCAAAGTATACTCAGCACATTCAATGCCACAAAGAGGGGTGGCGGTGAAGTCGAACTTGGGAGCATCATCTTGGAGCTCGTCGGGCTTGGACATCCTGGCGGTACTATCCTCATGCTCGTTCTTATGGAGCTTGGTCGCCGCGAAGGTTGCTTGGGGTGGAGAAGCCTTGGCTTTCATGAATTCTTGTTCCGCCTTGAGAGCACCAATGTAGTAGTCGTCGATGGACTTGTAGTTCTCGAGGAAGATAGTCTTGGAGATGTCATTGTGCAATCCCATCATGAAGTGGAACTTCATCGAAATGGGGTCGTCCACGCCGGCTCGTCGCAAGGCAATCTTCATCTCCTTGAAGTACGCATCGATGGACTTGGATCCTTGGATGGTGTTCTCCAATTGGCGTCGAAGTTGTGCCATGTAGGTTGGAGGCACGAACTCTCGCCGCAAAGCTCTCTTCGTCTTGGGCCAACTCATGTCATAGTACTCCGAAGGTGTGTGAAGCCACCAAGTCGAGGCGTAGTCATGGAAGTTTCTTGTGGCGCACTTCACTTGATCTTCGGAAGGGACTTGGTGTAGCTTGAGGTAGTCGTCCATCAAACGCTCCACTCGAGGTACTCCCCGGGTTCTTGAGTCCCATAGAAAAGAATCGCATGTCGATGTTGAGGTCGTAGTAGCTCGTGGAAGTCGCAGACTTGAGCTTGGGGAGCTTCTCTTGAGTGTAGTCTTGGGGTGCTTGTTGGCGAAGATGCCGTATGTACGTAGGAGAAGATGCCTTGAAGTTGCTTGGCGAAGATGCCAAGGGAGATGGTGAAGTCATTGAGCGGTTGTTGGTGTTCAGCTCTTGACCTTCATGTTCTTGATGGTGATGGTGTCGATGCCGATGTGATCTTGCCAGAGATGGTAGCTCAGAAGCATGTGCTCTTGAGCGTCTTCTCGAAGATGAGGAAGATTGCTTGTAGGACTTCATGAGGGCTTTGATCTCCTCAATTTGAGCTTGCATCTTGGCGTCGGAGTTGTTTTTCGTGGCATCGAACTCGTCGTTGTTGTTGTAGACCGAAGGTGAAATGCCTTGCCTATCCATCACAAGACTCGAGTAGAGGTGAGTAGGAAATGAGATAAACAATACCAAGTTACCTTTTCGCAAAGTTGAGGATGTATCCCGTTTCACTCAATGTGAAATGAAAGAATAGTGTAACTGGTACCGGACTTGTTCACTCACACTATATCAAGTAAAGCTTATGGTAGAGCTCGGTGAGGATAGTGGCACAAAAATTTGATGCAAAATGTTAGCAAGAGTCAAATAATGTTGAAAGAGATTCACAAATTCGCAAGCAAAACAAGTAGACCAATAGCAATATGTGGCACACAGAAACACACACACGGATAGATAAATGGGGTCGTGCAACCAAGGAATGAGCACAAAATGTGGAATCCACGGAAAACGCTCGTGTTGCACAACTCAAGAGAGACGCTAGCACGATTGCTCAATAGGAGGATATGACACTTGTGCACAACCTATAAGATGCAAAATAGATAAACTTTCTATCCCAAGTATGATGTATATGTATGGTTCCCGGTGTTTCTCACACAATGATCCAAGATGATCAAGTATGATACACATATGATATATTTTGATGCTATGTCTATTGCTTACAAGCTCTCTGCTCTCTTTCTTTTGCTTAAAGGCTTTATTTCTTTTTTGTTTGTATGATATGGCCACTTTGCACAAACCAAGATAGCAATTGTGTATATGCGGGAACAAACTTGTGACACAAGATATGATACCAATATATGCACCACGATGATATGGCATGTATACTATGGGAAGTATGATCACTAATGTGCACAAGTTACGTTGCCGACAATACTCAAATGGCTAGTCTCGATATGCAAGTAACGCAAAATGGGCTAGGGGTTAACAATGCAATGGCAAGAGTAATATACAATGGAGAGAGGCGGTGTTGCCGATGTTGACCCGTTCCTAATTAGCTGAAACACCTTAGGAAACGGAAAAACCGCAATCTCAAAATCTCCAAAGTGAAATGTCAAATGGTGGTAGCGGAAAGCGGTGGTGGTTTTCACTTGGAAATGCGGAAGTGGAATGATGGGCTATACACGTGTCGGAGTTGAAGTTGCTGTCCCTAAGTAGCTGAAACACCTTAGGAGACACAAGCCACAACTCAAACAAAATTGGGTTAAGTTGGGGTGGAAATGTATGGTGGGCACGTCTATTCGGAAGTGGTGGTGGTGGTTGATGAAGAAGTAATTGTCCCGAAGTAGCCGAAACACCTTAGGAGACTCGAATCACTACTCAAGCAACCACTAATGCTAAGGGCTTGGTTGAGCTTGTTTGACTTGATCAAGATGGGTTAGGTTGCGGATGTCGGAGGTGGCTATGCGGATGATATGGTGGAGGGCCTAGGCAAACTTGCCAAATCTTGGAAAATTTGATGGAGTCAAATGGTGTTGCAACCTATCTATATGGATGGGGGTGTCAATAGCTACTCAACGAGCTAAAGAACGCGAAAATCGGAATCCAGATGTGAAAGTTATGGGCGAAATGGTGAAACACGGAAGGCTGAAATGCCAGGGAGCAGATATCCGGGGGGTGTCCAGAACCATGCAGATTTGGTGCTCCAGGGCCCGGATGTCCGGCCTGAGGTCCGGATGTCCGGCCCGACGATTCCAGATCTCATTTGGGGCGGAAATTTTCGAATTGGGGGCGGAAATTGATGATTTCGGGGGCAAAATTTGATGGATTTCATGGATGGAAGGTGGGGATACTTGGGGAGATGCTAGATCCACTCGAAACCAAGTAAATCCATGGATCAAAATCAACAAAACATCATCAAACCAACAAATCACAAAAAAAAAATTGAGGGCTATTTTTGGTGGGGATTTTCGAATTTAGGACGAAATCAAGCAAAAGAAGGCTAGAAAATGATGGGAGGGACTCCAAATACATGATAAACATGGCTCATGATACCAAGATGATACGGGGCTAACCCGGTGTAGGCCGATCTTTCACGTTTGGAGTGGGATCCCTCGAAGAGCATGAAGAACGCGGGGAAGAACGGGGAGAAATCACAAGGGCAAACACTCAAGAACAAGTCCAATCACACATCCACTAGACAATCAAACACACAAGATCCACAAGGGTACATGAACAACAAAAGGAAAGATACAAGGTAAAGTACATCTCCATGAGGAGGTCTTGAAGGGGTCCGCCCGTGAGGGGGTCTTGATGATATCTCGCATGATTTTCTCCTAGATGGAGGTCTTGGCCTCCAATGGAGTAGTGGTCTCTCTCTCTCTCTCAAGAGGAGTGGTAGGAGCAAAGCTCACATACAAATGAGCTATCACTTTCCTAACCCCAACTAGAGGAAGGGGATGGAGTATATATAGGCTAGTCCACGAAGGGGTAAGTGAGGAGGGGATACATGGGCCTCTGGCCCGTCTCTGCGCGCAGGCAGGCGCCGGATGTCCGGGCTGGGGCCCGGATGTCCGGGCTCTAGTAAGACGCCAGATGTCCGAGGCAGTTGGCCGGATGTCCGGCCCGAAGTGGCCAAGCTACTGGATAGGGGCGCCGGATTTTCGGGGGAGAGCGCCTGATGTCCGGTGGTTGCCGAGGCGCCGGATGTCCGGGCACACGGGCCGGATGTCCGCCCGCTGATGCTTCGGCCGTCTTGGTTGTGCAGCTCCTCGGAGGCTGCACATGCGCTGGATGTCCGGCCCTTGGCCCGAATGTCCGGCCGCTGTAGCTTCAGCAGCATCGTCTTCTTCCGTCGTCGCTTCCAGGCTTCCCTCGCGGATGGTGTATTTGTTCCTTGGCGCTTGCACTCCTCCTCGACATCCATGAAGCTCCGACAATACCTATGCATGCACACGGGAGAAGTGTCAAGTAGTATACCATCCTCGAAGGGGTCAAGTGAACACGTGTAAAGGAGAATATTCACCTTTATGTATGAGAAGTAGAGGTTGCACGTGTCACTTGCCAAACGAACTCTTGACATGGTGATGACCGTAGGGTGCTCCGCATCACTTAGCCATGTTCCTCAATGCTTTCCGAGCTTGCTCGTGCACTTTGGATAGCTCTTGTAGCAAGTCGCCTTGGAATCCAGACACTTCTCCCTCAGGACATCCGGTTAGCACACCTACAAAAACAAACTTATAAAATTTTCAAACAGGAGACCGCGTGAAAGTCAGGTTAAAGAGCATACTGAATATGCCGCCTTTCAGCTTCCTATTCTCCTTCAAAGCATCTGATAGTTGAGCTCTTAAATCCTTCACTTCTTCGGCTTGCTTGATATTTGCATCATGTAGTTTGTTCTTCTCATTAATGGTCTGTGTCAATACACGTTGACTAGTGGCTTCTTGCCCTTCGGCATGTTGTTTGTTCGCTTGAGCAGCCCTTAGCCTCTCCTCCAGTCGATCTGCCGACCCTACCAACGAAACGATGCATGATGTAGGCATGGAATCTTATTCCTGGGCTACTATTGTACTTACCATCAGGCGCCTTCTTGGATTTCTTTAATTTTCCAGTTCGGCGATGGCAATAGTTAGCTTAGTTCAGCATTCTTCTAGCTCCTTGGATAATGTGTTATTTCTCTCCGTGAGTAGCTAAGAATGTAACGACCCTTAAATCAGTTGGGCCAACTGCTTCAAGACTTGGGGGCTACTGGTATATGCTTCTTGAATCTGCACAAAAAGTACTTACCCACATATCGTTCCAAAGCTGGTGAGTGGCTCCAGCAAGTCCATCCTGGGCAGCTCGGATGTAAGCATCCGTTGAGCTGAAAGCGTTGAATGCCTCTTCGGTGAAATTCGGGTCAGGCATAGCCGCTCTGCGCCACCGATGATTCATCGCACTCTCCACTTCGGAGTTCGTGACGGATACATTATCCAAATCCTCTGGGAGATGACAATCCGGCATTGCTCCTGCATCCCCTCTAGTCCTTGTGGTAGGGTCCGGGGACGGATTAGTCTGCGCATGGCCGGCTAGGTCTCCGGATATAGTCCGGCGTACGCTGCTCCTGCGATTTGGCACAACAGGAAACGTCACCGTCCGATTTATCCACTGATTGCGTGTTAAAGAATTATACCTCTTTGACAAAGTAGAGGGCACAACAGTATCGTTGTTTGCCTTTCTTTTCAAAGACGCGCCCTATGCGAGTGTCGTCTTCCTAGGAGACGCCTTTGCCATAGTACGATGGGATGAGCGTCGCCCCTTGGGATCACGATACATTGTGGTAGGTGAGTCGCAAGGGGAAAACTCTCTTTGAGAGGGTGTGATGCGGAGCATCCTACGGGCATCACCATGTCAAGAGTCTGTTTGGCAAGTGACACGTGCGACCTCTATTTCTCATACATAAAGGTGAATCTTCTCCTTTACACTACTTGACACTTCTCCCATGTGCATGCATAGGTATTGTGAGCATCCTTCCATCATCCCCATGGACTCTACACCGACACATCCAACCCCACGAGGACCCATGACAAGAGCTAGAGCACGTGCTTTGGAAACCGAGGTGAACTCCTTCCTACTAGACTTGCATATGGACACGAATGGAACATGTTTACTACCTCACCAAGATATGCTATGCCTCCTTAGGTATGAAGAGGAACATCACCAAGAAGCTCAGGAGCATCACCAAGGAGAAGGAGGACCACCCCAAGGCCGTGCAAACCAAGAAGAAGGACAACAGTAGCAGCATAGGAGGCTCCAGGCGACCCCGTGTGCACGGGCCGCCGAGACCCCGTGCGCACGGGCCTGTACCGTGCCCACGGGACCACCGTGCACACGGGCCTCCCAGGATGGCCGGCTGAGATTGCATCTTCAGCTCCTCTTCATCTCCTTTGATCCCCAAGGCTATATATTCCGTACCAAGGACCATGTTTAGGGTTAGCAAAGTATTATATGAGATATTTGTGAGCTTTGCTCCTTCACCTTCCCTCTTGGAGGATCAAGACCCCCTAGGGAAGAATCCTTGTGGATTTCAAGACCTCCATAAGGAGAAGACTATCTTCAAGCCCTATCTCCTTTGGATGTGGGATGAACTTTGCCATTATATCTTTCCTTTGATTGTGTTTGTGACTTGTGGATCTTGTGTTGTTATCCTAGTGGATGTGTAATCGGGAATTGCTGGAGTGATTTCCTCTTTGTGTTCTTGTTGTTTCTCTCCTTTTCCCCCTCCAAGTGTGAAAAGATCCCTCTTAGGGTTCTACCCTACATCATCTTGGTATCATGAGCCACATTGATTCACATCTTGGAGCCCCTGCCTTCCACTTTGTACCTTGATTTTGTTGTTTTTCGTCCTAATCCGAAAATCCCCACCAAAAATAGCCCCAAAATTTTTCTTGCAATTTGTTTGATCTTGTGAGATTTGGTTGTTTTGATCCATGAATTTGGTGTTTGGCAAGTGGATCTACCCCTCCACCTTAGTCCCCACCCTTCGACCGTTCGAATTTGGCCAAAAACTAGGGAATCACCACGGGATCGGAGCAGTTCATCCGCTCACACAGGACCCCGTGCACACGGGCCATCGGGACCCCGTGCACATGGGCCTCACTTACCCCGTGCGCACGGACTATCCAGGGAGTTTCAGCCATTTCTGTTTTTCCTCATTTCGTTTCCCCAGCACCCCTTGTGTTCTTCCACACCATTCCACGTGTTTTTTTGAGTTTTGGGTCGCGGTTTCTCTCGTGTCCTAAGGTGTTTCGGCTACTTAGGCGCGAGTTGGTATCATCATCATCATCACCAATCATCGACTCGGACAACACATCGGCTTCGACAAGATCATCTTCATCACTACCGTAAGCAAGGACGGTAACCCCAACGACGCCTTGTACTCCCTTGCCATTAACTTGATCGCTTCGAGCCCTTTTGCATAGCTTACACATCGAGACTAGCTTGTTGAGTATTGCCTGGCCACGCCTTAGTGCACCATTAGTGTTCTGTCCATCCCGTGCATTTACTACTTGTTACCTCATTGTGTGGCTCGTATATCAAGCATCGTGGCACAGTAAAAAAAGCTTTTAAGCAAAAGAGAAGAGAAGCAAAGATCTTATAAGCAATAGCATCGAGCCTCTTAGCATACGTGCATCATCTTGGTCATCACATACATAAGCATACGTGGGATAGTGAGACGAGCGGTTTCTCTATTAGGTTGGTGCACTAGCATATCTAGCCCATTAGTGCAATCGAGCTAGCGTCTCTCTAGTATCCGTACGACAAGAGCTTTTCCCGTGGTTCGACATCTTCGAGCTCACCCCTTGGTTGTGCGGATCCCATTTATCTTCGGTGTGTGTGTTCCTCGTGTTACCTTTGGAGGTTGATCTATTTGTCTTACTTGCCATTTGTGAATCTTCTCAACTTTATCAACATCTTGACTAACATTTGCTTGAATTATTTGTGACTTTCCTAACCAAGCTCCTCCATAGACCATTTACTTGTAGGTGTGAGAAACAATTCCCAGTACCATTCCCTATTGTAACATCACGTGGGATCATACCTGTTACATCCAGAATCTTCGGTAAAGGTAACTTTGGTTTCGTTCTCTCATTTTCCTACTCACCACCATTTTCATATGATGGATAGGCCAAGTTCCTCTACCAACCCACTCTTCATCGAGCAAGATGACAACATGTCATCATTCATCACCAAGAGCCACCTCTTTGGTGCAGAGCGCTACATCAAGAGCAACAAGCAATGAACGACCGCATCGACAACCTCGCCACGGACTTGCGACTCTCCGAGCAACATACACGGGACTACTTCGACAAAAAGCTCGACGCGCACAAGCAAGAGAACGATACAAGAATGGACGAGATCCGCGCTTTGTTGGTGAACCGGCCTCCTTCAACTTCTTCCTACTCAAGAAGGAGCCACTCAAGTCGACACTCCGACGACACCTTCTCCGGCTCAAGTACACCGTCATCGAACACTCTTCGACGAGATGCGCGTCAAGACCGTCATGCATCTCGCAACCCGCTACACGTCAAGCATTCGATGAGCAAGTTCCTCGTCCTCACTCAAACCAAGACGCTTTTGCTCAAGCTCAAGAGCGACAACGACTACGGCGCCAAGAGGAAGAACAAGCGCGTCTACACCAAGAGGAACAAGACGCCGAGGCTCAACATCTTCAACAACAACAACGAGAAGCGCAGGCTCTTGAGGCGGAACGTGCCCTTCAAGAATCAGGTCGAACAATCGCAAACCGCAATCGCGAACGGCTCAATATAGAGGAAGCCCTTCGAGAAGAAATCCAAGAGAGGAACTACCAACCATGTGTGCACCATCAAGTCCCTCAAGCTCCTCCACAAGCTCGTCGAGCTCCACCTCAACCACAAGTTCAACAAGAGCAAGTTGATCATGGACTTCCTCCACGCCAAGGGCAATATGAGGATGATTACCCTCCACGTCATGGGCGTCATCATCACCATTGCCAACACCACAATGATGAGCAACGCTACGGCAAGCTTAAATTCACCATGCCCAAGTTCAATGGAAGCAATGATCCTGAAGAGTACCTCTCATGGGCATTGAAGGTCGACAAAATCTTTCGGTTGCACAACTATGAGGAAGAGAAGAAGATCGCTATGGCATCACTTGAGTTCCAAGACTATGTGCTCATATGGTGGGAACAAGTCCTTGAGCGCGGAGAAGCAAGAGGTGATGATGTAGGGCGGATCCCTATGGGGCCGATCTTTCATGTTTGGAGTGGATCCTATGGGGAAACACGAAGAACGCGCGGAAAACACGAGGGAAACACATGGGGAGAAACGAGAGAATCACTCAACCGACAAGTAACTGATCACACAAGGGCTAGATCATTGAAAGCATAAGGTAACACGTGGTCCAAAATCAACAAAGGAAGGATACAAGGGTAGCCGTTCTTCTCCGTGAGGAGGTCTTGAATGTCTTCTCCGGATGGAGGCCTTGAATCCGAATGGATGTTCTCCGAGGAGGCACGGTCCCTCACGTGGAGTAGATCCGGTACAGATGAGCTATGCTCTATCTCAAGATGAGCTATCACAACGCTAACCCTAACTAGGGGGAGGTGGAGGAGTATATATAGTCTAGAGCCACGAAGGGGTAAGTGAGGGCGAAGGGGTACATGGGCTCGGCCCATTACACTGTGCGCAGACAGAGCGGTAGTAGCGGACCCTTGGGCGGTAGTACCGCTTTTAGAGCTTCAGCGGTAGTATCGCTTGGAGGGGGCGGTAGTACCGCTCGGGCGTCGCTCGATCACAGGAGTTTGTCGGGTTGAGCGGTAGTAGGGCGGATGCCGGGCGGTAGTGTCGCTTGGGTGGCCTCAGCGGTAGTACCGCTTGGAGTGGGCGGTAGTACCGCTCGTTCTGGAACGGCCAGGTTCTCTTCCTCCTTCTCTTCCATGCTTGGCCTTGGTCCTTGGATTCTCCATGGTCGTCTTGGTTGTACCTGAGTATATGCAGGATCAATGCATGAGGTAGTAGCCATGTCTCATATGTAGAAAGTGAAGGTTCGGAGAGGAGCGAGTTCACCTTGTGTCCAATGGTGTATATTCGGGGTCTCGTCATATGTCCTCTTGGGGCTTGGAGAGTAGTGGGAGTGTACATGGGGATGACCGTGGGATGCTCCGCATCATCTCCCCCCCCCCTTGGGAAAGATCCGACCTCGGATTGTGATCCTCATCACCATGGAAACGGTTGTCGTGGACGGACTAGTAGTTGGACGAAGTTGAAGACATGGCGCAATCCAAGTAGTCCAAGGTGTCTCCGGAGTGATAGACATGCAAAACAAGCAAACACAAGCGACACTCAGAAATACAATGGTTAGCACACACAAAGTGTCCATCATGTAAGAATGAGTCCGTGCAGCAAGATATGGCGTGGCAAGGCACAAGATGATCTAGAATGATATGTAAAGCATTCATGGGAGGAAAAGCAATCATTGTGTACACAAATGTGTTATGAATAAGAGCAATGCAACCATGATGCAAAATGATGTCATAATGGGATGGTTTATCAAATGCATGAACATGGCAATGGATGCTCAACATGTGGATATTATCATGCAAGTGATGGTCGACAATATGATCATTATGTATGAATATGCCATCAAGGAAGATCACAACAAATTTGGTAAGGAAATGCACAAGCTCATATATCATGGATGTCATGGAAATAGTTGCAACAAGGCAAGCATAATGTGAGTCAATCCATGCATAGGATGCAAACTTGTGGTGAGTATGATATGTCCATCGAGCATGACATGAGGAAGCACAATCAACAAATATGGAGGTGGTGGTACAAAAAGTCAAAGGAATGTTGATGTACCCAAGCTCGATGTCGTGGCATGAGTGAAGTTCCGAAGGTGCATCCAAGAAGTGAGACCGCTCCTCAATGTGAAGGTCCATAGAGCCAATCTCCAATGTCGCTCCTCCGTCCGCGAGATGTATCATGTAGACAACAAGAAGGAAACAACAATGAAAGAGTGACCCATCCAATATGTAAACTTGAGAATGGCTCAAAGGGAAGGAGTTCACCTTCTGAATGTGCCCGAAGATGTTGGAGTTGCACATCATGTATGCCTTCACATAACCAATATATCATGACGGTAATGCCTTGTGAATCCTTCAAAATGAAAGAACATACAAACACTTGGAAAAACAAATGAGGTTAGAGGACATGCAAAACCTATCATTCGAGTGGTAATATACCCAACAAGTGTATGTATCATGCTCATCATAAGAAAGGACAAGGGAGTATTGCATAGTATGGAGGCATATGGTGCAAGAACAACCAAATACAATAGGCTCAATCAAACAAGCATGCATCACAAGTAAAGCGTCAAAGTCTCCAAGATCAATAAGCATAGTATGGTTGCACTCAATACAAGTGGATATGAAAGAAGCAACTAATGGACACAAGAGACAATGATCAAGATATATCATGTGAGAGGCATGAGCATATATGTCATCAACCCAAGAAAGCAAGTAATAGTGGAACATGGGTGATGCAACATAGCAAGCAATCATCGTGATCACGTCAAGCATGCTAGTAGTGCGAAGATGCAACATACTAGAGGGAATAATGGCAAGCATGTCATGTGTGCAAATAGTGGGCATGAATAATGCACATGACATATCACAAGCATGAAAGCAAGATATGAGTAGAATGGCATGAATGTATTGGCGGGAGGCCATATGTAAATAGCAATGGGGCATCATGACTCTACCAACACAACAAGCATCAATAGCATGGGGCACATGATAAACATGGCAAAAGCAACAAGGATATCCACCAAGCATGCAAATACACATAGGAGTAGCATAATGGTGAAGCATGGGTAGATGAAAGCAAGGGTCACAATTGCATGGCAAAATCATGTAAAGAGGCATAACATGCAAAGTGAACACGATAGTATGGGCATAAAAGGACAAGTGATATATAGCCCATAGCCGTGTGAGAGCCAAGAAAAAGAGATGCGCGTAGTCCTTGCGCAAAGGGAACGGTGGTAAGGATAGTCCACGGGATCCCAAGTCATCGTTGCTCTCAAGAGCTCGTTTCGTCAACTCTTGGGACTGAGATGTTGACGAGTATACGTGAGTACCTACACAAAACAAAGACAAAGGAAAAATTGTGTGTGCGTGATATATGTACACATCATCCATCATGATGGGCACGTGCATGTGTCGATTAGCACAAAATATCCAATGCTCAAATAAATGAGATGCGTGATATAGAAACATGTCATCCATCATGAGAGGTTTGTTATTATGTATATCATAATGGAGACTCAAAGGATGTAATGCATCATGAGAAATATCTAGAGCATTGTTATTCGTGGAATGCATGTGGTGCACGCAATTATGGTAATCATGCAAAATATGGAATGCATCAAAATCTCCTAATATGTATGAGGAAACTATGGGGGTCTCCTCATGAGCATGAGTAGCAGCATCACATGGAGAATATTGACAACATCCAAAACAAAGCATATTTGGAACAATGTGATCATGGCAAGGCATAGTAGATGAATTGCGCAAATCATGTAAAGGAAGCATGAGAATATCATCACATGAAAAACAAAAGCCAATGACCATCATCTCGTCATCGATGCCATAAGTGCAAATAGGATTTATTTTAACGGGGCATGCATAGTTACTATGTTGAGATTGAAATGATTCAATATGGGAGATCCCACTCGTAGCATATGACAAGTTCAATGGATTGTCAAACATGAAGTGACCAAAAGAATTTTCACATGATATCCTATGGAGCATAGCATCACAACTAGGCAACTCAACATGCTCATCATCATATTCATCATAAATAGGTGGGTCAACATCATGGGAGCAATCGATGTCAAGAGAGTCCACTAGTGGGACAAAAGAAGCACCATATGTTACCTTTGGAGCGTCGCTCATGTGTTGTTGGTGAGGTGTTGAAGATCCACTCGTTGTCATCTTCATCTTGATGGAACCATGTGGGGGGTGCATGATGAGGACATCAATACCATTGTTACACTCACAGCCCCTACTGTTACATATACTGGACCAATTACTAGAGCTCGCGCACGCCAATTAAATTACCAGGTACTTTCGTTTCTTGGTAATGATTCTAATGTTCATGAGAATATGATGCTGCCTAAATTGGATACATTTGTTTTGCTTACAAATGAAGGGGATCAACATTGGAGCAAGAACACGCATGGAGTTGATGGCATGCGCAAGGGGATCAAGAGCGGAGTTACAAGTGATGATTTCAGGACTTTGAAGCCACCATATGGAGTGCATGAAGCCTTGGATGAAATATACAAGATGCTACTTCATAAATTTCGTCTAGAGGCTATTCTAGGTGCTGCGTCACCTTATTATTGGGCCAGGCCCATGTATTTTCAAAATACTTAAGTATAGGCTGTTTTTAGAGTCCGTATCTGTGGGGAAACAAGAGTTAGGGTTGGTTTCGGACCCCTCCTGCAAGGGCCACCAAATTCCCCCTCTTCCTCCATATATACAGCCCTTAGGGTGTTGTTTATACTTTGGGTTTTGTTTAGATTAAAAGTTCGCCATAGCTGCAACTTCACGTACTTCGTTTGTGTTCAATGACCAGACAAAGGCGTCACAGAACCCCACTTTGATCAATAAAGCTTTCCTCTTATAGTCGCAATATCCATATTGCAATCTTAGTTTCTTGCTTGTTCTTCGTTTGCCTGCAGGAAACAGACCTTCGTGGTCAGGTTGATCGTGCTCCGGCGTGGTCAATAACCTCTCGGAGTTGGTTTAGCGATTGCTAAGGCGCGACATCCTTGCACGTTCGTAGTCGGATCGTCAAAGTCGACTTCCTCCAAAATGATAGCCACCATCTCATCAAAAGACGGGACACCTTTGCCCCTATCAAGTGGTATCAGATTTCTAGGTTGCTCAGTGAGATTTTACAGTTTTTCGTAGTTTAGATCGAGTCTGTTCTTCATACCTATAGTCCACGAAAAAGCCAAAAAAAGGGTTAGTTCATTCCATCCGAACCAATCTGAGCCTTTGCATAATCTTTTCTGTATTTGCTTTGTTGAATTTGTGGTTTCATCGTCGTGTGAAGTTGCTGGTCTTAGCGTCTAGACCTTTAGAGTTTCGAGTTCTGTTCACATGTTGTCACGTCACCGCTGCCAGTCGCTGCTGCCATATACCACCACCGCACCAACTTCGTCACCGCTGCCATATACCACCACCACATATTCACCACCAATCCGAGTCCATATCCGCCACCAGTCTGAGTTCCACTAGATTCATCTCCGCCACCAGTCCAAGTTCCACCAGTTTCATCTCCGCCACCAGTCCTATTCCGAGTCCAGTACTACCGCCCGAGACCACATCCACATCCTTACTACATCCAATGGTTCAACAACAGCGGCAAGGTTAAGGTAACACGTACTGCTCGTGTGCATTTTAGTATCTCTACATATGCTGATTATGTTGATTGTGATGTGGTACCTATGCAAGCATGTTCCTTATTACTTGGTCGACCATGGCAATTTGATAAAAATTCTGGACAGCATGGTAAAAACAATTAGTATACTCTTGTTCATAAGGATAAAAATATTACTTTGCTTCCTATGACTCCTGATTCCATTTTGAAAGATGATATTCATAGAGCTAATAAAGCAAAACAGGAGAAAAATAAGAGTGAAAATCAGATTGTGGCAAAAGAATTTGAGCAACAAATGAAGCCTAATAATAAACTATCTGGTGTTGCTTCTGAAATTAAATTGAAAAGTGCATGTTTACTTGCCACCAAATCTGATATTGATGAGCTAGATTTGAGCAAATCCGTTTGCTATGCTTTTGTGTGCAAAGAGGCATTATTTTCATTCGAGGACGTGCCTTCCTCTTTGCCCCCTGCTGTCACTAACATTTTGTAGGAGTTCGCTGACGTCTTTCCACAAGACGTGCCACCGGGATTACCACCTATTCGAGGGATTGAGCATCAAATTGACTTAATTCCCGGTGCATCGCTACCCAACCGTGCACCATACCGTACCAATCCAGAGGAGACGAAGGAGATTATGCGTCAAGTACAGAAGCTTCTCGACAAAAGTTATATACGCAAATCTCTTAGTCCTTGTGCTGTTCCTATTATACTAGTGCCTAAAAAGGATGGTACGTCGCGTATGTGTGATTAATAATATTACTATTCATTATCGTCATCCTATTCCTAGGCTAGATGATATGCTTGATGAATTGAGTGGCTCTACAATATTCTCCAAAGTTGATTCGCGTAGTGGATACCATTAAATTCGTATGAAATTGGGAGATGAATGGAAAACAACATTTAAAACTAAGTTTGGTTTATACGAGTGGTTAGTCATGCCTTTTGGGTTAACTAATGCACCTAGTACTTTCATGAGACTAATGAATGAAGTTTTACATGCTTTCATTGGACGATTTTTGGTAGTCTATTTTGATGATATATTGATTTATAACAAATCTTTAGAAGAACATTTGGATCATTTACGCTTTGTTTTTATTGCTCTACGTGATGCACGTTTGTTTGGTAACCTTGGGAAGTGCACCTTTTGCACCGATCGAGTATCTTTTCTTGGCTATGTTGTTACTCCATAGGGAATTGAAGTTGATAAAGCCAAGATTGAAGCTATTGAGAGTTGGCCGCAGCCCAAAACGGTCACACAAGTGAGGAGTTTCCTTGGCCTCGCTGGTTTCTATAGGCGTTTTGTGAGAGATTTCAGCACCATTGCTGCACCTCTGAACGAGCTTACAAAGAAGGATGTGCATTTTGTTTGGGGTACCGCACACGAAGAAGCCTTCACGGTATTGAAAGATAAGTTGACACATGCTTCTTTACTCCAACTTCCTGATTTTAAAAAGACTTTTGAGCTTGAATGTGATGCTAGTGGAATTGGATTAGGAGGTGTGTTATTACAAGATGGCAAACCTGTTGCATACTTTTCTGAAAATTTGAGTGGGCCTAGTCTTAACTATTCTACTTATGATAAAGAATTATATGCTCTTGTTCGGACTTTAGAGACATGGCAACATTATTTATGGCCCAAAGAGTTTGTTATACATTCTGATCATGAATCTTTGAAACATATTAAAAGTCAAGCTAAACTAAATCGTAGACATGCTAAATGGGTGGAATTCATTGAGACTTTCCCTTATGTCATTAAACACAAGAAGGGTAAAGAAAATGCTATTGCTGATGCTTTGTCTCGCCGCTATACTATGCTTTCACAACCTGATTTCAAAATATTTGGTTTGGAAACTATTAAAGATCAATATGTGCATGATGCTGAATTTAAAGATGTATTGTAGAATTGTAAAGAAGGTAGAATATGGAACAAGTTCATCGTTAACGATGGATTTGTGTTTCGTGCTAACAAGCTATGTATTCCAGCTAGCTTCGTTCGTCTTTTGTTGTTGCAGGAGGCGCATGGAGGAGGACTAATGGGACACTTTGGCATGAAGAAGACGGAGGATATACTTTCTACACATTTCTTTTGGCCAAAGATGAGACGGGATGTTGAGCGTTTTGTTGCTCGCTGCACTACATGTCAAAAAGCTAAGTCACGACTCAAAATCCTCATGGTTTATATATGCCTTTGCCTGTACCTAGTGTTCCATGGGAGGATATATCTATGGACTTTGTTTTAGGTTTACCTCGAACAAAGGAGGTGATGAGGACATCAATACCATTGTTACACCCACAGCCCCTACTGCTACATATACTGGACCAATTACTAGAGCTCGCGCACGCCAATTAAATTATCAGGTACTTTCGTTTCTTCATAATGATTCTAATGTTCATGAGAATATGATGCTGCCTAAATTTGATACATTTGTTTTGCTTACAAATGAAGGGCCTAGCTTGGAGAAGGATGAACATTGGAGCAAGAACAAGCACGGAGATGATGGCATGCGCAAGGGGAACAAGAACGGAGTTACAAGTGATGATTTCAGGACTTTGAAGCCACCATAATGAGTGCATGAAGCCTTGGACGAAATATACAAGATGCCACTCCATAAGTTTCGTCCAGAGACTATTCTAGGTGCTGCGTCACCTTATTATTGGGCTAGGCCCATGTAATTTCGAAATACATGAGTATAGGCTATTTTTAGAGTCCGTATGTGTGGGGAAGCAAGAGATAGGGTTAGTTTCTGACCCCTCCACCAAGGGCCATGAAATTCACCCCCTCTTCCTCCATATATACAGACCTTAGGGCACCGTTTAGACTTTGGGTTTTGTTTAGATTAAAGTTCGCCATAGTTGCAACTTCGCGTACTTCGTTTGTCTTCAACGACCAGACAAAGACGTCTCAGAACCCAACCTTGATCAATAAAGCTTTCATCTTATATTTGCAATATCCAGATTGCAATCTCAGTTTCTTGCTTGTTCTTCGTTTGCACGCAGGAAACAGACCCTTGTGGTCAGGTTGGTCGTGCTCCGGCATGGTCAATAACCTCTTGGAGTTGTTTTAGCGATTGCTAAGGCGCGACGTCCTCGCACGTTCGTAGTCGGATCGTCAAAGTCGACTTCCACCAAAGCGATATCCATCGTCACATCGAAAGACGGGACACCTTTGCCTCTATCAGAAGGGGAGGAATAGCATATTTGTTGTCGTGGATAGATTCTCAAAACTGGCACACTTTATACCATGTCATAAAAGCGATGATGCCGTTAATGTTGCTGATTTGTTCTTTCGTGAAATTATTCGCTTGCATGGTGTGCCAAATACTATTGTTTCAGATCGTGATACTAAATTTCTTAGCCACTTTTGGAGATGTTTATGGGCTAAGTTGGGGACTAAACTGCTTTTTAGTACTACTTGTCACCCCCAAACTGATGGACAAACTGAAGTAGATTGTCTACTATGCTTAGGGCTGTTTTGAAGAATAATAAGAAAATGTGGGAAGAATGCTTGCCTAATATTGAGTTTGCTTATAATCATTCATTGCATTCTACTACTACGATGTGCCCTTTTGAAATTGTGTATGGTTTCCTACCTCGTGCACTATTGATTTGTTGCCTCTTCCAGCTTCAGAGAAGGTTAATTTTGATGCTAAAGAACGTGCTGAATTGATTTTAAAAATGCATGAGTTAACTAATGAAAACATTGAGCGTATGAATTATAAATATAAACTTGCTGGAGATAAGGGTAGAAAACATGTTGTGTTTGCACCTGGAGATCTTGTTTGGTTACACTTGCGTAAGGATAGATTTCCTAATTTGCGCAAATCAAAGCTAATGCCACGTGCTGATGGACCTTTTAAGGTGTTATAGAAAATAAATGATAATGCATATAAACTTGAGCTTCCTGCAGATTTTGGGGTTAGTCCCACTTTTAACATTGCAGATTTGAAGCCTTATTTGGGTGAGGAAGATGAGCTTCCGTTGAGGACGACTTCATTTCAAGAAGGGGAGGATGATGAGGTCATCAATACCATCATGGGAGCAATCGATGTCAAGAGAGTCCACTAGTGGGACAAAAGAAGCACCATCACCTATGTTACCTTTGTAGTGTCGCTCATTTGTTGTAGGTGAGGTGTTGAAGATCCACTCCTTGTCATCTTCATCTTGATGGAACCATGTGGGGGGTGCATGATGAGGACATCAATACCATTGTTACACCGACAGCCCGTACTGTTACATATACTGGACCAATTAGTAGAGCTCGTGCACGCTAATTAAATTAACAGGTACTTTCGTTTCTTGGTAATGTTTCTAATGTTCATGAGAATATGATGCTGCCTAAATTGAATACATTTGTTTTGCTTACAAATGAAGGGCCTAGCTTGGAGAAGGATGAACATTGGAGCAAGAACACGCATGGAGTTGATGGCATGCGCAAGGGGATCAAGAATGGAGTTACAAGTGATGATTTCAGGACTTTGAAGCCACCATAAGGAGTGCATGAAGCCTTGGACGAAATATACAAGATGCTACTTCATAAATTTCGTCTAGAGGCTATTCTTGGTGCTGCGTCACCTTATTATTGGGCAGGCCCATGTATTTTCGAAATACTTAAGTATAGGTTGTTTTCAGAGTCCGTATCTGTGGGGAAACAAGAGTTAGGGTTGGTTTCGGACCCCTCCTCCAAGGGCCACGAAATTCCCCCCTCTTCCTCCATATATACAACCCTTAGGGAGTTGTTTAAACTTTGGGTTTTGTTTAGATTAAAAGTTCGCCATAGCTGCAACTTCACGTACTTCGTTTGTGTTCAACGACCAGACAAAGGCGTCACAGAACCCCACCTTGATCAATAAAGCTTTCCTCTTATATTCGCAATATCTAGATTGCAATCTTTGTTTCTTGCTTGTTCTTCATTTGCCTACAGGAAACAGACCTTCATGGTCAGGTTGATCGTGCTCCGGCGTGGTCAATAACCTCTCGGAGTTGGTTTAGTGATTGCTAAGGCACGACGTCCTCGCACGTTCATAGTTGGATCGTCAAAGTCGACTTCCTCCAAAATGATAGCCACCATCTCATCAAAAGATGGGACACCTTTGCCCCTATCAGTGTGTAACGCCCTCGATGCGGCTATATCTCCCACGTGTCGAAGCACGACTTAGAGGCATAACCGCACTGAAAGCAATGTCGCAAGTGAGGTAATCATCGCACAACCCATGTAATACATAAGGGAAAAGAGATACATAGTTAGCTTACAGTCGCCACTTCACACAATATATAAATAAACATCCATCATTAAGTTTACACTCAAGGTCCGACTACGGAACCAAAATAAAAGAAGACTACCCCAAATGCAACACGGATCCCGATCGCTAACTGGCTCCACTCTCGATCGTCTGAAATGAAACATAGTAACGACCAAGGGCCTCATCAAATTCCCACTTCAGCTCGATTCGCCCTCTGCTACCGGTATCATCGGTACTGCATCTGTTTTGGTAGAATCTGTGAGTCACGGGGACTCAGCAATCTCACACCCGTGAGATCAAGACTATTTAAGCTTAAGGGAAGGGTGGTGTAATGAGGTGGAGCTGCAGCAAGCGACTAGCATATAAGGTGGCTACGATCGCAAAAGAGAGCGAGAAGAGAAGCAAGGCATGGTCGTGAAGCTAGTAGCGATCAAGAAGTGATCCTAGAGCAACCTGCGTCAAACATAACTCCAACACCGTGTTCACTTCCCGGACTCCTTCTCCCGGACTCTCACGGTCAACGAAGGAATAAACCTTCTCCCGGGAAGACCCGATCAGTCTCGGAATCCCGGTTCGCATGACATTTCGACAATGGTAAAACAAGACCAGAAAGACCACTCGACTGTGCAGACAAATCCCGATAGGAGCTGCACATATCTCGTTCTCGTGGCACACTTTGGATAAGCTAAGCGTCACAGTACCGCGTAATCCAAGTTGCCAAGGAATGGTCCCTGACGGTGCTCTAGTTTGGACCAACACTCGGAGGAGCACCGCCCGGGGTAAATAAAGATGACCCTCGGGCTCGCGAAAACCCAAGGGAAAAAGGCTTAGGTGGCAAATGGTAAAACCAAGGTTGGGCCTTGCTGGAGGAGTTTTATTCAAAGCGAACTGTCACGGGGGTCCCATAAATCACCCAACCGCGTAAGGAACGCAAAATCAAGGAACATAACACCGGTATGACGGAAACGAGGGTGGCAAGAGTGGAACAAAACACCAGGCATAAGGCCGATCCTTCCACCCTTTACCAAGTATATAGATGCATTAATTAAAACAATAGATAATGTGATATCCCAAAATATCCATGTTCCAACAAGGAACAAACTTCATCTTCACCTGCAACTAGCAACGCTATAAGAGGGCTGAGCAAAAGCGGTAACATAGCCAATCAACGGTTTGCTAGGAAAGGATGGTTGGAGGTTTGACATGGCAATATGGGTGGCATGATATAGCAAGTGGTAGGTATCGCAGCATAGGCATAGCAAAAGAGCGAGCATCTAGCAAGCAAAGATAGAAGTGATATCGAAGGTATGGTTGTCTTGCCTGCAAGGTTCTCAGAGTTGTCGAAGGCTTGATCCTCGTAGGCGTTCTCAACAGGTTCCTCGTTCACGTACTCGTCTCCCGGCTCTACCCAAAGCAAGAACACAAGCAACGGAACCACAATCAAACAAGGAGCAATGCACAAGCAATATGATGCAATACATGACATGCTATGCGAGAGGTGATATGCAATGCATATGTGTGCTCCAGAAGGAAAATGATGAATCGGGCATCAACTTGGCAATCCAAGTATGCCGCTGGAAAGATGAGATGATTTCGGTTGAAATCGATATAAAGATCACCGGAATAGGATGCACGGTTTGCAAATGGCAAGCAAAACAATTATGGCACAAATCTGCGTTTAACAGCACGATGCTACTTAGAACACACCAATAAACTATGATACAGGAGATGCTTAACAAAAGAGGAACACTGAGCTACGGCTAAAACACATCATAACATGTTCAAACAAGCATGGTGAAAGTGCAAAAAATATCAGGTTCACAGACTTAGTGAAAATACTAGCATGCCAGAAATTAACATCAGGAAGGCATGTTTAGAGCAAGCAAACAACATGCTACAGGAATTTATAATAGAAAAACAAGGCATGACATGTATCTACTCAAAGCATAGATCAAAAGTCCCTTACTGACCATAAGTCAAAAAGGACCATAAGAAATGATGGCACCCATGTAAACATAGCAAGTTTTATTACAGATCTCAGACTTAGCAGAAAAACTGGGCATGGCAAAAACAGATATCAAGTAGGCATGTTCGTGAGCTCGATGCACTCACTATAGAGCATCTCATGATAAACTAAGCATACACCCATCAATAGACATGGCATAGAAGCTATACATGGCAAGAACAACATCATAGCATACACGGATCAACTACAACAACCTCGTGAAAATTGAATCTCATGTAAACAATCTGCCAGGAAACATTTTGAAGCAAAAGTAGAGCACGAAAATGACATGTTAGACTACTCCATAAATGCCAACAAAGGCATGTATGGATAGAGCACATCCATATGTTCAAAACACCCTTACTGATCATGCTCAAAAAGGGCATAGATCTCTCTGTAACTACATGAACATATGGCATAAAAATAACAGCAGGACATGACTTAGTGAAAATACTAAGTTCCTGAAATCAGCAACATTATCATCCCTAGTTTGCATGCTTGTTGTAGTCACCACATAACTCACAAAAATACATGGCATACACCCCTGGAAAGATGACATGGCATAGTTCAACACACATGTAGGGCTCAAGTTCATAAGGTGCACACATTAATCATGGCAAAATGATAAAGTGCAAGTTACATTAAGAAAGCGAAACTAACATCACATAGCCCTCTTCCAACAGCATTTTGGGCATCAAGATGAGCTCAAATGAAAATGGTGCAATGAGATGAAATGATCTACTCTTCGAGACGAACAATTTGATATGCCACACGCCCAAAACGGAGCCACGGGTGCGGAGATGTGATGCGAAGAACATGCAATGATTTTATGACAGAAAAAATGACGGTGAGATTTGGGGGGAGAAGTCAACCCCAGCATTTTTGATCTGGATCTGGCCGGAGAGCTCGAGGTCGCCGGCCGTAGTTGGCGCTCGGGGCCGGGGAGGAGGTCGCCGGCGGGGTCAGAGCGGCCGGATCCGCGGAGGGGACGCTGGCGGGTCGGGCCGGCCGAGTTACCTGGCGGCGGCGATCGGCGCCGAGGCGAGGCGGGCAGGGCGGCACTGCAGCAGCAGTCTGCGGCGGTGGCCGTGCGCGCCGCCGGCAGAGCGCGGCGCGGAGCGGACGGTGAGCGACGGCGGCGGCTGGCGGCGCTCTGGCGGAGCGGGCGGCGAGCACGCAGCGTTAGTGGCGGCGGCGAAGCGCGGCGCAGCAGGCGGCGGCGGCGGCGGCCGGAGGGCGCGCAGCGGCGGCGAGCCTTGGCCAGGCGGGCCTCGCGCTGGCTGCTCTGTGCCGCAGCGGCGGCGGAGGCGGAGTGCCACGTGGCACGCCGGGGTTGGCTGGGCGGCGTGGACGGACGTGTCCGGTTCGATCCGGACGTGTCTGGCGGCGCGGAGGGGGAATTTTTAGGGTTTGCCCGTGAATTCGGGGGAGGGATCTATATATAGAGGTAGAGGGAGTTAGGAGTGTCCAAATGAGGTGCGGTTTTCGCCCGCACGATCGTGATCGAACGACCGAGAGCATGGAAGTGACTTAGATGGGTTATTGGGCTGTTTTGGAGGGGTGTTGGGCTGCAACTTAAAAGAGGCCTTTGCAAGAGTGCGGTTAACCGTTGGAGTATCAAACGAGCTCCAAATGACCCGAAACCTGACAGGTGGTCTACCGGTGCTATACCAGGGCCACTTGGCAAGGCTCGGTCCATTCCGAGAACGTTCAACACCCGCACACGGAAAAAAAATGTAAAAGGGAACGCCGGGGAACATAGGAGTGCCGGATTGCAAAACGGACAACGGGGAAAATGCTCGGAATCATGAGACGAACACGTATGCAAATGAGATGCACATGATGACATGGTATGAGATGCATGACATGGACAAAATGCAAAACGAAAACAAAACCCAACCACGGAGGGAATATCATAGCACATAGCCGAAAATGGCAAGAGTTGGAGTTACAAATATGGAAAGTTACATCCGGGGTGTTACAACACTCCACCACTACAAGAGGATCTCGTCTCGAGATCTAGGACTGAAAGAACTCCGGATATTCGGAACGGAGGTGATCCTCGCGCTCCCAGGTGGCTTCTCGATCGGAATGGTGTGACCACTTCACTTTCAGGAATTTGATTGACTTGTTGCGAGTCTTGCGCTCGGTTTCTTCAAGAATAGCAGCGGGTGCTCATGATAAGAGATCTTCTTGGAGGTCAATTTCTTCAAAGTTGATAGTGCGCCAGGAATCTTGAAGCACTTGCGAAGGCTGTGACACGTGAAACACATCGTGCACATTTGCAAAGTTGGATGGAAGCTCAAGTTGATAGGCGAGATCGCCTCTTTTGCCAATGATATTGAAAGGACCCACGTATCTAGGGGCAAGCTTCCTTTGATACCGGGCGGCGAGTGCCTTTCATTGAGAGACGCGGAGGTAGACATGTTCTCCGATTTCAAAAGCCACATCACGGTGCTTGTCATCATAATAGCCCTTCGGCGCGATTGCACGGCTTTGAGATTCTCACGAATGACTTTGCACATTTCTTGACCACGTGATCAAGTCGTTGCCAAGAAGTTGGCGTTCACATCTCGACCAATTGAGAGGAGTGCGGCACTTTCGCCATAGAGAATTTCGAATGGGGCCTTGCCGAACTCGCTTGGAAGCTGTTGTAGTAGGAGAATTCGGCATATGGAAGACACTCTTCCCACTTCATGCCAAAGGAAATGACACAAGCCCCGAGCATATCTTCAAGGATTTGATTGACTCGCCGACTTGGCCACTAGTTTGAGGATGGAAAGCTGTCTTTGAAACGAATGTTAGTGCCCATGGCCTTCGAAAAGAATCCCAGAACTTAGAAGTGAAGATGCTTCCACGGTCTGAAGAGATCAATTGTGGAATATCGTGCAAGGAGACAATTCTGGAGGTGTATAGCTCTGCCAGCTGAGCTGCTGTGATAGATTCTTTGACAGGAAGAAAATGAGCCACTTTAGTAAGCTTGTCAATGACAACAAAGATAACATCATTTCCACGCTTGGACTTGGGAAATCCAGTCACGAAGTCCATCTCGATATGATTAAACTTCCATTCCGGAATAGCAAGAGGTTGGAGGAGACCAGCTGGTCTTTGGTGTTCTGCTTTCACCCTTCTGCAGACATCACATTCATTCACGAATTGAGCAATTTCTCGCTTCATTCGAGTCCACCAATACGATCGCTTGAGGTCATGGTACATCTTCGTACTTCGGGATGAATGGATAGGAGGAATTGTGTGCCTCATTCATAATTACTTTTCTCGGATCGCCTTTAGGAACCTGTCGATCCTCAAAGAAAAGAGTATCTTTGTCATCCAAGCGATAGCACTTGTATTTGGAAATGCCCTTGTCAATACCACGTTTCACCTTCTTGACCATGGCATCCAGGAGTTGTGCCTCACGAATTTGATCTTCCAAAGAAGGAGAGACTATGAGGTTGGCAAGAAAGCCTTGAGGACAACTTGGAGATTCACTTATGAAAGCTTCACAAAGATCCGGTTGGAAGGGCTTGAGAATTAGACTGTTGCAATAAGCCTTTCTGCTCAAAGCATCTGCAATCACATTCGCCTTGCCAGGAGTATATTCAATACTTGGATTGTACTCTTGAATCATTTCGACCCATCGAGTTTGCCTGAGGTTGAGGTTGGGTTGAGTGAAGATATACTTGAGACTCTTGTGATCGGTGAAAATGTCCACTTTCCTTCCCAACAAGAGATGTCTCCATGTTATCAATGCATGGACAACTACCGCCAACTCGAGATCGTGAGTGGGGTAGTTCTTTTCGTTGGGCTTCAACTGACGAGAGGTATAGGCCACAACTTTCTTCTCTTGCATTAACACAAAGACCGAGACCTTGCAAGGAAGCATCACGTAATACTTGAATGGCTTGGATTCATCGGAGGAGTCAAGGCAGAGCTGTAACTAGCTTCTCTTTGAGGGTGTTGAAAGCAACATCACACTCAGGCGTCCAGACATACTTGACATGCTTCTGGAGGAGGTCGGAAAGAGGCTTTGCAATCTTAGAGAAATTCTCAACGAATCTTCGACAATAGCTTGCAAGACCGAGAAAACTACGGAGCTGCTTGACATTCTGAGGAGGTTCCCAATTCACAATTGAAGACACCTTCTCGGGATTAACAGCGATGCCCTTGGCGGAGATGATGTGACCAAGATAAAGAACTTCATCAAGCCAGAACTCACATTTGGAAAACTTCGCATAGAATTGATGCTCTCTGAGCTTGTCGAGCACCAATCACAAATGTTTGGCATGATCCTGCTTATTCTTGGAGAAGACCAAAATATCATCGAGATACACCAAGATGAAATCATTTGTGTAGGGGTTGAAGATAAAGTTCATCATTCGAGAGAATGTTGGAGGAGCATTGACAAGGCCGAAAGACATGACAGTATATTCATAAGAACCAAAACTTGTTCGAATCTTTGTCTTGGGAATATCTTGTTCACGAATCTGAATCGATGATAACCCATACAAAGGTCAAGCTTGGAGAATACTTTAGCACCTTTGAGTTGCTCGAATAGCTCATTGATGTTGGGAAGTGGATACTTGTTCTTGATTGTCTTCTTATTCAATGGACGGTAATCGACGCAAAGTCGGTCCGTGCCATCCTTCTTCTGGACAAAAAGAACTCCACATCCCCATGGAGATGAACTCGGTCTGATCAAACCCAGACGCTCTTGTTCATCGAGCTGCTTCTTCAATTCTTTCAGCTCCTTGGGTCCAAGCTTGTAAGGACGCTTGCAAACGGGTTCAGTGTCGGGCTCAAGATCGATAACGAATTCGACTGGCCGATGAGGAGGCATACCCGGAAGCTCTTCTGGAAAGACATCTTGGTACTCACAAACGACTGGAATTTGCGAGATAGCATCCAACTCGCCCTTCTCATTGAGAGAAAACAACCGAATGGTTTCATCACGAGCGACATAGATGATAACATCCTCAGAAGGGTGTGTCAATTGAATCTGCCTGGCAGCACAATCAAGTTGAGCTTTGTGCTGAGAAAGCCAGTCCATCCCGAGAATTAGATCAATATCTGAGTCACCAAGAACAAATGGTTTAGATAGAAATCTATAGTCGCCCATCTTGATAGAAACATCCGGAATCATTGTGGTAGCCCTCATAGAAGAGGCCGGAGAAACAACTCCCAAGGGTTTTTCCAACATTTCCGAAATGAAATCATGCTTTGCAACAAATGATCTAGACATGAAACAATGCGATGCACCGGTATCAAATAAGACTTTTGCAAGAATATCATTAACTGGAAGATTACCCATTATCACGTCAGAAGAATCCTCTGCTTTCGCTGCATTCATCATGTTCACCTTTGCAGACTTGGCATTATGCTTGACCACTGCATTTCTTGAAGACCTCACAGGAGGAGGAGGAGGAAGGCGCCTTTGGTTGAAGCATTTGTTCGCATAGTGACCTTTTTGCTGGCACTTGTTGCAGGTCACCTCTGAGAGCGGACGGTGATAAGGAGCATTTGACCTTGGAGCTTGAGGCTGAGACTTGTTCTGGTAGCTTGGGTTGGGTGGGTGGGAAGATCCATGACCACCTGAGTTCTTCTGCTGATAAGGCTGACGGAACGGAGGAGGAGGAAGGTAGAACTTTTGCTGCTTTCCTGCACCTTGAGAGGAAGAAGACTGAACTGCATCCCGGATTCTCTTCTTTGAAGCCTCACACTTGAGCTGAGCACCTTCTTGCTTGAGGGCCATATTGTAGAATTGATCAAACTGAGTAGGCTCAATAAGAACAAGAGCTAACTGCAGATCCTCTCTAAGGCCACCTCTGAACCGATAGATCATACTCTTTTAAATCAGAACGTCTTGTTTAGTGAAGCGAGCAAGTTTCAAACTGTTTGTTGTACTCGTACATCGACATGTTTCCTTGCTTGAGATTGCGGAACTCCTCACGCTTGCTCTCAACAACCTTTGGTAGGAATGTGGTAAGCTTTAAAGTCCCGGCAAATCAGTCCAAGTAATCACTCGACCTCCTCTGGAATCCTTGTATTGGTGGAACCAATCACCGCCTGATCCTTGAGCTGAAAAGACGCGAACTTGACGTAGTCCTCGTGTCCGACATTGCTGCATTCAAATGCTTGTTGATATCCATGAGCCAATCGTCGGCGTCGTGGCCTCGACACGATGGTGAAAGACTTTGGCTGATTTGCAAGGAACTGGTTGAGGGTAGGAACCGGGGCGATGGTAGAACTGCCTTGACCTTGATTCCCTTGGTTGCCTTGGCCTTGGTTGCGCTCTTGCATCACCGGATCAACAAGCTGGCGTTGGCGTTTGTGGTTGCCATCAAAGTTTGCCATGCCTCCGGAGGCGGAGGTGGAGGTGGAGCGTTCGCTGACTCCCATCATCTGCGTTCCGGATTACGGCGCTGGCGGAGCCATCTGAAGAGGGTGACATCCGTTAGCATCTTGATGAGATGATAGACAAGTTGAATCAACGGATAGAAATTTGCAACATATAGTCTTCACAATAAACATTCGAACATGGATGAACGAATGAATTCCAAAGTAAACATCACGTCCATTAAGGTGAGAAGCCACTTGATAAGAGATTGATGAATGAAAATAAAAACAAGGTATGAATGGAACAAATAAGTGGTAAGGATTACCCAATCACAAACCAAATATCTGCGGAAGAAATGCTAGAGCTACTTGAATCCCACCTATAAACTCCCGAAACTTTCCGGTTATGCAATCAGGTGTTGGGGATATAGGGGAAGCAATATATCTCACCCAAACTAACAATCCCTACATCCAGTTGTATCCATCTGTCAACACATAACCAAGAAACCTTCGGAAATCGTGTACCTCAACCTTCGAAAAGCATCCGTTATACGAGTCATGGCAATACTCCTGTACTCACCTCGATCTTTGGGTTAGCGGGGTTATCTCACCAACGAACGCATAAAAGAGATTTTCGATGTCGGCGCTAAACTCGGGTATTCGAGAATCTGCAACGATAAAATTATGGCGACAACACCTCGAGCTCAACTCCCGGACACCAAGGCAGGAGGCACCCCGACGGGAGGCACCAAGACAATGTTCTCATCATAAAACCATCGGAACGATTCCAAGATACCAGCGTGAACCTAATTTTTTTAGTGAAATTTGAGGAGAGGAAAGTCAAAACTTCTACGTCGGAGACCTCACCAGAGCGACAGCGGGACCGAGGAGTAAAAAGAATTCCTAACTCTCCGATATATATAATCCTAAATGACTCAAAACATTTTTCTATACACAACTCGGCCGCTAAAAACGATCAAGCAGTGGGGCTCCTAAGGTCGGGGAAGGCTCTGATTACCAACTTAGCGCCCTCGATGCGGCTATATCTCCCACGTGTCGAAGCACGACTTAGAGGCATAACCGCATTGAAAGCAATGTCGCAAGTGAGGTAATCTTCGCACAACCCATGTAATACATAAGGAAAAGAGATACATAGTTGGCTTACAATGCCACTTCACACAATACATAAATAAACATCCATCATTAAGTTTACACTCAAGGTCCGACTACGTAACCAAAATAAAAGAAGACTACCCCAAATGCAACACAGATCCCGATCGCTAACTGAGCTCCACTCTTCGATCGTCTGAAATGAAACATAGTAACGACCAGCGGCCTCATCAAATTCCCACTTCAGCTCGATTCGCCCTCTGCTATTGGTATCATCGGTACCTGCATCTGTTTTGGTAGAATCTGTGAGTCACGGGGACTCAGCAATCTCACACCCGCGAGATTAAGATTATTTAAGCTTAAGGGAAGGGTGGTGTAATGAGGTGGAGCTGCAGCAAGCGACTAGCATATAAGGTGGCTACGATCGCAAAAGAGAGCGAGAAGAGAAGCAAGGCACGCTCGTGAAGCTAGTAGCGATCAAGAAGTGATCCTAGAGCAACCTGTGTCAAACATAACTCCAACACCGTGTTCACTTCCCGGACTCCGCCGAGAAGGGACCATCACGATTACACACGATTGATGTATTTTAATTAAGGTCAACTTCGGTTTTCTACAACCGGACATTAACAAATTCCCATCTGCCTCATAACCATGGGCACGGCTTTGAAAGATAATACCTGCAGGGTGTCCCAACAAGCCCATCACAAGCTCTCACGGTCAACGAAGAATAAACCTTCTCCGCGGCGCGGCGGGCGGGCGGCGCGGTGTGGCGATGTGTGCGGGCGGCGAGCGACGGCGAGCGGCGGCGGCGCGCTGCACGGCGGCGGCGGCGGGAGCGGGCGGCGAGCGCGTGTGGCGGCGGAGCGGCGGCGCGCGTGTGGCAGCGGGCGGCGGCGGAGGCGGCCGGCAGCGCATGTGTGTGCGAAGGCAGGCGGGCCTCGCTGGCTGCTCTTGTGAGGGCGGCGGCGGCGGAGGCGGAGTGCCACGTGGCACGTCGGGGTTGGCTGGGCGGCGTGGACGGACGCGTCTGGTCCGATCCGGACGTGTCCGGCGGCGCGGAGGGGGAATTTTTAGGGTTTGCCCGTGAATTCGGGGGAGGGATCTATATATAGAGGTAGAGGGAGCTAGGAGTGTCCAAATGAGGTGCGGTTTTCGCCCCCACGATCGTGTTCGAACGACCGAGAGGATGGAAGTGACTTAGATGGGTTATTGGGCTGTTTTGGAGGGGTGTTGGGCTGCAACTTAAAAGAGGCCTTTGCAAGAGTGCGGTTAACCGTTGGAGTATCAAACGAGCTCCAAATGACCCGAAACTTGACAGGTGGTCTACCGGTGCTATACCAGGGCCACTTGGGAAGGCTCGGTCCATTCCGAGAACATTCAACACCCGCACACGGAAAAAAATGTAAAAGGGAACGCCGGGGAACATAGGAGTGCCGGATTGCAAAACGGACAACGGGGAAAATGCTCGGAATCATGAGACGAACACGTATGCAAATGAGATGCACATGATGACATGGTATGAGATGCATGACATGGACAAAATGCAAAACGAAAACAAAACCCAACCACGGAGGAAATATCATAGAACATAGCCGATAATGGCAAGAGTTGGAGTTACAAATATGGAAAGTTACATCCGGGGTGTTACAAAGTGCATCATCGTCCACCATGGCCATCGATTTTCCCATTGGAGGGATGCACTCGTCGAGGGTAGGCATGTCATCATGTAGGAGACCTAGAACCAAAGAAGAAAAGACACTAGGAGTAGAGGTTTAAGTCGTTAGAAATCATAGTGGCCTCACATGCCGTCTCAACTACCTCACTCACAACGTGTTGTGGCTCACTCACTCCCTCGAGGATGCTCTCACTCATATGGTTGGTGGAGTCACTCAAATGGCACTCAACCTCACTAGAATGTGTGGCATGCTCTCATGTGTGGGGCTAGTGGTGGTGACACTCATCCTCTCATAGGAAATGCTCTCAATGTCACGTATGGTGGAGTCACTCATGTCACTCATCGGGTGGTGGCTCTCCTCACATGACAAATGGGGCATCTCAACATATGTGGGTGTCGGAGAGATGTGCAAATGTCTCCATGCGTGGTCGCGTAGCTTGACTCGGAGTATGAGTCCAATGTGGGCGCCGTCTTCATGTTGTTGAAGAGGTTCGCGCTCGTCGCCGTGGTCGAAGGGGATGGCCCTTGCTCGACCATCTTGTCACCGTCTTGGTGTTGGATGCCCATATGATGTGGCACCTCATAGCTCGTATCCATGACCGAAGGGAGTTTCCCATGCTTGGCCATCTTCCTGGAGGGGCTTCCAAAGATGGAAGTGTCGCCCTCACTTGTATGTGGTCGCCTTGTTGTTGGGGATGTCGATGTAGGCGAACTCTTGGGAAGTAGGTGAAGATGCCGTACATCCAAAGGCGAAGATGCCTTCGGAACACGTGGCGAAGATGCCTAAATGGTTGATGTAGCCGTAACTCCGTCTTGGTGGTGCTCGCCTCGCGGTCTTCTCTTTTGCTCATGAAGCTTGGACTTGGCGTGAAGTAGGGCTTGTTGGGACTTGTGCATTTGCGCTTGTGGAGTATCTTCATGATGATGTCGTTGTCGTGCTCGAGCATGTAGAAGATGTCATTCGTCGTCGTCGTGCACATGATGCTTGGAGGTGACTTGCCCTTCATGACGATGTTGGTCACGAATGTGATGGTGGTCGCCATGTAGTTGTGGACGAGGACAATTTGCACTTGCATGTTTTTGACGCTCCGAAGAATTGTGGCTTGAATGTTGCCGCCTTGAAGATGGCGAAGGGGAAGAAGACTTGATCAAGGCTCTAATCTCCTCCATCCTTGCATCTTGCTCCTCTTTATGTGCGGAAAGCTTCTTGTTGATGTATTCCCTATTCCTTGCTTCAGAGTGACGAATGTAGATGGAGATGTTCTCGATGTGCTCTCGCAATCTTGATTGTGCGGCTTGTATTTGTCATTGTAGATCGAAGATGGACGCTTTGTTGATGTAGTTGTTCACGCCGTCGTTGTTGTCGTAGACCGGAGAGGAAATGTGATGTAGGGTTGAACCCTAGGAGGGACCTTTTCATACTTGGAGGGGGAAAAAGGAGAGAAACCACAAGAACAACAAGAACACAAAGATGAACACAAGAGGCAATCACTCCAACAATTCCCGATTACACATCCACTAGGGTAACAACACAAGATCCACAAGTCACAAACACAATCAAAGGAAAGATACAATGGCAAAGTTCATCCCAAAATCCAAAGGAGATGGGGTCTTGAAGATAGTCTTCTCCTTATGGAGGTCTTGAAATCCTCAAGGATTCTTCCCTAGGGGGTCTTGATCCTCCAAGGAAGAAGGTGAGGGAGCAAAGCTCACAAATATCTAATCTAATACTTTGCTAACCCTAAACATGGTTTTAGGTACGGAATATATAGCCTTGGGGTCGAAGGAGAAGAAGTAGAGTTGAAGATGCAATCTCACCCGGCCATCCTGGGAGGCCCGTGCGCACGGGGTAAGTTGGGCCCGTGCGCACGGGGGTCCCGTGGGCATGGTAAAGGCCCGTGCGCACGAGGTGCTCCAGTGTCAGATTCCTATCTAGTCCGTGGGCACGGGGTCTTGGGGGCCCGTGCGCACGGGGTCGCCTGGAGCCTCCTGTGCAGCTACTGTTCTCCTTGTTCTTGGTCCTCACGGCCTTGGGGTGGTTCTCCTTCTCCTTGGTGATGCTCCTGAGCTTCTTGGTGATGTTCCTCTTCACACCTAAGGAGGCATAGCATATTTTGGTGAGGTAGTAAACATGTTCCGTTCGTGTCCATATGCAAGTCTAGTAGGACGGAGTTCACCTCGGTTTCCAAAGCACGTGCTCTAGCTCTTGTCATGGGTCCTCGTGGGGTTGGATGTGTCGATGTAGAGTCCATGGGGATGATGGAAGGATGCTCCTCATCATCTCCCCTCCCTTAGGAAAGATCCGACCTCGGATCAAAATATTCATCACCATGAAAAGGCGAGAGGTCTTTGACGTTGAAGATGTCGCTCACGTTGTACTTGTCTCGTGGGAGTTCAATCTTGTAAGCATTGTCGTTGTAGCGTGCTAGCACCTTGAATGGTCCATCGGCTCAAGGGAGAAGTTTGGACTTGCGTTTGTTGGGGAAGCGGTCCTTGCGAAGGTGTAGCCACACGAGATCGCCTATGTTGAAGATCATGGGTTGCTTGTTGACGTTGAGCTTGGTTGCTAGTCGTTGTACTTGGCGCTCGATGATGTTCCTTGTATCTTCATGCATCTTCTTGATGTAGCTTGCTCGAGCACTCACATCCATGTTGGTGCGCTCTTGTAGAGGAAGAGGTAGAATATCCAATGGGGACAACGGGTTGAAGCCGTAGACGACCTCGAAGGGGGACTTGCAGGTAGTCGAATGTCTTGCACGGTTGTAGGCGTACTCGGTGATGGGTAGACACGCCTCCCACTCCTTGATGTTCTTCTTGATCAACACGCGAAGTAGAGTGGATAGTGTCCGGTTTGTCACCTGCGTTTGGCCGTCTGTTTGAGGATGGTATCCGGATGAGAACAAGAGCTTGATTCCAAGCTTGGCGCATAGAGTCTTCCAAAAGTAACTCAAGAACTTGACGTCGCGGTCGGAGACGATTGTCTTTGGCACTCCATGGAGGCGCAAGATTTCCCTACAAAAGAGATTCGCAACATGTGAAGCATTGTCTATCTTGTTGCAAGGAATGAAATGTGCCATCTTAGAAAATCGGTCCACAACAACAAATATGGAATTGATAGAGGCTAAGTGATGTAGGGTGGAACCCTATGGCGACGATCTTTCATGTTTGGAGTGTATCCTACGGGGAATCATGAAGAACACGCGGAAGCACAAAGGGAAAACACAGGGGAAAACGAGAGAGAATCACTAAACCGACAAGAAATCAATCACACAAGTGCTAGATCACCGAACACAAAGAGTAACATATGATCCACAATCAACAAAGGTAAGGATACAAAGGAACCGTTCTTCTCCGTGAGGAGACCTTGATGTTCTTCCCTAGAGAGGGGTCTTGAATCCGCTTGGGGGATCTTCTTCGAAGAGGCCGTGAACTCCGAGGAGAAGTATCCAAGTGGATGAGCAAAGGCTCTCACACAAACATGAGCTAATCCAATGCTAACCCTAACTAGGAGGATGGGGTGTCCTATTTATAGTATTAGTGCAAAAGGGGGCGAAGTGGAGGGATACTTGGTCTTTGGCCCGAAATTGTGCGCAGACAGGTACCGGACGTCCGCTGGGGACCAGTCGTCCGGTGGCTCATGGGGGACCTGACGTCCGGTGTCGTCGAACGTCCGCTGGAAGTGTTCTGTGAAGGAGGCGCCGGATGTCCAGAAGTTTCATACTTCCGTTAATATTCGCTCTGTTGACAGGTGCCAGACCTCCGGTGTCTTCGGTCGTCCGCTCGCTGGAGAGTGGGGCTGGTTGTCCGGTGCGGGCCGGACGTCCGCTCGCTGGGGCCTGCGTTGGCTGGGACTTGGCCGCTGGGGCTTCAGGCGCCGGACGTCCAGTCCCGACCGGTCGTCCGGTGGCTGGAGCTTCAGGCGCCAGACGTCCGGTCCCTACCAGTCGTCCAGTGGCTGGAGCTTTCTCCGGTGGATCTTCTTCTAGACCCTCGTGGTTGGTAGCTTTGCCTCCTTGTTCGATGGATGTAGATGCATCTGGCTTTCCTCCAGGTACCTGATCACACACAGAGTATCCATATGAGGTAGTATCCAAGTCTCGTGAGTAGAGAGAGGAAGTTCGGAAAGGAGCGAGTCCACCTTATCTTCGATAGCCTTTGCTCTAGCTCTTGTCATGGGTCCAAGTGGTGTTGAGGAAGATGTAGATACGTCCATGGGGATGAGCGAGGGATGCTCCGCATCATCTCCCCCCCCCGGGAAAGATCCGACCACGGATCATGATCTTCATCTCCATGGTATGGCGCAAGGTCCTTGACGTTGAAGATGTCGCTCACATTGTACTTGCCTCGTGGTAGGTCTATCTTGTAGGCGTTCTCGTTGTAGCGTGCTAGCACCTTGAAGGGTCCATCAGCTCGAGGTAGAAGTTTGGACTTGCATTCGTTGGGGAAGCGGTCCTTTCGAAGGTGTATCCGCACAAGATCGCCGATGTTGAAGATCATGGGTTGCTTGTTGACGTTGAGCTTGGTCGCTAGTCGTTGTACTTGGCGCTCGATGGTGTGCCTTGTATCTTCATGCATCTTCTTGATGTAGCTTGCCCGTGCACTTGCATCCATGTTGGTGCGCTCTTGTAGAGGAAGAGGTAGAAAGTCCAATGGTGACAACGGGTTGAAGCCCTAGATGACCTCGAAGGGGAACTTGCCGGTAGTCGAATGTCTTGCACGGTTGTAGGCGTACTCGGTGATGGGTAGACATGCCTCCCACTCCTTGATGTTCTTCTTGATCAACACGCGAAGTAGAGTGGAGAGAGTCCGGTTTGTCACCTCCGTTTGGCCATCGGTTTGAGGATAGTATGCGGATGAGAACAAGAGCTTGATTCCGAGCTTGGTGCATAGGGTCTTCCAAAAGTAACTCAAGAACTTGATGTCGCGGCTGGAGACGATTGTCTTTGGTACTCCATGGAGACGCAAGATTTCCCTACAAAAGAGATTTGCAACATGTGAAGCATCGTTTATCTTGTTGCATGGGATGAAATGTGCCATCTTAGAAAATCGGTCCACAACAACAAACACGGAATCCTTTCCATATTGACTTCTAGGCAAACCAAGTACAAAGTCCATGCTAATGTCGTCCCAAGGTTGATAAGGAATAGGAAGAGGCATGTAAAGACCATGAGATTGAGCTTTAGACTTAGCTTTGCGACATGTAGAGCATCGGGTGGTGAAGCGTGAGACGTCTCTAAACATCTTGGGCCAAAAGTAGTTCTTGGAGAGTGTGGCGAATGTCTTATCTCGTCCAAAGTGTCCAATGAGTCCGCCTCCATGAGCCTCTTCCAAAAGTAGCAAACGAAGGGAAGACTCGGGAATGCAAAGTTTGTTAGCTTTCATAAGATAAGCATCCTTGATATAATATTGTTCCCAAGAAGTATGCGTCAAACACTTAGCATAAGGAATAGAAAAAGATGGATCATTAGCATACAAGTCTTTGATGTGCTCAAAACCAATAACATTCAACTCAAGTTTAGTGACAAGCGTACATATGCATGAAAGCGCATCCGCCGCTACATTTTCCTTACCCTTAATGTATTTGATCACATAGGGGAAAGATTCCATAAATTCACTCCATTTGACATGACGCTTGTTCAATTTAGTTTGACCTTTTAAGTACTTTAGCGTTTCATGATCGGTATGGATGACAAACTCATGGGGTCTAAGATAATGTTCCCAAACATGTAGTACACGCACTAAAGCATACAATTCTTTCTCATATATGGGATAGTTAAGTTGAGCACTGGAGAGTTTTTCACTAAAATATGCAATGCTCCATTTTTATTGCATCAAAACTCCGCCAATTCCGGTACCACTTGCATCACAATGAACCTCAAAAGCTTTGTCAAAATTGGGAAAAGCAAGAATCGAAGCATGAGTAAGCAAAGACTTGAGCTCATCAAAAGCGGTGGATTGCAAAGATCCCAAAACAAAAGGAGCATTCTTCTTACTCAACGCATGCAAAGGAGCGGCTATTGTGCTAAAATCTTTCACAAAGCGGCGATAAAAACCCGCAAGACCAAGAAAACTACGCACTTGTTGCAAAATTGGTGGGCTGGGGCCAAGTTTTAATTGCTTCAATTTTAGTTTCATCAACATGGACACCCTTGGAAGATACAACGAAACCTAAGAAAACCACTTTGTCAATGCCAAATGTGCACTTTTTCATGTTGGCATAAAGACTTTCTTTGCGAAGAGTTTGCAAAACAAGCTTAACATGATCAAGATGCTCTTTCATGGTTTTGCTAAACACAAGAATATCATCGAAGTAAACCACAACAAAGACTCCAATATAAGGTCGAAGTCGTGATGCATGAGACGCAAAAAAGTGCCGGTAGCCTCCCATAAACCCATAGGCATGACTAACCATTCATATAAGCCAAATTTGGTTTTGAAAGCAGTTTTCCATTCATCGCCCTCGTGAATGCGTATTTTATAATAGCCACTTTTAAGATCAATTTTTGAGAAAAAGTTGGCTCCACTAAGTTCATCAAGCATATCATCTAAGAGAGGAATGGGATGCCTATAGCGAACTGTAATAGCATTTATAGGTCTACAATCGAAACACAAGCGGAAACTTCCATCGGGCTTAGGCACAAGTATAACCGGAACGGCACAAGGGCTTAAGCTTTCACGTACATGACCGTTGTTGATTAGTTGTTGTACTTGCCGTTGAATCTCCTTGGTTTCTTCGGGATTGACACGGTATGGAGCTTTGTTTGGAAGTGGTGCTCCGGGGATGAGGTCGATTCGATGCTCAATGCCTCGTAGAGGAGGTAGACCCGGAGGTAGCTCATCGGGAAAAACATCTTGGAATTCCTGCAAAAGAGATTGAAACACTAAAGGTAGCTCATGAGATGTGTTAGTTTTTGGTTATCCATCCTTGCACACAAGGACAAAGTGCATCACACTCGATGGGTTCTCACACACTTCTCTCATCTCACATTTTGTGGCAAATAGTATGAGGTTTTTCTCTCTAGGCGAAGAGGCGCTCAAGTTTGGCTTGTGGCTCTCACTCACTTTTTGGTGGATCACTTTTCCACTCTTCTCTCTATGGTGTGTGGCTTGCTTGTCGGCTATCACTTGACTAGGAGACATAGGTCGTAGCACATATTCCTTCCCTTTCATCTTGAAGCTATAGTGGTTGGTACGCCCATTGTGGAAGACACCACGGTCGAATTGCCATGGTCGACCAAGAAGGAGGTGGCAAACGGTCATTGGGACCACATCACACTCCAAAGTGTCCTCATATGCACCTATTTTGAAAGAGACTTGGACCGTATGCTCAACTCGTATAGTGCCGCAGTCACTTAGCCATTGAACCTTGTAGGGGTGCGGGTGCTTCTTCTTGACCAATTGGAGCTTGGAGCATTGTTCTTCACTTGCCAAGTTGTGGCATCTACCTCCATCGATGATGACCTTGACGGATCGTCCATTGATGCCGGCCTTTGTGTGGAAGATGTGGCATCGTTGGTCTTCTTCTTGTTGATGTTGAAGAGTCGAGACCTTGGAGACAACGAGAGCGGGGCTCGTATCTTCATCACAAAAGCCTTGATCATCTTCACCCTCGTTCATGCGCCGGTGCATGGCCACTTGCTCAAGAGCCTCCATTTCATCTTCACTCATTGAGTCGTATGTGCCATCGTCGTTTAGAATCATAGTGCGCTTGTTTGTGCATTCATAGGACTTGTGGCCTCGGCCGCCGAAAGTGAAACACTTGAAGGAGCTTGTCTTGACGGTCTCCTCGGTTGGAGTAGATGATGAAGCACGCGGCTTGAAGTTGCTTGTAGTAGGAGGAAGACGACTTGAACTTGTGGAAGTTTTCTTGTAACTTGACTTGTCGTTGTTGCTTGGAGAAGGCTTGGTTGATGTCGAAGTTGGAGTAGTTGTTGAAGCTTGGTTATTGGAGAAGCCGTATGTCTTAGAGGAGTACTTTGCGTACTTGAAGTCATCTTGCACTTGGCGTTCCGCCTTTGTAGCTTGATGCACGAGCTCAATGAGGTTGGAGTAGGGTTGGAAGTCGGCGATCTTCTTGATGGGATGATTGAGTCCATTCAAGAATCGTGCCATTGTTTGCTCATCATCCTCCATGACATTGGCTCGAATCATGGCAATCTCCATTTCCTTGTTGTATTCTTCAACACTCTTTGTTCCTGCTTGAGGAGTTGTAGCTTCTTGAAGAGATCGCGGTTGTAGTAGGTTGGCACAAAACGTGCTCGCATGACATCCTTCATTTGAGCCCAAGTGGTGATTGGAGGTTCACCTCTTGCTTGTCGGCGCTCAAGGACTTGTTCCCACCAAATGAGCACATAGTCTTGGAACTCAAGTGATGCCATAGCGATCTTCTTCTCTTCCTCATAGTTGTGCAAACGAAAGATCTTGTCGACCTTCAATGCCCTTGAGAGGTACTCTTCGGGATCATTGCTTCCATTGAACTTGGGCATTGTGAATTTGAGCTTGCCATAGCGTTGCTCTTCATTGTGTTGTTGGCGATGGTGATGATGACGCCCTTGACGTGGAGGGTAATCATCCTCATGTTGCTCTTGGCGTGGAGGAAGTCCAAGCTTGACGAGCTTGTGAAGGAGTTGGTGGAGCTTGATGTTGGACACGCGGATGGTAGTTCCTCTCTTGGATTTCTTCTCGAAGGGCTTCCTCATTGCGCCGTTCGCGATTGCGGTTGGCGATAGCTCGACTTGATGCTTGAAGGGCACGTTCCGCCTCAAGAGCTTGTGCTTCTCGTTGTTGTTGTTGAAGACGTTGAGTCTCGGCGTCTTGTTGCTCTTGGTGTAGACGCGCTCGTTCTTGTTCTTCTTGGCGACGAAGACGTTGTCGTTCTTGAGCTTGAGCAAACGCTACTTGGTTTGATTGAGGACGAGGGACTTGCTCATCGACTTGCTCTTGTGAATGCTTGACGTGTAGCGGGTTGCGAGATGCATGACGGTCTTGACGCACGGCTCGTCGAAGAGTGTTCGATGATGGTGTACTTGAGCCAGAGAAGGAGTCGTCGGAGTGTCAACTTGAGTGGCTCCGTCTTGAGTATGACGATGTAGAAGGAGGCCGGTTCACCAACAAGGCGCGGATCTCGTCCATTCTTGCATCGTTCTCTTGCTTGTGCGCGTCGAGCTTGTTGTCGAAGTATTCTCTCGTACGTTGCTCGGAGAGTCGTAAGTCGATGGCGAGGTTGTCGATGCGGTCGTTCATTGCTTGTTGCTCTTGATGCAACGCTCGTTGTGCACCAAAGAGGTGGCTCTTGGTGACGTATGATGACATGTCGTCGTATTGCTCGATGAAGAGTGGGTTGGTAGAAGTACTTTGCCTATCCATCATTTCAAGCAAAATGTGAGTGGTAGAAGGAGAAGAACTTATACCAATGTACCTTTGACCGATGTTGAAGATGAATCAAGTTCACTCAAATGCGGACAATGAAATAGAACTATTGGTACCAATTCTTGTCGGTTCTCACACCTACTCAAGTAAAATCTTATGGTGGAGCTTGGTTAGGATGGTGGCATAAAATTTGATGCAATAGTAAGTGAGATTCAATAATGTTGGAAATGATTCACAAATTTGCAAATGCAACAAGTAGACCAAGCAAAGTAATGGAACACGGGAACACACACGCAAATAGATAGATGGGATTGTGCAAACCAAAAGTGAGCCAACATGTGGAACCCACGAAAATGCTCTTGTTGCACAATACTAGAGAGACGCTAGCACGATTGCACAATAGGCGGGTACGGAACTTGTGCACAACCTACTAGGCAAAAATGCAACGATCTCTATCCCAAGTATGCTATATGTATGGTATTTCAGTGCTATGATCCAAGATGATCTTATATGACAATCTTAATGTTGTATGATGCTATGGTTCTTGCTCATAAGCTCGTTGCTTATCTTTCCTCTTTGCTTAAAAGCTTTGGTGGCTCTTTCACTTTTGAGCTCTTTTATGAAACTTCACGAACTAATATAGCAATTGTGTATGCGATGACAACTTTGTGACACACAAGTGGATCCCAAGATATGCACCACTATGGAATGGTATGTATGATATGGAGTATTATCACTAATGTGCACAAGTCACGTTGCCGGCAATACTCAATGGCTAGTCTCGATGGGTAAGCTACGCAAAAGTAGGGCCATGTGGGGTATCAATGCAATTGCAAGGTATGACAAAGATGTCGTCGAAGTTACCGTCCTTGGCGAGGATGAGACCCTTGTGAAGATGAGCCGTGGTGATGATGAAGTCGAACCGTACCTAAATAGCCGAAACACAATAGGACACGGGAGCCACAACTCAAAATCTCAAGGACCAAAATATGTTAAAATCGTCATCGGAGGTATTGGGGAAGATGGTGGTGTATGTGGTTTTGGAAGATGTGGTGGAAGTGGGGTTATGGTGGTGGCCGAACTGAAAATTCAGTTTCGTCAGAGTTTCACGGACGTCCGGTTTTTGCGGTCGTTCGGTCGTCAGACGTCCGGTAGGTTCCGGTCGTCCGGTGCCTGGGTGAAAATCGGGCTCGGGATGAACTGCGAGATTTCAGGGAAGAAGAAGATGGTGAGGTCGAAATCGAGTGATTTGGTGGATGGAAAAGGGTGGGGATGGTGGGTTAAGCTAGATCCACACGCAGCAACTCAAATCCATGGACCAAATCCAACAAAATCTCAACTCACGAACAAATCACAAAAAAAATTTGGGGCAATTTTTGGTGGGGATTTTCGGATTTAGGACGAAAACAAGAAAATCAAGCTAGAAAACACGGGGTAGGGCTCCAAAACGTGATCAACGTGGCTCATGATACCAAGATGATGTAGGGTGGAACCCTATGGCGACGATCTTTCACGTTTGGAGTGGATCCTACGGGGAATCATGAAGAACACGCGGAAGCACAAAGGGAAAACACGGGGTAAAACGAGAGATAATCACTAAACCGACAAGAAATCAATCACACAAATGCTAGATCACCAAACACAAAGAGTAACATATGATCCACAATCAACAAAGGTAAGGATACAAAGGAACCGTTCTTCTCCGTGAGGAGGCCTTGATGTTCTTCCCTAGAGAGGGGTCTTGAATCCGCTTGGGGGATCTTCTCCGAAGAGGTCGTGAACTCCGAGGAGAAGTATCCAAGTGGATGAGCAAAGGCTCTCACACAAACATGATCTAATCCAATGCTAACCCTAACTAGGAGGAGGGGATGTCCTATTTATAGTATTAGTGCAAAAGGGGGCGAAGTGGAGGGATACATGGGCTTTGGCCCAAAACTACGCGCAGACAGGTACTGGACGTCCGCTGGGGACCGGTCGTCCGGTGGCTCATGGGGGACCGGACGTCTGGTGTCGTCGGACGTCTGCTGGAAGCGTTCTGTGAAGGAGGCGCCGGACGTCCGGAAGTTTCATACTTCCGTTAATATTCTCTCTGTTGACAGCTGCCGGACGTCCGGTGTCTTCGGTCGTCCGCTCGCTGGAGAGTGGGGCCGGTCGTCCAGTGCGGGCCGGACGTCCGCTCGCTGGGGCCTGCGTTGGCTGGGACTTGGCGGCTGGGGCTTCAGGCGCCGGATGTCCGGTCCCGACCGTTCGTCCGGTGGCTGGAGCTTTAGGCGCCGGACGTCCGGTCCCTACCGGTCGTCCGGTGGCTGGAGCTTTCTCCGGTGGATCTTCTTCTTGACACTCGTGGTTGGTAGCTTTGCCTCCTTGTTCGATGGATGTAGATGCATCATGGATTTCCTCCAGGTACCTGATCACACACAGAGTATCCATATGAGGTAGTAGCCAAGTCTCGTGAGTAGAGTGAGGAAGTTCAGAAAGGAGCGAGTTCACCTTATCTTCGATAGCTTTTGCTCTAGCTCTTGTCATGGGTCCAAGTGGTGTTGAGGAAGATGTAGATACGTCCATGGGGATGAGCGAGGGATGCTCCGCATCACAAAGGTGTCCCATCTTTCGGTGAGATGATGGATATCGCTTTGGTGGAAATCGACTTTGACGATCGGACTACGAACGTGCGAGGACGTCGCGCCTTAGCAACTGCTAAACCAACTCCGAGAGGTTATTGACCACGCCGGAGCACGATCAACCTGACCACGAGGGTCTGTTTCCTGCGAAAAAACGATGAACAAGCAAGAAACTGAGATTGCAATCTGGATATTGCGAATATAAGATGAAAGCTTTATTGATCAAGGTGGGGTTCTATGACGCCTTTGTCTGGTCGTTGAACACAAACGAAGTACGCGAAGTTGCAGCTATGGAGAACTTTAATCTAAACAAAACCAAAGTCTAAACGGTGCCCTAAGGGCTGTATATATGGAGAAAGAGGGGGTAATTTCGTGGCCCTTGGTGGAGGGGTCCGAAATCAACCCTATCTCTTGTTTCCCCACACATACGGACTCTAAAAATAGCCAATAGTTATCTATTTCGAAATTACATGGTCCTGGCCCAATAACAAGGTGAAGCAACACCTAGAATAGCCTCAGGATGAAATTTATGAAGTGGCATCTTGTATATTTTGTCCAAGGCTTCATGCACCCATTATGGTGGCTTCAAAGTCCTGAAATCATCACTGGTAACTCTGTTCTTGTTCCCTTTGCGCATGCCATCATCTCCATGCCTACTCTTGCTCCAATGCTCATCCTTCTCCAAGCTAGGCCCTTCATTTGTAAGCAAAACAAATGTATCCAATTTAGGCAGCATCATATTCTCATGAACATTAGAATCATTACCAAGAAACCAAAGTACCTGGTAATTTAATTGACGTGCGCGAGCTCTAGTAATTGGTCCAGTATGTATAGCAGCAGGGGCTGTGGGTGTAACAATGGTATTGATGTCCTCATCATCCTCCCCTTCTTGAAATGAAGTCGTCCTCGACGGAAACTCATCTTCCTCACCCAAATAAGGCTTCAAATCTGCAATTTTAAAAGTGGGACTAACCCCAAAATCTGCCGGCAGCTCAAGTTTATATGCATTATCATTTATTTTCTCTAACACCTTAAAAGGACCATCAACACATGGCATTAGCTTTGATTTGCGAAAATCAGGAAATCTATCCTTACGCAAATGTAACCAAACAAGATCTCCAGGTGCAAACACAACATGTTTTCTACCCTTATCTCCAACAAGTTTATATTTAGCATTCATACGCTCAATGTTTTCCTTAGTTAGCTCATGCATTTTTAAAATCAATTCAGCACGTTGTTTAGCATCAAAATTAACCTTCTCCGAAGATGGAAGAGGCAACAAATCAATAGGTGCACGAGGTAGGAAACCATACACAATTTCAAAAGGGCACATCTTAGTAGTAGAATACAATGAATGATTATAAGCAAATTCAATATGAGGCAAGCATTCTTCCCACATTTTCTTATTATTCTTCAAAACAGTCCTAAGCATAGTACACAATGTTCTATTGACTACTTCAGTTTGTCCATTAGTTTGGGGGTGACAAGTAGTACTAAAAAGCAGTTTAGTCCCCAACTTAGCCCATAAACATCTCCATAAGTGGCTAAGAAATTTAGTATCACGATCTGAAACAATAGTATTTGGCACACCATGCAAGCGAATAATTTCACGGAAGAACAAATCAGCAACATTAACAGCATCATCGCTTTTATGACATGGTATAAAGTGTGCCATTTTAGAGAATCTATCCATGACAACAAATATGCTATCCCTCCCCTTCTTTGTTCGAGGTAAACCTAAAACAAAATCCATAGATATATCCTCCCAAGGAACACTAGGTACAGGCAAAGGCATATATAAACCATAAGGATTGAGTCGTGACTTAGCTTTTTGACATGTAGAGCAGCAAGCAACAAAGCGCTCAACATCCCGTCTCATCTTTGGCCAAAAGAAATGTGTAGCAAGTACTTCCTCCATCTTTTTCACGCCAAAGTGTCCCATTAGACCTCCTCCATGAGCCTCCTGCAACAACAAAAGACGAACGGAGCTAGCTATAGAATGCATAGCTTGTTAGCACGGAACACAAATCCATCATTAATGACGAACTTGTTCCAAGTTGTTCCTTCTTTACAATTCTGCAATACATCTTTAAAATCAGCATCATGCACATATTGGTCTTTGATGGTCTCCAAACCAAATATTTTGAAGTCAATTTGTGAAAGCATAGTATAGCGACGAGACAATGCATTAGCAATAACATTTGATTTACCCTTCTTGTGTTTAATGACATAAGGGAAAGTCTCAATGAATTCAACCCATTTAGCATGTCTATGATTCAGTTTAGCTTGACTTTTAATATGTTTCAAGGATTCATGATCAAAATGTGTAACAAATTCTTTGGGCCATAAATAATGTTGCCATGTTTCTAAAGTCCGAACAAGAGCATATAATTCTTTATCAGAAGTAGAATAATTTAGACTAGGCCCACTTAATTTTTCAGAAAAGTATGCAACAGGTTTGCCATCTTGTAATAACACACCTCCTAATCCAATAACACTAGCATCACATTCAAGCTCAAAAGTCTTATTAATATCAGGAAGTTGGAGTAAAGGAGCATGTGTCAACTTATCTTTCAGTACCGTGAAGGCTTCTTCCTGTAAGGTACCCCAAACAAAAGGCACATCCTTCTTTGTAAGCACGTTGAGAGGTGCAGCAATGGTGCTGAAATCTCTCACAAAACGCCTATAGAAACCAGCGATGCCAAGGAAACTCCTCACTTGTGTGACCTTTTTGGGCTGCGGCCAACTCTCAATAGCTTCAATCTTGGCTTTACCAACTTCAATTCCCTGTGGAGTAACAACATAGCCAAGAAAAGATACTCGGTCGGTGCAAAAGGTGCACTTCCCAAGGTTACCAAACGAACGTGCATCACGTAGAGCAATAAAAACATCACGTAAATGTTCCAAATGTTCTTCCAAAGATTTGCTATAAATCAGTATATCATCAAAATAGACTACCACAAATCGTCCAATGAAAGCACGTAAAACTTCATTCATTAGTCTCATGGAAGTACTAGGCACATTAGTTAACCCAAAAGGCATGACTAACCACTCACATAAACCAAACTTAGTTTTAAATGTTGTTTTCCATTCATCACCCAATTTCATACGAATTTGATGGTATCCACTACGCAAATCAACTTTGGAGAATATTGTAGAGCCACTCAATTCATCAAGCATAACATCTAACCTAGGAATAGGATGACGATAACGAATAGTAATATTATTAATGCCTCTACAATTAACACACATACGCGATGTACCATCCTTTTTCGGCACCAGAATAATAGGAACAACACAAGGACTAAGGGATTCACGTATATAACCTTTGTCGTGCAGCTCCTGTACTTGACGCATAATCTCCTTCGTCTCCTCTGGATTGGTACGGTATGGTGCACGGTTGGGTAATGAAGGACTGGGAATTAAGCCAATCTGATGCTCAATCCCTTCAATGGGAGGTAATCTTGGTGGCACGTCTTGTGGAAAGACGTCAGCGAACTCCTGCAAAATGTTAGTGATAGTAGGAGGCAAAGAGGAAGGCACGTCCTCGAATGAAAATAATGCCTCTTTGCACACAAATGCATAGTAAACAGATTTGCTGAAATCTAGCTCATCAATATCAGATTTAGTGGCAAGTAAACATGCACTTTTCAATTTAATTTCAGAAGCAACACTAGATGGTTTACTATTAGGCTTCATTTGTTGCTCAAATTCTTTTGCCACAATCTGATTTTCACTCTTATTTTTCTCCTGTTTTGCTTTATTAGCTCTATTAATATCATCTTTCAAAATGGAATCAGGAGTCATAGGAAGCAAAGTAATATTTGTATCCTTATGAACAAGAGTATACTGATTGTTTCTACCATGGTGTATAGAATTTTTATCAAATTGCCATGGTCGACCAAGTAATAAGGAACATGCTCGCATAGGTACCACATCACAATCAACATAATCCTCATATGTAGAGATACTAAAATGCACACGAACAGTATGTGTTACCTTAACCTTGCCGCTGTTGTTGAACCATTGGATGTAGTAAGGATGTGGATGTGGCCTTGTGGTGAGAGAAAGCTTCTCCACCATCTCCATGCTAGCCAAGTTGTTGCAGCTCCCTCCGTCTATGATGACGCCACAGAACGTTCCTTCACAACTCCCTTTGTATGGAACAAATTATGCCTCTGATTTAGCTCAGCTTGTGTGACCTGCACACTCAAAACACGTTGAGCAACTAAACATTCATACCTGTCAGCATCGTCAGGAGCCATGTATTGCGTCTCATGATCAGAATCATCTCCACCGTGTTCTTCATGTGTAATAAGAGCCAAAGTCTCCTCATCATAGTCACTAGCGGACTCATACCAACCATCCTCAGTAGCAATCATCACACGCTAAGATTTGCATTCTCGCGCATAATGACCTCTTCCCTTAGAACGACGAAAAATAATATCACTTGTGTGCCCTGTTGATGCCATGGAAGAAGAAGAACTCTGTGGAGGCCCGACAGGTGCGCTCTTAGCAGATAATGGTGGTTGTGCCTGCTTTCTTGTATCATGGCTGGAGGTGGCACCTGATGGAGGTGCTGGTGCAGTTGAAGTAGAAGATGCACGCGGTGTCCCTGATGAAGGTCGGCCTGTACAAAAGTTAGTTCGCGCCAATGCTTGTCGATCCTGCCCTTCACGTTCAACTTTACAAGCAAGATGGAATAAACGAGTGATATTAGTATACTTCTTATACTCTAGAATGGTCTGAATCTCTCTATTTAATCCACCCATAATACGTGCAAGCATAGCTTCATTCTCCTCAACAATACCACATCTAATCATGCCAGTTTGTAATTGCTGATAATATTCGTCTACAGAATTTTTCCCTTGTCTTAAGCGCTGCAATTTTTGAAGCAATTAACGTTGATAATATGGTGGAACCCAACGAGTACGCATAGTAGTTTTCAAAGCAGCCCAAGTAGTTGGAATAGGATATAATCTACAATGTTCAGACCACCATACACATGCAAAACTAGTGAAAGCACAAACAGCAGCGGCAACCCGTCTCTCCTCAGGATATTATAAACATGTAAATCGTTGTTCAGTTTCTAACTCCCAAGTAAGATATATATTAGGAACATATCTACCCTCAAATGGTGGAATATTCAAGTTCAGTTTAGGAAGATGGTCATGATCTCGTACCTTAGGGAGAGCCCTACCATTGTGAGTATTTGCATCTGGACGACCTGGTGGTTGTTGTGCAGGTGGTTGCACGTAGTTCTTATTTTGATCAACCTCATCCTTGTAATCTCCCACATAATCATCCTCCTCCCCATTAGCAGCAGGCGCCACAGAAGTAACAACAGCAGCACCAATAGTTTGGCCAAACGCAAGAGGGACACGGCTCGCTCGGCGGAGGGCTGTTTCGCGACGTGGAGGTAGTCGTCGTTGTTGTTGTTGTTGTTGTAGAGGTGCGTTAGGTGCAGCGGGTGGTGGTGGTGGAAGACGCGCGAGCAATTCATGAAACTTGCTATCAAACTTTGTTTCGAACCTCTTCTCAATGCCATCTATCTTCTCCATGGCCTCGTCAAATCTGTTTAGCACATCTTGCACCTGTCCACTCATCATTTGCTGAAATTTATCGTGTAGCTGTTTGTTCGTCGGGTTCTCCCAATTAGTCTCATCGGCTTGTGATCCTACCATGGTTAGCAGCAAATAGAAACACACAAGAATATGATCCTACAGACTACTAAGAAGTGGTGGTGGGGTATCACAAACCAGTCAAGCAAATCTCAAATTCTTACCAGTTCTTACCCAGCAGCAGGTGGTGATCGGCAACCGTTGTAGTCAAAACTCTCAAAGCTTGGATAGAGTGATTACCAGGGAGAGTCAAACGCACGACGTAGATGTATGTGGTGCTGCGAAGGCTTACAATATGGTAGCAAAAAAGGGTCAGCAATAATCAAGTTAGAGATGCAAAGTTGAATAAACGCTCAACGATGGTACTATGCTGGTCCTAGGCTAGACTGTGCTAGAGACGCGAGCCTAGAACACTAACAAAATCACGACACTGCACGGAAACAAGGGAGAAGCACACTCTTAATTTTTTTTTCACACTTTTTTTTGTGCTCCTTTTTTTTGAAAATCACTATAATGGCGAGGGTCTCAAAATTCTTCCCAAGTCAAGATAACAAGATAGGCACGAAATTTTTCCAACCAATTTTTTTTTGACTGTCCGGACCCAAAAACTGGAAACGGGTCAAAAAAACTTTCTATAACGGCGACTGTCTCAATATGCTTAGAAACACCTAAAAATAGGATAGCCAGAATTTTTTTTGTCAAGTGCGTTTTTGGAAAATTTTGGGCCTAAACAGAGGGTGGTTTCCAGACTCTTTTTTTTCCGAAACCTACTCAGGCAAGGAAACACGAATCGGAAATTAGATGGATCTCGAAAACAAACCTAATATGCAAGGAACTCGGATTGGTGGTGGATTTTTGGTGGTGGTATATTGCAGCGGTGGTGGTATATGGCAGCGGTGGTAGTATATCGATATGGATCGGTGGTGGTATATGGATAAGGATTGGTGGTGGTATATGGATACGGATTCGGAGCGGTGGTGGTAGGTGGCAGGGGCGATGATGATGGTGCGGTGGCGGCGTGACAACTTATGACCAGAACTCGAAACTCTAAAAGACTAGACGTTAAGACCAGCAACTAGACACGACGGTGCAACCGCAAATTCAACAAAGCAAAACCCTAAAAAGATTATGCAAAGGCTCAGATTGGTTCGGATATGATGAACTAACCGTAAAAAAAAATTGGCTTTCTCGTGGACTGTAGGTATGAAGAACATACTCTATCTAAACTACGAAAAACTGTAAAATCTCACCGAGCAACCTGGAAATCTGATACCACTTGATAGAGGAGAAGGTGTCCCATCTTTCGATGAGATGATGGATATCGCTTTGGTGGAAATCGATTTTGACGATCCGACTACGAACGTGCGAGGACATCGCGCCTTAGCAATCGCTAAACCAAATCCGAGAGGTCATTGACCACGCTGGAGCACGGTCAACCTGACCACGAGGGTCTGTTTCCTGCGAGCAAACGAAGAACAAGCAAGAAACTGAGATTGCAATCTGGATATTGCGAATATAAGATGAAAGCTTTATTGATCAAGGTGGGGTTCTGTGACGCCTTTGTCTGGTCGTTGAACACAAACGAAGTACACGAAGTTGCAGCTATGGCGAACTTTAATCTAAACAAAACCAAAAGTCTAAACGGTGCCCTAAGGGCTGTATATATGGAGGAAGAGGGGGTAATTTCGTGGCCCTTGGTGGAGGGGTCCGAAATCAACCCTATCTCTTGTTTCCCCACACATACGGACTCTAAAAATAGCCTATAGTTATCTATTTCGAAATTACATGGGCCTGGCCCAATAATAAGGTGACGCAGCACCTAGAATAGACTCGGAACGAAATTTATGAAGTGGCATCTTGTATATTTCGTCCAAGGCTTCATGCACCCATTATGGTGGATTCAAAGTCCTGAAATCATCACTGGTAACTCTGTTCTTGTTCCCCTTGCGCATGCCATCATCTCCATGCTTGCTCTTGCTCCAATGTTCATCCTTCTCCAAGCTAGGCCCTTCATTTGTAAGCAAAACAAATGTATCCAATTTAGGCAGCATCATATTCTCATGAACATTAGAATCATTACCAAGAAATGAAAGTACCTGGTAATTTAATTGGCGTGCGCGAGCTCTAGTAATTGGTCCAGTATGTATAGCAGCACGGGCTGTGGGTGTAACAATGCTATTGATGTCCTCATCAGGAATCCTTTCCATTTTGAGTTCTAGGCAAACCAAGTACAAAATCCATACTAATGTCTTCCCAAAGTTTATAAGGAATACGAAGAGCCATGTAAACACCATGAGATTGAGCTTTAGACTTAGCTTTGCGACATGTTAAACATCGGGTGGTGAAGCGTGAGACGTCGCGGAACATCTTGGGCCAAAAGTAGTTCTTGGAGAGCATGGCGAAAGTCTTGTCGTGTCCAAAGTCTCCCATGAGTCCGCCTCCATGAGCCTCTTGCAAAAGGATCAAACGAAGAGAAGACTCGGGATTGCATAGTTTGTTAGCTCACATAAGATAACCATCCTTGATGTAATATTGTTCCCAAGATGTATGCTTCAAACATTTAGCATAATGAGGTGCAAAAGATGGATCATTAGCATACAAGTGTTTTATGTGCTCAAAGCCAATAACATTCAACTCGAGTTGAGTGACAAGCGTGCATATGCGTGAAAGTGCATCCGCAACTACATTTTCCTTACCCTTAATGTACTTGATCACATATGGGAAAGATTCAGTAAATTCACTCCATTTGGCATGACGCTTGTTCAACTTAGTTTGACCTTTTAAGTACTTAAGCGTTTCGTGATCGGTATGGATGACAAACTCATGAGGTCTAAGATAATGTTCCCAAACATGTAGTACACGCACTAAAGCATACAATTCTTTGTCATAGATGGGATAGTTAAGTTGAGCACCAAAGAGTTTTTCACTAAAATATGCAATTACTCGTTTTTCTTGCATCAAAACTCCGCCAATTCCGGTACCACTCGCATCACAATGAACCTCAAAAGTTTTGTCAAAGTTGGGCAAAGCAAGAATCAGAGCATGAGTAAGCGAGGACTTGAGCTCATCAAAAGCGGTGGATTGCAAAGGTCCCCAAACAAAAGGAGCATTCTTCTTACTCAAAGCATGCAAAGGAGCGGCGATAGTGCTAAAATTTTTCACAAAGCGACGATAAAAACCTGCTAGACCAAGAAAACTACGCACTTGTTGCAAATTGGTGGGTTGGGGCCAAGTTTTAATTGCTTCAATTTTAGTTTCATCAACATGGACACCCTTGGAAGATACAACGAAACCCAAGAAAACCACTTTGTCAACACCAAATGTGCACTTTTTCATGTTTGCATAAAGACTTTCCTTGCAAAGTATTTGCAAAACAACCCTAACATGATCAAGATGCTCGTTCATGGTTTTGCTAAACACAAGAATATCATCAAAGTAAACCACAACAAAGACTCCAATATAAGGGCGAAGCACATAATGTATAAGACGCACGAAAGTACCGGGAGCCTACGATAACCCTATAGGCATAACTAACCACTCATATAATGATGAGGACATCAATACCATTGTTACACCCAATTACTAGAGCTTGCGCACGCCAATTAAATTACTAGGTACTTTCGTTTCTTGGTAATGATTCTAATGTTCATGAGAATATGATGCTGCCTAAATTGGATACATTTGTTTTGCTTACAAATGAAGGGCCTGGCTTGGAGAAGGATGGACATTGGAGCACGAACAAGCATGGAGATGATGGCATGCGCAAGGGGAACAAGAACAGAGTTACAAGTGATGATTTCAGGACTTTGAAGCCACAATAATGGGTGCATGAAGCCTTGGACGAAATATACAAGATGCCACTTCATAAATTTCGTCCCGAGGCTATTCTAGGTGCTGCGTCACCTTATTATTGGGCCAGGTGATAGAGGCAAAGGTGTCCCGTCTTTCGATGAGATGGTGGCTATCGTTTTGGAGGAAGTCGACTTTGACGATCCGACTACGAACGTGCGAGGACGTCGCGCCTTAGCAATCGCTAAACCAACTCCAAGAGGTTATTGACCACGCCAGAGCACGATCAACCTGACCACGAAGGTCTGTTTCCTGCAGGCAAATGAAGAACAAGAAAGAAACTAAGATTGCAATCTGGATATTGCGAGTATAAGAGGAAAGCTTTATTGATCAAGGTGGGGTTGTGTGATGCCTTTGTCTAGTCGTTGAACACAAACGAAGTACGCGAAGTTGCAGCTATGGCGAACTTTAATCTAAACAAAACCCAAAGTCTAAATGATGCCCTAAGGGCTGTATATATGGAGGAAAGGGGGGGGGGGATTTCGTGGCCCTTGGTGGAGGGGTCCGAAATCAACCCTATCTCTTGTTTCCCCACACATACGGACTCTACAAATAGCCTATACGGACTCTACATCGACACATTCAACCCCACAAGGACCCATGACAAGAGCTAGAGCACGTGCTTTGGAAACTGAGGTGAACTCCTTCCTACTAGACTTGCATATGGAAACAAATAGAACATGTCTACTACCTCACCAAAATATGCTATGCCTCCTTAGGTATGAAGTGGAACATCACCAAGAAGCTCAGGAGCATCCCCAAGGAGAAGGAGGACCACCCCAAGGCCGTCATTTAATCAAGGCGGAGTGCAAGCTACAGGAAGTCCCAGGCGACCCCGTGCACACGGGCCCCCTAAACCCCGTGCCCACGGGCTACACAGGAAGCAGGCGCTGGAGCACCCCATGCGCACGGGCTTGTACCGTGCCCACGAGACCCGTCTTGCACGGGCCCAACTTACCCGTCTTGCAGGCGTCCCCAGATGGCCGACTGAGATTGCATCTTCAGCTCCACTTCTTCTCCTTCGACCCCAAGGCTATGTATTCCGTACCTATGACCATGTTTAGGGTTAGCAAAGTATTAGATGAGATCTTGGTGAGCTTTGCTCCATTACCTTCCCTCTTTGAGGATCGAGACCCCATAGGGAAGAACCCTTGAGGATTTCAAGACCTCCATTGGGAGAAGACTACCTTCAAGACCCCTCTTCCTTTGGATTTGGGATGAACTTTGCCATTGTATCTTTCCTTTGATTGTGTTTGTGACTTGTGGATCTTATGTTGTTACCCTAGTGGATGTGTAATCGGGAATTGTTGGAGTGATTATGATACGGGGCTAACCCGGTGTAGGCCGATCTTTCAAGTTTGGAGTGGGATCGCTCGAAGAACACGATGAACGCGGGGAAGAACGGAGAGAAATCACAAGGGGAAACACTCAAGAACAAGTCTAATCACACATCCACTAGACAATCAAACACACAAGATCACAAGGTACATGAACAACAAAGGGAAAGATACAAGGTAAGGTTCATCTCCAAGAGGAGGTCATGATGATATCCTAGACGGATCTTCCCACGAGGGGGTCATGATGATATCCCGCAGGATCTTCTCCTAGATGGAGGTCTTGGCCTCCAATGGAGTAGTGGTCTCTCTCTCAAGAGTAGAGATAGGTAGGAGCAAAACTCACATACAAATGAGCTATCTCTTTGCTAACCCTAGAAAGGAGGTGGAGGTTGTCTATTTATAGTCTAAGCCACGAAGGGGTAAGTGGGAGAGGGATACAAGGCCAAAGGCCCGCGGCTGCGCACAGGCACGGCAGTAGTACCGGACTCATGGGCGGTAGTACTGCTTGAGCGGTAGTACCTCTTGCTTTGGGCGGTAGTACCGCCCTTTCTGGACTAGGCAGGTCCTTCTTCTTCCGTCTTCGTTTCCACGCTTCCCTCGCGGACGGTGTAGGCGTTCCTTGGCGCTTACACTCCTCCTCATTGTTCATGAAGCTCCGACAATACCTATGCATGCACACGAGTGGAGTGTCAAGTAGTATACCATCCTCAAAGGGGTCAAGTGAACCCGTGTAAAGGAGAAGATTCACCTTTATGTATGAGAAGTACAGGTCGCACGTGTCACTTGCCAAACGGACTCTTGACATGGTGATGACCGTAGGATGCACCGCATCATCCCCTCCCCCTTGGAAAAGATCCGACCTCGGATCAAAAACCAAATCACCATGGGAAAGAGATGGCTTCGCTGTGAAGAAGTGGACGTTCACCAGTACTCATCATCTTCAAGCTCGCAATGGGCACTCTCCAATGTTGCACCGTCTTGGGATTCCTTCAAAATGGGCAAGGGCAACAAACACTTGAAAAAACAAATGTGGTTAGCATTAGTGCAAAACCAAGCATTCAAGAGGTGAATCACCAAACAAGTGTTGTCATCAAGCATAGCATATGGTTTGACAAAGGATTGTGACATGGCATGTAAGGACATAAATTGAGCACAAGCAAAGATATCATGGGGACAATCATGTAAATGTGAGGTAGAGATGCAAATAGATGTGACAAGAGCATAAGCATCCACCTCAAGGTCATAGCAAGCATGCATAAAGCTCTCGACAAATGGTCGATGGTAGGCATAGGAATCATTCACAACACCAAATAAGATGAGATGTCTAAACACATGGGTCAAGTGCAAGACAATCCAAGCATAATGTGCATAGGGTGTAGTGAATATAGTGTGGCACTCAACACAATAGAAAGAGCAATTGTTCATCATGTGAGGCAATCAAGTGAATCATGTGACAAGAAAAGGGACATGGCATATGTGAAGGAATGACATTGGTGCAACCAACCATATGATAGTAGCAAGTAGTCCAAGAATTGGATGCAACACACAAGGTACATATGTCATGAAGAATGGAAATGTGGCAATCATGGGTGAAAGCAATATCTCGACCATGCGTGCAAATGGTGCAAGCAACACATGAAGTATGATCCACAATATCCAAGGTCAAGAAGGATGTCACCTTGAAAGCGTGTCCTTGTGCATTCTTCACATTGCCTAAGTGGTAGGAAATGTGGTGTAGAAGCGAGTCATGGTAGAATGTGAGTGGCTCGCTCTCTAGAGCTCGAATGGTCAACTCACATGAAGTGGAAGTCGACACAAAGTCCAAGTATCCTACACATGTACAAAACAAAACAAAGAACGTATGCGCATGGTAGATAAACACATCATCCATCATGATGGTTCTCTGCTCTTGCACATAACCATTAGAAGCACAAGTGCATGAATAATATGATTCAACAATGGCTATATTCATGGCACTAGGTATATGGTGCAAAGAGGTAAGACAAGCATGCTTCACAAGGAGTATGTCAAAATCTCCAAATATATGCGAGAATGCTATGGGGCAATCTCATGAACAAGAAGAGAATCATTATTGCACTCAATACATGGCAAATCATCTAGCATGAGAGAGGCAACACATGGAGATATATGACAAGAAGCAATATGAATCATGTGCAAAGCATATAGATGGTTGTCATCAACCGCATGAGATGAGCAAGTATGAATCCTGGGTGATGCAACATGAGCAAGCATAGAGATCAAGTCGTGCAAACTAGTGGAGCGAAGATGCAACACACTAGAGTAAATCTTGGCAATCATGTCATGTGAGAAAATACTAGGCTTAGACAATGCACATGACATATTGCAAGCACGGACACAAAGCAAGATGAAAGTATCATCATACGAATGGGTCATGAATAGAACATGGCAATAACAACTGATATCTCCACCAAGCTTGCAAATACACATACAAGTACTAGAATCAATCATCATGTGTAATGCAAAGCATGGGTCACAAATGCATGGCAAAGGCATGGGAATGGGCATATCATGCAAAGTGAACATGGTAATATGGGCAAAGGATATGTAATGAACAACAACCCATAGCCAAGTGAGTGCCATGTAGAAGAAATGCGTGAAGTCTTTGCGCGAAGAGAGCACTGGGAAAAACAATCTATAGGATCCCAAGTCCTTATTGCTCTCTAGAGCTCGTTTTGTCAACTCGTGGGATTGCGAGGTTGACAAGTATTCATGGGTACCTACACAAAAGAGACACAAACCAAAGAAATTGTGCGCGTGGTAAATGTACACATCATCCATCATGATGTGTATGTGCACGTGAGTTAGCACAATATAAGAAATGCTCAAAGAAATTCGATGCATGGTATAAGAACATGTCATCCATCATTAAAGAATAGTTATTATGTATGACACGATGGGGATGCAAATTGGGCATACAATTATATGGCACATCAATAGCATTTTCATTCACGGGGAGCATATGGTGCATATAATTAATAGGATCATGCAATGAATGGGATGGATCGAAATTTCCTACAATGCATGAGGAAACTATGGGGGTGTCCTCATGAGCAATATCAGAAACATCACATGGAGAAAATGGACAACATCCAAAACAATGCATATCCGAAGCTAGGTGGGCATGGTATGGCATATGGGATAAATGATGCAAAGGGAGCATATCAATATAATCACAAGAAAAACAAATGCCAATAACCATGGGCTTGTCATCTATGCCATATGTGCAAATTGGGTTTATTTTAATGGCATATGCATAGTCACTATGAAGAGATTGCAAATAAGACATATGATGGATCTCATGCATAGCATATGACAAGTCAAGCGGATTAGCAAACATGATGTGACCTAAAGAATTGTCACAAGAAATCCTATGTAACATGGCATCACAACTAATAGACTCCACATGAGAATCATCTTACTCATCATAAATGGGCAAATCATCACATGGGGAAATCATACTAAAATGAAGCAAGGTACTAGGTGGATCAACATCATGCAAGCAATCAATGTGAAGAATGCCCACTAGTGGTACTAGAGCATCACCTTCACCTATGTTACATTTTTCATTCCACTCAAGTGGTGTAGGTGAGGTGGGAAAGACCAAATGGTGGTCATCTTCATCTTGATGGAACCATGTGGGGGCTGCATCATATTCCACCATGGCCATCGTCTTGTCCAAAGGGAGGACGGAGTCGTCGAGGATCGGCTCGTCATCATAAATGGGAGCTAGCACCAAATGAGAAGACACTATAGAGGTAGAGGTCAAGTTGTTAGAAATGCAAATGGCCGCACGAGACCTATCAACTATCTCACTCTCTCTATGAGGTGGTTCACTCACTCCCTCAAAGTAGGTGCACTCAAAGTCACATATGGTGGAGTCACTCATCTCACTTAAGTGGTGGGGTCGTGGCTCTCCTCACATGGGATTTGTGGCAACACATCATATATGGGGCTAGTGGTGAAGTCAGTCTCACTCTCAATATGGTGGCACAAGTCACTCAAGTCATCATACGTCACCGTGGTCGAAGGGAAAATCCCATGCTCAACCATCTCGTCGTGGTCGCCGTGGATGAAGGCCAAAGATGGCACATCATCACTGTCCTCCATGACCGAAGGGAAAATCTCATGCTCGATCATCTCGTCATCGTCGCCGTGGATGAAGGTCGAAGATGGCACATCATCACTCTCTCCTCCAAAGATGGAAGCATCATCCTCCCTCGCCACCTTGTCGCTCGCTTCCAAAGCTTGGTCCTCGAGGGTCTCCGTAGTCGTACTAGTCACCACACCGTCTTGAAAAAGAGTCGAAATAGACTCGGCATCATCAATGCCACAAAGAGGGATGGCGGTGAAGTCGAACTTGGGAGCAACGTCTTGGAGCTTGTCGGGCTTGGACATCTTGGTGGTACTATCCTCATGCTCGTTCTCATGGAGCTTGGTCGCCGTGAAGTTTGCTTGGGGTGGATAAACCTTGGCCTTCCTGAATTCTTGTTCCGCCTTGAGAGCACCAATGTAGTAGTCGTCAATGGACTTGTAGTTCTCAAGGAAGATGTTCTTGGAGATGTCGTTGTGCAATCCCATCATGAAGTGGAACTTCATCGAAATAGGGTCGTCCATGCCAGCTCGTCGCAAGGCAATCTTCATCTCCTTGAAGTACTTGTCGATGGACTTGTATCCTTGGATGGTGTTCTCCAATTGGCGTCGAAGTTGTTCCGTGTAGGTTGGAGGCACAAACTCTCGCCGCAAAGCTCTCTTCGTCTTGGGCCAACTCATGTCGTAGTACTCCGAAGGTGTGTGAAGCCACCAAGACAAGGCGTAGTCGTGGAGGTTTCTTGTGGCGCACTTCACTTGATCTTCGGGACGAACTTGATGTAGCTTGAGGTAGTCGTCCATCAAATGCTCCCACTCGAGATACTCCTCGGGTTCTTGAGTCCCATAGAAAGGAATCGCTTGGTCGATGTCGAGGTCGTAGTAGCTCATGGAAGTCGTGGACTTGAGCTTGGGGAGCTTCTCTTGACCGTAGACTTGAGGTGCTTATTGGCGAAGATGCCGTATGTCCGTAGACGAAGATGCCTTGAAGTTGCTTGGCGAAGATGCCAAGGGAGATGGTGATGTCGTTGAGCGGTTGTTGGTGTTGAGCTCTTGACTTTCACGTTCTTGTTGGTGATGGTGTCGATGCTGATGTGATATTGCCGGAGATGGTAGCTCGGAAGCATGTGCTCTTGAGCGTCTTCTTGAAGATGAGGAAGATCGCTTGTAGGACTTGTTGAGGGCTTTGATCTCCTCCATTTGAGCTTGCATCTTGGCATTGGAGTTGTTGTTCGTGTCATCGAACTCGTCGTTGTTGTTGTAGACCGAAGGTGAAATGCCTTGCCTATCCATCACAAGACTCGAGTAGAGGTGAGTAGGAATTGGGATAAACAATACCAAGTTACCTTTTCCCAAAGTTGAGGATGTATCCCATTTCACTGAATGTGAGATAAAAGAATAGTGGAATTGGTACCGGACTTGTTCACTCACACCTATCAAGTAAATCATATGGTAGAGCTCGGTGAGGATAGTGGCACAAAATATTTGATGCAAAATGTTAGCAAGAGTCAATAATGTTGAAAGAGATTCACAAATTCGCAAGCGAAACAAGTAGACCAATAGCAATATGTGGCACACGGAAACACACACACGGATAGATAAATAGGGTCATGCAACCAAGGAATGAGCACAAAATGTGGAATCCACGGAAAATGATTGTGTTGCACAACTCAAGAGAAACGCTAGCACGATTTCTCAATAGTCGGATACGACACTTGTGCACAACCTATAAGATGCAAAATGGATATAGTTTCTATGCCAAGTATGCTATATATGTATGGTTCCCGGTGTTTCTCACACAATGATCCAAAATGATCAAGTATGATACCATGTGATATATTTTGATGCTATGGCTATTGCTTACAAGCTCGTTGTTATTTCTCTTTTGCTTAAAAGCTTATTCTCTCTTCTTCTTTTTTTGATATGGCCACTATGCGAAATGCACAAACCAAGATAGCAATTGTGTATATGCAGGAACAAACTTGAGACACAATGGATGATATGATACCAATATGATATGGTATGGTATGTAATGGAAGGTATGATCACTAATGTGCACAAGTCACGTTGCCGGCAATACTCAAATGGCTAGTCTCGATAGGGAAGTAGCGCAAAATGGGCAAGGGGTTATCAATGCAATTGCAAGGGGAATATACAATGGTGTCGTCGAGGTTACCGTCCTTTGGGATGATGAGTGGCGGTGTTCTTGATGTAGATACCAAGATGATGGAGACTCGTCCCTAAATAGCCGACACACCTTAGGAAACGGAAAAACCGCGAACTCAAAATCTCAAATGACAAATGTCAAATGGTGGTAGCGGAAAGCGGTGGTGGTTTGCACTAGGCAATGCGGAAGTGGAGTGATGGCTATACACGTGTCGAAGTTGAAGTTGCCATCCCGAAGTAGCCGAAACACCTTAGGAGACACAAGCCACAACTCAAACAAGCTCAAACAACTATTGGGTTAAGTTGGGGGTGGCGGAAGTGTATGGTGGGCACGCCTATGTGGAAGTGGTGGTGGTGGTTGATAAAGAAGCAATCATCCCTATGTAGCCGAAACACCTTAGGAGACTCGAATCACTACTCAAGCAACCACTAATGCTATGGGGAACAAAATGGGTTAGGTTGCGGAAGTCGGTGGTGGCTATGCGGATGATATGGTGGAGGGCCTAGGCAAACTTGCCAAATTTTGGAAAATTTGATGGAGTCAAATTGTGTTGGTGGTATTTTTGTGGGATGGGGGATGTCAATTGCTTCAAAACGAGCTAAAGAACGTCAAAATCGGAGTTCGGATGAATTAGTTATGGCCGAAACAGTGAAACTCGGAACGCTGAAACTGGCCTGGGCGGTAGTACCGCTCGAAAGGGCTGTAGTACTGCTCGTGTTGGGATTATTCGACTGTTTCGGCTGAAACAGGGCCTGGCGGTAGTACCGTACGCGGGGCAGTAGTACCGCTTGTGTTTCTCAGCGGTAGTACCGCTTGGAGGGCGGTAGTACCGCTTGTGTCGGGATTTTCTCGACTTCTCAAATCGTTGCGCAATTTTGGGGCGGAAATGGATGATTTCGGGGTCAAAATTCGATGGATTTTGTGGATGGAAAGAGGGGAAACTTGGGGAATGCTAGATCCACTTGAAACCAAGCAAATTCGCTGATCAAAATCAACAAAACATCATCAAACCAACAAATCACAAAAAAAATTGGGGGCTATTTTTGGTGGAGATTTTCGGATTTAGGACGAAAACAACAAAATCAAGCTAGAAAACACGGGTGTCGGTGTCAAAACCGGCGGATCTCGGGTAGGGGGTCCCGAACTGTGCGTCTAGGCGGATGGTAACATGAGACAAGGGATACGATGTTTTACCCAGGTTCGGGCCCTCTCGATGGAGGTAAAACCCTACTCCTGCTTGATTGATATTGATGATATGGGTAGTACAAGAGTGGGTCTACCACGAGATCAAGGAGGCTAAACCCTACAAGCTAGCCTATGGTATGATTGTTGTAATGGATCTTCGTCCTACGGACTAAAACTCTCTGATTTATATAGACACCGGAGAGGGCTAGGGTTACACAGAGTCGGTTACAATGGTAGGAGATCTACATATCCGTATCGCCAAGCTTGCCTTCCACGCCAAGAAAAGTCCCATCCGGACACGGGCGAAGTCTTCAATCTTGTATCTTCATAGTCTTGGAGTCCGGTCGATGATGATAGTCCGGCTATCCGGACTCCCCCTAGTCCAGGACTCCCTCAGTAGCCCCTGAACCAGGCTTCAATGACGATGAGTCCGGTGCGCATATTGTTCGGCATTGCAAGGCGGGTTCCTCCTCCGAATAATTCATAGAAGATTGTGAACACCAGGATAGTGTCTGGCTCTGCAAAACAAATTCCACATGCCACCGTAGAGAGAATAATATGTACACAAGTTCAATCTGCTGACGTATTTTGTGGCATGACGTCACACCACCACCAAGCCTTTACTTGAATCATTTTTTATTATACCACCTCAGCGCGTTTAGCGAAGCGGTTTCCTTGGCACGTCTTGTCGAAGCAGAGATCATGTTCCCCTTATTCCGAGATTCCCATCAATATGGACGTGGGTAACCCAACCGCGCCCGTTGCCATGCCTCCTCTATCGAAGGCGAGTCCCAAACGGTCACGGGGGCGGCTCTTGGTGTTCTCCCTCTTTATAATGGGACCAAGGCTCGTTTCTTTTCTTCAATCCTCAATCGAATCTGCTCCTCGCCCCGAGTTCCAACACCCAGAGCCTCATATTCGAGCGCCTCGGACCTCCAACGATGTCCGGCTCCGACCTACAGGGCCGGTTGATGCCCTCCTCCGTCACGGAAGAGGAGGTGCTAAAGCTGAGAGAAGCCAAGTACCTGACTTACGAGATTTCGCATAGGTTGCCCGCCAAAGGGCAAGTCATTCCCTCTCCCGAGCCCGGCGAAAGCGTCGTGTTCGTGTCCCACCTCCGTCGGGGTTTAGGCTTCCCGATGGATCCTTTTGTGAGAGGGCTCATGTTTTACTATGGGCTGGAATTCCACGACTTGGCTCCGGAGTCCATCCTCCACATCTCGTCATTCATTGTCGTCTGCGAGGCCTTCCTCCGCACTACCCCCACTTCGGTTTGTGGCTCAAAACCTTTAACATGGAGCCGAAGGTGATCGCGGGTCGCCAAGTAGAGTGCAGCGGGGCGGTCGTAAGCAGGAGGGCCGATGCTCCATGGCCCGAGGGCTCTTTCCAAGAGGAGCTCGGCTTGTGGCAACAGGAGTGGTTTTATATTACCGCTCCTAGGGGCAGCAGGCAGAAGCCGCCGCCCATCTTCCGCTCGGGACCTCCACGACGACTGATGTCATGGGCAACCAAGGGCTCAACTGGGGGCCGTCAAAGGACGTGCCCCTATTGCAGGCCGGATTCGAGACCTTCAAGCAAGGGAGATCGATCTGGTCGTGGTGATGCAGGTCATGCTGATTAGGCGTCTTTTGCCCTGCAAACATCGTCCTCTCCGGCTGTGGGAATTCAATCCATAGGGACCACGAATTCTCCAACACTTCATGGGTACGACACCCATGGAGATATACAAATTGTTCTTCAGATCACAAGAGGTGTGTCCGGAATTGACCGAGGACACCGACCTAAGCTGCAGTCGCCCGGATACACAAGTAAGTAGCTCTGTGTCCGGACATACCGTTTGTTTGCATTTCTACGATTTGCCTTTTAACCAATTGTCCTCTGAACAGGAGTGGATAGCGCAAGCAAAAGACACTGATGTCCGCCCCCCTCCGGAGACCGCGCGGATCCGTCTTTGGTGAGGATCTTTGGAGGTTGCGCCTTCAAAAGAAGGCGAAGGGGAAAACAGAGGAACTACCGCCTCTACCAAGGAGGCTTTTGAGAAAGGGGGGGGATCGAGAATCCCTCCTTCCAAGGGGAGAAGAGGACCACTTCTGAAAACCCGGAGGCCAAGGCCTCGAAGAGGGGGAAGAGATCTTCACCAGAGGTTCCTGTGTCCGGGGAGGCCCCGGCCGCACTATCTGCCCTAAGGAATCAGCCCTCCAGCGAGCCATAAGTAGAAAAAAGGGGGGTTCTGCAATAAGAGACATCCCTATTTTTGCTTCGGAGGATAACCAAAGTTTTTACCTTGTAGTTCGGATCTCCGTCCTTCTCAGATGAGCTCGTCTTCGGGGGACCTTCGTCCGGAGATGATGGAGAGCGAGACGCCTCCATCCGCCGCACCATCGGATAGGGCGGACGAACCTGAGGTGTCATCACGGAGGGTATCTCCGAGTCCGGCAGGGCCGAAGAGTTCGGCACCAACTGGTGTGCGGCCGGGGAGCTGAAGGATCTGCTTGAGAGGGCGTCTATCTTAGAAGATCACCGTACATTGATGAGTATGGTGATTGGAAGAATTTCGTCCGCCAAAGGTGGGTTGCATGATGCCGTCAGAAGCTTGCTGGCGGGGTTTGAGGTACGTAAAAATGACATACCTTTTGATAGTTTTACACATAAAGCGCGCCCTGTATGTAGCCCCTGGGACTTGGTAGGTTGTCGAGAGCGACAGTGTGCCCAGGATCAAAATCACAGGTATTGATTTTCGCCTTTCCTATGGAGGTAGCAGATAGTCCGATGGCCAGCCAGACTGATGGAGTTGCCGAACTAAAGCGGCAACTCAACATTGCGGATGCGGACATCGTGCTGGTCAATAAGCGACTTGACGAGTCACAAGGTAGGTTTTTTCTCCGTGGTCACCTAGTAAGGGAGCCGAAGCCCACTCCTTTCAACATGTGTGCTCAATGCAGATGGTGCCGCTCTCAGGAGAGCCTTGGGCGTAACTTGCTCGAGCCAAGGAGCAGGCCGAAGGAGTGATGCGGCTGCCTCGAGGGCGGCCAAGAGCTAGAAGCCGAAGGGCTGCTCCTTTGCCAAGCATGGAGGAGATGGCGAAATGGCCGTGAAGTTGAAAGATGTTACCGACCGCCATGAGGTTCTTGAAAAAAACGCCGAGCGGAGCAAGAAGACTGAGGAAGGCCACCGCCGGCCAAGGATGCCGCTCGCAATGAGGACTATAAAGGAGGAGCTGCGCCAGGCCGGAGATGTTGTGGCTGGCAAGCCCTTTCTGCTGCACAGGAGGTTTACAGATCCGAAGTACGCTCAGCTTGGCGAGTTGTGGGGTCCACAGGATCCTTATATGGACTTAGCGGCGAGTCGGGCAGATCTTTGTTGTGCACTTCCAAGTCAAAAGGATCACGAGACGGAAGAGCTTTTTTGGTCTCAATTCCATAGTCCGGAGCGTTCACTTCCGCTGACCGATCGGTTGGCTGAGTGGGCTGAGCCCAATAGATTGTCCGGACTTGCCATGACGGATATCCTGGCACATGTCTGGCCGGATAGGCCCAAGCCAAAGAGTTATTTTGGCTTATTGCAACAATTCCTTGGGGTGGTGCCGCATATCAAGGCGATGAAGCGGTCGGCTTGCATAGAGGGTGCACGGATGGCCCTCGCCCGTGTGAAGACATACTGGACGGAGATGGATGCCACTGATGTTGCGACCCAGGGTTCGGACGAGAGCCGGTTACCCGCCGAGCACTATTTTCGGGAAGTTCTGCGTGGTGCTCGTGTAATAGAGTCGCAGTGCTCAAAAAATTTCATGTTCAAATGAACTTTATGGTTTGTAAAATGATGTTTATAATATAAGCGCTTTTTGTACTTGTGCGTTCAAGTATTGAAATATCTCTTGTGCGGCCGTTAAGGTATACTTGTGTATAACCTAAAAGATGGCGATCTTGACTTTCACGCACATAGTGCGGGGTGTTCTTGAACCAGCGATTTTCACATTAATCCAACGTCTTGGTCCTATGAAGGAGGTGGTAGCGTAGCAAACGAGGCAACCGGACTATAATGCTTTATCACTTTCACTTAGCCATAGGAGTTGAAGGTGGGGCTACGATATATAGCCCTAGGGCACCACACTCTCGGATTTGGGGCGTGTGTGCTGACGAAAGCGGTCCTTCGCCAAAGCGAAGAATTCTAAACATTCCGAGGTCGATCGAGTGGTTGACCAGTCTCGCTACATCATGACGATCGGTTTTGGCTTTCTCTCTTGAGGTGCTCACCCGGCGAACCGGGCACAATCGCATAGTTCTCCGGTGTCGCGTTAGCCGATGATACGGAACATAAGGCAGCAAAACACAGGAGCCGGGCGAACCCAACATTTGACCAAAGACATGATTCGGAGCTGATGCATATAAGGCCTAACTCAAGATGCCGAACACTCCCTGAGGTGTTTGGTCTTTATGATGATGGGCAGATCAATGCCCTAAGCCCCTAGTGTCCAGGTACACACAAGGTCCTCTGACGCGGCCGATGCCAAAACACCAGCCTCCTCTCTGGTTATGATGAGCAACCAGGGGATGTATAGCAACAAGAGACAGTAAAAAAGGTTTACGCAGGGTCTTAATCTGAAAAGAATCCTTGTAACGGGTCCCTACTGCACGTCTGCGCCTGTGTCTCCGTTGTGCTGTATCCTGGACGGGTGTAACGCGCTGTTCATCTGTAAAAGAGAGTAACTTGGTTTGAAAAGAAATCGTGTGAAAAATGTATTTAAAACAGAGCATGAATAAATGAATAAAGTTGAGCTTTTATTGGCTCCTTATTGCTCATACGCACAACCCCTTGTGAAGTGGTGTGCGGCTAGGGAGCCCCTAGTTTATTTATGCCGGACGCGTCTAGCTGTGTCTGTGGTCTTGAACGACCTTTTAATGAGATGATGCCGCGTGGACCGGGCATTTTAAGTGTCAGAGACGCGTAGTGTGGTATTGCGTTAAAGCGGACAAAAGCTTCACGTCCCAATAGTGCTTGATGGCTACTTTTGAATGGGGCGACATGAAAGATTAGCTTTTCGTGTCGGAAGTTGTTGGGTGACCCAAACACAACTTCTAGTAGTAAGGAGCCCGTGCACTTGGCGTAAGGGCCTGGCGTCACTCCTTTGAAGGAAGTGCGGCTATGGCGAATTTTAGTAAGGTCTGTCCCCAACTTGCGGATTGTGTCCGGATATAGCAGGTTTAAATTGCTGCCGCCATCCACTAGGACTTGTGTAAATTGTAGTCTGTCGATTATAGGATCCAATATTAGAGCATTCCATCCCGCATTTCGAATACTTCTGGAATAGTCCAGGTGGTCGAAAGTAATTGGTTTTGACATCCAATCTCGAGGTTCCGTTGGGGTGGACCGTGCGACACCTACTTTGGTGGGTGCCGCACTGTTGTTCCATATTATCACATGAAGTGAGTTTACTTTTTTGACTTCTTGTGGGAAAGTCTTTTGTTTTCCGGCGCTCTGCTAGTGGGGTTCGTCGTCATCCTCGCTTGGTGCGTCGAGCCCCTTGTGTTCGGCGTTGAGTCAGCCGGACTGTTTGAAGACCCAACAATCCCGGTGGGTGTGATTTGCAGGCTTCCCGGAGGTACTGTGGATTTAACATATCCGATCCAAAATTTTGTTTAGATTGGATAGCTCGTCACTGTTGTCCTTAAGAGACAGTGTTTTATTGTTTGGCCGCGAGCTTTTGAATCCGGCGTTGACCGCCGTGTTCTTTGGGCTTTTTTCTTTATTTCGGCGCTGGTCCTTTCTGCGCCGTGATTTTCCGTTTCCATCTCGATCTCGGATGTACTCGGTCGCTGTTGCTGCATCTTGCTAGCCAGCTATCTTCCCCGCATAAGCGGGTCATGAGGCTTGTTAGCGCGGCCATTGTTCTCGGCTTCTCTTGGCGAGGTGTCACAGCAGCCATTCGTCTCGGACATTATGTTTAAAAGCTGCTAAGGCTTGGCGTCCGGACAATCGACTATTTTGTTCTTTTTGTAAGGAACCTGTTCGAATTTGCTGCCGACTCTCCGGCTGTTGAGTTATGTGACTTAAATCGCTCAGCATCCGAGGGCGGACATAAGTCCCCTGAAAATTTGCTCTAAACGCGTCCTCGAGCTCTTCCCAACTTCCAATGGTATTTTCTGGGAGGCTTTTGAGCCAATGCCGAGCTGGCCCTTTGAGCTTGAGGGGTAGATATTTTATGGCGTGGAGATCATCTCCTCTAGCCATGTGTATGTGCAGGATGTAATCCTCAATCCAGACTCCGGGGTCTGTTGTTCCATCCTATGCCTCTATGTTTACGGGCTTGAACCCCGCTAGGAATTCATGATCCAGCACCTCATCAGTGAAACATAGTGGGTATGCGGCGCCCCTGTATTTAGGTGTGTCGTTATCTTCGAACACTCGGCGTGATGTGTTACTTCCTGGGGCCCTCTTTTTTGGCCCATAAATGGACCTGACCGGGCCATCTGTTTTGCGAGGATCATGTGCCGGCTTGTGTGTGGCGCCGCTTGCCGCTCTTGGCCTGTCATCTGATCGTCTATCCGGCCAGGCGGCCTCTTTGCTTTTTGATTGTGGGGGCTCTATGGCCTCCTCGTCGAATTCGGGCAGCAGCTTGCGCTTCGGGTAGCTCTTTGTGTGGTGGCTATTGCCATATTTGTCTGTGGTCTTGAGTACTTTGCTCCACCTCATTCTGAGTATGTCTTCCGCTGTTTTGAGCTTCCGTTTCTCCTTCTTCAAACTTCTTGTAGTGGCGACAAGCCTTTTCTGAAGGTTCTTATGCTCCGGTGGTGTGTCCGGCGTGAGATCGTCTGGACTGTTGTTTTCGCCGAGGATGAGTTGATTATCCGATTCATCCTGCTCGGATGGTTGCTTGGTTGTATGTTAAATAGCCCACCGTTTTGCCTTTGCTCTATGGCTGGGTCATTATGAGTGCCTTTGTTATCGAGGCGGGACTTGGGGCGGCGCTTGCGTCGCCGTTTTGATTGTTTTTCGGGGGAATTATCCTTCGCCGCGTCCTGTTGTTCCTCGTTATCGTTCCCTTTTGGGGTGTCCACCATATATACATCATGAGTTGAGGTGGCCTTCTAGTGCTCAGTAGGCGCTGGTTGTTGATCGTCTCCGGCATCGTCGTCCATACCGTCGATGTCTTCGGAGTCGTAGACTAGCATGTCGGTTAGATCATCGACAGTGGCTATAAAGTGGGTGGTGGGTGGGCTTTGAATTTTTTCGTCGTCGAGATCCCAACCATCGACCGCAGATTCGGCGAGGCTCTCGATAACGAGAGATACTTTAGCGAATTCAGGATGTCGCCAAAGGGTGAGTGATGAAAGATGTCCGCAACGGTGAACTCCATGATCGACGCCCAATCGGATTCGATTGGCAGGGGCGCAAGAGGTTCTGAGTCATGCAAGGAGTCCGGCACCTCGGAGTCACGAGCTTTGCAAAGGACAAGGTCAGTATTCGGCTCCATCGCCATAGAGATTGCAGCTCCCGAGGCGGTGTCCAGCCACCTGTCCTCGATCTGTGCGGTCGGCTCTGAACTATGGGTCGGAGAGGACTCATGTGCGGCCTCGGGTACTGTCCGGTGGCAGAGCTAAATCATGCCCATCGTGACGGTCTTGGCGGCGCTTCGGCTGTGGCTCGAATCCATCGAATATCAAGTCTTCAGGATGTCGGCCGTGAAGTTTAGGCTTCCAAACCTGACCTGATGGCCAGGGGCGTAGCTTTCGATCTGCTCCAGATGGCCAAGCGAATTAGCCCGCAGTGCAAAGCCGTCGAACACGAAGATTTGTCTGGGGAGAAAAGTCTCACCCTGGACTGCGTCGTTGTTGTTGATTGAAGAAGCCATCACGCCTATCGGTGACAACACAGAGGAACTCTCAATGAAAGCACCAATGCCGGTGTCAAAACCGGTGGATCTCGGGTAGGGGGTCCCGAACTGTGCGTCTAGACGGATGGTAACAGGAGACAAGGGATACAATGTTTTTACCCAGGTTCGGGCCCTCTCGATGGAGGTAAAACCCTACTCCTGCTTGATTGATATTGATGATATGGGTAGTACAAGAGTGGATCTAGCACGAGATCAAGGAGGCTAAACCCTAGAAGCTAGCCTGTGGTATGATTGTTGTAATGGTTGTTTGTCCTACGGACTAAAACCCTCCGGTTTATATAGACACCGGAGAGGGCTAGGGTTACACAGAGTCGGTTACAATGGTAGGAGATCTACATATCCGTATCGCCAAGCTTGCCTTCCACGCCGAGGAAAGTCCCATCCAGACACGGGACGACGTCTTCAATCTTGTATCTTCATAGTCTTGGAGTCCGGCCGATGATGATAGTCCAGCTATCCGGACACCCCCTAGTCCAGGACTCCCTCAACGGGGTAGGGGCTCCAAAAATGTGATCAACGTGGCTCATGATACCATAGATGATACGGGGCTAACCGGTGTAGGCCGATCTTTCACGTTTGGTGTGGGATCCCTCGAAGAACACGATGAACGCGGGGAAGAACGGAGAGAAATCACAAGGGGAAACACTCAAGAATAACTCTAATCACACATCCACTAGACAATCAAACACACAAGATCACAAGGTACATGAACAACAAAGGGAAAGATACAAGGTAAGGTTCATCTCCAAGAGGAGGTCTTGATGATATCCTAGACGGATCTTCCCATGAGGGGGTCTTGATGATATCCCGCAGGATCTTCTCCTAGATGGAGGTCTTGGCCTCCAATGGAGTAGTGGTCTCTCTCTCTCTCAAGAGTAGAGATAGGTAGGAGCAAAGCTCACATACAATTGAGCTATCACTTTGTTAACCCTAGAAAGGAGGTGGAGGTGGTCTATTTATAGTCTAAGCCACGAAGGGGTAAGTGGGAGAGGGATACAAGGCCAAAGGCCCGCGGTTGCGCACAGGCAGGGCGGTAGTACCGGACTCATGGGCGGTAGTACCACTTGAGCGGTAGTACCGCTTGCTTTGGGCGGTAGTACCGCCCTTTCTGGACTGGGCAGGTCCTTCTTCTTCCGTCTTCGCTTCCACGCTTCCCTCGCGGACGGTGTAGGCGTTCCTTGGCGCTTGCACTCCTCCTCGCTGCTTAAGTGAAGCTCAGACAATACCTATGCATGCACACGAGTGGAGTGTCAAGTAGTATACCATCCTCAAAGGGGTCAAGTGAACCCATGTAAAGGAGAAGATTCACCTTTATGTATGAGAAGTAGAGGTCGCACGTGTCACTTGCCAAACGGACTCTTGACATGGTGATGACCGTAGGATGCTCCGCATCAGATTACCTCTTGTGTTCATCTTTGTGTTCTTTTTGTTCTTGTGGTTTCTCTCCTTTTTCCCCCTCCAAGTGTGAAAAGGTCCTTCCTAGGGTTCTACCCTACATAATCTTGGTATCATGAGCCACATTGATTCACATCTTGGAGTCCCTACCTTCCACTTTCTAGCTTGATTTTGTTGTTTTTCGTCCTAACCCAAAAATCCCCACCAAAAATAGCCCCCAAAATTTTTCTTGCAATTTGTTGATCTTGTGAGATTTGGTTGATTTGATCCACGAATTTGGTGTTTGGCAAGTGGATCTACCTTCCCCCACTGGAATTTGGCCAAAAACTTGCAATCAAAACGAAATCAGATCAGTTCATCCACTCTCGGGAGACCCCGTGCACACAGGCCATCGGGACCCCGTGCACACGGGACCCCGTGCACACGGGCCCAACTTACCCCGTGTGCACGGGCTATCCAGGAAGTTTCGGCCATTTTCTTTTTTTCTCATTTTGTTCAACCACCACCTCTTGTGTTCTTTCGCACCATTCCACGTGTTTGTTTGAGTGTTCGGTTGCGATTTCTCTTGTGTCCTAAGGTGTTTCGGCTACATAGGCGCAAGTTGGTATCATCATTGCCACCAATCATCGACTCGGACAACACTTCGGCCTCGACAAGATCATCTTCGACTGTAAGCAAGGACGGTAACCTCGACGACACCTTGTACTCCCTTGCCATTAACTTGATAGCTTCGAGCCATTTTGCGTAGCTTACCCATCGAGACTAGCTTGTTTAGTATTGCCGGGCCACGCCTTAGTGCACCATTTAGTGTTCCATCCATCCCGTGCATTTACTACTTGTTACCTCGTTGTGCGGCTCGTATATAAGGCATCGTGGCATAGTTGAAAAAAAAGAGGAAAAAAAGCTTTTAAGCAAAAGAGAAGAGAAGAAGCAAAGAGCTTATAAGCAATAGCATCGAGCCTTAGCATACGTGCATCATCTTGGTCACCACATACATAAGCATACTTAGGATAGTGAGACGAGTGGATTCTTTATTAGGTTGGTGCACTAGCGTATCTAGCCCATTAGTGCAATCGAGCTAGCGTCTCTCTAGTATCCGTACGACAAGAGATTTACCCGTGATTAGACATCTTCGAGCTCACCCCTTGGTTGTGCGGATCCCATTTATCTTCCGTGTGTGTGTTCCTCGTGTTATCTTGGGAGGTTGATCTATTTGTTTAATTTGCCATTTGTGAATCTTCTCAACTTTATCAACATCTTGACTAACATTTTCTTGAATTATTTGTGCCTTTTCTAACCAAGCTCCTCCACAGACCATTTACTTGTAGGTGTGAAAAAATTCCCGGTACCAATTCCCCTATTGTAAAAGCACATGGGATCGTACTTATTACATCCACAATCTTTGGAAAAGGTAACTTTGGTTTTGTTCTCCCATTTTCGTACTCACCACCACTTTCTTATGATGGATAGGCCTAGCTCCTCTACCAACCCACTCTTCATCGAGCAAGACGACGACATGTCATCCTTCGTCACCAAGAGCCACCTCTTTGGTGCACAATGAGCGCTACATCAAGAGCAACAAGCAATGAACGACCGCATCGACAACCTCGCCACCGACTTGCGACTCTCCGAGCAACGTACACGAGACTACTTCGACAACACGCTCGATGCGCACAAGCAAGAGAACGATGCAAGAATGGACGAGATCCGCGCTTTGTTGGTCAACCAGCCTCCTTCAACTTCTTCCTACTCAAGACGGAGCCACTCAAGTCGACACTCCAACGACACCTTCTCCGGCTCAAGTACACCGTCATCGACCATTCTTCGATGAGCCGCGCGTCAAGACTGTCATGCTTCTCGCAACCCTCTACACGTCAAGCATTCACAAGAGCAAGTCGATGAGCAAGTTCCTCGTCCTCAATCAAACCAAGTCGCTTTTGCTCAAGCTCAAGAACGACAACGACTACGGCACCAAGAGGAAGAATGAGCGCGCCTACACCAAGAGGAAGAAGACACCGAGGCTCAACGTCTTCAACAACAACAACGAGAAGCACAAGCTCTTGAGGTGGAACATGCCCTTCAAGAATCAAGTTGAGCCATCGCCAACCGCAATCGCGAACGGCGCAATAAAGAGGAAGCTCTTCGAGAAGAAATCCAAGAGAGGAACTACCAATCACGTGTGCATCGTCAAGCTCCACCTCAACCTCAAATTCAACAAGAGCAAGTTGATCATGGACTTCCTCCACGCCAAGAGCGACACCAAGTGTAACAAGTGCTTCAAGACCCTCCTCCACGCCAAGAGCGACATCATGAGGAATGAGCATTCGAGGACTTTCCAAGGCAAGAGCGATATCGCAACCGCTATCAAGATGAAGAGCAACGCTATGGAAAACTCAAATTCACAATGCCCAAGTTCAATGGAAGCAATGATCCGGAAGAATACCTCTCATGGGCATTGAAGGTCGACAAAATCTTTCGTTTGCACAACTATGAGGAAGAGAAGAAGATCGCAATGGCATCACTTGAGTTCCAAGACTATGTGCTCATATGGTGGGAACAAGTCCTTGAGCGCCGAGAAGCAAGAGGTGACCCTCCAATCACTACTTGGGCTCAAATGAAGGATGTCATGCGAGCACGATTTGTGCCCACCTACTACAACCGTAACCTCTTCAAGAAGCTACAACTCCTCAAGCAAGGAACAAAGAGTGTTGAAGAATACTACAAGGAAATGGAGATAGCCATGATTCGAGCCAATGTCAAGGAAGATGATGAGCAAACAATGGCACGATTCTTGAATGGACTCAATCATCCCATCAAGAAGATCGCCGACTTCCAACCCTATTCCAACGTCGTCGAGCTCGTGCATGAAGCGACCAAGGCGGAATGCCAAGTGCAAGATGACTTCAAGTACGCCAAGTACTCATCCAAGACATACGGCTTCTCCAACAATCAAGCTTCAACAACTCCTCCAACATCTACATCAACCAAGCTTTCTCCAAGCATCGACGACAAGACAACCTACAAGAAACCTTCGTCAAGTTCAAGTCATCTTCCTCCTACTACAAGCAACTACAAGCCGCGTGCTTCTTCTTCTACTCTGACCGATGAGACCGTCAAGACAAGTTCAATCAAGTGCTTCACATGTGGCGGCCAAGGCCACAAGTGCTTCCAATGCACCAACAAGCGCATCATGAGTGAAGATGAACTGGAAGCTTTTGAGAAAGTGGCCATGCACCGTCGCGTGAACAAGGATGAAGATGATCAAGTCTTTTGTGATGAAGATACGAGCCCCGCTCTCGTTGTCTCCAAGATCTTGACACTTCAACATCAACAAGAAGAAGACCAGCGATGCCATATCTTCCACACCAAGGCAGGCATCAATGGAAGGTCCGTCAAAGTCATCATCGATGGAGCTAGTTGCCACAACTTGGCAAGTGAAGAACTATGCTCCAAGCTTCAATTGGTCAAGAGGAAGCACCCGCACCCCTACAAGGTTCAATGGCTAAGTGACTCCGGCACTATACGAGTTGAGCATACAGTCCAAGTCTCTTTCAAAATTGGTGCACATGAGGACACTTTGGAGTGTTATGTGGTCCAAATGACCGTTTGCCGCCTCCTTCTTGGTCGACCATGGCAATTCGACCGTGGTGTCATCCACAATGGGCGTACCAATCACTATAGCTTCAAGATGAAAGGGAAGCAATATGTGCTACGACCTATGTCTCCTGGTCAAGTGATAGCCGACAAGCAAGCCACCCACCATAGAGAGAAGAGTGAGAAAGTGAGCCAACCAAACATGAGTGAGAGCAACAAGCCAAACTTGAGCGCCTCTTCGCCTTGAAAGAAAAACATCATACTCTTTGCCACAAAAAGTGAGATGAGAGAAGTGTGTGAGAACCCGTCGAGTGTGATGCACTTTGTCCTTGTGTGCAAGGATGGAGAACCAAGAACTAACACCACTCATGAGCTACCTTTGGTGTTTTAATCTCTTTTGCAGGAATTTCAAGATGTTTTCCCCAATGAGCTACCTCCGGGTCTACCTCCTCTATGATGCATTGAGCATCGAATCAACCTCATTACCGGAGTGCCACTTCCAAACAAAGCTCCATACCGTGTCAATCCTGAAGAAACCAAGGAGATTCAACAGCAATGTAACATCCCAAAATTATAAATTTTGGAATGTTATAATAAATAGATAGTTTTGATTGATTGTTTGATTGCTTGTGTGAAATTGAGTGATTCAAAAAATTTGAAGGTTAAATGAGAGGGAATAAAAGGACTTTCCCAAACTTTCATTTTCTTTTCTGATCTTCGTGAAATTGAGTGATATGAAATATGAGTTGGGAGTTTAAAAAAAATTAAATTCAAAGTTCTTTTGAATTTATTTTCCAATTTGGTGTTATTTGAGTTTTATTCAAATTATTTTTCTCCAAAAATAAAATATATGGAAAATAGGGTAACATGATTCCCTACATCAGAAAATTTGGAGAGAAATAAATTTGAAACCATTTTGGTATTTTCAAAATGATTTTTTTGGGTTTTAAATAGGTCAGTAGCACTCTTTGAATTATCTGAATTTGTGTGGATTTTATTTAATGTTAAAAAAATGTCCATGCTGTAGAAAATATTTTTTTGAACATTTTGGTATATTATATGTCTGTATAATATTTTCATTTATTTCGCTGTTATTTTTGTTTCTCTAAAAAAAATGATTTAAAAAAAATCCCTCGGACGACTGGGCCGGCCCAGCCAAAGCCAGCCTCGGACGACTGGAGGCGCTGCCGGTTTTTCCCGGCCGAACCACCAAACCGGTATAACCCTCCCTGGTCCGGTTTAATTTGAGTTTTCTTTGGTTTTTCATTTAACGCCGGTTTTATATTTTAGTTAGGTTATTTAGCAGACGTTCGTTAGTTAGGGTTCGTAGCGAGCGGTTTTCGTTCGTTAGCGTTCGTTAGCGAACGTTCGTTATATAGCCTTTTCGTTTTATTTGCCAGGGACCCGTCTATGATTAAAATTTTACAGATTAGCCCCTAGAGTTTTCAGATCAGTCCCTGTACTTCAAACGATCACAACTTTTTGCTAGTTTATCCAAATCCAACGAAACCAACGCCTACTTCTTCGTTATGATCTCCTCTATCCAGTAAAACAACTTAAACATGTTTTTGAAAGTTTAAAACTTGAATTAGATCAGATTTGATTTGAACTTCGTTTGTTCGTAACTTGAGTTCTAAAACTCCGTTTGAGTTGATTCTTTTTGCAAATCGAAGCTCTTGAACTAAACTTTCTGATAAGGCCAAATACACATAGTTTTGGTACTGTTAGAAATTGTTTTATGCTGCAAGAGTCATTTGTTTGGTTTTGATGTTTTCCGAATCTTACTCTTCGTTCTCTTTCCGATCTTTTGAGTGATTGCTTATGTGTGGTTACTATTGCTTGATCACGATAGATTGACCGGAGTGTGACGAGTAGAACTATCAAGAGTTTTGAGTGCGAATCATCTTCATCAACATTGCAGGCAAGTTCACACTTTGATCATATCTCTTTCATACCCAGTTTTTATTGATTAGATCAATCCTCAAACATTGCATGATTAGGATCTAATTAAATTGTGGGATGGGAAGTAGATGAGGTAGTACCTATTACCTATTTTACTTATGAAACCTTTGGGAGTTACTCTACGTTGCTTATTATGCCATGCTATGCTAGTAGACGTGGATTGGGTGAGTGATATCCATGACAGATGTGAGTTTGTTAATTTTAATGGTTTACTTAAGGTGGCAACTTAAACACACATCTGGGTGGATTGAGGCACCTGGGGTTTCCAGGACTTGCCTCTTTTTCTTTTGGACCGCCACCCAGGCTCAAAGGAATCATGAGATTATTCATGCTAGAAACTTCCGTGTGCAGCCACAAGCCATTATGGGCTCTGGCATAGTTGACTAAGTCGTGCGAACTCTTATAGTGGTAGACTAGCAGATGTAGGGGATGTAGGTGTACCGGTCTACCCATCGTAAGATGCTAGCGCTTGTGAAAGACTATATCTCGGTCATCCGTTTCTCAAACACAATGTAGTGCGAGAAACCAAACGGAGGCGATCGAGTCTTGTGGGGAAAAGTGCGCAAACCTCTGCAGAGTGTACAAACTAATCATGATTAGCCGTGTCCCCGGTTATGGACATCTTAAGTATCTAGTACTTGATTTTCCTGTGAATCTCATCATGTTACTTTAATTAAAATTGTTGGGTTTTAATGAGTACTTTTTAATTGGGATTGACAATGCTGTCAACCATTCTCAATGTTTAACAACCACCATGTTAGTTAAATAAATTTATTCCTTTGTAGTAGGGAAAAATTGGCTTTTCGCAAGAACATTATAACCGTAGAGCTTTTCCACTAGCCATATATGCATATAGTGATAGCCTTTATTTCATCATTGCTCTATGGTGTGAATTTGCCAGTACATTCAATGTACTGACCCTCTGTGGCTGCAACGTCTCATGTTGCAGGATCTTACGACGAGTAAGTGATACGTTAGGGTTATGATTTCCTATACTCAACTTTGCCGTTGGTGTTGATGGGTGAGGGGGTGTCCGGATAGCCGGACTATCAATATCCGCCGGACTCCCAGACTACGAAGATAGAAGATTGAAGACTCCGGCTCGTGTCCGGAAGGTACTTTACTTGGCGTGGAAGGCAAGCTTGGCAATCGGATATGTAGATCTCCGCCATTGTAACCGACTCTGTAACCCTAGCCTCTCCGGTGTCTATATAAACCGGAGGGTCAGTAGTCCATAGGACACAACATTACATCTCAACAATCATACCATAGGCTAGCTTCTAGGGTTTAGCCTCATTGATCTCGTGGTAGATCCACTCTTGTACTACCCATATCATCAATATTAATCAAGCAGGGCGTAGGGTATTACCTCCATCGAGAGGGCCGAACACAGGTAAAAACATTGTGTCCCTCGTCTCTGTTACCATCCGCCTAGACGCACGCTTTGGGACCCCTACCCGAGATCCGCCGGTTTTGACACCGACATTGGTGCTTTCATTGAGAGTTCCTCTGTGTCGTCACCAATAGGCTCGATGGCATCTTCAACCTTCAACGCTGTCCAGGGTGAGACTTTTCTCCCGGACAGATCTTCAGATTCGGCGGCTTTGTCTGCGGGCCAATTCTCTTGGCCATCCGAGCGAATCGAAGTTACGCCCGGCCGTCGGTCGATTCGAAGCCTAAACTTCACGGCCGATGACCACGGAGACTTGATCTTGACGGGCTCGAGCCACGACCAAGCGCCACCTTTGCGACGATGGGCATGATCTAGCTCTGCCGCGAGCAGTGCTTTGGTGGCGCTTTTCGAATCGCTCGGCTACTTACCCGGGCCGATTGCCCATGATGAGGGTCGGTGGATAGACGCGCGCCCGGGGCTTCAACATCTATGGCGATGGGCGAATACCAATTTTGTCCTTGCGAAACTCATGATCCCGAGGCGCGGACTCCTCGCCGGACTCGAGCCTCCCGCGCCCCGCCAATTAAGCGATTAGGCGCGGTTATGGAATTCACCGCGCGGACATCTTTCAACACTTCGCCTTTTGGCGATATCTTGAATTCTCTGAAGCATCTCTCGCTATCGGAGAATCTGGCGGACTATGGCGGGGCGGTTGGAGTTCGGACGACGAAGAAATTGAGCCCACCCACCACCCACTTTGTAGCCACCGCCGAGGATCTAACCGACATGCTAGACTACGACTCCGAGGACATCGGCGCTATGGACGATGATGCCGAGACGATCGAGACCAGTGCCCCACGGACACCGGAAGGCCACCTCGTCATCTGACGTCTACATGGTGGATACCCCAAAAGAAGGGATGGCGAGAAAGCGGCGGAGGAAGATTCTCTAAAGAAGCAACCCAAGCGCCGACGGCGCGCTCTAAATCCCGCCACAACAAGAATGGAGAATCCGGCATGGGAGATAATAACACTCCGGAGAGTGCGAAGAAAAACCCTCCAAAGAAGACTCATCAAGGAGGATGTAGAAGCAAGCGCATCTAAAGGGCGGCGAAGAAAAGGTTGAGGATCACAACTATGTACCTCCCTCCGAGGACGAATCAAGCCCGATGACGACGAACTCGAAGAGCCCGTTGAACAAGATCTTTGCAAACGCAGCTCATCGCTACTGACAAGAAGCTGAAGGAGGAAAAGCGGAAGCTCAACACAGCGGAAGACGCGCTCCGGATAAGATGGAGCAAAGTGCTCAAAACCGTGAACAAACAAGGCAACAGCCACCAACCGAAGAGCTACCCGCGCAAGCTGCTCCTGCACCGACGAAGAGGCCATAAAGCCTCCACCGTCAAATGGCCCAGCCAGTCCATCTATGGACCCAAAAGGAAAGCCCCAATAAGCAAAGGAACACGTCAAGTGTCCGACGACAATGACACGCATACAAATGCAGGGCGCCAGACACCCACTATGCTTCACAGACGAAGTCTTTGGAACATGAATTCAAAGAGGCTTAAACCCATCAACATAGAAGCCTACGATGGAACAACGCACCACAGAGTGCGGATAGAAGACTATATCTGCATATACATATGGCGGAGGAGACGATCTCCACGCCATAAAATATCTACCCTCAAGCTCAAAGGGCCAGCTCGTCATTCGCTCAAAAGCCTCCCGAAAACATGTTGGAAGTTGGGAAGAGCTCGAGGAAGCGTTTAGAGCAAATTTTCAAGGGACTTATGTCCGCCTTCGGATCTGATTTACCTAAGTCATATAACTCAACAGCCGGAGAGTCGTGCGGAAATGCAGAACAGGTTCCTTACCAAAAGAACCAAATAGTCGATTGTCCGGACGCTTGAAGCCTTAGCAGCTTTTAAGCACAATGTCCGAGACGAATGGCTCGCCAGACACCTCGGTCAAGAGAAACCGAGGACAATGACCGCATTAACAAGCCTCATGACCCGCTTTTGCGAGAGAGGACAGCTGGTTGGCAAGAAGCACACCAACGACCCAAGTACATCCGAGATAAGAGATGGAAAGCGGAAAATCACGGCGCGAAAAAGATCGGCGCGGAATAAAGAGAAAAGCCCAAAGAGCACGGCGATCAATGCGGATTTAAAAGCTCACGGCCAATAATAAAGCTCAACCCATCAAGGACGACAATGACAACCGTCTAATCTACACAAAATCTCGGGTCGGATCTCAAATCCACAGTACCCGGAAAGCTCGCAAATCACACCCACAGGATTGTTGGGTTTTCAAACAGTTCGACCGACTAAACGCCGAGCGCAAGGGGCTCGGCGCGTCAGCGAAGAAGATAAACCCGCCACGAGGCACCGAAAACAAAAGACTTCCCACAAGGGGTCAAAGCGATAAACTCACTTCATGTGAGGACACGGAAACACAAGTCGCGGCACTTTCTAAAAGAGCTTCGCACGGTCCGCCCCCATAAACCATAGAGATTGGATATCAAAACCAATCACTTTCGACCACCGGATTATTCCAAAAGTGTTGAACCGCGGGGCGGACTCCCGATATTGAATCCGACAATAGACGGACTACAATTCACAAACGTCCTAATGGACGGAGGCAGTGACTTAAACCTGCTATATTCAAGCACAATCCGTTGGATGGGGATAGACCCTACCAAAATTCGACACAGCCGCACTTCCTTTAAAGGAGTTACGCCCGGCCCTTACGCCAAGTGCACAGGCTCGATATTACTCGAAGTCGTGTTCGGATCACCGAACAATTTCCGACGAGAAAAGTTAATTTTCCATATCGTCCCATTTAAAAGTGAACATCAAGCACTATTAGGACGAACGGCTTTTGTCCGCTTCAACGCCACACCGCATTACGCGTCTCTTACACTTAAGATGCCGGTCCACATGGCACCATTTCAGTCGAGGTCACTTAAAGACCCCGGATTCGGATAGACGAATCCGGACTCGATAAACTAGGGGCTCCCTAGCCGCATACCCTTTCACAAGGGGCTGCGCGACGACTAACACGGTTTCATATAAACCTAACCTTAATTATTTAGGCTTATTCTTTTGCATTATTTTCGCATTTAACTGTTTTTGAAATGTTCCTCTCTTTTCTACAGATGCACAACGTGCGTACCGCCGAGTGATAACGGCACAACGGAGACACAGCGCAGCGTGCGGAGGGACCCGTCGCAAGGATTCTTTTCAGATTAAGACCCTACGTAGACCTTTTTATTACTATCTCTTGTTGCTAAATCGGGCTCGGCTTCTTCCTATAGCCGAGGCGGAACCTGACGATTTGGCATTGGCCGCGTCAGAAGACAATGCCCGTACCTGGACACAAGGGGCTTAGGGTATAATTCTGCCCGTTATCATAAAGTCCGAACACCTAAGGGAGTGTTCGGCGTCTCAAGTTGGGCACTATATGCATCAGCTCCGAATCATGTCTTTGGTCAAATGTTGGGTTTGCCCGCTCTGTGTTTTTGCTGCCTTCGTTCAGTATCACCCGCTAACGCACCACTGAGAACTCTGCGATTGTGCCCAGTTAATTTGGTGAGCACCTCGATGAAAGCCGCCAGTGACCGGTCATGATATAGCGAGAGTCAGTCACCACTTGATCGACTACGGAATGTTTAGAATTCCCGCTTTGTGAAGGGCGCTTCGGTCGAGCACATACGCACTCGAATCCGGAGATGTGCGGTGCCATTAGGGGCTATGTCGTAGCCCCACCCTCGAGCTCCATTGGCTAAGTGAAAGAGATAAAGCATTATAGTCCGGATTGCCTCGTTAAGCTCGCTACCACCTCCTTATAACAGGACCAAGGCGTCGGATTAAAGTGTGAAAAGCGCTATTTTGCGAACACCCCAAACCTTGTGCAAGGGGTGAAGCCAAGATCTGCATCTTTCGGGTTATACACAAGTATCGTAACGGCCGCAAGGAGAAGCATTACTACTTGGAAGCACAAGTATAAAAAGCATTCATACAATAATCATTCATAAAAAGTTAATGCGTTTAATTGAGCGTTACATTCTTGAAACGCGCGACTCTATTATCTGACGCCGCGCATAACTTCCCGAAATAATGTTGGCGGGAAGCCGGTTCCCATCGAACCACAGGCGAAGAAGCTTCATCTCCTTGATATGCGGCACCGCCCCAAGGAACTGCTGCGATGAGCCAAAATAGCTCGTCGCCTTGGACCTCTCTCGCCACACATAGGCCACGATGTCGATCATAGCCAGCCAGACAGTCTATTCAGTTCGCCCATTCGCCAACTCCGTCCGACAATGGAAGAGGGCGATCCGGACTGTGGAATTGAGTCAATATAACTCTTCCACCTCGTGATCCCCCGGCTCGAAAGTGCTTAACGGCGTCCGCACTTTTCGCAGCCAAGTCCATGTAAGGATCCTCCGAACTCCTTTGCTTTTCAAATTGGGCATACCGCATCCATAAACCGGGCGCGATAAGAAACGGCACTGCCGCCGTGATTTCTCCGGCTTGCGCAGCTCCTCCCCATAGCCCGCATTGCGAGCGGGTATCCTTGGTCTCGGCGGTGGCCTTCTTGGTCTTCCCGCTCCAATAGGCGCTCCTTTTCAAGAGCCTCGCTTCGATCGGTAGCATCCTTTAATTTCTTGGCCAATCCGCCACCTCCGCCCTTAGGCAAGGTCGCAGCCTTTTCACCCTTCAACTCCTCGGCGCCCTCGTGGCAGCCGCGCGCTCCTTCGGGCTTATTCCTTGGCTTGTACAAGCTCGGCCCGAAGTCTCTCCACAGCAGCAGCACTGTCTGCATAAACATCATATAACTTATCAGAGGAGGGCTTTAACCCACTCAACAAAGCGACTATGGAGAATTTATTTACCTTGCGACTCATCAAGTCGCTGATTGACAAGTGCTATGTCGAGATCGCCATCTCCATTCCGACTTCGCCAAGAACCGATCGATCCGGCTAGCCCGGACTATCCGCCACCATGTCGAGCGGCGATATTTATTACCTGAGATATTTAGATTTTCGATCCTCGGCACGTTGTCGTCTTCGACAACCTACCGAGTCTCAGGGGCTACTATCTATATAGGGCGCATCTTTTATATGCACAACTATTAAAAAGCAAAGGGGTATGCTATTTTCGCATACCTCAAATCCTGCCAGCAAGCTCATGGCAGCATCACGCAATCCGCTTTCAACGGACGAAATCCTTCCAACCACCGTACGCATTAACGCGCGGTGATCTTCTGAAATGGACGCCCTCTCAAGCAAACTCTTGATTCTCGGCCGGCTCGGTGGGTGTTGAACTCTTGACCCCTCCGGACTCGGGGCGCCCTCCGTGGCGACACTTGGGCTCGCTTTGCCTCATATGGCGGCGCGTCGGACGGAGGCGTGTCGCTCTCCATCATCTCCTAAGAAGATCCCCGAGGACGAACTCATCTCGAGGCAGTGCAGATCCGAATCTGCGATATAAATATTTTGGTTACCCTCTTGAAGCATAAGCGAAAGTACTTTTTATTAAACTTCCTCTTTCATACTCACGGCTCGTTGGAGGCTGGTCCTTGGGCGATGATTGCGCGTCCGGATTCTTTCCGGACGCGGACCTTCGTGGGGATTTCTTCCCACGCTTAGGGGTGGGGCCTCCGGATCCTCGAGGCGGTCCTCTTTTCCCCAAGAAGGAGGGATCCTTGGTTCCCTCCTCTTGATCGCCCTTGGACGAAGTATTAGCTCCTTTATCTCCCCGTCGCCCCCCTCGTGGGCGCAACCTCCAACATTCGACCAGCCACGGGCTCCGGTGCGGTCTCTGGGAGGGGCGGACACCTTATCGGCCTTGATCGCGCCACCCATTCTGTAAAGAATAAACAGGTCGAGATGATCTTTTGAAAGGCATACAAGTAGAATATCCGAGCTCGGAGCCATTTACTCCGAGTATCCGGCGATCGCGTCTTAAGCCCGCATCCTCGGCGAATCCGGACCGCCACTTGCGGTCCGAAGAACAGCTCAGACATCTCCAAGGGTGTCGCACCCATGAAATCTTTGGAGGATCGAGGTCCTCGGATTGAACTCCCATAAGCGGAGAGGGCGGCGTTTGCGGGTAGGAGGTGTCTAGTTAGCATGACTGCATCACCTAGACCAGATCGATATCCCTTGTTTGGAGGTCCCGAATCCGGCCTGCGGTCTGCGGCACATCCTGGGCGGCCCCAGTTGAGCCCTTGGTTGACCCACGACATCGATTCTTGTGGAGGTCCCAGGCGGAAGGAGGCGGCGGCTTCTTCTTGCCCTTGGAGCGATGATGTAGAACCACTCCTGCTGCCACAATCCCGTTCCTCTTGGAAGGAACCTTCAAGCCACGGGCATCGACCTTCTTGCTTATAGTCGCCCGCACACTCCGCTTGCGCCCCGATCATCTTGGCTCCACCTTGAATGTTTTCAGCCACATGCCGAAGTGGGGGATGACGCGGAGAAAGGCTTCGCAGACGATAATGAATGCGGAGATATGGAGGATAGACTCTGGAGCCAAGTCGTGGAAGTCCAGCCCGTAGTAGAACAGTAGCCCCCTCACGAAAGGATCCGTCGGGAAGCCTAATCCCCGGCGGAGGTGAGATCTTAAAACAGCGATTCGCCGGGCTCGAGGCTGGCACGGCCTGCCTGGGGCAGAGCAACCTGTCTTGAAACTTCATAGGCCGTGCTTGGCCTCACGCAACTTCAATATGTCCTCTGTGGACGGAGGAGGGCATCCACCGCCCCGAGGTCGGAGCGGGACATTGCTACAGATCCGGCGCTCGAGTCCAAGCTCTTGGTGTTGGAACCGGAGCGGGAAAGATTCGATCACGAGGTTAAAAGACAAGGATGTGCCTTGGTCCTCTTATAAAGGGGGAAATAACACCAAGGGCCGTCTCGTGACTGTTCGAGATTCCCCTTCGATAGAGGCGTGGCGGCGGGAACGGTTGGGTTACCCACGCACGTATTGATGAGGATCCCGGAATAAAGGGAACACGATCTCGCTTGACGGGGCGTGCCAAGGAAGCCGCCGCTAAACATGCTTTGGCGGAACAATAAAAACGATTCAAGCGAGGGCTTGGCAGCGGTGTGACATCACGCTGCGTGTCGTCGTGATTGAATTAAGTGTGTATTTTATTCTCTCGTTGGAATGTGGAAATTATTTTGCGATCTTGGGACACTATCCCGGTGTTCATTATCTTCTCTGGATTATTCAAGGGAGGAACCCGCCTTGCAATGCCGAACATTATGCACGCCGGACTTATCGTCATTGAAGAAAGGGTTCGGGGCTACTCGAGGAGTCTGGACTAGGGGTGTCTGGATAGCGGACTATCAATATCCGCCGGACTCCCGGACTACGAAGATAGAAGATTGAAGACTCGGCTCGTGTCCCAAGGTACTTTACTTGGCGTGGAAGGCAAGCTTGGCAATCTGGATATGTAGATCTCCGCCATTGTAACCGACTCTGTGTAACCCTAGCCTCTCCAGTGTCTATATAAACCGGAGGGCTGTAGTCCGTAGGACACAACATTACATCTCAACAATCATACCATAGGCTAGCTTCTAGGGTTTAGCCTCATTGATCTCGTGGTAGATCCACTCTTGTACTACCCATATTATCAATATTAATCAAGCGGGGCGTAGGGTATTACCTCCATCGAGAGGGCTCAACACAGGTAAAACATTGTGTCCCTCGTCTCCTGTTACCATCCGCCTAGACGCACAGTTCGGGACCCCCTACCCGAGATCCGCCGATTTTGACACCGACAATGGGAATCCACAACCTTGTTGCTTCCGCTATTTTGGATTGAGGTAATAGTATTTACGTTATTTTATACATGTGATTTACCTCTGTTATAAATCCTTGAGTATTGTGTGTGTCAGCATACCGATCCAGGGATGACACGTAAGCACAGAGACTTGACCGTCTGAGGTCGGGTCGCTACAAGATGGTATCAGAGCAATGTTGCTGTAGGACGTGACCCTAGAAACTGGCAAGCCCTTAGGAAAGATTTTTCTCTACTACTTCATTTTCAAAAAGATCTTTTACCTCTCTTCTCTTTTGAGCTTATTCAAATATTCCCTTTAGTGAGACTATACCCCTTTTCCCCTTTTGACCCCTCGAAGATTCGACTGATGAGACCACTCCAAGGATTACAAGATATCGGACAAATAAGACCATTCGGAATGACGAGGATTTTAGTATACATTATGATAATGGAAACTACAACTATTGAAGACTCTGAAGACTAGGAGAATTTGAAGGCTCTGAAGAATTCCCATATTTTTATGACCAAGGAAGGCTACACTTATGAAACTTGGCAAACTATGGAAGTTGTCAATACCTGAGATCAAGGTGTATCGAAGAAAGACCTGAGCATGGAGCATTAGAAGTCAAAGTTTTGTCAAGAAAACCCTAAGGCAGGAGATATCAACTATGGAACGATAGCTCATGGGAATAACAAGAGCAGAAACATGGACATTCATGATGTTATCGTTCGCCTATGCTATTGTCACCACGCAGAGTTAAGCATGCAGATGCATGGAAATATTGGATGATAGAAGGCTGATGGAGCATCTGTCAGCAAAGAATGCAGCTTTAACCTTAGCTGGTGTATTACTAGGATTTGGAGTGTTACATCAAGAAGTTTAAGATGGACATGCAGGAAGTCATATTTGACAAGGAGGCAATTCGTGAAGAACTCAGGAAACTAGAAGCAGAAAGTAGCCAAGCTGGAGGAGCAAAACCTCGAGATACCTGAGGTTCGTCAGGAACTAAAGTACAGTAGGGCACGGTTCATGCCAAGGATGTTGAAACCCAGAAGTTTGGAATACAACTCCAGGAGTACTAAAGGACGCCATGATAGACTTTGCGTCAACAGAGATAATTTGGCAAAAGAACTTGAGAAGGACAAGCATGATCGGAAGAAGCTACCAGAGACATGAACAAGACTTGAAGAGTTTGGTGATGTTGAGATCTATAGACCATTAGAAGACCCAACCCCTGTGATATATTTACGATAGATGCGACGATTGTGAGCTGTCATTTGTTTGTTGTTTTTTCGACAGCCACAATAAAATCTGTCTTTTCAAAACTTTTGTTTGTATTGTGTGCATCCCTCTCGATCTCTCTTATCCCACCCCAAAACCCATGGACCCAATAGAGGATGAATGGAGATGAGCTTATATTTTCCGGACCGATGAGTCAATTGGAGTTGGACCAATGGATTCAGAACATGGAGGATCACATGAAGAATAACTCTATAGTCGGAAATGATATGACCCAGCATGCTCTTCAGAGTTTTTGAAAGAGGTGTTGCTACTTGGTGGAGGATGTACCAAACCATTAATGGATGGCAAGGAGTAACCACTTGGGGAGAATTTAAGTTGACTTTGCTAAAGTCTCATTTTGTGTCCCAGAAGTTGAAGCCTTATGGAAGTGATATGAAGAAACCTTGAGCATACATGCTTTGTGGATAAATAGGACACAACCATAACGAAAGCAAGGACGAATACCCTCATAAGCGGGGGATTACCAAAATGAGTTAGCAGAGAATCTCAAGGAACTTCGGTTGGAGAATGTTCCCAAAGGTTTTGTTGCAGCAATGGAAGTTCAGTCTACATTGTTGGGAAAGATTCATGAAGCTCAGAAGGATGACAAAGAGATTGCCGAGATAAAAGAGAGGATAAGCAAAGGAAAGGCCAAAGGTTTTCTTAAGGATGAGCAAGACACCTTATGGTTCGAGGACCATGTATATGTTCCCAATAATGCAATGATCAGGAAGTAAATACTTCAAGAGGCTCATGACTCACCATACTCGATTCGCCCTAGAAACACCAAGATGTATTTGGATTTGAAGGAGTGTTTCTGGTGGACTGGTATGAAGAAGGATATTATGGAGTATGTAGTCGCAGGTGATGTATGCCAGAGAGAGTAAAAGCAGAGCATCAGAAGCCAGCAGGATTACTAGAGCCTATGCCGATATCCGAACGGAAGAGGGATAAGCTTGGCATGGATTTCATTACCAAATTTCCCAGAACCCGATTGGGATATGATTCTATCTGGGTAGTAGTTGATTCGCTTGACCAAAGTGGCTCACTTTATCCCAGTGAAAACCACCTATACAAGTGCGAAGTTGGCCAAGATATATTTGACCAGGATCGTATGTCTGCATGGAGTTCCGAGGACCATCGTATCAGATAGAGGAACACGTTTTACCTCAAAGTTTTGGAATCAGCTGCACCAGACTTTGGGTACTAGGCTAGAGTTCAGTAGAGCCTTTCATCCGCAGACACATGGATATACCGAGAGAGTCAATGAGATTCTGGAGAACATGTTGAGATCGTGTGTGCTAGATTATGGACCTAGTAGTGATGATAATCTACCTTACGTGGAGTTCTCATTTAACAACAGTTACCTAGCCAGTTTGAAGATGGCCCTTTAAAGCTTTTTATGGGAGAAGGAGCCAGACATCGTTGATGTGGGATGAAGTTGGAGACCGTCAGTTGTTTGGACCAAATGTGATCAAGGATTCAGAAGAGAATGTTAAGTTGATTTGAGATAGACTCAAGGTAGCTCAGTCCAGGTAGAAGAGTTATGCAGACTCAAAAATGCAAGGAGGTAGTCTATGAAATTGGAGACAGAGCATTTCTTCATGTGTCCCCTCTGCGAGGAGTTAAACGATTTGGAATTAAGGAAAGTTTGCCCCGAGATTTGTAGGACCATACCGAGTTTTGGAGCGTATGGGAGAAGTGGCCAACAAGTTGGAGTCACCCGAAGGACTATCAGGAGCTCATGATGTGTTTCACGTTTTCCAGTTGAAAAGTGCCATGTAGAGATGGCCAATATTCCCTTGTAAGGACACTTGACCCCTGGAAAGGATAATGATGTTCCATAGAGTGGACTTCATAAGTATGAGTTTTATCTCGATATGTTGGATACACCAAGAATATGAAGAGATGAAGTACCATTGGATATAAAGGCGTTATGATAATATGGAGCAATTGTAACTCCATGATGAGTCTGAGTACTCACGTCTTAGTTTGGTGCAAATAGAAGGAATGAAGACAGTACAATTGGATGGATTTAAGAAATGCTAGGAAGTTGGATGTTGGAATAATGGTCAGTTGCCCCAATGATGAGTTCAAGGTTTACAAGTGATGAGATGGGCCATAATCCACAGGCCCAGGACCTGCCAAGAAACAAGCACACTCTTGCTGAAGGAAAACCTCTGGAGGATATGCCTTTACCCACCGACGATTTTGTAGGAGTTTACGCAAAACCTGAGAGTTGTTTAAGGAACGATAGATGTTTGTTAGGCTTGCAGAATCAATGGATTTATCCGAACTTGGTTCGTCGACAAGAGAAATTCTGCAATGCTTGTGAGGATGACCGAGTGTTAGAATGGGACATTCGCTAAACCATATACAAGATAATGATTTGGGTGAGTGATGGATTGATCACCATGCCGACTTACTCTTATTATTCGCCTTGCTATATGGGATGGTAAATCTGAGTGACTTACCTATAGTAGAGAGACGATGATCAAAACCTTGTTTAAACATTAGAATGGTATAAGTATTTTTCCCTTGTACACGGCAGTTGTTGCCAACCGTAGGTTATACGGTGAGGTTCAGCCCAGACGCGTTTTCTGCAAGAGAAACCATAAATTCATGACCACCATGAGATATCGATAGTTGTTTAGCATTGGCGCCAGACCCGTCAGCTAAGAAGACCCAGTCTCGGAATAACCGTACCAAGAGGAAAAGGACAAAAGAATTGAGGAAAAGGTTATGCTGCTACCGGAAGAGCCCAGAGAAGGAAATTTTCAGAGGATCTGAGAAGATCAACACTGTCAACAATAAGGATGGAGTATATAAGTTTTGATGGAACCGTAACCATGTTTCTAAGGGTGGTAGCACCCGAGACCCCAGTGATGATCGATGGATTTTGAGAAGACCCCCAAACCCTAACCTATTTCTTTCTAGCCTCTCCGAATCTCGAGGACGAGATTCATTTTAAGGGTGGTAGGTTTGTAACATCCCAAAATTCTAAATTTTGGAATGTTATAATAAATAGATAATTTTGATTGATTGTTTGATTGCTTGTGTGAAATTGAGTGATTCGAAACTTTTGAAGGTTAAATGAGAGGGAATAAAAGGACTTTCCCAAACTTTCATTTTCTTTTCTGATCTCCGTGAATTCAAATTCCTTTCACCACAAAACCCTGGAGAGAAGATGACATGACTTCTTCCATTTATTTAAATGACAAGGGGTGTTGAAAATAGTTGAATTTCATTTGGGAAATATTTCCAATTCATAAACTTTATGCAACTCAATGATTTTCACGAGAGAAGATAAAATGACTTCTTCAAATTATATGAAATATGAGTTGGAAGTTTTAAAAAATTAAATTCAAAGTTCTTTTGAATTTATATTCCAATTTGGTGTTATTTGAGTTTTATTCAAATTATTTTTCTCCAAAAATAAAATATATGGAAAATAGGGTAACATGATTCCCTACATTAGAAAATTTGGAGAGAAATAAATTTGAAACCATTTTGGTATTTTCAAAATGATTTTTTTGGGTTTTAAATAGGTAAGTAGCACTCTTTGAATTATCTGAATTTGTTTGGATTTTATTTAATGTTAGAAAAATGTCCATGCTGTAGAAAATATTTTTCTGAAGATTTTGGTATATTATATGTCTGTATAATATTTTCATTTATTTCGCTGTTATTTTTCTTTCTCTGAAAAAATGATTTAAAAAAAATCCCTCGAACGACTGGGCCGACCAAGCCAAAGCCAGGCCAAGGCCCAGCGCGCCCTCCCGCTCGTCTTCGAGCCCCGCTCGGACTCCAGCCGGCGTACGCCACCGCCGCCGCCGTGGTCGAGGAGGACTCCTCCTCCAACCCCTCCTCCACGCCTCGGAACCCGCCCCGCCCTCCTATAAATCCGCAGCCCCGGCCCCGCCTCGCCTCCTCTCGCTTCTCGTCGCCGCCCTCGCAGATCGCCGCCGCCGCCGCCGAGATCTGCAGCCGCCGCCGCTCTTCGCGCCGCCTCTGCCGCCGCTAGCTGCGCCGCCCGCACCACCGGCCGCGCCACCTGCCGCACCACCCCGCCGCCCTCGCAGGTCGCTGCCGCCCGCCGCTGCCTGGAACGCTGCTGCTCGCCTCGCCGGAGTCCGCCGCGTTGCCGGAGCCGCTGCCGGTTTTTCCCGGCCGAACCACCAAACCGGTATAACCCTCCCCGGTCCGGTTTAATTTGAGTTTTCTTCGGTTTTTCATTTAACGCCGGTTTTATATTTTAGTTAGGTTATTTAGCAGACGTTCGTTAGTTAGGGTTCGTAGCGAGCGGTTTTCGTTCGTTAGCGAACGTTCGTTATATAGCCTTTTCGTTTTATTTGCCAGGGACCCGTCTGTGATTAAAATTTTACAGATTAGCCCCTAGAGTTTTTAGATCAGTCCCTGTACTTCAAACGATCACAACTTTTTGTCCGTTTATCCAAATCCAACGAAACCAACGCCTACTTCTTCGTTATGATCTCCTCTATCCAGTAAAACAACTTAAACATGTTTTTGAAAGTTTAAAACTTGAATTAGATCAGATTTGATTTGAACTTCGTTTGTTCGTAACTTGAGTTCTAAAACTCCGTTTGAGTTGATTCTTTTTGCAAATCGAAGCTCTTGAACTAAACTTTCTGATAAGGCCAAATACACATAGTTTTGGTACTGCTAGAAATTGTTTTATGCTGCAAGAGTCATTTGTTTGGTTTTGATGTTTTCCGAATCGTACTCTTCGTTCTCTTTCCGATCTTTTGAGTGATTGCTTATGTGTGGTTACTATTGCTTGATCACGATAGATTGACCGGAGTGTGACGAGTAGAACTATCAAGAGTTTTGAGTGTGAATCATCTTCATCAACATTGCAGGCAAGTTCACACTTTGATCATATCTCTTTCATACCCAGTTTTTATTGCATTAGATCAATCCTCAAACATTGCATGATTAGGATCTAATTAAATTGTGGGATGGGAAGTAGATGAGGTAGTACCTATTACCTGTTTTACTTATGAAACCTTTGGGAGTTACTCTACGTTGCTTATTATGCCATGCTATGCTAGTAGACGTGGATTGGGTGAGTGATATCCATGACAGATGTGAGTTTGTTAATTTTAATGGTTTACTTAAGGTGGCAACTTAAACACACATCTGGGTGGATTGAGGCACCTGGGGTTTCCTGGACTTGCCTCTTTTTCTTTTGGACCGTCACCCAGGGTCAAAGGGATCATGAGATTATTCATGCTAGAAACTTCCGTGTGCAGCCACAAGCCATTATGGGCTCTGGCATAGTTGACTAAGTCGTGCGAACTCTTATAGTGGTAGACTAGCAGATGTAGGGGATGTAGGTGTACCGGTCTACCCATCGTAAGGTGCTAGCGCTTCTGAAAGACTATGTCTCGGTCATCCGTTTCTCAAACACCATGTAGTGCGAGAAACCAAACGGAGGCGATCGAGTCTTGTGGGAAAAAGTGCGCAAACCTCTGCAGAGTGTACAAACTAATCATGATTAGCCGTGTCCCCGGTTATGGACATCTTGAGTATCTAGTACTTGATTTTCCTGTGAATCTCATCATGTTACATTAATTAATATTGTTGGGTTTTAATGAGTACTTTTTAATTGGGATTGAGAATGCTGTCAACCATTCTCAATGTTTAACAACCACCATGTTATTTAAATTAATTTATTCCTTTGTAGTAGGGAAAAATTGGCTTTTCGCAAAAACATTATAACCGTAGAGCTTTTCCACCAGCCGTATATGCATATAGTGATAGCCTTTATTTCATCATTGCTCTATGGTGTGAATTTGCCAAGACATTCAATGTAATGACCCTCTGTGGGTCGCAACGCCTCATGTTGCAGGATCTTCTGACAGTAAGTGATACGTTAGGGTTACGATTTCCTATACTCAACTTTGCCGTTGGTGTTGATGGGAATCCACAACCTTGTTGCTTCCGCTATTTTGGATTGAGGTAATAGTATTTACGTTATTTTATACATGTGATTTACCTCTGTTATAAATCCTCGAGTACTGTGTGTGTCAGCATACCGATCCAGGGATGACACGTAACCACAGAGACTTGATCGTCTGAGGTCGGGTCGCTACAAGATGGTATTAGAGCACATGTTGAATGTAGGACGTGACCCTAGAAACTGGCAAGCCCTTAGGAAAGATTTTTCTCTACTACTTCATTTTCAAAAAGATCTTTTACCTCTCTTCTCTTCTGAGCTTATTCAAATATTCCCTTTAGTGAGACTATACCCCTTTTCCCCTTGTGACCCCTCGAAGATTCGACTGATGAGACCACTCCAAGGAGTACAAGATATCGGACAAATAAGACCATTCGGAATGACGAGGATAATGGAAACTACAACTGTTGAAGACTCTGAAGACTAGGAGAATTTGAAGGCTCTGAAGAATTCCCATATTTTTATGACCAAGGAAGGCTACACTTATGAAACTTGGCAGACTATGGAAGTTGTCAATACCCGAGTGAGGGAGTCCTGGACTAGGGGGTATCCGGATAGCCGGACTATCGATATCCGCCGGACTCCCAGACTACGAAGATAGAAGATTGAAGACTCCGGCTCGTGTCCGGAAGGTACTTTACTTGGCGTGGAAGGCAAGCTTGGCAATACGGATATGTAGATCTCCTACCATTGTAACCGACTCTGTGTAACCCTAGCCTCTCCGGTGTCTATATAAATCGGAGGGCTTTAGTCCGTAGGACACAACATTACACCTCAACAATCATACCATAGGCTAGCTTCTAGGGTTTAGCCTCATTGATCTCGTGGTAGATCTACTCTTGTACTACTCATATCATCAATATTAATCAAGTAGGACGTAGGGTATTACCTCCATCGAGAAGGCCAGAACCTGGGTAAAAATATTGTGTCCCTCGTCTCCTGTTACCATCCGCCTAGACGCACAGTTCGGGACCCCCTACCCGAGATCCGCCGGTTTTGACACCGACATTGGTGCTTTCATTGAGAGTTCCTTTGTGTCGTCACCAATAGGCTCGATGGCATCTTCAACCTCCAACGCTGTCCAGGGTGAGACTTTTCTCCTCGGACAGATCTTCGTATTCGGCGGCTTTGTACTGCATGCCAATTCTCTTGGCCATCTGGAGCAGATCGAAAGCTACGCCCCTGGCCGTCAGGTCAGATTCGGAAGCCTAAACTTCGCGGCCGATGACCACGGAGACTTGATCTTCGATGGACTCGAGCCCGCACCAAGCGCCCAAGACTGCGACGACGGCACGATCTAGCTCTACCGGCCGGACGGTGCTTTGGTGGTCGCGATTTAAATCCGCCCGCCACTTACCCGGAGCCGATTGCCCATGACGAGGGTCGGTGGATAGACGCCGCCGGGGCCAAATATATACGGCGATGGAGCGAATACCAATTTTGTCCCTTGCGAAACTCATGATCCCGAGGCGCCGACTCCTCGCGGACTCCGAGCCTCCGCCCCGCCAATTAAGCGGTTAGGCGCGGTTATGGAATTCACCGCGCGGACATCTTTCAACACTCGCCTTTTGGCGATATCTTGAATTCTCTGAAGCATCCTCGCTATCAGAGAATCTGGCGGACTATGGCGGGGCGGTTGGAGTTCGGACGACGAAGAAATTGAGCCCACCCACCACCCACTTTGTAGCCACTCGCCGAGGATCTAACCGACATGCTAGACTACGACTCGAGGACATCGACGCTATGGACGATGATGCCGAGATGATCAGACCCAGCGCCCACGGACACCGGAAGGCCACCTCGTCATCTGACGCCTACATGGTGGATGCCCCAAAGAAGGGGATGGCGAGAAAGCGGCGGAGGAAGATTCTTTGAAGAAGCAGCCTAAACGCCGGCGTCGTGGCGCCGCTCTAAATCCCGCCACAACAAGAATGGAGAATCCAAAGACGGAGACAATAATACTACGGAGAGTGTCGAAGACGATCCCCTCTGCAAGACTCGGTAGCAGAGGACGCAGGCAAGCCCTCACGATAGGGCGGCGGGCAAGGGGTTGAGGACGATAACTATATGCCTCCCTCCAAGACGGCAAGCGAGCCTCAACGATGACGAATTCGTCATACCCGAGGATCCCGTCGAACAAGAGCGCTTGAGCGCAGCTCATGGCCACGGCAAATAGCCTAAAGAAAAGCAAGAACAGCTTCAAGTCGATCAAGATCTGCTAGCCGATCGATGGACCGAGGTCCTCGCGTCAAGAGTATAAACTCGAACTCCCTCCAAAAGTTACCTAAGGCATAAGCTGCTCCCCGATTAGAGGAGGAAGCATACATACCTTTATCACCAACAAGACGACATGGCTGGCCGACCGCCCAGCGATCGCGACAGAGAGGCATTCAAGGCCCCACCAAGACCGTACTCGACATCGATCCAAGAGTACGGCCAAAAGGAACGCTACGACTTGCGAGACATCTTGGAGGACAAAGCAAGGCAATCCAGATCCATCTATGGATCACGTGGGCGCCCTACGATCCACGATGAATACCGTCGCGCCGGACATAACACCGCCGAGCGAACACAGCAGAGCGGCGCTCCCTCGAGCTGCGTCGGATATTGCTCAATCTGGGCGCCAGACACCCGTTATGCTTCATCGATGAAGTAATGGATCACGGATCCCGAAGGGTTCAAACCCGTGAACATTGAATCTTACGATGGTACAACAGACCCCGCGGTGTGGATCGAAGATTATGTTCTCCACATCCATATGGCCCGCGGCTACGATCTGCACGCCATCAAATATCTCCCGCTCAAGCTTAAAGGACCAGCTCGGCATCGCTTAACAGCCGCCCGCAGAGTCGATTGGGTGTTGGGAAGACACGAGGCGCGTTCCTTGATAACTTCCAAGGTACATACGTGCGACCACCGGACGCCGATGACCTAAGCCATATTATTCAGCAGCTGACGAATCGGCGAATAGTTACGGGCGCGGTTCTTGACGAAGAAAAATCAAATCGCCGATCGTCCGGATCACGGAGGCCCTCGCAGCCTTCAAACACAACATCCGGACGAATGGCTAGCCCGCACAGGGCGGGAGAAGCCAAATCCATGGCAGTCCTCACATCATTAATGACCGCTTTTGCGCGGAGAGGATAGTAGCTAGCCCGCAGAATAATCTCCGCAAAAATTCAGCAACCCGACTCCAAGGACAATCACGGCAGTCGCGTCGAATCAAAACAAGCGTCGTACTAACAGCGACGACAAAGAGGATCTGGCGGTCAATGCCGGATTCGAGGCTCAAGCCCGGTCAGCGGAAGAAGCCATTCAAAAGAACAACTCGGGCCCGTCCAATCTGGATGAATTCTCGACCGCTCATGCGGATACATGGCACCCAAAAGCCGCCTAATCACACCAATAGAGATTGTTGGGTGCTCGAGGCGGTAGCAAGTTAATTGCCGAACACAATGACAAGGGGCTAAATAGCGACGACGAGGAAGAGACCCGCCGCGAACAACAGAGGATGAAGGGTTTCCCCAAGTCGCGGACGGTGAATATGATTCTGCGACCCATATACCCAAGAGGGAGAGGAAGCGCGCACTACGGGCGTCTATGCGATGGAGCCAATCGCCCAAGTTCAATCCATGGTCCTCTGTCCGATCACTTTCGATCGACAAGACCATCCGACTAGCATACGCCATGGCGGATTCGCCGCATTGGTCCTAGACCCAATCGTCGATGGATTTTACCTCACAAGAGTCCCGATGGACGGCGGCAACTTTGAACAACTGCTTTATCGGGACACACGGTCGCAAAATGGGCATAGACCCATCCAGATAAAACCTACTAAGACAACCTTTAAAGGTGTCATCCTGTGTTGAAGCCAACTATGCGAGCTCTGTCACATTGGAAGTGGTCTTGGATCCCGGATAACTTTCGAGCGAAGAGTTAATCTTGATATAGTCCCGTTCAGAAGCGGCTATCATGCCTGCTTTCGGACGCAGCGCTTGCAAAATTCAGCGCGTGCCGCATTATGCATACCTAAAGCTCAAGATGCCGGGCCCTCGTGGAGTCATTACGGTCAATGGGAATACGGAACGCCCCTCCGAACGGAGGAACATACAATGCTCTCGGCGGAAGTGACAGAGCAGCCTCCTATGGGAAATCTCTAGTCCGCAACTAAAAAGCGGACACATTAAAGCGCCGGAGCAACACTAACCAAGACCACTGGCGCGATCGGAGCACTTTCGTAATGCGCCCCCCCCCCCCTCCACAGTATGATCACAAGAATAACACTCGCGTACATCATTATGCTTTGGAGATACCATGGGCGCGGGGAGGGCTTAACCTCAAAGATTGAAGAGTGCGGCTCGACCGCACCGAGGCTCGTGCTAGCGCCCCCTTGGTGTTATTTTTATCTTTTCTTTTTATATATGCAGGACTCTACCAAATAGAAGCCACGCCTGACGGCGAACTTGCGAACTTACGATACAACAATCGGGGATTAAAGAAGGCTGCATTTAACACTCGTGTGGTCTCCATTACGAGCATTAAATTCAATTACATACACCAAGTCTGCAGCTTACCCTGGAGGGGGACATGTTAATTTAGTCCGAATCCCTTGCTTATCGCACTATTTGTATCGACCGCTTTATTAGCGGACCTTCATCATAAATAACGCAGCACTTCCCTTTTGCAAGTTTATTACCTTTACATGGCAATTCGTTATCCTTTACAAATGTTCACTATATGACATATTGCACCCATACACTTTGGTACGGCCGAATACACGGGGCTTCGTTTCCCCATATTACGGTGTGATTAAGTCCTAACACTTTCACAAGTCGGCACCCGAACTTATAGCATTATATGAATCAGCTCGAATCATGTCTTGGGTCAATAGTTGGGTTTGCGGCTCCTATGTTACGGTGCCTTACGTTACATTCCGTCGGCTAAGGTAGCACTAGGAGAACCATCACGATTGCATGATAAGGCGAGAGACGGTCGCTGTTCGAGAGGTTCTTCGGGTCCTAAAGGCTCATGCCGCTTGAGCGAAGTTCCGGATGATGTCCGACGGCGTGGATAGCGCCGGATTCGGTCTTCGAATACCGAGGGCTTCACCAAATTTAAAATTATAGAATTCTATGGCTAAGTGAGAGTGTTCAAGCATTATAAGTCCGGTCGCTTTGTTCGTCGTGTTGGCGCCTCCTAGATGGACCCAAAGATGGGAACAAGAGTGCTCAAGTTTATCACCGAACACCCCAAAGACTCGTGGCTCGGGGTCAAGCCAACGACTTGCCATCTCTCGATTTAACAAGCGGCCGCATGAAGGTAATATTTTAAATTAAACAAAAGCGTTGCTCATAGCGCATATAAGCGAAGTTCTCGGCGCCAGGATAAACATACAATGAGTTCACTCAAGGATTACATTAAGGGGCACTCATCCGCAATATCGCGGGCTCCCTTCAGACAACTTTATAATATCGCTCGGCGTGCGGTGCTCCTTGCCGGCGGCGGCGGATCCGTGAAGCTTCTCGCATCCAGCTTGCCCCATTGCACCTTTATGCGGGCAAGGGCTCGACGAGCACCTTCAATGCAGGCGGATCGCTTGATCACATCCAGCCTTGGGCACGCATCAACTAGCCGCCGCACTAGGCCAAAGTAGCTGCCAGGCAGGGCCTGCCCGGGCCACAACCGGATTGTGAGGCCCTTCATGGCCTCCTCGGCTACCTTAGGAGTTCGACCACCGCTTCACCGGTCGCTTGGGGGCACCGGATGGCGGCCTCGGCGTCTTGAGACCGAAGACCTTCTCCATTGAGCTCCCTCCTCGCCACGATAGAATGCAGCGGCATCAGACGCACTACGTGGCAGATCTGCAAATGCCCCTGGAGAGCTCCGAATTCGGGTAAGTATATCCGGTAATTTACATTGACATGCTTGCTCTGCATGAAAAACACCTTACCCGCTACTATCTTCCTCATGTCCTCTATTTCCATATGGGCCCTCTGGGCCTCGGCCTTGGCGGACTCGGCTCCACCGAGAGCCGAGGCAAGCTCGGACTCTCGAATCTTCGAGTCACGCTCCAAACTCTCATGCTTTTTCATGAGAGCTTGGAGCTCTTGCCGAACTTCCGCCACCAGCGCCGCTTGCTTTTCTCGCTCTGTCTGTTCAGGTCAGATTATGTTCGGCCACGGACACGGCATCCTTGAGGGCTGCCACCTCGTTAGTGGCCCTGCATTGCACATATAATCCTTGTTTATCTTGTTTGCAACCAAAACCCTTTTACAGAAGGTGCATATTTAAAGTGGTGTTATTCACCTTCTTTTTCCTTGAGCTGCCTCTTGGCATGGCCGAGCTCTTGCTCCGACCGCTCAAGGTGCTTCTTCACCCTCGACCTCCCACGCGGCAGAGGTCAACAATGCGACCTGCAAACCCATATTGACATATTTTAGAAACCTGCGTATATCTTGTTAAAGATCCTTAGTCCGGCTTTTCTTTCCAACACGGACTAAGCATCGAGGCTACTGTCTATCTTGGTATTATATTGCTTAATTTTAAACTTCTTACCTCAAAGCTTTGTTAGAAGGTCACAGTTGCGAGGCTTCAGTCACCCCACCCTTGGCGAGCCGGACCTTCTCAATCACCGCACTCATGAGAGTGTGGTGTTCTTTCTCGATGGAGGCGCTTTGGCGCCTCCAAGCCGTTGTCCGTGCCTCGGTTGGGCGGAGGCCGCCGGCGTCCACGGTCCCGCCTCCTTCGAGGGCTGCTCGCCGACTCTAGAACCGCTACGGGTTCGGAGTAGAGTCCGGCACAAAGTCCGGGAGGCTGCCTGACGGCGCCTCCGGAGCCTCCTCCTGGCGCGTCCCCCTATGGGATTCCGCCTCATCATCTTCGGCGCATGGGGTAGAGGCAGTCGGGATGGAATTCACATCCGACGGCGCCAACGACCCGCCCATCGAGTCGGGAAAGTCGTCACCCGCCGGACTACAGAAACAGTGCGGCATTAGAAGGATACTGCGTGACATATTATAATCGGCATATGAATGATCCGGATACTTACGATCTTGTTGGACGCCGGGCCCTTGAGGCCACTCTTCCTCGCCAACGCCGATGTTGGCGGCCTGTCCGGCGGATGGTTCTCCCCTCTTGGACCCTTCGGCCGCCCCGATTGGGGAGGCCTTCCTCTTATTCTCTCCCTCCTCCGGGAGAGAGTATTCCTCCTCCTCCTCCTCGTCTTCGGGGGAGGAGTCCTCCTCGTCGTTGTCGACGCTTGATTGCGTGAACTCTTTCGAGTCCCGCGCCACCTTCTTGGCCTTCTTCTCGGCACCACGTGCGGTGCGGGACCAGCAACCTCGCTAAGCGGGCATTCACTTGTTCTTCCGCATGGGAGCCGGGCCGATAAGCAGCTCGGCCTTCTCCATCCATTCTGTCAAAGGAAGAAGCAGATTAAAAACCTCACTAGAGTCAATCTAATTACTACAAGTGTCCGTAATGGGGTGAATCACTTACCCCGCGGACGGAGATCGCAAGCTGAATCATGCGGTCTTGATCGCGGATCTGGCGCATCGGCGCTCTTGAATAGCACCCTCCGTGCCCCTTCGTATGTTGTATCGAAGAGCCCGCTCAACGTCTGGTCTGTTCCGTATTGAACTCCCACAGATTAAATGCCCTTTCTTGGCATGGGAGAATCCACGGAGGAGCATGACTGGACTACGTCGACGAGCCGAGCCCATTGCTCACCACCTTCTTGATGCAGTTCAAGTCCGTCACCTCCACGGGTCACCCCACCGCAAGCCCTTCTCTTTCTAGGAGGTGAGCTGCGTGGGGATTCCAGATCTAAATTCGGGGCCGCCGCCCATGTAGGCTCGCGCGGCTCGGTGATATAGAACCACCCCGATTGCCACCCCTTGACGGAGTCCACGAAGGTCCCTTCTAGCCAAGGGACGTTGGGCAGCTTGCCCAACATAGCGCCTCCGCATTCCGCTTGTGTCCCCTTCACGATCTTTGGCTTGACGTTGGAGGTCTTGAGCCACAGGCCGAAGTGGGGCCGGATGCAGAGAAAGGCCTCGCACACGACGATAAACGCCGAGATGTTGAGGACGAAATTGGCGCCGATCGTGGAAATCAAGCCATAGTAGAACATGATCCCGGACGAATGGATGGGCGGGAAGCCCAATCCGCGGAGGAAGTGGGGAAGGAAAACAACCTCTCGTGAGGTCACAGGGTCGGAATGAGCGCCCTCGTCGGGCGGCCGATCGCGCGATGTTTCCGGAAGGTATCTGGCGTCACAGCAGCTTGGTGATGTCCTCCTCCTTGGCGGTGGAGGTCATCCACTTGCCTCCCCTCCGGACATGTTCGGAGAAGGGTCGGCGGAATCTTGCGAGCTTGAGCGTTGGAGCTTGGGTTGCGGGATGGATGAGCAAAGGAGGAAGAAGGCGTGGGTGAGAAGGTAAAACCTTATCCCTTATATATAGGCGGACAAAACTATCGTCCCTCACCGCCCGGTAAAACTCGCTTATCTCCCAAGCGCCACCATCAATGGCGCGGTCGGGTTACCCACGCACGTATTGATGAGAATCCGGAAAAGGGGAACACGATCTACGCTTTGACAGGGCGTGCCAAGAAACCGCTTCGCTAAACGTGTCAAGTGGTACGATAATTCAAACAAAGGCTTGGTCTTTGGCGTGATGTCATGCCGCATAATACGTCGGCAGATTGGATCGGTGTATATGTTTTATTCTCTCTACGTTGGAATGTGGAAATTATTTTGCAGAGCCGAACACTATCCTGGTGTTCATTATCTTCTCCGGACTATTTAAGGGACGAACCCGCCTTGCAATGCCGAACATTATGCACGCCGGACTTATCGTCATTGAAGACCGGTTCGGGGCTCTTGAGGAGTCTGGACTAGGGGTGTCCGGATAGCCGGACTATCGATATCCGCGGACTCCCGGACTCACGAAGATAGAAGATTGAAGACTCGGCTCGTGTCCGGAAGGTACTTTACTTGGCGTGGAAGGCAAGCTTGGAAATCTGAGATATGTAGATCTCCTACCATTGTAACCGACTACTGTAACCCTAGCCTCTCCGGTGTCTATATAAACCGGAGGGCTTTAGTCCGTAGGACACAACATTACACCTCAACAATCATACCATAGGCTAGCTTCTAGGTTTAGCCTCATTGATCTCGTGGTAGATCTACTCTTGTACTACTCATATCATCAATATTAATCAAGCGGGGCGTGAGGTATTACCTCCATCGAGAGGGCTCGAACACAGGTAAAAACATTGTGTCCCTCGTCTCCTGTTACCATCCGCCTAGACGCACAGTTCGGGACCCCCTACCCGAGATCCGCCGGTTTTGACACCGACACCGAGATCAAGGTGTGTCGAAGAAAGACCTGAGCATGGAGCATTAGAAGTCAAAGTTTTGTCAAGAAAACCCTAAGGCAGGAGATATCAACTATGGAACGATAGCTCATGGGAATAACAAGAGCAGAAACATGGACATTCATGATGTTATCGTTCGCCTATGCTATTGTCACCACGCAGAGTTAAGCATGCAGATGCATGGAAATATTGGATGATAGAAGGCTGATGGAGCATCTGTTAGCAAAGAATGCAGCTTTAACCTTAGCTGCTGTATTACTAGGATCTGGAGTGTTACATCAAGAAGTTTAAGATGGACATGCAGGAAGTCATATTTGACAAGGAGGCAATTCGTGAAGAACTCAGAAACTAGAAGTCGAAAGTAGCCAAGCCGGAGGAGCAAAACCTCAAGATACCGAGATTCGCCGGCCCGAAGGACGAGGGCACGGTTCATGCCAAGGATGTTGAAACCCAGAAGTTTGGAATACAACTCCAGGAGTATTAAAGGACGCCATGATAGACTTTGCGTCAACAGAGATAATTTGGCAAAAGAACTTGAGAAGGACAAGCATGATCGGAAGAAGCTACCAGAGACATGAACAAGACTTGAAGAGTTTGGTGATGTTGAGATCTATAGACCATTAGAAGACCCAACCCCTGTGATATATTTACGATAGATGCGACGATTGTGAGCTGTCATTTGTTTGTTGTTTTTTCGACAGCCACAATAAAATCTGTCTTTTCAAAACTTTTGTTTGTATTGTGTGCATCCCTCTCGATCTCTCTTATCCCACCCCAAAACCCATGGACCCAATAGAGGATGAATGGAGATGAGCTTATATTTTCCGGACTGATGAGTCAATTGGAGTTGGACCAATGGATTCAGAACATGGAGGATCACCTTAAGAATAACTCTATAGTCGGAAATGATATGACCCAGCATGCTCTTCAGAGTTTTTGAAAGAGGTGTTGCTACTTGGTGGAGGATGTACCAAACAATTAATGGATGCCAAGGAGTAACCACTTGGGGAGAATTTAAGTTGACTTTGCTAAAGTCTCATTTTGTGTCCCAGAAGTTGAAGCCTTATGGAAGTGATATGAAGAAACCTTGAGCATACATGCTTTGTGGATAAATAGGACACAACCATAAAGAAAGCAAGGACGAATACCCTCATAAGCGGGGGATTACCAAAAGGAGTTAGCAGAGAATCTCAAGGAACTTCGGATGGAGAATGTTCCCAAAGGTTTTGTTGCAGCAATGGAAGTTCAGTCTACATTGTTGGGAAAGATTCGTGAAGCTCAGAAGGATGACAAAGAGATTGCCGAGATAAAAGAGAGGATAAGCAAAGGAAAGGCCAAAGGTTTTCGTAAGGATGAGCACGACACCATATGGTTTGAGGACCATGTATATGTTCCCAATAATGCAAAGATCAGGAAGTAAATACTTCAAGAGGCTCATGACTCACCATACTCGATTCGCCCTAGAAACACCAAGATGTATTTGGATTTGAAGGAGTGTTTCTGGTGGACTGGTATGAAGAAGGATATTACGGAGTATGTAGTCGCAGGTGATATATGCCAGAGAGAGTAAAAGCAGAGCATCAGAAGCCAGCAGGATTACTAGAGCCTATGCCGATACCTGAACGGAAGAGGGATAAGCTTGACATGGATTTCATTACCAAATTTCCCAGAACCCGATTGGGATATGATTCTATCTGGGTAGTAGTTGATTCGCTTGACCAAAATGGCTCACTCTATCCCAGTGAAAACCACCTATACAAGTGTGAAGTTGGCCAAGATATATTTGACCAGGATCGTATGTCTGCATGGAGTTCCGAGGACCATCGTATCAGATAGAGGAACACGTTTTACCTCAAAGTTTTGGAATCAGCTGCACCAGACTTTGGGTACTAGGCAAGAGTTGATCTGACCTTTCATCCGCAGACACATGGATATACCGAGAGAGTCAATGAGATTCTGGAGAACATGTTGAGATCGTGTGCGCTAGAATATGGACCTAGTAGTGATGATAATCTACCTTACGTGGAGTTCTCATACAACAACAGTTACCTAGCCAGTTTGAAGATGGCCCTTTGAAGCTTTGTATGGGAGAAGGAGCCAGACACCGTTGATGTGGGATGAAGTTGGAGACCGTCAGTTGTTTGGACCAAATGTGATCAAGGATTCAGAAGAGAATGTTAAGTTGATTTGAGATAGACTGAAGGTAGCTCAGTCCAGGCAGAAGAGTTATGCAGACTCGAAAATGCAAGGAGGTAGTCTATGAAATTGGAGACAAAGCATGTCTTCATGTGTCCCCTCTGCGAGGAGTTAAACGATTTGGAATTAAGGAAAGTTAGCCCCGAGATTTGTAGGACCATACCGAGTTTTGGAGCGTATGGGAGAAGTGGCCAACAAGTTGGAGTCACCCAAAGGACTATCAGGAGCTCATGATGTGTTTCACGTTTTCCAGTTGAAGAAGTGCCATGCAGAGATGGCCAATATTCCCTTGTAAGGACACTTGACCCCTGGAAAGGATAATGATGTTCCATAGAGTGGACTTCATAAGTACGAGTTTTATCTCGATATGTTGGATACACCAAGAATATGAAGAGATGAAGTACCATTGGATATAAAGGCGTTATGATAATATGGAGCAATTGTAACTCCATGATGAGTCTGAGTAATCACGTCTTAGTTTGGTGCAAATAGAAGGAAGGAAGACAGTACAATTGGATGGATTTAAGAAATGCTAGGAAGTTGGATGTTGGAATAATGGTCAGTTGCCCCAATGATGAGTTCAAGGTTTACATGTGATGGGATGGGCCATAACCCACATGCCCAGGACCTGCCAAGAAACAAGCACACTCTTGCTGAAGGAAAACCCCTGGAGGAGGATATGCCTTTACCCACCGACGATTTTGTAGGAGTTTACGCAAAACCTGAGAGTTGTTTAAGGAACGATAGATGTTTGTTTGGCTTGCAGAATCAATGGATTTATCAGAACTTGGTTCGTCGACAAGAGAAATTCTGCAATGCTTGTGAGGATGACCGAGTGTTAGAATGCGAGATTCGCTAAACCGTATACAAGATAATGATTTGGGTGCGGGATGGATTGATCACCATACCGACTTACTCTTATTATTCGCCTTGCTATATGGGATGGTAAATCTGAGTGACTTACCTATAGTAGAGAGACGACGATCAAAACCTTGTTTAAACATTAGAATGGTACAAGTATTTTCCCCTTGTACACGGTAGTTGTTGCCAATCGTAGGTTATACGGTGAGGTTCAGCCCAGACCCGTTTTCTGCAAGAGAAACCATAAATTGATGACCACCATGAGATATCGATAGTTGTTTAGCATTGGCGCCAGACCCGTCAGCTAAGAAGACCCGGTCTCGGAATAACCGTACCAAGAGGAAAAGGACAAAACAATTGAGGAAAAGGTTATGCCGCTACTGGAAGAGCCCAGAGAAGGAAATTTTCAGAGGATCTGAGAAGATCGACACTATCAACAATAAGGATGGAGTATATGAGTTTTGATGGAACCGTATCCATGTTTCTAAGGGTGGTAGCACCCGAGACCCCAGTGATGATCGATGGATTTTGAGAAGACCCCCAAACCCTAACCTATTTATTTCTAGCCTCTCTGAATCTCGAGGACGAGATTCATTTTAAGGGTGGTAGGTTTGTAACATCCCAAAATTCTAAATTTTGGAATGTTATAATAAATAGATAGTTTTGATTGATTGTTTGATTGCTTGTGTGAAATTGAGTGATTCGAAACTTTTGAAGGTTGAATGAGAGGGCATAAAGGGACTTTCCCAAACTTCCATTTTCTTTTCTGATCTCCGTGAATTCAAATTCCTTTCACCACAAAACCCTGGAGAGAAGATGACATGACTTCTTCCATTTATTTGAATGACAAGGGGTGTTGAAAATATTTGAATATCATTTGGGAAATATTTCCCATTCATAAACTTTATGCAACTCAATGATTTTCACGAGAGAAGATAAAATGACTTCTTCAAATTATATGAAATATGAGTTGCGAGTTTAAAAAAAATTAAATTCAAAGTTCTTTTGAATTTATTTTCCAATTTGGTGTTATTTGAGCTTTATTCAAATTATTTTTCTCCAAAAATAAAATATATGGATAATTGGGTAACATGATTCCCTACATCAGAAAATTTGGAGAGAAATAAATTTGAAACCATTTTGGTATTTTCAAAATGATTTTTTTTGGGTTTTAAATATGTCAGTAGCACTCTTTGAATTATCTGAATTTGTGTGGATTTTATTTAATGTTAAAAAATGTCCATCTTGTAGAAAATATTTTTACGAAGATTTTGGTATATTATATGTCGTATAATATTTTCATTTATTTATTTGTTATTTTTCTTTCTCTGAAAAAATGATTTAAAAAATCCTCTCGACGACCGGGCGGCCCAGCCAAAGCAGGCCAAGGCCAGTGCCCTCGGCTCGTCTCGAGCCCCTCGAGACTCCAGCCGGCGTCGCCCGCCGCCGCCGCCGTGGTCGAGGAGGACTCCTCCTCCAACCCTCCTCCACGCCTCGGAACCTGCCCGCCTCCTATAAATCTATAGCCCGGCCCGCCTCGCCTCCTCTCGCTTCTTGTCGCCGCCCTCGCAGATCGCCGCCGCCGCCGAGATCTGCGGCCGCCGCCGCTCTTCGCGCCGCCTCTGCCGCCGCTTCATTGCGCCCGCACGCGCCACTGCCACCGCCCCACCCGCCGCCCTCGTGAGTCGCCGCCGCCCGCCGCTGCCTGCTTGCTTGCTTCGCCTCGCCGGCAGCTGCCGTTTTTCAACCGAACCACCGGCTGGTATAACCCTTCGGTCCCGTTTAATTTGAGTTTTCTTGGTTTTTCATTTAACGCCGGTTTTATATTTTAGTTAGGTTATTTAGCGAGATGTTCGTTAGTTAGGGTTAAGATGTAGCGGTTTTCATTCGTTAGCGTTAGTTAGCGAACGTTAGTTATATAGCCTTTTCGTTATATTTGCGAGGACCCGTCTGTGATTAAAATTTTACTGATTAGCCCTAGAGTTTTCGCACCAGTCCTCGTACTTCAAACGATCACAACTTTTGTCCGTTTATCCAAATCCATGAAACCAACACCTACTTCTTCGTTATGATCTCCTCTATCCAGTAAAACAACTTAAACATGTTTTTGAAAGTTTAAAACTTGAATTAGATCAGATTTGATTTGAACTTCGTTTGTTCGTAACTTGAGTTCTAAAACTCCGTTTGAGTTGATTCTTTTTGCAAATCGAAGCTCTTGAACTAAAATTTCTGATAAGGCCAAATACACATAGTTTTGGTACTGTTAGAAATTTTTTTTTGCTGCAAGAGTCATTTGTTTGGTTTTGATGTTTTTCGAATCATACCCTTCGTTCTCTTTCCGATCTTTTGAGTGATTGCTTATGTGTGGTTACTATTGGTTGATCACGATAGATTGACCGGAGTGTGACGAGTAGAACTATCAAGAGTTTTGAGTGCGAATCATCTTCATCAACATTGCAGGCAAGTTCACACTTTGATCATATCCCTTTCATACCCAGTTTTTATTGCATTAGATCAATCCTCAAACATTGCATGATTTGGATCTAATTAAATTGTGGGATGGAAAGTAGATGAGGTAGTACCTATTACCTGTTTTACTTATGAAACCTTTGGGAGTTACTCTATGTTGCTTATTATGCCATGCTATGCTAGTAGACGTGGATTGGGTGACTGATATCCATGACAGATGTGAGTTTGTTAATTTTAATGGTTTACTTAAGGTGGCAACTTAAACACACATCTGGGTGGATTGAGGCACCTGGGGTTTCCAGGACTTGCCTGTTTTTCTTTAGGACCGCCACCCAAGCTTAAAGGGATCATGAGATTATTCATGCTAGAAACTTCCGTGTGCAGCCACAAGCCATTATGGGCTCTGGTATAGTTGACTAAGTCGTGCGAACTCTTATAGTGGTAGACTAGCAGATGTAGGGGATGTAGGTGTGCGGTCTACCCATCGTAAGGTGCTAAGCGCTCGAAAGACTATGTCTCGGTCATCCGTTTCTCAAACACCATGTAGTCACGAGAAACCAAATGGAAGCGATCGAGTCTTGTGGGGAAAAGTCATAAACCTATGCAGAGTGTACAAACTAATCATGATTAGCCGTGTCCCCGGTTATGGACATCTTGAGTATCTAGTACTTGATTTTCCTGTGAATCTCATCATGTTACTTTAATTAATATTGTTGGGTTTTAATGAGTACTTTTTAATTGGGATTGAGAATGTTGTCAACCATTCTCAATGTTTAACAACCACCATGTTAGTTAAATAAATTTATTCCTTTGTAGTAGGGAAAAGTTGGCTTTTCGCAAAAACATTATAACCGTAGAGCTTTTCCACCAGCCATATATGCATATAGTGATAGCCTTTATTTCATCATTGCTCTATGGTGTGAATTTGCCAGTACATTCAATGTACTGATCCTCTGTGGCTGCAACGTCTCATGTTGCAGGATCTTATGACGAGTAAGTGATACGTTAGGGTTACGATTTCCTATACTCAACTTTGCCGTTGGTGTTGATGGGAATCCACAACCTTGTTGCTTCCGCTATTTTGGATTGAGGTAATAGTATTTACGTTATTTTATACATGTGATTTACCTCTGTTATAAATCCTCGAGTACTGTGTGTGTCAGCATACTGATCCAGGGATGACACGTAAGGATAGAGACTTGACCATCTGAGGTCGGGTCGCTACAAGCAAGTACAACAACTAATGGACAACGATCATGTACGTGAAATCTTAAGCCCTTGTGCCGTTCCCGTTATAATTGTGCCTAAGCCCGATGGAAGTTTCCGCTTGTGTTCCGATTGTAGACCTATAAATGCTATCACCGTTCGCTATAGGCATCCCATTCCTCGCTTGGATGATATGCTTTATGAACTTAGTGGAGCCAACTTTTTCTCAAAAATTGATCTTAAAAGTGGCTATTATCAAATCCGCATACAAGAAGGTGATGAATGGAAAACTGCTTTCAATATAAAATTTGGCTTATATGGGTGGTTAGTCATGCCTATGGGTTTATCGGAGGCTCCCGGTACTTTCGTGCGTCTCATGCATCATGTACTTCGCCCTTATATTGGAGTCTTTGTTGTGGTTTACTTCGATGATATTCTTGTGTTTAGCAAAACCATGAAAGAGCGTCTTGATCATGTTAGGGTTGTTTTGCAAACACTTCCCAAGGAAAGTCTTTATGCCAACATGGAAAAGTGCACATTTGGTGTTGACAAAGTGGTTTTCTTGGGTTTCGTTGTCTCTTCCAAGGGTGTCCATGTTGATGAAACTAAAATTGAAGCAATTAAAACTTGGCCCCAACCCACCAATTTGCAACAAGTGCGAAGTTTTCTTGGTCTTGCGGGTTTTTATCGTCGCTTTGTGAAAAACTTTAGCACTATTGCCGCCCCTTTGCATGCTTTGAGTAAGAAAAATGCTCCTTTTGTTTGTGGATCTTTGCAATCAACCGCTTTTGATGAGCTCAAATCTTTGCTTACTCATGTTCCGATTCTTGCTTTGCCCAACTTTGACAAAACTTTTGAGGTTCATTGTGATGCAAGTGGTACCGGAATTGGCAGAGTTTTGATGCAAGAAAAACGAGGAATTGCATATTTTAGTGAAAAACTATCCGGTGCTCAACTTAACTATCCCATCTATGACAAAGAATTGTATGCTTTAGTGCGTGTCCTACATGTTTGGGAACATTATCTTAGACCTCATGAGTTTGTCATACACACCGATCATGAAACACTTAAATACTTAAAAGGTCAAACTAAGTTGAACAAGCGTCATGCCAAATGGAGTGAATTTATTGAATCTTTGCCAAATGGAGTGAATTTATTGAATCTTTCCCATATGTGATCAAGTACATTAAGGGTAAGTAAAATGTAGTTGCCGATGCACTTTCACGCATATGCACGCTTGTCACTAAACTTGAGTTGAATGTTATTGGCTTTGAGCACATAAAGGACTTGTATGCTAATGATCCATCTTTTGCAACTCATTATGCTAAATGTTTGACGCATACATCTTGGGAACAATATTACATCAAGGATGGTTATCTTATGTGAGCTAACAAACTATGCATTCCCGAGTCTTCTCTTCGTTTGCTCCTTTTGCAAGAGGCTCATGGAGGCGGACTCATGGGACACTTTGGACGCGACAAGACTTTCGCCACGCTCTCCAAGAACTACTTTTGGCCCAAGATGTTCCGCGATGTATCACGCTTCACCACCCGATGCTCTACATGTCGCAAAGCTAAGTCAAAAGCTCAATCGCATGGTATTTACATGCCTCTTCCTATTCCTTATCAACCTTGGGAACACATTAGTATGGATTTTGTACTTGGTTTGCCTAGAACTCAAAATGGCAAGGATTCCGTAGTTGTTGTTGTGGACCGATTTTCTAAGATGGCACATTTCATTCCTTGCAACAAGATAGACGATGCTTCACATGTTGCAAATCTCTTTTGTAGGGAAATCTTGCGCCTCCATGGAGTACCAAAGACAATCGTCTCTGACCGTGACGTCAAGTTCTTGAGTTACTTTTGGAAGACTCTATGCGCCAAGCTCGGAATCAAGCTCTTGTTCTCATCCACATACCATCCTCAAACCGTCTGCCAAACGGAGGTGACGAACCGGACACTATCCACTCTACTTCGCGTGTTGATCAAGAAGAACATCAAGGAGTGGGAGACGTGTCTACCCATCGCAGAGTACGCCTACAACCGCGCAAGACATTCGACTACCGGCAAGTCCCCTTTTGAGGTTGTCTACGGCTTCAACCCGTTGTCCCCATTGGACATTCTACCTCTCCCTCTACAAGAGCGCACCAACATGGATGCAAGTGCACGAGCAAGCTACATCAAGAAGATGCATGAAGATACAAGGACCATCATCAAGTGCCAAGTACATCGACTAGTGACCAAGCTCAACGTCAACAAGCAACCCATGATCTTCAATAGGTGATCTCGTGTGGCTACACCTTCGCAAGGACCGCTTCCCCAACGAACGCAAGTCCAAACTACTACCTCAAGCCGATGGACCATTCAAGGTGCTAGCACGCTACAGCGACAACGCCTACAAGATTGAACTCCCACGAGACAAGTACAACGTGAGCGACATCTTGAACGTCAAAGACCTGTCGCCTTTCCATGGTGATGAAGATTTTGACCCAAGGTCGGATCTTTCCCAAGGGAGGGGAGATGATGCGGAGCATCCTTCCATCATCCCATGGACTCTACATCGACACATTTAACCCCACAAGGACCCATGACAAGATCTAGAGCATGTGCTTTGGAAACCGAGGTGAACTCCTTCCTACTAGACTTGCATATGGACACAAATGGAACATGTCTAGTACCTCACCAAAATATGCTATGCCTCCTTAGGTATGAGGTGGAACATCACGAAGAAGCTCAGGAGCATCCCCAAGGAGAAGGAGGACCACCCCAAGGCCATACGAATCAAGACGGAGTGCAACAGCAGCAACACAGGAAGTCCCAGGCGACCCCGTGCGCACGGGAACCCGACAACCCGTGCCCACGGGCTACACAGGAAACAGGCGATTTAGCACCCCGTGCGCACGGGCCTGTACCGTGCCCACGGGACCCCGTACGCATAGGCCCAACTTACCCCGTGCGCACGGGCCTCCCAGGATGGGCGGCTGAGATTGCATCTTCGGCTCCACTTCTTTTCCTTCGACCCCAAGGCTATATATTCCGTACCTAGGACCATGTTTAGGGTTAGCAAAGTATAAGATGAGATCTTGGTGAGCTTTGCTCCATTACCTTCCCTCTTTGAGGATCAAGACCCCATAGGGAAGAATCCTTGAGGATTTCAAGACCTCCATAGGGAGAAGACTACCTTCAAGACCCCTCTTCCTTTGGATTTGGGATGAACTTTGCCATTGTATCTTTCCTTTGATTGTGTTAGTGACTTGTGGATCTTGTGTTGTTGCCCTAGTGGATGTGTAATCGGGAATTGTTGGAGTGATTACCACTTGTGTTCATCTTTGTGTTCTTGTTGTTCTTGTGGTTTCTCTCCTTTTTCCCCCTCCAAGTGTGAAAAGGTCCTTCCTAGGGTTCACCCTACATCAAGTTTCTTGCTTGTTCTTCGTTTGCCTGCAGGAAACAGACCTTCCTGGTCAGGTTGATCGTGCTCCGGCGTGGTCAATAACCTCTTGGACTTGGTTTGGCGATTGCTATGGCGCGACGTCCTCACACGTTCGTAGTCGGATCGTCAAAGTTGACTTCCAACAAAACGATAGCCACCATCTCATCGAAAGACGGGACATTTTCACACTTGGTATCAGATTTCCAGGTTGCTCGGTGAGATTTTACAGTTTTTCGTAGTTTAGATCGAGTCTGTTCTTCATACCTACAGTCCATGAAAAAGCCACAAAAAAATTAGGGTTAGTTCATCGTATCCGAACCAATCTGAGCCTTTGCATAATCTTTTTAGGGTTTTGCTTTGTTGAATTTGCGGTTGCATCGTCGTGTCTAGTTGCTGGCCTTAGTGTCTAGTCTTTTAGAGTTTTGAGTTCTGGTCATAAGTTGTCACGCCACGACCGCACCATCATCATCGCCCCTGCCACCTACCACCACCGCTCCGAATCCGTATCCATATACCACCACCAATTCGTATACATATAATACCACCGATCCAAATCCATATACTACCACCGCTACCACCACCGCTGCCATATACCACCACCATATATCCACCACCAATCCGAGTTCCTTGCATATTAGGTTTGTTTTCGAGATCCATCTAATTTCCAATTTGTGTTTCATTGCCTGAGTAGGTTTCGGAAAAAAAAGTCTGGAAACCACCCTCCGTTTAGGCTCAAAATTTTCCAAAAACGCACTTGACAAAAAAATTTCTGGCTATCCTATTTTTAGGTGTTTCTAAGCGTATTGAGACAGTCGCCGTTATAGAAAGTTTTTTTTGACTCGTTTCTAGTTTTTGGGTTCGGGCAGTCAAAAAAAAATTGGTCGAAAAAATTTCGTGCCTATCCTGTTATCTTGACTTGGGAAGAGTTTTGAGACACTCGCCATTGTAGTGATTTTTGAAAAAAAGGAGCGCAAAAAAGGGCGCAAAAAAAAGGAGTGAAAAAAAATTCAGAGTGTACTTCTCCCTTGTTTCCGTGCAGCGTCGTGATTTTGGTAGTGTTCTAGGTTCGCGTCTCTAGCACAGTCTAGCCTAGGACCAGCACAGTACCGTCGTTGAGCATTTATTCAACTTTGCATCTCTGAATTGATTATTGCTGACCTTTTTTGGCCACCATATTATAAGCCTTCCCAGCTCTACATACATCTACGTCGTGCGTTTGCTCCCTGGTAATCGCTGTCCAAGCTTTGAGAGTTTTGACTACAACGGTTGCCGATCACCACCTGCTGCTGGGTAACAACTGGTAAGAATTTGAGATTTGCTTGACGGGTTTGTGATACACCACCACCACTTCTTAGTAGTCTGTAGGATCATATTCTTGTGTGTTTCTATTTGCTGCTAACCATGGTAGGATCCTGGCGGATGAGACTGATTGGGAGACCCTGACGAACAAACAGCTACATGATAAATTTCAGCAAATGATGAGTGGACAGGTGCAAGATGTGCTAAACAGATTTGACGAGGCCATGGAGAAGATAGATGGCATTGAGAAAACGTTCGAAACAAAGCTTGATAGCAAGTTTAATGAATTGCTCGCGCGTTTTCCACAACCACCGCCGGCTGCACCTATCGCACCTCTGCAACAACAACAACAACGCCCCCTTCCGAATCAGTATGGACGAGCGAAGCGTGTTCCTCTTGAGGATGGCCAAACTTCTGGTGCTGTTGTACCTGTTGTTGATGCTTCTTTGGCTCCTGCTACGGCTGCTGCTGGTACCCACGAGGATGATGAGTATGCGGGTGATTATGAGGATGAGGTTGATCAAAATCAGAACTAGTAGGTCGACCTCAGGTATTTATTCGCAATAGTAGGCCTGCACCACCACCTCAGGTACGAGATCATGACCATGTTCCTAAACTGAAATTGAATATTCCACCATTTGAGGGTAGATATGTTCCTGATATATATCTTACTTGGGAGTTAGAAACTGAACAACGTTTTACATGTTTGCAATATCCCGAGGAGCGACGGTTTGCTGCTGCTGTTTGTGCTTTCACTAGTTTTGCATGTGTATGGTGGTCTGAACATTGTAGATTATATCCTATTCCAGCTACTTGGGCTGCTTTGAAAACTGCTATGCGTACTCGTTGGGTTCCAACATATTATCTACGTGAATTGCTTCAAAAATTGCAGCGTTTAAGACAAGGAAAAAATTCTGTAGAAGAATGTTATCAGGAATTACAAACTGGCATGATTAGATGTGGTATTGTTGAGGAGAATGAAGCTATGCTTGCAGGTTTTATGGGTGGATTAAATAGAGAGATTCAGACCATTCTAGAGTATAAGGAGTATACTAATATCAGTTGTTTATTTCATCTTGCTTGTAAAGCTGAACGTGAAGTGCCGGTTCGACAAGCATTGGCGCGAACTAACTTTTCTACTTCAACTGCACCAGCACCTCCATCAGGTGCCATCTCCAGCCGTGATACAAGAAAGCAGGCACAACCACCATTATCTACCAAGAGCGCACCTGCCGTGATAGAGGCAAAGGTGTCCCGTCTTTCGATGAGATGATGGATATCGCTTTGGTGGAAGTCGACTTTGACAATCCGACTACGATCGTGCGAGGACGCCGCGCCTTAGAAATTGCTAAACCAACTCCGAGAGGTTATTGACCACGCCGGAGCATGATCAACCTAACCACGAGGGTCTGTTTCCTACGAGCAAACGAAGAACAAGCAAGAAATTGAGATTGCAATCTGGATATTGCGAATATAAGACGAAAGCTTTATTGATCAAGGTGGGGTTCTGTGACGCCTTTGTCTGGTCGTTGAAGACAAACGAAGAACGTGAAGTTGGAGCTATGGCGAACTTTTAATCTAAACAAAACCCAAAGTCTAAACGGTGCCCTAAGGGCTGTATATATGGAGGAAGAGGGGGTGAATTTCATGGCCCTTGGTGGAGGGGTCCGAAACTAACCCTATCTCTTGTTTCGCCACACATACTGACTCTAAAAATAGCCTATACTTATGTATTTTGAAATTACATGGGCTGGCCCAATAATAAGGTGACGTGACACCTAGAATAGCCTCTGAGCGAAATTTATGAAGTGGCATTTTGTATATTTCGTCCAAGGCTTCATGCACTCATTATGGTGGCTTCAAAGTCCTGAAATCATCACTTGTAACTCCGTTCTTGTTCCCCTTAGCATGCCATCATCTCCATGCTTGTTCTTGCTCCAATGTTCATCCTTCTCCAAGCTAGGCCCTTCATTTGCAAGCAAAACAAATGTATCCAATTTAAGCGACATCATATTCTCATGAACATTAGAATCATTACCAAGAAATGAAAGTACGATAATTTAATTGGCGTCTTGAGCTCTAGTAATTGGTCCGATCTATGTAGCGATGGGGGTGTGGGTGTAACCATGGTATTGATGTCCTCATCATCCTCCCCTTCTTGAAATGAAGTCGTCCTCGACGGAAGCTCATCTTCCTCACCCAAATAAGGCTTCATATCTGCAATGTTAAAAGTGGGACTAACCCCAAAATCTGCAGGCAGCTCAAGTTTATATGTATTATCATCTATTTTCTCCAACACCTTAAAAGGACCATCAGCACGTGGCGCAAATCAGGAAATCTATCCTTACGCAAATGTAACCAAACAAGATCTCCAAGTGCAAACACAAGATGTTTTCTACCCTTATCTCCAGCAAGTTTATATTTAGCATTCATACGCTCAATGTTTTCCTTAGTTAACTCATGCATTTTTAAAATCAATTCAGCACGTTGTTTAGCATCAAAATTAACCTTCTCCGAAGATGGAAGAGGCAACAAATCAATAGGTGCACGAGGTAGGAAACCATACACACTTCAAAAGGGCACATCTTAGTAGTAGAATGCAACGAACGATTATAAGCAAATTCAATATGAGGCAAGCATTCTTCCCACATTTTCTTATTATTCTTAAAAACAGCTCTAAGCATAGTAGATAATGTTCTATGACTACTTCAGTTTGTCCATTAGTTTGGGGGTGACAAGTAGTACTAAAAAGGAGTTTAGTCCCCAACTTAGCCCATAAACATCTCCAAAAGTGGCTAAGAAATTTAGTATCATGATCTGAAACAATAGTATTTGGCACACCATGCAAGCGAATAATTTCACGAAAGAACAAATCAGCAACATTAACAGCATCATCGCTTTTATGACATGGTATAAAGTGTGCCATTTTCGAGAATCTATCCACGACAACAAATATGCTATCCCTCCCCTTCTTTGTTCGAGGTAAACCTAAAACAAAGTCCATAGATATATCCTCCCAAGGAACACTAGAGTGCGAGCAAAGGCATATATAAACCATGAAGATTGAGTCATGACTTAGCTTTTTGACATGTAGTGCAACGAGCAATAAAACGCTCAACATCCGTCTCATCTTTGGCCAAAAGAAATGTGTAGCAAGTCGTCCTCCGTCTTCTTCACGCCAAAGTGTCCCATTAGTCCTCCTCCATCGCCTCCTGCAACAACAAAAGACGAGCGGAGCTAGCTAGAATGCATAGCTTGTTAGCACGGAACACAAATCCATCATTAACGACAGACTTGTTCCATGTTCTTCCTTCTTTACAATTCTGCAATACATCTTTAAAATCAGCATCATGCACATATTGATCTTTCATGGTCTCCAAACCAAATATTTTGAAGTCAAGTTGTGAAAGCATAGTATAGCGACGAGACAATGCATCAGCAATAACATTTTCTTTACCCTTCTTGTGTTTAATGACATAAGGGAAAGTCTCAATGAATTCAACCCATTTAGCATGTCTACAATTCAGTTTAGCTGGACTTTTAATATGTTTCAAAGATTCATGATCAGAATGTATAACATATTCTTTGGGTCGTAAATAATGTTGCCATGTTTCTAAAGTCCTAACAAGAGCATATAATTCTTTATCAAAAGTAGAATAATTCAGACTAGGCTCACACAATTTTTCAGAAAAGTATGCAACAGATTTGCCATCTTGTAATAACACACCTCCTAATCCAATTCCACTAGCATCACATTCAAGCTCAAAAGTCCTATTAAAATCAGGAAGTTGGAGTAAAGGAGCATGTGTTAACTTATCTTTCAATACCGTGAAGACTTCTTCCTGTGCGGTACCCCAAACAAAAGGCACATCCTTCTTTGTAAGCTCGTTGAGAGGTGCAGCAATGGTGCTGAAATCTCTCACAAAACGCCTATAGAATCCAGCAAGGCCAAGAAAACTCCTCACTTGTGTGACCGCTTTGGGCTGCGGCCAACTCTCAATAGCTTCAATCTTGGCTTTGTCAACTTCAATTCCCCGTGGAGTAACAACATAGCCAAGAAAAGATACTCGGTCGGTGCAAAAGGTGCACTTCCCAAGGTTACCAAACAAATGTGCATCACGTAGAGCAATCAAAACAGCACGTAAATGTTCCAAATGTTCTTCCAAAGATCTGCTATAAATCAATATGTCATCAAAGTAAACTACCACAAATCGTCCAATGAAAGCACGTAAAACTTCATTCATTAATCTCTTGAAAGTACTAGGTGCATTAGTTCTCCCAAAAGGCATGACTAACCACTCATATAATCCAAACTTAGTTTTAAATGTTGTTTCCCATCCATCTCCCAATTTCATACGAATTTGATGGTATCCACTACGCAAATCAACTTTGGAGAATATTGTAGAGCCACTCAATTCATCAAGCATATCATCTAGCCTAGGAATAGGATGACGATAACAAATAGTAATATTATTAATGCCTCTACAATCAACACACATACGTGATGTACCATCCTTTTTTGGCAGTAGAATAATAGGAACAACACAAGGACTAAGGGATTCACGTATATAACCTTTGTCGAGCAGCTCACAGCTTGGCGCATAATCTCCTTCGTCTCCTCTCGATTGAGTGCGGTATGGTGCACGGTTGGGTAATGATGCACCGGGAATTAAGTCAATCTGATGCTCAATCCCTCGAATGGGAGGTAATCCCGGTGGCACGTCTTGTGGAAAGACGTTTGCGAACTCCTGCAAAATGTTAGTGACAGCAGGAGGCAAAGAGGAAGGCACGTCCTCGAATGAAAATAATGCCTCTTTGCACACAAAAGCATAGCAAATAGATTTTCTAAAATCTAGCTCATCAATATCAGATTTAGTGGCAAGTAAACATGCACTTTTCAATTTAATTTTAGAAGCAACACTAGATGGTTTACTATTAGGCTTCATTTGTTGCTCATATTCTTTTGCCATAGTCTGATTTTCACTCTTATTTTTCTCCTGTTTTACTTTATTAGCTCTATTAATATCATCTTTCAAAATGGAATCAGGAGTCATAGGAAGCAAAGTAATATTTTTATCCTTATGAACAAGAGTATACTAATTGTTTCTACCATGGTGTACGGAATTTTTATCAAATTGCCATGGACGACCAAGTAATAAGGGACATGCTTGCATAGGTATCACATCACAATCAACATAATCAGCATATGTAGAGATACTAAAATGCACACGAACAGTACGTGTTACCTTAACCTTGCATTGTTGTTGAACCATTGGATATAGTAAGGATGTGGATGTGGTCTTGTGGTGAGAGATAGCTTCTCCACCATCTCCATGCTAGCCAAGTTGTTGCAGCTCCCTCCGTCTATGATGGCGCCGCATGTAAGCGTTCCTTCACTACTCCTTTGTATGGAACAAATTGTGCCTCGATTTTGCTCAGCTTGTGTGACCTGCACACTCAAAATACGTTGAGCAACTAAACATTCATACCTGTCAGCGTCTTCAGGAGCCATGTATTGCGTCTCTTGATTAGAATCATCTCCACCATGTTCTTCACGTGTAATAAGAGCCAAAGTCTCCTCATCATAGTCACTAGCGGACTCATACCCACCATCCTCAGTAGCAATCATCACACGCTGAGATTTGCATTCTCTTGCATAATGACCTCTTCCCTTACAACGACGACAAATAATATCACTTGTGTGTCCTGTTGATGCGATGGAAGAAGAAGAACTCTATGGAGGCCCGGCAGGTGCGCTCTTGGTAGATAATGGTGGTTGTGCCTGCTTTCTTGTATCACGGCTGGAGGTGGCACCTGATGGAGGTGCTGCTGCAGTTGAAGTAGAAGATGCACGCGGTGTCCATGATGAAGGTCGGCCTACAGAAAAGTTAGTTCGCGCCAATGCTTGTCGATCCTGCACTTCACGTTCAGCTTTACAAGCAAGATGAAATAAACGAGTGATATTAGTATACTCCTTATACTCTAGAATGGTCTGAATCTCTCTATTTAATCCACCATAAAACGTGCAAGCATAGCTTTATTCTCCTCAACAATACCACATCTAATCATGCCAGTTTGTAATTCTTGATAATATTCTTCTACAGAATTTTTCCCTTGTCTTAAGCGCTGCAATTTTTGAAGCAATTCATGTTGATAATATGGTGGAACCCAACGAGTACGCATAGCAGTTTTCAAAGCAGCCCAAGTAGTTGGAATAGGATATAATCTACAATGTTCAGACCACCATACACATGCAAAACTAGTGAAAGCACAAACAGCAGTGGCAACCCGTCTCTCCTCAGGATATTGTAAACATGTAAATCGTTGTTCAGTTTCTAACTCCCAAGTGAGATATATATCAGGAACATATCTACCCCCAAATGGTGGAATATTTAATTTCAGTTTAGGAAGATAGTCATGATCTCGTACCTGAGGGAGAGCCCTACCATTGTGATTATTTGCATGTGGACGACCTAGTGGTTGTGGTGCAGGTGGTTGCACGTAGTTCTGATTTTGATCAACCTCATCCGCGTAATCCCCCACATAATCATCCTCCTCCACATCAGCAGCAGAAGCCACAGAAGTATCAACAGCAGCACCAACCGTTTGGCCAAATGCAAGAGGGACACGGCTCGCTCGGCGGAGGGTTGTATCGTGACGGGGAGGTAGTCATTGTTGTTGTTGTTGTTGTTGTAGAGGTGCGTTAGGTGCAGCCGGCGGTGGTTGGGGAAAACGCGCGAGCAATTCATTAAACTTGCTATCAAGCTTTGTTTAGAACGTCTTCTCAATGCCATCTATCTTCTCCATGCCCTCGTCAATCTGTTTAGCACATCTTGCACCTGTCCACTCATCATTTGCTGAAATTTATCATGTAGCTGTTTGTTCGTCAGGTTCTCCCAATCCCTCTCATCGGCTTGTGATCCTACCATGGTTAGCAGCAAATAGAAACACACAAGAATATGATCCGACAGACTACTAAGAAGTGATGGTGGTGTATCACAAACCCGTCAAGCAACTCAAATTCTTACCAATTCTTACCCAGCAGCAGGCGGTGATCGGCAACTGTTGTAGTCAAAACTCTAAAAGCTTGGATACATCGATTACCAGGGAGAGTCAAACGCACGACGTAGATGTATGTGGAGCTGGGAAGGCTTATAATATGGTAGCAAAAAGGGTCAGCAATAATCAATTCAGGGATGCAAAGTTGAATAAGCGCTCGGCGACGATCTTGTGATGGTCCTAGGCTAGATCGTGCTAGAGGCGAGCCTAGAACACTAACAAAATCACGACCTTTGCACGAAACAAGGAGAAGCACACTCTGAAAAAATTTCACTCTTTTTGCGCTCTTTTTTGCGCTCTTTTTTCGAAAATCACTATAATGGCGAGTGTCTCAAAACTCTTCCCAAGTCAAGATAACGGGATAGGCACGAAATTTTTTGACCAATTTTTTTTTGATCGCCTGACCCAAAAACTAAAGCGGGTCAAAAAACTTTCTATAACGGCGACTGTCTCAATACGCTTAGAAACACCTAAAAATAGGATAGCCAGAATTTTTTTTGTCAAGTGCGTTTTTGGAAAATTTTGGGCCTAAATGGAGGGTGGTTTCCGGACTTTTTTTTCTGAAACCTACTCAGGCAAGGAAACACAAATCGGAAATTAGATGGATCTCGAAAACAAACCTAATATGCAAGGAACTCGGATTGGTGGTGGATATATGGTGGTGGTATATGGCAGCGGTGGTGGTAGCGGTGGTAGTATATGGATATGGATCGGTGGTTGTATATGGATACAGATTGGTGGTGGTATATGGATACGGATTCGGAGAGGTGGTGGTAGGTGGCAGGGGCGATGATAATGGTGCGCTCGCGGCATGACAACTTATGACCAGAACTCAAAACTCTAAAAGACTAGACACTAACACCAGCAACTAGACACGACGATGCAACCGCAAATTCAACAAAGCAAAACCCTAAAAAGATTATGCAAAGGCTCAGATTGGTTCGGATATGATGAACTAACCCTAATTTTTTTGTGTGGCTTTTTCCTGGACTATAGGTATGAAAAACAGACTCGATCTAAACTACGAAAAAATGTAAAATCTCACCGAGCAACCTGGAAATCTGATACCACTTGATAGAGGCAAAGGTGTCCCGTCTTTCGATGAGATGATGGATATCGCTTTGGTGGAAGTCGACTTTGACGATCCGACTACGATCGTGCGAGGACGTCGTGCCTTAGCAATCGCTAAACCAACTCCGAGAGGTTATTGACCATGCGAGCACGATCAACGACCACGAGTGTCTGCTTCTCGCGAGCAAGCGAAGAACAAGCAAGAAACTGAGATTGCAATCTGGATATTGCGAATATAAGATGAAAGCTTTATTGATCAAGGTGGGGTTACGTGGCGCGTTTATGCAGTCGTTGAACACAAGCGAAATCTGTGAAGTTGCGATTATGGCGAACTTTTAATCTAAACAAAACCCAAAGTCTAAAAGGTGCCCTAAGGGCTGTATATATGGAGGAAGAGGGGTGAATTTCGTGGCCCTTGGTGGAGGGGTCGAAACTAACCCTATCTCTTGTTTCCCACACATACGGACTCTAAAAATAGCCTATACTTATGTATTTCGAAATTACATGGGCCTGGCCCAATAATAAGGTGATGCAGCACCTAGAATAGCCTCTGGATGAAATTTATGAAGTGGCATCTTGTATATTTCGTCCAAGTCTTCATGCACTCATTATGGTGGCTTCAAAGTCCTGAAATCATCACTTGTAACTCCGTTCTTGTTCCCCTTGCGCATGCCATCATCTACATGCTTGTTCTTGCTCCAATGTTCATCCTTCTCTAAGCTAGGACCTTCATTTGCAAGCAAAACAAATGTATCCAATTTAGGCAGCATCATATTCTCATGAACATTAGAATCATTACCAAGAAACGAAAGTACCTGATAATTTAATTGGCGTGTGCGAGCTCTAGTAATTGGTCCAGTATATGTAGCAGTAGGGACTGTGGGTGTAACAATGGTATTGATGTCCTCATCATGCCGGGCCTGCACAGAGCCCTTCTTCTTCCATGGCATCCACAGGGCACACAAGTGATATTATTTATCGTCGTTGTAAGGGAAGAGGTCATTATGCGCGAGAATGCAAATCTCAGCGTGTGATGATTGCTACTGAGGATGGTGGGTATGAGTCCGCTAGTGATTTTGATGAGGAGACTTTGGCTCTTATTACACGTGAAGAACACGGTGGAGATGATTCTGATCATGAGACACAATACATGGCTCTTGACGATGCTGACAGGTATGAATGTTTAGTTGCTCAATGTGTTTTGAGTGTGCAGGTCACACAAGCTGAGCAAAATCAGAGGCATAATTTGTTTCATACAAAGGGAGTAGTGAAGGAACGTTCTGTGCGCATCATCATAGATGGAGGGAGCTGCAACAACTTGGCTAGCATGGAGATGGTGGAGAAGCTTTCTCTCACCACAAGACCACATCCACATCCTTACTACATCCAATGGTTCAACAATAGCGGCGAGGTTAAGGTAACACATACTGTTCGTGTGCATTTTAGTATCTCTACATATGTTGATTTTGTTGATTGTGATGTGGTACCTATGCAAGCATATTCCTTATTACTTGGTAGACCATGGCAATTTGATAAAAATTCTGTACACCATGGTATAAACAATCATTATACTCTTGTTCATAAGGATAAAAATATTACTTTGCTTCCTATGACTCCTGGTTCCATTTTGAAAGATGATATTAATAGAGCTTGTAAAGGAAAACAGGAGCAAAATAAGAGTGAAAATCAGATTGTGGCAAAAGAATTTGAGCAACAAATGCAACCTAATATTAAACCATCTAGTGTTGTTTCTGAAATTAAATTGAAAAGTGCATGTTTACTTGCCACTAAATCTGATATTGATGAGCTAGATTTCAGTAAATCTGTTTTGTATGCTTTTGTGTGCAAAGAAGCATTATTTTCATTTGAGGACGTGCCTTCCTCTTTGCCTCCTGCTGTCACTAACATTTTGCAGGAGTTTGCTGACGTTTTTCCACAAGACGTGCCACCGGGATTACCTCCCATTCGAGGGATTGAGCATCAGATTGACTTAATTCCCGGTGCATCATTACCCAACCGTGCACCATACCGTACCAATCCAGAGGAGACGAAGGATGATGAGGACATCAATACCATTGTTACACCCACAGCCCCTACTGGTACATATACTGGACCAATTACTAGAGCTCGCGCACGCCAATTAAATTATCAGGTACTTTCATTTCTTGGTAATGATTCTAATGTTCATGAGAATATGATGCTGCCTAAATTGGATACATTTGTTTTGCTTACAAATGAAGGGCCTAGCTTGAAGAAGGATGAACATTGGAGCAAGAACAACCATGGAGATGATGGCATGCGCAAGGGGAACAAGAACGGAGTTACAAGTGATGATTTCAGGACTTTGAAGCCACCATAATGGGTGCATGAAGCCTTGGACGAAATATACAAGATGCCACTTCATAAATTTTGTCCAGAGGCTATTCTAGGTGCCGCGTCACCTTATTATTGGGCCAGGCCCATGTAATTTCAAAATACATAAGCATAGGCTATTTTTAGAGTCCGTATGTGTGGGGAAACAAGAGATAGGGTCAGTTTTGGAACCCTCCACCAAGGGCCACGAAATCACCACCTATTCCTCCATATATACAGCCCTTAGGGCACCGTTTAGACTTTGGGTTTTGCTTAGATTAAAAGTTCGCCATAGCTGCAACTTCGCGTACTTCGTTTGTGTTCAACGACCAGACAAAGGCGTCATAGAACCCCACCTTGATCAATAAAGATTTCATCTTATATTCGCAATATCCAGATTGCAATCTCAGTTTCTTGCTTGTTCTTCGTTTGCTCGCGAAGCAGACCAGCGTGGTCGAGTTGATCGTGCTCGGCATGGTCAATAACCTCTCGGAGTTGGTTTAGCGGTTGCTAAGGCGCGACGTCCTCGCACGTTCGCAGTCGGATCGTCATAGTCGACTTCCACCAAAGCAATATTGTCGGGGCGGTCTCTGTGCGGCCACGAGCACCTATGGGGCACGGGGGCCCCTTCTAGTCCGGCAAGGGAGCGGAGGCGTCTGTGCAGAGCAGATCGAGGCTGGCCTGCTGGGAGACAGGCGATTTTTACCCAGCTTCAGGGCTCTCCGGAGAGATAAAAACCCCTACTGCTGCTTTTGTGCTTGTATTTGATCTTGCTCGAGAGCGCGAGCGTATGGTGGTGTTGTGGGTATCGAATGGACCGAACCTCTTCTCGTCGCATGGGCCTCCTTTTATAGTCTCAAGGGGCGCCAACAGGTGGCAGCATAGGAAGAGGGGTAAAAGGTAAAAACGCAGTTGATACAACATGACCAACGGTGTCCCCTACCTAACTCGGCGGCGGGGACAAGGGCATTTAATGCCCGTCTGAGTCGCCCTAACAAAGCAAAAGAAACGACCGTTAGGTGAGCCACGGTTGCCACGATGGCGTCTCTGTCGGCTCCGCTTGCCACCTTGCTCGCATGGCTGCATAGCGCCTCGCCACGTGCCTGGGGCGGCCACAGGGTGACACGTCATTGGTCGCTGGACTTTGGGTGGCAGCCTTGCCGCGGCGATGCCTTGCGCGGTCTTTCTCTTGTTGGGCGGCAAGCTTGCCGCCGCCGGCTTTCTCTTGGGGCCTTGAGGCGGCAGCGGCAAGTCTTCAGGAGTGCCTTGGCTAGCCTTCCGCAAGCTCCTCTTGCAGGGGCCTTTGTCTTCTCGATTGATGCTTCGTTCTTGAATGGTAGTAGTAGGTATCGAGGGATGGTCTTGGCGGGCGCCCGGCAAGCCTTGCCGCGGGGTGCTGCGACTGCCCATGCATGAGTTCGGGGTACTAAGGGACCCCTACTTTAGTACACCGACAGAGCCCCGGCCTGGGCCATACGGTGTCGGCGTTGTTGGGCGGGCCCAAAACAGTCTTTCGAACGCGCTGCACTTTCGAGTTAGTGTCGTATCCCCAGCCCCGGCGTGATGTACTTCGATCGAGGGTGGAAGATGTTCGCCGCATCCACAGCTTGGCGGCGGGTTTACCCTCCATTTTAAGTTAATGGAGGCGACCTTCTGCCGTCAAGGTCTTGGTACTCCGGCACCGGGCGAGATGCTGCGTGGACAGCTCCTCCGATGTAAAGACTCCCCTCGAGTGAGAGTGACGAGGAGGAGAGCGACAACGACGACGACGGCGGCGGTGAGTCCGACTAGTCGTCGGCCGTCACCTCGTGCGCCACCGGCGACCCCATCATCCGGGTCGCCGGCCTTCTGAACTCCCTGGGGCCGTCTCCTTAGGCGGCTGGCGTAGGGAGGCTGCAGAAGAGGAAGAGGGGTGGCGGAAAGGCCGTCAAGTCGAATCTGAGGCGAGGTGCCCTCGGCAGCGTCTTGGCGTCCTGCCGCCCCGTCTTCGAGCTCTGCCTCCAGTGCCTCCGTCTCCGCCAAGCTCCTGGCCGCCCCCCGGGATGTTCTCTTGGTGTCTTCTGGCACGCATAGCTCACCTAGGCGCCCCTTTCGCCCTTCCCGGCAAGCTTCTCTTGCCGGGGCCTCCTTGACCTACCTCCTGAAGAGAGAAATAGGAGAGGGATTACAGGCATCTTATCTCTTTTGAATTTGTAAGCCTTCGGGCCTTAGTTGCATTTAAAACTTGTAATCCTCTCTTTCATGTTTTTCATCCTCTATGGACTTGTACTAAACTGGGATGTTTTTTAATGAAAAGAGGGGAATGCTTGCCGGGTTATGTCCTTTACTTGATTCCGTGCCTTGTATGTTTCCACCCTACGCTTTTAGGAAACTTGCCGGTCTGAACACACTTCTTGAGTCTGGGCGTCGGCAGCTTCTTTGGCGGTGCTACTTCCGGCAAGAAACCTTGTCGGGCCAGTTGCGGCGCACTTGTATCGTTGAGCGGACTCGAAAACAGATCAAGGGTGCAACTTGGCCGCGATTCGGCTCCTCCGCGCACAGGTTTTTCCATTCAAGGCGCACTCGTTCAAGGACGCGGCCTCGCATTCCCCAGCCCATAAGAGGATACATGATAAGGGATGAAAGACTTATCTGATATCACAGCCCCCGGCGGCTCTGGCTCGCCGGGGATGAATCTTGGTATTTGCAGCCCCCGGCAACTCTGGCTCCGCCGAGACCCAGGTGCCGGTGCGCCTTTCTTTGCCCTTGTCGCTGGCGTGAATCCTGGCTTGCCGCGAAGGAATTTTGGTATTCGCAGCCCCCAGCAACGTTGGTTCGCCGGGGCCCAGGTGCTGTCGTGCCCTTCGGTTCTTTCCTTGCTGCTATTATTTCAGTTACGAAAACAACTTAGACAGTGCCGCATCAAGTTACTTTTTTGCGATGTAACTGTAAGTTGGGCAATGCAATGGTATGTTTCGCCCTTTGTATGTTTGTGCTCTACGCTTTTAGGGGACTTGCCGGTGAATACCGCTTCTTTGAGTCGCGGAACATCAGCAGCCATTGGCGGTGTTGTATCCGACAAGAAACCTTGTTGGGCTAGTTGCAGCGTGCTTTCATCGTCGAGCGGACTCGAAAACAAATCAAGGGCGCAACTTAGCCACAAGTCGGCTCCTCTGCGTACAAGTTTCTCATACAAAAGGCGTCCCGCGGCAAGGCTTGCTATGCTACATCCTCTACCCCCATTACATCCCTTGTATGTTCTTACCCTCGCTTTTAGGAAACTTGCGGCGCTAACACACTTGCTGAGTCACGGAACATCGGCAGCCATTTGGCGGTGTTGTATCCGGCAAGAAACCTTGTCGGGCGATTGCACCGCTTTTCATTGTTGGCGGACTCGAAACAAAGCAAGGCGAACAACCACGAGTCGGTTCCTCCGCGCACGGGTTTCCCATACGAGTCTGACGTTCAAGGAACATAACATAAAAGCCTAGAACTAAAAGTGTTCTGTACTCAAGCTTGGGCGACTTAGCTTTTCCGTCTTCTGCGATCCGGCAAGGCCATACTTCTCCCTTGATTTCCTCCCTTGTATGTTTTCACCCTCACGCTTTCAGGGAACCTGCCGGCGCAAGCACACTTGCTGAGTTCGGAACATCAGCAGCCCGCTGGCGGTGTTGCCTCCGGCAGGAAGAACTCTTCGGGCTAGTTGCAGCGCGCTTTCATCGTTGAGCGGACTCAAAACGGATCAAGGGTGCTACTTAGCCATGATTCGTCCCCTTTGCGCACAGGTTTTCCATACAAGGTACGAGCTTTCAAGGAATGCGACCCAAAAGTTTGAGACTGACTGTCCTCTTTGCCCTACTGGCCGGTGGAGCTCGATGGCACGTCCTCGACGGCAACGCAGCACTCCGGAGAGGTGCGCTTGCCGGAGTAGGCACCAGAGCCGTTCTTGCGGGCTTGGTCTTTGGTAGATCTGCCTTGGCCTTCTTGCATTGCGGTGGAGCTCGATGGTGCGTCTGCGGCGGCAGCGCAAAGACTCGAAGCGCTTGCGGAGTGGGCATCAGAGCTGCTCTTGCCGGACATGGCTTCCTTCTTCCCCCGGGGAGCTTCAGCGGCAAGTGGCTTACACTCTGCCGCGGCTGCCGCTTCCCGATAGATCTTGTCGGTGCAAATAAGTGCATCCTTCTTGTCACCTTGGACAGAAATGCCACTTATCGGACCGGGCATCTTGAGCATATTGTATGCGTAGTGAGAGGCTGCCATGAACTTAGCAAGCGCTGGTCGGCCGAGTATCCCATTGTAGGGTAATGGGATATCAACAACATCAAACGTGACCCTCTCTGTCCTGAAGTGCAGCTCGCTGCCGAACATCACTGGCAGTGTGATCTTCCCCTTAGTCTTGCTCCTTCCCGGATTTATCCCTTGAAAGGTACTAGTTTCTTCGAGCTCGCTGTCGGGGATCTATAGCTTCTTGAGCACTGCGGAGGAAATCAGGTTCAGGCCGGCCCCACCGTCAACCAGCATCTTCGTGACCTTGAGGTTGCGGATTGTTGGTGATACCAACATCGGCAAGCACCCGACCGCAGTGATGCGATCAGGGTGGTCCTCAACATCGAAGATGATGGGCGTGCTGGACCATTTCAGAGGCATGCGCGACTCGACGGACGGCTCTGCCGCGTTCACTTCTCGCACCCACTGCTTGAGTTGACGGTGCGAGGCGTGCAGAGAGACGCCGCCGTCGATGCACAGCACCTCTGTTGCCTTCTAAAACTCTTGGTCATCAGTCTCATCTTCCTCCATTTCATCATCCTCATCTTCATCTTCGTCCTTGTCGCGGCCGCGGGGAGGCCTATCTCCTTGCCGCGGCTTGGCCTTGCCGCGGTGCCCTCCCTGGGCGGGAAGCTTCTTGCCGGATCCTCCGCCACCTCCCTGGGCTCTATCCTTATCGCGGCGCTCGTACTCAGCTTTCTGTAGCTCCGCCATCTGCTCGACTTTCTTGCAGGTTTGGAGATCATGGCCCTTGGTGTGGTGGATCTTGCAATACCGCTTGCCGGAGCCATCTTGCTTGTCGGCGGCTACCACCGCCTCGCCGGAGTCGTCGGCTTTGGCCTTATCGGAGCCGCCTCCGTTGCCAGAATGCTCAACAGCTAGCACATCCTTGGCCTTTCTCTTCCTGTTGTTCCGCCTCCGGTTCTTCCTTGCCGGGGCGGCATCCTCCTTGTCGAGATCCTTCATACTGTCGGTGTACTAAGGTAGGGGTACCTCGGTACCCCAACTTGTGCAGGCAGCCCCACTCCACAACCAGATCCATCAAATGCTTGCGGAGATCATCTCCGCTCCACACCAAGCCGTTCAAGAACAAAGTATATAAGATAGAAACTCAAGACCCGGCAAGAGGAGCTTGCGGAAGGCCATCCTGGCTCAAGGCTACGTTATTCCTCAGATCCCGGCGAGAGGAGCTCGTCGGGAGGACGAAGACCACATCACGAAGTCACGCCTCGGCGCCTTGCTGCTCTGGCGAGACCGAGGCGGCAAGTCATAGAGCCCGCAAGCCCGGGCCCGGCAAGATCAAGGCCCGACAAGGAGCTTGCCGGGAGAGCTGTGCTCGTGTCCGCCTCCAGCTCGTTTGCCGCGTCGCCTCCAAATTTCTCGAGAGGCGGCGTGGCGGGTGGCTGTCTTGCATGAAGAATCGGTGGCACTCCGCGGTGGTGGCCGCCGCCGTGGCGAAAAAAGACGCAATGGCGGGAGCTTTTGGGGCGGCGGCGACGGGCATTTAATGCCCTTGTCCCCCTCTGTCAAAAGTAGATAGAAAGCATTTGTAGCTGCCTTTGTTCCCTGCTTGTTCCAACTACCACCCCTTTTACGTTTTACCCCTCTACCTCACGTTGACACTGCCGGTGACCCTTGCCCTATAAAGGAGGCCCATGCACAACGTGGGGGTTCCAACCATTAGGCGCTTCTCGCGAGAGGGTTCTGCGACTAGCTACTCTCACGAGGGTTTCACACAACACTCCACCGTTACGCTCGCATTCGGAGCAAGATCAAATACAACACAATGCAGCGGTAGGGTTTCTGCGACCATCGCGGCCGAAGCTGGGTAAAATCCGCGCGCATCGCCTCGATCTGCTCTCCGCGCCCTCCGCCCGTGCCGAACACGAAGGGCCCGGCCCCATAGGTGCCGCGCCACCCATCCGACGCGACATCTCGGCGCGCCCGGTAGAAGCGTCGAGGTTATGCGAACCTGATCCGGCGTTCGCGGCGCAAAGCCTCTTCATCAACCTCTCCGGTTTAAATCGCGGCTTCGCCGACAATCGCATCATGGCCCGAAGCGAGAGCTTGGTCGCAGACCCATCTCCGTCTTCCCGCCGCCACCGAGCCGACGGCAAGCGGAGAGACGCCGGTGGAAGGGTGGACACGGCGAGCGCTCGCGGTGCCACGGATCGAGGGCGGGCGGAGGACCACGCCTCGGCCTCCGTAGACCCACGTCCATCTCGGCACCACGACGACCAGCAGGCGTCGTACCACAGGAGGTGGTATCCGCTTGTTGGAACAAGGACACGTCGGGGGCTCGCGAGATGTTCCGGACCCCCGTCCAGACACGGGCAAAGCGAAGGCGCCGGGACAGGACCCTGCTCCTTCCAACACTGTCGGAAGCCCGAGCGCGTCCCGCTCCCCGCGCCACTCGCTCCCGCTTCCCTCCACTCCTGCGGAAGCACTCACGAGAGCGCAAATGCTCCTCGACTTCCCTCCGGCGGCGGACAAGGTCGAGGCGGAGGGCTACCATCGAGCCTGGTCGCGCCGCCAACAACGACCGTCAGCAGCAGCTGCGGCCTCGCGGCGCGGCAAGCGGGAAAAGCGAAGCTTCTTGGCGACAAGACCGCCGGGGTGCAACTACCGTGCACTCCCCGCCAAAACGAAAAACGCCGCCCGCGAACAACGCCGGCAGCGGCTCCACGGCATCGTCGGACCACGGGCTCGTCGGGATCAACGTCAGTCCTCGGCAAGCGGCGGCAAAAGATGCTCGGACTCGATCGGCGTCGCCGAAGACTTCGGCGACAATCGACCAGAGCTGGGAACCTTGTCGAAGTCGCAGCGCCCGCCGAGCCAGGCGACTTGCCGTACGCGGCGGGCTGCCCCGCGTTCACTCGTGAACTGCGGCGCGTCCAGTGGCCTAGCATGAAAAACTTCAAGCCCGACGTACCGGAGAAGTACGACGGCAAGACACACCCCTCGGAGTTCCTCAGTATTTACACCATCGCGGTGCAGGCTGCGAAGCGCGACGAAGATTCTCGCGAACTACTTCCGCTCGTGCTTAGGCGAGCGTTCGTTCTTGGCTTATGCACTTGCGGAGGGCTCCATTTCCTCTGGGCGGATCTTTGTCATCGGTTTGTTGGTGCCTTCCTTTGGCGGCCACAAACCCCACCAAAAAGTGATCTCCACATTTTGGCCCGAAGGAAGGAGAATCCCTGCGCAAGTACATCCAACGCTTCAGCCGTGTGCAACACAACATTCCCGATGTCCACCCGCGCGGTTATCGGCGCGTTCCACGAAACGTCGCGTAACCGCCAGCATCGTGAAGAAATGGCGATGACCAAGATCCGGGATGTCGTGAGCTTTATGCCTGGTGACAAATGCACACGCGGAAGAGGAGGAGGCTTCGGGGAGGATCTTTGGCGCAGGAGGGAGCGACTCGGCAGCGCCGCCCGGCAAAGAAGCGCCGGCGACAGGTCTTCCAGAAGAAGAACAAGGAACAGGTACTTGCCGTCGAAAAGTCCGACAAGGAAGCTCCCGCCAAGCAAACACAGATTGGCGGTTCCGGCAAGGAGCTTGCCCATGTGGCGGCAGCCGACAAGCAGGGCGCCCCCGGCAAGCAATACTGCAAAATCCACCGCACCAAGGGCCACGACCTCTACAACTGCAAGCGCGTCGATTATCTCGTCGAGCAGCAAAAGGCTGAATCTGAGAGCGCGACAAGGAGAGGGCCCAAGGTGGCGGAGGAGAACCGAGCAAGAAGCGGCCGTTAAATCGGTCGGGAGGACCTCCGGCAAGGCCAGCGGCGACAAAGCGACCGACCTTCTCGGAGCGCGACAAGGACGAAGAAGGCGGCGAAGAGGACGTGGAGGATGAGGGCGGCGGTGAGCAGGGATTTGAAGGCCACGGAGGTCTGTGCGTTGGCGGTGGCGCCGCTACACACCTCTCACCGCCAACTAAAGCAGGTGGGCACGTGAGGTGAATCTGGCGAGCCGCCCATGGAATCACGCAGACTCCTCAAATGGTCGATCGCCCATCATTTTCGATCTTGAGGATCACCCGACCGCACCACCGCGGTCGGGTGCTACCGATCTTGGTCTCGCCCACCATCCGCAACCTCAAGGTCACTAAGATGTTAGTCGATGGCGGGGCGGGCTGAACTTGATTTCCTCTGCTGTGATCAAGAAACTCCAAATCCCAGACGGCGAGCTCGAAGAGACGGCCCCTTCAAGAATCAACCGGGGAGAAGCAAGCCCAAGGGAAAATCACCTTGCGGTGACCTTTGGCGGGGAGGTCAACTTCAGGACGGCGCGTTACTTTCGGCGTCGCCGATATTCCGTTGCCATACTGGCGGGATACTCGGCGTCCGCCCTCGCCAAGTTCATGGCGGCCTCCCATTCGCCTACAACGTGCTCAAGATGCCGGGTCCGATAAGCGTCGTCACTGTCATGGCGACAAGAAAGACGCCTTATCTGCACCGACCAGATTTACCGGGATACGGCCGCGGCGGCCGACAAAGATGCACTTGCCGCTGAAGTTCCCAAAGGGAAAAAGACGAAGACCAAGTACGGCAAGCGCTCCGGGGCCCACTCCGACAACTGCACCCATTCGGAGTGTTGCGCTGCCGGCGAGGACGCCCCATCGAGCTCCACCGGCAAGGATAAAAAAGGAATGGCTGCTCCACCGGCAACCAAGAAGGTGTCCGCCAAGGAGGACGGCACTGGTGGTACCTTCACCATCGATTGCCACGCAACGACAAATAGGAAGCGGCGCTCGTTGCTCTGCGGGCGAATGTCGATGTGTTTGCATGGCAACCATCGACATCCCGGTGTTCCTGAAGGTAATTGAGCACAAGCTTGCCGTTTGCCCCATCTTGCGACCCGTCAAGCAAAAGTGAGAAACAAGCCGTGGAGCGCCAAGAGTTCATCAATGAAGAAATCAAGCTGGAGGCAGCTGGCCTGGTCGGGGTGTGATCCATCCGGCGTGGCTAGCAAACCCGGTTGTCGTCGCGCAAGGCCAATGGGAAATGGAGACTATGTATAGACTTCAGCGATGTGAATAAAGCATGTCCCAAGGATCCTTTCCCCTTGCCGCGCATCGACCAGATTGTTGACTCCACTGCCGGATGTGAGCTACTCTGTTTTCTTGATGCGTACTCAGGCTATCACCAGATCTTCATGGCCAAAGAGGATGAAGAGAAAACTGCGTTCATCACTCCATGTGGCACCTATTGCTTCATACGCATGCCATTTGGGCTGAAGAATGCAGGGTCAACGTTTGCGGGTAGTGTATCTGCTTTTGAACCACAGATCCACGAAGTGTAGAAGCTTACATGGATGACATCGTGGTGAAGAGCAAAACAAGGATACTGTGATTCAAGATTTAGAAGAGACATTCCGAACCTCGCGAGGATCTGATTGAAATTGAACCACGAGAAGTGCGTCTTTGGGGTCCCCTCCGGCAAGCTTCTCGGGTTCTTTGTGTCTCGAGAGGGGATCGAAGCCAACCCGACAAGATTAAAGCCATTGAGCAGATCCAAGCCCCAAGGCGGATCAAGGATGTCGAAGGCTCACAGGTTGTGTGGCTGCCCTCGATGAATTCATTTCAAAAGTCTGCCGAAGCGCCCTGCCTTTCTTCAAAATCTTGAAGAAGCGGGACCCATGAAGTGGACTCGAAGCGGAGATAGCGCTGCAAGACTTGAAACACTACATCCTCCACTCCAATACTTATCGCACCTAAGCCACGGGAGAAATTGCTGCTATACCTAGCGGCGACCAACCAAGTGGTGAGTGCAGCTAGTAGCGGAGAGAGAGTCTGCGAGGAGGCCGCACCACCGGCAAGCCAGCCCAGCGACAAGCGGGGGCTGCTCCGGCAAGCCCAGCCCGGCAAAGACAGCCTGGGCAGGAGCAAGGTGAGTCTTGGAAAAAGATGGTGCAGCGTCCGGTGTATTTTGTAAGCTCCCTTCTCCAGGGAGCGAGATCAAGATACTCTGGTGTACAAAAGTTGCTTTTTGGCCTTCTCATGGCCTCAAGAAAGCTGCGCCACTATTTCCAAGCACACGAGATAACAGTGGTCACTCGCTTCCATTGAAGAGGATATTGCACAACCCGAAGCAACCGGCAGGATCGTTGAGTGGGCCTTTGGAATTGTCGAGCCGGACTCAAGTTTGAAAGTACTTGACCATCTGAGCCGGGCTCTGGCAGAATTTATAGCGAGTGGACCCGACACGATGAAGAAGTTCAAGAAACAAGTACACCCGCAAGGAAGCGGCAGTGAATGGGTAATGTGCTTGATGGTGCCTTCTCGTTACAAAGGCGCCGGTCTTGGCGTCGTACTCATCAGCGCCAACGGAGAGCACCTCAAGTATGTTATCCGGATGCACTTTCCAAGAGAACAGCGACAAACAACACCGCTGAATATGAGGGCTTGCTTGCGGCCTCGGGATTGCGGCGAGCTTGGGATCAAGAAGGCGATCGTCGGAGATTCCCGATTGGTGGTCCGGCAAGTTAACAAGAACTATCGAGCCCTTTGATGGAAGCCTATGTAGATGAAGTAAGGAAGCTTGAGGAGCACTTTGAAGGTCTGCAGATGGAACACATTCCGAGAGCCCGAGAATGAAATCATGAGACGGCCTTTCAAAGTGTGCTTCAATGAAGTTACACAGGGAACCGGGGACCTTCTTGCTCGAGCTGACTCAACCTTCCGTGGCGCCATCAATTGGGCAGTCAAAGAAGAAAGTTGGTGCCGGCGACTACTTGCGGCGGACCTCCACGAGGCCACCGCCAAGGTCCCGAGTTAACCTCCGAGCGCCGAGGAACAATTTGCTCCGCCGATCATCGGATCTGTGCGATCGAAGCAAGTGTTCCCGACAAGACTGCCCGACAAGCTTGCGGGGAACCTTCAGCTCGGCGGAGCAGAGATTCTTCCGTAGAAGCGAAGGTTCCCGGCGGCCCTCATGCCTTTAGTCCTTGTCGTCCGAGCCCGGGCTCCGGCATGGCGCAGCGAATCGTCCGTTTCACGCAAGCCGGAGAACTTCACGACGATCTGAGGAGATAGAAAGGATAACCCGAGACGGTCGGTATGTACCGGTTAAGTGGACAACGAGCTATCTGAAAGAAGGCTCAATGGTGTCGATTGAAGTGCATCTCTAGGGAAGATGGACAACAGCTGTTGGCGAGATTCACGGAGGCATCTGCGGCCACCACATTGGCGCAAGGCGCTTGCGGAAAGGCTTTCGGCAAGGGTTCTTTGGCAAAAGCTCTCCAAGATGCAAGCTGCACTAGTAACCAAGTGTGAAGCGTGTCGAGTTCCATGCAAAGCAAATTCATCACCAGCTCAAGCTCTCCAAACAATCCCTTTGTCTGGCCCTTCTCGGTGCAGGGGCTAGACATCCTCGGCCCCTTCCCGTGCCGTCGGGGCTTTGAGTACTTATGCGTAGCGATCGACAAGTTCACAAAGTGGCGAAGTGGAGCAGGTGAGAAAGGTGACAACCGATCGGCGATCAAGTTCTTGGTCGATTGTATGCCGTTTGGGATCCCCAACGGATTTTCACCGACAACGGTACCACAGTTCACCACCGCACCTTCATGCAATATGTCCAAGACCTTGGCGCCAAGGTCATTTAACTTCATTGCTCACCCAAGGAGCAGCGGTCAAGCGAAAGGGCCAATCGCGGAAGTGCTGCGCGGACTCAAGACAAGAACTTTCGACGAGCTGCGCAAGTCACGGAAGAAATTGGATAGAGGAGCTGCCGGCGGCTCTCTGTCAATCGAGCGACACCAAACCGAGCAACCGGGCGGACACCCTTTGCTCTAGTCTATGGAGCGAAGCAGTTCTCCCCACGGAACTTCGTATCACGGATCTCCTCGAGTGCTCGCTTATGATGAGCTTGAGCAAGAGCAAGCTGCGACAAGATGGCGCATTGCTCCTCGAGGAGGGGCGTCTCGAGCTCTTTGTCGAGCTGCTCGATACCGACAAGCCTTGCGCCGCTACCATAGCCGCAAGGTCAAAGCCGAGAGTCTCGAGGAAGGCGACCTTGTTCTTGGCGTGTTCAGTCCGCCAAGAATTCCAACAAGTTGGCGCCAAAGTGGGAAGGCCCTTATCGGGTGAGACAAGTCACGAGACCGGCTGTCCGTCCGCTCGAGACCGAAGAAGGCTTGCCGATGAGTAATTCTGGAACATAGAGCATCTTCGCAAGTTCTACCCATAAAGCGCGATCGCCGTGATCCGCTCCGGCAACCTCCTTTTGTACAAAAGCTTTGCCGCGTTGCATGTAACCCTTTGTACAAAGCGGGCGCAGACCCCGTGCAGCAATAAAGTTTCCGTGTCTTGCGTTATTTGCCTCTTTTCCATGCTCTTCTTTGCTATTTGCATGAGTCATTTGGCATTCTTTAGTGTGTACAGCGTGTCCGACAAGCAATGGCGCGTCAAAAAGGCCACGTGCCCGTTCTCCTCTTTTTCTCCTTGTTTCTTAAGCAAAAGAAATGTTCCTCCGCACAAGTTTGCGGAGGGGGAGGAAATGAAGGATGAACCAAGCACTCCAAGTCTGTTCAAGAAAGGAACCTGCGGAGAAAGCGCGAGCCTCGAAAGCTAAGTTGCGGGATTTGCGCAGCTCAAAATTTTAAATTTTGAGATTGCCTTCCTTGAACAACCACGCCTTGTATGGAAAACACATGCTCGGAGGAACTGCCGACGGACAGCCGTGCCCTTATCTTGCGTTGGTCGACTCTGCAAGTTAAGTGTGTTCTGTTGGCAGCAAAGGTTGCTGCCGTAAGGCCTTGCTCCTTGCCGGCAAATCTTTCCTAAAGCATAAGGTTGAAGCGTCTGAGTTGAGAATCAGAATGAGGGAATTGATTCTGCGATCATTGGTGAAATAAAGGTAAATATCCTGCAAAGGATAACTTGTCATGATAACTAATAAGTTAAGTGGCGACTTGTGCGCAAACAAAGGAAACAAAAAGAAAAAGAAGAAGAAAGAGGGTCTAGTCTCGCGCCGCCCTCCATCTGAGGATCTTGTTCACTTTGGCGATGATGTGGGCGACCTGCTCCTTCAAGGCCTCCATGTCGCGTCGGCCGGCAAGCTGCGAAGGACATTGGAGAGGTTTATACGGGGTTGCGGTATCGATCTTCGTCGACCACGCGCTCCATGGTTCCCGCGCTGTGGTAGCGCCTCCTCGGCAAGCTGCGCGAGGATCTTCTTCGTCCATGATTTGCGAGAGCTGGCGCGACCCCACGAAGAAGAGGCTGAGCTTGGCCTTTGTGGCGAGGTTTGGATCCGGGAGTAAATGAGGTGCTCCAACTTCAGCGCCAGCAGCTCTGGTCAATGGCGGTTGCGGAAGACACCAATTCCTCGGTCCATATCTCGGCGATCTGGCGGAAATCTCGGCTGCTCTGTTGGCGCCCGGCCACTAAGGATCGCTCCTCACGGAGCTCTTCCTTGATTTGGTTTCTGGGCCCGAGCGGCGTCGGCGAGTCCGTCGGCCTGAAACTTTCCGCTCAAGACCCTCGGCGGAATCCTGGCGGCCTTCACTCGTCGCCTTTTTCAGCAAGACGCGCTGGAGCTACGAGTTGGTGCGAGTGAATTCCTCGCGCTCCGTGGCGGCGGCGATCTTCTCCGAGTCCACCTTCAACAGCTCCTCGATTCTTGCGACTTTGGCGGCGAGATCCTCTTTAGCAGCCTCTGCGGCCGCCCGCGCGTCTTCGCTTCCTTCAACTCCCGCCAAGGGCTTGCTCCCGGCGGCGAGGTCTTCCTCATAGGCGTCGAGGGCAACCTTCAGCTGGTTGAGCTCCCCTTCTGCCGGGACAGATCCACCCGGCGAGCCGTTCTGCTCCTCGGCCTCGGCTTTCTCCAACAGCCACTCTTCATCTTGCCCGGCGAGCTGCTCGCGCCTCTCCGACACCTCGCGAAGAGCAGCTTGATTGGCAGCACGGAGCTCCCGGCAAATCGACCTCTTGAGTTGAGACGGAAAACCCAAGAAATCCCTCCGGAGAGGGGGCCGGGCTCTGCTCTCGGGGTAAAAAATGCTGAAACAGAGCTACATTTGGGTGGATCCCTCGAAGTTCTCGCACATATGTCGAAAACCGCCATTAATGAGGGCGGCGTTGGGGGTGAAATCGAGAAGGTGGAAGCCATATGTGTGCATAATGGTGCAGAAGAATTGAGAGAAAGGAGGACAAAGACCGCGATGAAAGAAAGCTGCGAAGAAATGGTACTCGCCGGGATAGTTGTCCTTGAGATCGGCGGGTGGGCGCTGGTCCGAGGATCTGCTGAGGTCCTCTTGGACCAGAACAAGAAGTACTTGCCCGAGTTCGTCCACGCCGAGCAGCAAGCGAAAGGCGATGTTCTCCCTCCGCATCTGGCGAGCTCTTCCGCCGCTCAGTTCTCCTTCTTGGTGCCTTCCGCCTTCTCCTTCCCCTTCCTGGTCTTGAGGCCATAGCGGCAGCGAGGGAAGGGGATGAGGTCGGCGACGCCATGACGAAAAAAAACAGCGGAGGAGGCGGAGGTGGAGCGCGAGGAGGTTTTTTCGCGGAGGAGGAAGAAGCAATGAAAGCAATGGAGGGAACGCGCTGCTGCCTCTGTTTTTATGGGGAAGTGGGGCGAGGCGCGTTCCGCTCTCCTCATTAAGGGGCGTGGGCACGTCCCATCCTGGCGCCCATAATCGGCGCGTCTTTGCTGCAGGGAAGGCGGCGAGGCGGAGAGTGGATTCGACGCGCCGTGGGCTTCAGCGCGCCCGTGCTTGTCTTGGGCTGGCCCAACAGCTTCGGCTCGGCACGTGTATAGCCCGAGCCGGGGCTCTGTCGGTGTACTAAGGTAGGGGTACCTCGGTACCCCAACTTGTACCGCAGCGCCCCACTCCACAACGAGATCCATCAAATGCTTGCGGAGATCATCTCCGCTCCACACCAAGCCGTTCAAGAACAAAGTATATAAGATAGAAACTCAAGACCCGGCAAGAGGAGCTTGCGGAAAATATCCTGGCTCAAGGCTCGTTATTCCTCAGATCCCGGCGAGAGGAGCTCGTCGGGAGGACCAAAGACCACATCACGAAGTCACGCCTCGGCGCGCGCCTCTGGCGAGACCCGAGGCGGCAAGTCATAGAGCCAGCAAGCCCGGGCAGCAAGATCAAGGCCCGGCAAGGAGCTTGCGGGGAGAGCTGTGCGTACGTGTCCGCCTCCAGCTCGTTTGCCTGCGTCGCCTCCAAATTCTCGAGAGGCGCGTGGCGGGTGGCTGTCTTGCATGAAGAATGCGGTGGCACTCCACGGTGGTAACCGCCGCCGTCGCGAAAAAGACGCAATGGCGGGAGCTTTTGGGGGCGGCGACGGGCATTTAATGCCCTTGTCCCCTCTGTCAAAAGTAGATAGAAAGCACCAGTAGCTGCCTTGTTCCGCCTTTGTTCCAACTACCACCCTTTTACGTTTTACCCCTCTACCTCACGTTGACACTGTCGGTGACCCTTGCCCTATAAAAGGAGGCCCATGCACAGCGTGGGGGTTCCAACCATTGGCGCTTCTCGCGAGAGGTTCTGCGACTAGCTACTCTCACGAGGTTTCACACAACACTCCACCGTTACGCTCGCATTACGGAGCAAGATCAAATACAACACAATGCAGCGATGAGGGTTTCTGCGACCATCGCGGCCCGGCTGGGTAAAAATCAGCGCGCATCGCCTCGATCTGCTCTCCGCGGCCTCCGCCCGTGCGAACACACGAAGGGCCCGGCCCCATAGGTGCGCGCCACCCATCCGGCGCGACACGCCCGCAATCTCTCGGGATTTTCCTCCCTCCTCAGCCCGTGCACACTTGTCGGCCAAAGCATAGAGCTCGCTGACATCTCGATCTTGCACATCGCCATCTCCTCTCTCATCCTGCGATTCGCGCGTTCGATAAAACGCGCCGATAAGCTGCGGCGGTGGACGTCTGGGATGTTGCGCGCACTGGCTGAATCTCTGTATGTACTTGCGCGGGCTCTCCTCATACGGGCGGCGGTCAGATCGCTCTCCGGCCATGGGGTTTGTGGCCGCCCGTGAAAGCGCCGACAAACTGGTGACATAGGTCCGCCCATGAAGAGATGGAGCCGTCCGACAAGTGCATGAGCCAAGATCGGCGTTGGGCTTGAGCACGGTGAAAGTAGTTGGCGAGGATCTTCTCGTCGCGCCCTCCGGCAGCTTGCACGCGATGGTGTAGATCTTGAGGAACTCCGACGGATGTATCCTGCCATCATACTTCTCGAACGCGTCGGCAAGTTCTTGGTTTTGGGCCCTTTGGACTTGCCGCAGCTCACGGGTGAGCGCAGGGCAACTGCAGCGTCTGACAAGTCGCTGGTTCTCCGGTGCGTGCATATCGGCAGTGGGCCCAGCCGCGCTGTCGAGATTACGTCGCGCTTCTCTCCGGCGCTTCGATCACGGTCGCGAGCATCTTCGTGTTGCCGTTCTTGGAGAGCGTGGCGTTAGTCACAGCGAAGTTCGCGGGTCCGACGACGCGGTGGAGTCGGCGTCGGGGTTGGTCCGTCGAGCTAGCGATTTTGGCCTTGGGGCTGGGAGTGCACGCAGTGGCACCCAGCGGTCTTGTCGGTGTCGGCTTGCGCTGGGCGCCTGCGAGGCTTCGCGCTCGGCCGCCGGGCTTATCGCCGTTAAGCGAAGCCGATGAGGCTATATATGGTCATCCTCGGTCGTCGATCTTGTGTGGCGCTGGAGGGTAATCTAAGCAGTGGCTCGGGCCAGCGCTTCCTCTCTTATCTTGGGTGGCGGTGGCGGCGAAGCGGCGCGAGGCGGATGTCTCGGACTCCCAAGCTGGATTGGGAGGTGCCACACCCGTCCGGCGGCATCACCTCACTCGCGCCCGACATCTTTGGCGTGCATCTTGACCTCGAACGTCCCGCGACCCACCAGCTTGGCCTTGTTCTAATGCGAGCACGGTGCTAGGAGCACCGGGGCGATGTCGACCATGCACCTCCTGGGAAGGGTGTGGTGTCTGCACGGTCGCCGACGCTTGCGGGGCCTTGTTTTTGGACCTGGTGACGACATGAGTCCCACCGTCGGCGCCCGCTCCTTCGCCGGCGTCCACTCCACCGCCCGCTTGCTCCGGCGGTGGTGGCAGAATCGATGTAGACGGAGCAGCCACCTCCGAAGGCTTCTTCTTCGGTGGCATGTTGATGAAGACGTTGATGTAAGCGCGAGGCGGATCGGATGCTCACGACCTCGGCGCGACCCCTACAGCGCGCCAAAGATGTCGGGCGGTCTCTGTCGCGACCCACGAGCACCTATAGAACGCAGGGGCCCTTCTAGTCGGGCAAGGAGGCGGAGGCGTCTTGCAGAGCGGTCGAGGCCGAGCGCCTTGAGGGAGGCAGGCAATTTACCCAGCCGGGGCTCTCGGAGAGATAAAACCCCCTCTGCTGCTTTTGTGCTTGTATTTGATCTTGCTCGAGGCCTTGGCGTATGGTGGTGTTGTGGGTGTCGAATGGACCGAACCTCTTCTCGTCGCATGGGCCTCCCTTTTATAGTCTGAAGGGGCGCCAACAGGTGGCGAGTAGGAAGAGAGGGTAAAAGGTAAAAACACAGGTTGGTACAACAATGACCAGCAGTGTCCCCTACCTAACTCGTGGCGGGGGACAAGGGCATTTAATGCCCGTCTGGTGCATAACAAAGGCAAAAAACGACCGTTAGGTGAGCCACGGTTGCCACGATGGCGTCTCTGTCGACCGCTTGCCACCTTGCTCGCATGGCTGCGCAACACCTCGCCACGTGCCCCTGGGACGGCCCTGGGGTGACACGTCGCTGGGTGCGCTGGACTTTGGGTGGCAGCCTTGCCGCGGCAGATGCCTTGCCGCGGTCTTTCTCTTGTTGGGCCGACAAGCTTGCCGGCCGCAGGGCCTTGCCGGGATGCGCGGGGCGACGCGGCAAGTCTTCTGGGAGTGCCTTGGCTAGCCTTCCCGGCAAGCTCCTCTTGCCGGGGCCTTTGTCTTCTCAGTTGATACTTCGTTCTTGAATGGTAGTAGTAGGTATTGAGGGATGGTCTTGGCGGGCGCCCGGCAAGCCTTGCCTCGGGGTGCTGCGACTACCCGTGCACGAGTTCGGGGTACTAAGGGACCCCTACTTTAGTACACCGACAAATATCCATCATCTCATCAAAAGACGGGACACCTTTGCCTCTATCAAGTGGTATCAGATTTCTAGGTTGCTCGGTGAGATTTTATAGTTTATCGTAGTTTAGATCGAGTCCGTTCTTCATACCTACAGTCCACGAAAAAGCCACAAAAAAATTAGGGTTAGTTCATCATATCCGAACCAATCCGAGCCTTTGCATAATCTTTTTAGGGTTTTGCTTTGTTGAATTTGCGGGTGCATCGTCGAGTCTAGTTGTTGGTCTTAGCATCTAGTCTTTTAGAGTTTCGAGTTCTGGTCATAAGTTGTCACACCGCCAACGCACCATCATGATCGCCCCTGTCACCTACCACCACTGCTCCGAATCCGTATCCATATTCCACCACCAATCCGTATCCATATACCACCACCGATCCATATCCATATACTACCACCGCTACCACCACCGCTGCCATATACCACCACCATATATCCACCACCGATCCGAGTTCCTTGCATATTAGGTTTGTTTTCCAGTTCCATCTAATTTCCGATTCGTGTTTCCTTGCTTGAGTAGGTTTTGAAAAAAAAAGTCCGGAAACCACCCTCCTTTTAGGCCCAAAATTTTCCAAAAATGCACTTGACAATAAAAATTCTGGCTATCCTATTTTTAGGTGTTTCTAAGCGTATTGAGACAGTCGCCGTTATAGAAAGTTTGTTTTGACCCGTTTCCAGTTTTTGGGTCCGGGCAGTCGAAAAAAAATTTGGTCAAAAAAATTTCGTGCCTATCCTGTTATCTTGACTTGGGAAGAGTTTTGAGACACTCGCCATTATAGTGATTTTCGAAAAAAAAGGAGCGCAAAAAAATTCAGAGTGTGCTTCTCCCTTGTTTCCGTGCAGCGTCGTGATTTTGTTAGTGTTCTAGGCTCGCGTCTCTAGCACAATCTAGCCTAGGACCAGCACAGGACCGTCGTTGAGCGTTTATTCAACTTTGCTTCTCCGAATTGATTATTGTTGACCTTCCCAGCTCCACATACATCTATGTCATGCGTTGGACTCTCCCTGGTAATCGCTCTATCCAAGCTTTGAGGGTTTTGACTACAACGGTTTCCTATCACCACCTGCTGCTGGGTAAGAACCGGTAAGAATTTGAGATTTGCTTGAAGGGTTTGTGATACAGCACCACCAATTCTTAGTAGTCTGTAGGATCATATTCTTGTGTGTTTCTATTTGCTGCTAACCATGGTAGGATCACAAGCCGATGAGACTGATTGGGAGAACCTGACGAACAAACAGCTACATGATAAATTTCAGCAAATGATGAGTGGACAGGTGCAAGATGTGCTAAATAGATTTGACGAGGCCATGGAGAAGATAGATGGAATTGAGAAGACGTTCGAAACAAAGCTTGATAGCAAGTTTACTGAATTGCTCGCGCGTTTTCCACAACCACTGCCTGCTGCACCTAACGCACCTCTACAACAACAACAACAACAACAACAACAACAACAACGACTACCTCCACATCACGAAATAGCCCTCTGCCGAGGGAGCCGTGTTCCTCTTGCATTTGCCCAAACTATTGGTGCTGCTGTTGATGCGGAGGAGGATGATTATGTGGGAGATTACGAGGATGAGGTTGATCAAAATCAGAACTATGTGCAACCACCTGCACCACAACCACCAGGTCGTCCACATGCAAATAATCATAATGGTAGGGCTCTCCCTCAGGTACGAGATAATGACCATATTCCAAAACTGAAATTGAATATTCCACCATTTGAGGGTAGATATGTTCCTGATATATATCTTACTTGGGAGTTAGAAACTGAACAACGATTTACATGTTTACAATATCCTGAGAATAGACGGGTTGCCGCTGCTGTTTGTGCTTTCACTAGTTTTGCATGTGTATGGTGGTCTGAACATTGTAGATTATATCCTATTCCAACTACTTGGGCTGCTTTGAAAATTGCTATGCGTAATCGTTGGGTTCCACCGTATTATCAACGTGAATTGCTTCAAAAATTGCAGTGCTTAAGACAAGGGAAAAATTATGTAGAAGAATATTATCAGGAATTACAAACTGGCATGATTAGATGTGGTATTGTTGAGGAGAATGAAGCTATGCTTGCACGTTTTATGGGTGGATTAAATAGAGAGATTCAGACCATTCTAGAGTATAAGGAGTATACTAATATCACTCGTTTATTCCATCTTGCTTGTAAAGCTGAGCGTGAAGTCTTGAGGATCGACAAGCATTGGCGCGAACTAACTTTTCTGCAGTGACCTTCATCATGGACACGCGTGCATCTTCTACTTCAACGCACCAGCACCTCCATCGGTGCCACCTCCGGCCGTGATACAAGAAAGCGAGCACAACCACCATTATCGCCAAGGCGCACCGCCGGCCTCCACATAGTTCTTCTTCTTCCATGGCATCAACAGGGCACACAAGTGATATTATTTGTCGTCGTTGTAAGGGAAGAGGTCATTATGCGAGAGAATGCAAATCTCAGCGTGTGATGATTGCTACTGAGGATGGTGGGTATGAGTCCGCTAGTGACTACAATGAGGAGACTTTGGCTCTTATTACATGTGAAGAACATGGTGGAGATGATTCTGATCATGAGACGCAATACATGGCTCCTGAAGACGCTGACAAGTATGAATGTTTAGTTGCTCAACGTGTTGTGAGTGTGCAGGTCACACAAGCTGAGCAAAATCAAAGGCACAATTTGTTCCATACAAAGGGAGTTGTGAAGGAACGTTCTGTGCGCGTCATCATAGACGGAGGGAGCTGCAACAACTTGGCTAGCATGGAGATGGTGGAGAAGGTATCTCTCACCACAAGACCACATCCACATCCTTACTACATCCAATGGTTCAACAACAGTGGCAAGGTTAAGGTAACACGTACTGTTCGTGTGCATTTTAGTATCTCTACATATGCGGATTATGTTGATTGTGATGTGGTACCTATGCAAGCATGTTCCTTATTACTTTGTCGACCATGGCAATTTGATAAAAATTCTATACACCATGGTAGAAACTATCAATATACTCTTGTTCATAAGGATAAAAATATTACTTTGCTTCCTATGACTCATGATTCCATTTTGAAAGATGATATTAATAGAGCAAATAAAGCAAAACAGGAGAAAAATAAGAGTGAAAATCAGATTGTGGCAAAATAATTTGAGCAACAAATGAAGCCTAATAATAAACCATCTAGTGTTGCTTCTGAAATTAAATTGAAAAGTTCATGTTTACTTGCCACTAAATCTAATATTGATGAGCTAGATTCCAGAAAATCTGTTTGCTATGCTTTTGTGTGTAAAGAGGCATTATTTTCATTCGAGGACGTGCCTTCCTCTTTGCCTCCTGCTGTCACTAACATTTTGCAGGAGTTTGCTGACGTCTTTCCACAAGACGTGCCACCGGGATTACCTCCCATTCGAGGGACTGAGCATCAGATTGACTTAATTCGATGCATCATTACCCAACCGTGCACCATACCGTACCAATCCAGAGGAGACGAAGGAGATTATGCGTCAAGTACATGAGCTGCTCGACAAAGGTTATATACGCGAATCCCTTAGTCCTTGTGCTGTTCCTATTATTCTAGTGCCAAAAAGGGATGGTACATCACGTATGTGTGTTGATTGCAGAGGCATTAATAATATTACTATTCATTATCATCATCCTATTCCTAGGCTAGATGATATGCTTGATGAATTGAGTGGCTCTACGATATTCTCCAAAGTTGATTTGCATAGTGGATACCATCAAATTCATATGAAATTGGGAGATGAATGGAAAACAACATTTAAAACTAAGTTTGGATTATATGAGTGGTTAGTCATGCCTTTTGGGTTAACTAATGCACCTAGTACTTTCATGAGATTAATGAAAGAAGTTTTACCTGCTTTCATTGGACGATTTGTGGTAGTTTACTTTGATGACATATTGATTTATAGCAGATCTTTGGAAGAACATTTGGAACATTTACGTGTTGTTTTTATTGCTCTACGTGATGCATGGTTGTTTGGTAACCTTGGGAAGTCCACCTTTTGCACTAACCGGGTATCTTTTCTTGGCTATGTCGTTACTCCACAGGGAATTGAAGTTGACAAAGGCAAGATTGAAGCTATTGAGAGTTGGCCGCAGCCCAAAACGGTCACACAAGTGAGGAGTTTTCTTGGCCTCGCTAGATTTTATAGGCGTTTTGTGAGAGATTTCAGCACCATTGATGAGGACATGACTAACTTGCATATGACAAAATATATTGCATACATGTATATTTGTGAGTTGATTTCTAATGCAAACTATGCAATAATTTATTGATGTCATCCAGGACAAAAATACTTCACAAACTTTTCTGCCATGTCTAATTGCAGGTGTATGGGACATTTGTACAATACACATATGACAATAAGGAAGAAAGAGATGTTTACTTGCTGTTCAAAAAGTTCTCTGACGTCACTTTTGGCCCAAGAGAAGATGGAGTCCAAGTCTCTCACGTTCTGGACTCAGATTCGGACTACACAGACACGCCTGATTCAAAACGTCAAGAAATCTTTCATCCGGACTCCGAATTAGGTGATTCTTTTTTTTGTTGGAAAGTAGATTTCATTCTCTTTCCACCCCAGTTCGAATCACCTTAAAATCCGTCCGGAGCGTTGAGTTATGGACGAAACAATCTGATGCTGGAGCAAAATCCGAGTCAAACTACAAGTCCAAAGGTGTTACGTCACCTCCACTTGGGCCCATGAGCCTTGTACAACCTAGGGTTGGTTTTAGGCTGCCTTGGGACGTTCTCCCATCTCCTTGGCCGCCACCCCTTGCTCCTATATAAGTAGATCCATCTAGTAGCTTTTTCCTTGGGATTTGTTTAGTTAAAAGTTAGCCATTGCCACTTCGTGTACTTCGTTTGTGTCCAACGACCAGACCAAGACCACTTACGGATCCCCACCTTTATCAATACTTCATATATACTCGCAATATTCAGATTGCTTTTATCATATTTTTGCTTGTTCTTCGATTGTTTGCAGGAATAGACCTTCGTGGTCAGGTTGATTGTGCTCCGGCGTGGTCAATAACCTCTCGGAGTTGGTTTAGCGATTGCTGAGGCGCAACGTCGTGCACGTTTGTAGTCGGATCGTCAAAGTCGTCTTCACCAAATCGATAGTTATCATCTCATCGAAAGATCGGGACACCTCCGCCTCTATCAACCATTGCTGCACCTCTCAACGAGCTTACAAAGAAGGATGTGCCTTTTTTTTGACTACCACACAGGAAGAAGCTTTCACGGTATTGAAAGATAAGTTAACACATGCTCCTTTACTCCAACTTCCTGATTTTAATAAGACTTTTGAGCTTGAATTTGATGCTAGTGGAATTGCATTAGGAGGTGTGTTATTACAAGATGGCAAACCTGTTGCATACTTTTCTGAAAAATTGAGTGGGCCTAGTCTGAATTATTCTACTCATGATAAAGAATTATATGCTCTTGTTCGGACTTTAGAAAGATGGCAACATTATTTATAGCCCAAAGAATTTGTTATACATTCTGATCATGAATCTTTGAAACATATTAAAAGTCTAGCTAAACTGAATCGTAGACATGCTAAATGGGTTGAATTCATTGAGACTTTCTCTTATGTCATTAAACACAAGAAGGGTAAAGAAAATGTTATTGCTGATGCATTGTCTCGTCGCTATACTATGCTTTCACAACTTGACTTCAAAATATTTGGTTTGGAGACCATCAAAGATCAATATGTGCATGATGCTGATTTTAAAGATGTATTACAGAATTGTAAAAAGGAACAACATGGAACAAGTTCGTCGTTAATGATGGATTTGTCTTCCGTGCTAACAAGCTATGCATTGCAGCTAGCTCCGTTCGTCTTTTGTTGTTGCAGGAGGTGCATGGAGGAGGACTATGGGACACTTTGGCGTGAAGAAGACGGAGGACGTACTTGCTACACATTTATTTTGGCCAAAGATGAGACGGGATGTTGAGCGTTTTATTGCTCGCCGCACTACATGTCAAAAAGCTAAGTCACGACTCAATCCTCATGGTTTATATATGCCTTTGCCTGTACCTAGTGTTCCTTGGGAGGATATATCTATGGACTTTGTTTTAGGTTTACCTAGAACAAAGAAGAGGAGGGACAGCATATTTGTTGTCGTGGATAGATTCTCGAAAATGGCACACTTTATACCATGTCATAAAAGTGATGATGCTGTTAACGTTGCTGATTTGTTCTTTTGTGAAATTATTCGCTTGCATGGTGTGCCAAATACTATTGTTTCAGATCGTGATACTAAATTTCTTAGCCACTTTTGGAGATGTTTGTGGGCTAATTTGGGGACTAAACTGCTTTTTAGTACTACTTGTCACCCCCAAACTGATGGACAAACTGAAGTAGTCAATAGAACAATGTCTACTATGCTTAGGGCTGTTTTGAAGAATAGTAAGAAAATGTGGGAGGAATGCTTGCCTCATATTTAATTTGCTTATAATCGCTCATTTCATTCTACTACTAAGATGTGCCCTTTTGAAGTTGTGTATGGTTTCCTACCTCGTGCACCTATTGATTTATTGCCTCTTCCATCTTCGAAGAAGGTTAATTTTGATGCTAAACAACGTGTTGAATTGATTTTAAAAATGCACGAGTAACTAAGGAAAACATTCAGCGTATCAATGCTAAATATAAACTTGCTGGAGATAAGGGTAGAAAACATGTTGTGTTTGCACCTAGAGATCTTGTTTGGTTACATTTGCGTAAGGATAGATCTCCTGATTTGCGCAAATCAAAGCTAATGCCACGTGCTGATGGTCCCTTTAAGGTGTTGGAGAAAATAAATGATAATGCATATAAACTTGAGCTGCCAAGAGATTTTGGGGTTAGTCCCACTTTTAACATTGCAGATTTGAAGCCTTATTTGGGTGAGATGAAATTTCGTCAAGGATGACTTCATTTCAAGAAGGGGAGGATGATGAGGACATCAATACCATTATTACACCCACATCCCCTGCTGCTATACATACTGGACCAATTACTAGAGCTCGCGCATGTCAACTAAATTACCAGGTACTTTCGTTTCTTGGTAATGATTCTAATGTTCATGAGAATATGATGCTGCCTAAATTGGATACATTTGTTTTGGTTACAAATGAAGGGCCTAGCTTGGAGAAGGATGAACAAGAACAAGCATGGAGATGATGGCATGCGCAAGGGGAACAAGAACGGAGTTACAAGTGATGATTTCAGGACTTTGAAGCCACCATAATGGGTGCATGAAGCCTTGGACGAAATATGCAAGATGCCACTTCATAAATTTCGTCTCGAGGCTATTCTAGGTGCTGCATCACCTTATTATTGGGCCAGGCCCATGTAATTTCGAAGTACATAAATATATGCTATTTTAGGGTCCGTATGTGTGGGGAAACAAGAGATAGGGTTGATTTCGGACCCCTTCACCAAGGTCCACGAAATTCCCCCCTCTTCCTCCATATATACAGCCCTTAGGGCATCGTTTAGACTTTGGGTTTTGTTTAGATTAAAAGTTCGCCATAGCTGCAACTTCGCGTACTTCATTTGTGTTCAACGACCAGACAAAGGCGTCACAGAACCCCACCTTGATCAATAAAGCTTTCCTCTTATATTCACAATATTCAGATTGCAATCTTAGTTTCTTGCTCGTTCTTCGTTTGCTCGCAGGAAACAGACCCTCGTGGTCAGGTCGATCGTGCTCCGGCGTGGTCAATAACCTCTCGGAGTCGGTTTAGCGATTGCTAAGGCGTGACGTCCTCGCACGTTCGTAGTCGGATCGTCAAAGTCGACTTCCACCAAAGCGATATCCATCATCTCATCGAAAGACGGGACAGCTCCGGCGTGGTCAATAACCTCTCGGAGTTGGTTTAGTGATTGCTAAGGAGCGACGTCCTCGCACGTTCATAGTCGGATCATCAAAGTCGACTTCCACCAAAGCGATATCCATCATCTCATCGAAAGACGGGACACCTTTGCCTCTATCAGTTGTCGATGCAGTCATTCATTGCTTGTTGCTCTTGATGTAGTGCTCGTTGTGCACCAAAGAGGTGGCTCTTGGTGACGAATAATGACATGTCGTCGTCTTGCTCGATGAAGAGTGTGTTGGTAGAGGAGCTTGGCCTATCCATCATAAGAAAGTGGTGGTGAGTAGGAAAATGAGAGAACAAAACCAAAGTTACCTTTTCCGAAGATTATGGATGTAACAAGTACGATCCCACGTGATGTTACAATAGGGGAATTGGTACCGGGAATTATTTCTCACACCTACAAGTAAATGGTCTATGGAGGAGCTTGGTTAGGAAAGGCACAAATAATTCAAGCAAATGTTAGTCAAGATGTTGATAAAGTTGAGAAGATTCACAAATGGCAAATAAGGCAAATAGATCAACCTCCCAAGATAACATGAGGAACAACCAAGGGGTGAGCTCGAAGATGTCTAATCACGGGAAAGCTCTTGTCGTACAGATACTAGAGAGACGCTAGCTTGATTGCACTAATGGGCTAGATACACTAGTGCACCCACCTAATAGAGAAATCACTCGTCTCACTATCCCAAGTATGCTTATGTATGTGGTGACCACAATGATGCACGTATGCTAAGAGGCTCGATGGTATTGCTTATAAGCTCTTTGCTTCTCTTCTCTTTTGCTTAAAAGCTTTTTCTTCTTTTTTTTCAACTATGCCACAATGCTTGATATACGAGCCACACAACAAGGTAACAAGTAGTAAATGCACGGGATGGACGGAACACTAAATGGTGCACTAAGGCGTGGCCCAGCAATACTCAACAAGCTAGTCTCGATAGGTAAGCTACGCAAAAGGGCTCGAAGCTATCAAGTTAATGGCAAGGGAGTACAAGGTGTCGTCGAGGTTACCGTCCTTGCTTACGGTTGAAGATGATCTTGTCGAAGCCTATGTGTTGTCCGAGTCGAAGATTGGTGGCGATGATGACCACTCGCGCCTTATTAGCCGAAACACCTTAGGACAAAAGAGAAATCGCAACTGAACACTCAAACAAACACGTGGAATGATGTGGAAGAACACGAGAGGTGGTGGTGGAACAAAATGAGAAAAACAGAAAAATGGCCGAAACTTCCTGGATAGCCCGTGCACACGGGGTAAGTGAGGCCCGCGTGCACCGGGTCCCGTGTTCACGGGGTCCCGATGGCCCATGTGCACGGGGTCTGATGTAGGTCAGAACCCTATGGCGATGATCTTTCACGTTTGGAGTGGATCCTACGGGGAATCACGAAGAGCACGCGGAAGCACAAAGGGGAAACACGGGGAAAACGAGAGAGAATCACTAAACCGACAAGGAATCAATCACACAAGTGCTAGATCACCGAAAACAACGAGTAACACATGATTCACAATCAACAAAGGTAAGGATACAAAGGAACCGTTCTCCTCCATGAGGAGGTCTTGATGGTCTTCCCTAGAAAGGGGTCTTGGATCCGCTTCGGGGATCTTCTCCGAAGAGGTCGTCAACTCCGAGGAGAAGTAACCAAGTGGATGAGCAAGGCTCTCACACAAATATGAGCTAAACCAATGCTAACCCTAACTAGGAGGTGGGAGAGGTCTATTTATAGTCTTAGTGCAAAAGGGGGCGAAGTGAAGGGGTACATGGGTTTCGGCCCAAAACTGTGCGCAGACAGGTATCCGACGTCCGCAGGGGACCGGTCGTCCGGTGGCTCATGGGGGTCCGGACGTCCGGTGTCGTCGGACATCCGCTAGATGCGTTCTGTGAAGGAGGCGCCGGTCGTCTGGTATCTTCATACTTCCATTAATATCCATTCTGTTGGGGGTGCCGGACGTCCGGTTACTTTGGTCGTCCGCTCGCTGGAGAGTGTGGCCGGTCGTCCGGCCCGGGCCGGACGTCCGCTCGCTGGGGCCTGCGTTGGCTGGGACTTGGCAGCTGGGGCTTCAGGCACCGGACGTCCGGTCCCGACTGGTCGTCCGGTGGCTGGAGGTTTGATGCGGAGCATCCCTCGCTCATCCCCATGGACGTATCTACATCCTCCTCAACACCACTTGGACCCATGACAAGACCTAGAGCAAAGGCTATCGAAGATAAGGTGAACTCGCTCCTTTCCGAACTTCCTCTCTCTACTCACGAGACTTGGCTACTACCTCATATGGACACTTTCTGTGTGATCAGGTACCTGGAGGAAAGCATGGTGCATCTACATCCATCGAACAAGGAGGCAAAGCTACCAACCGCGAAGGTCAAGAAGAAGATCCACCGGAGAAAGCTCCAGCCACTGGACGACTGGTCGGGATCGGACGTCCGGCGCCTGAAGCCCCAGCTGCCAAGTCCCTGCCAACGCAGGCCCCAGCGAGCGGACGTCCCGCCCAGACCGGACGACCGGCCCCACTCTCCAGCGAGCGGATGACCAAAGTCTACGGACGTTCGGCACCTCCCAACAGAATGAATATTAACGGAAGTATGAAGATTCCGGACGCCCGGCGCCTCCTTCACAGAACGCATCCAGCGGACATTCGGCGACACCGGACGACCGGTCCTCCATGAGCCACCGGACGACCGGTCCCTAGCGGACGTCCGGTACCTGTCTGCACACAGTTTCGGGCCGAAGCCCATGTACCCCTCCACTCCATCCCCTTTTGCACTAAGACTATAAATAGGTCTCTCCTACCTCCTGGCTAGGGTTAGCATTGGATTAGCTCATGTTTGTGTGAGAGCCTTTGCTCATCCACTTGGATACTTCTCCTCGGACTTCACGACCTCTTCGGAGAAGATCCCCCAAGCGGATTCAAGACCCCTTTCTAGGGAAGAACATCAAGGCCTCCTCACGGAGAAGAACGGTTCCTTTGTATCCTTACCTTTGTTGATTGTGGATCATATGTTACTCTTTGTGTTCGGTGATCTAGCACTTGTGTGATTGATTCCTTGTTGGTTTAGTGATTCTCTCTCATTTTCCCCCGTGTTTTCCCTTTGTGCTTCCGCGTGTTCTTCGTGATTCCCTGTAGGATCCACTCCAAACGTGAAAGATCGTTGCCATAGGGTTCCGCCCTACATCAAGTTTTCTCCGGTAGATCTTCTTCTTGACCTTCACGGTTGGTAGCCTTGCCGTCTTGTCTGATGGATGTATATGTACCATGGCTTTCCTCCAGGTACCTGATCACACACAGAGTGTCCATATGAGGTAGTAGCCAAGTCTCGTGAGTAGAGAGAGGAAGTTCGGAAAGGAGTGAGTTCACCTTATCTTTGATAGCCTTTGCTCTAGCTCTTGTCATGGGTCCGAGTGGTGTTGAGGGAGATGTAGATACGTCCATGGGGATGAGCGAGGGATGCTCCGCATCATCTCCCCCCCCCTTGGGAAAGATCCGACCATGGATCAAAAACTTCATCTCCATGGTATGGCGCAAGGTCCTTGACGTTGAAGTTGTCGCTCACATTGTACTTGCCTCGTGGTAGGTCTATCTTGTAGGCGTTGTCATTGTAGTGTGCACCTTGAAGGGTCCATCGGTTTGAGGGAGAAGTTTGAACTTGCGTTCATTGGGGAAGTGGTCCTTTCGAAGGTGTATCCACACAAGATCGCCAATGTTGAAGATCATGGGTTGGTTGTTGACGTTGAGCTTTGTCGCTAGTCGTTGTACTTGGTGCACGATGGTGTGCCTTGTATCCTCATGCATCTTCTTGATGTAGCTTGCCCGTGCACTCGCATCCATGTTGGTGCGCTCTTTTAGAGGAAGAGGTAGAATGTCCAATGGTGACAACGGGTTGAAGCCGTAGACGACCTCAAAGGGGGACTTGTCGGTAGTCGAATGTCTTGCACGGTTGTAGGCGTACTCCGCGATGGGTAGACATGCTTCCCACTCCTTGATGTTCTTCTTGATCAACACGCAAAGTAGAGTGGAGAGAGTCCGGTTCATCACCTCCGTTTGGCCGTCAGTTTGAGGATGGTATGCGGATGAGAACAAGAGCTTGATTCCGAGCTTGCCGCATAGGGTCTTCCAAAAGTAACTCAAGAACTTGACGTTGCGGTCGGAGATGACTGTCTTTGGTACTCCATGGAGACGCAAGATTTCCCTACAAAAGAGATTTGCAATGTGTGAAGCATCGTCTATGTTGTTGCAAGGGATAAATTCTGCCATCTTAGAAAATCGGTCCACAACAACAAACACGGAATCCTTTCCATTTTGGTTCTAGGCAAACCAAGTACAAAGTCCATGCTAATGTCTTCCCAAGGTTGATAAGGAATAGGAAGAGGCATGTAGAGACCATGAGATTGAGATTTAGACTTAGCTTTGCGACATGTAGAGCATTGGGTGGTGAAGCGTGAGACGTCTCGAAACATCTTGGGCCAAAAGTAGTTCTTGGATAGCGTGGCAAATGTCTTATCTCGTCCAGAATGTAGCATCAGTCCGCCTCCATGAGCCTCTTGCAAAAGTAGCAAACGAAGAGAAGACTTGGGAATGCATAGTTTGTTAGCTTTCATAAGATAAGCATCCTTGATATAATATTGTTCCCAAGAAGTATGCGTCAAACACTTAGCATAAGGAATAGAAAAAGATGGATCATTAGCATAGAAGTCTTTGATGTGCTCAAAACCAATAACATTCAACTCAAGTTTAGTGACAAGCGTGCATATGCGTGAAAGCGCATCCGCAACTACATTTTCCTTACCCTTAATGTATTTGATCACATAGGGGAAAGATTCAATAAATTCACTCCATTTGGCATGACGCTTGTTCAACTTAGTTTGACCTTTTAAGTACTTTAGCATTTCATGATCGGTATGGATGACAAACTCATGAGGTCTAAGATAATGTTCCCAAACATGTAGCACACGCACTAAAGCATACAATTCTTTGTCATATATGGGATAGTTAAGTTGAGCACCGGAGAGTTTTTCACTAAAATATGCAATGGCTCGTTTTTCTTGCATCAAAACTCCGCCAATTCCGGTACCACTTGCATCACAATGAACCTCAAAACTTTTGTCAAAATTGGGAAAAGCATGAATCGGAGCATGAGTAAGCAAAGACTTGAGCTCATCAAAAGCGGTGGATTGCAAATATCCCCAAACAAAAGGAGCATTCTTCTTACTCAAGGCATGCAAAGGAGCGGCAATAGTGCTAAAATCTTTCACAAAGCAACGATAATAACCCGCAAGACCAAGAAAACTACGCACTTGCTGCAAATTGGTGGTTGGGGCCAAGTTTTAATTGCTTCAATTTTAGATTCATCAACATGAACACCTTTGGATGATACAACAAAACCCAAGAAAACCACTTTGTCAACACCAAATGTGCACTTTTTCATGTTGGCATAAAGACTTTCCTTGCGAAGTGTTTGTTAAACAGCCCTAACATGATCAAGATGCTCTTTCATGGTTTTGCTAAACACAAGAATATCATCGAAGTAAACCACAACAAAGACTCCAATATAAGGGCGAAGCACATAATGCATGAGGCATACGAAAGTCTGAGGAGCCTCCGATAAACCCATAGGCATAACTAACCACTCATATAAGCCAAATTTGGTTTTGAAAGCGGTTTTCCATTCATCACCCTCTTGAATGTGGATTTGATAATAGCCACTTTTAAGATCAATTTTTTAGAAAAAGTTGGCTCCACTAAGTTCATCAAGCATATCATCTAAGCGAGGAATGGGATGCCTATAGCGAATGGTTATAGCATTTATAGGTCTACAATCGAAACATAAGCGGAAACTTCCATCGGGCTTAGGCACAAGTATAACCGGAACGGCACAAGGGCTTAAGCTTTCATGTACATGACCGTTGTCAATAAGTTGTTTTAATTGCCGTTGAATCTCCTTAGTTTCTTCGGGGTTGACACGGTATGGAGCTTTGTTTGGAAGTGGCGCTCCGGGGATGATGTCGATTCGATGTTCGATGCCTCGTAGAGGAGGTAGACCCGGAGGTAGCTCATCGGGGAAAACATCTTGAAATTCCCGCAAAAGAGATTGAAACACCAAAGGTAGCTCGCGAAGGGTGTTAGTTTTTGGTTCTCCATCCTTGCACACAAGGACAACGTGCATCACACTCGATGTGTTCTCACACACTTCCATCATCTCACTTTTTGTGGCAAATAGTATGAGGTTTTTCTCTCTAGGCGAAGAGGCGCTCAAGTTTGGTTTGTGGCTCTCACTCACTTTTTGGTGGATCTCTTTTTCACTCTTCTCTCTATGGTGGGTGGCTTGCTTGTCGGCTATCACTTGACTAGGAGACATAGGTTGTAGCACATATTCCGTCCCTTTCATCTTGAATCTATAATGATTGGTACACCCGTTGTGGAAGACACCACGGTCGAATTGCCATGGTCGACCAAGAAGGAGGTGGCAAACGGTCATAGGGACCACATCACACTCCAGAGTGTCCTCATATGCACCAATTTTGAAGGATACTTGGACCGTATGCTCAACTCGTATAGTGCCGGAGTCACTTAGCCATTGAAGCTTGGAGCATAGTTCTTCACTTGCCAAGTTGTGGCAACTACCTCCGTCGATTATGACCTTGTCGGACCTTCCATTGATGTCGGCCTTTGTGTGGAAGATGTGGCATCATTGGTCTTCTTCTTATTGATGTTGAAGAGTCAAGACCTTGGAGACAACGAGAGCGGGGCTCGAATCCTCATCACAAAAGACTTGGTCATCTTCATCTTCATTCACTCACCTATGCATGGCCACTTGCTGAATAGCTTCCATTTCATCTTCACTCATTGAGTCGTAGGTGCCATCGTCGTTGAGGATCATGGTGCACTTGTTTGTGCATTCACAGGACTTGTGGCCTCGGCCGCCGCAAGTGAAACACTTGAAGGAGCTTGTCTTGACGGTCTCATCGGTCGGAGTAGATGAAGAAGCACGCAGTTTGAAGTTGCTTATCGTAGGAGGAAGACGACTTGAACTTGACGAATGTTTCTTGTAACTTGACTTGTCGTCGTTGCTTGGAGAAGGCTTGGTTGATGTCGAAGTTGGAGTAGTTGTTGAAGCATGGTTATTGGAGAAGCCGTAGTTCTTGGATGAATACTTGGCGTACTTGCAGTCATCTTGCACTTGACGTTCCGCCTTTGTAGCTTGATGCACGAGCTCAATGAGGTTGGAGTAGGGTTGGAAGTCGGCGATCTTCTTGATGGGATGATTGAGTCCATTCAAGAATCGTGCCATTGTTTGCTCATCATCTTCCGTGACATTGGCTCGACTCATGGCTATCTCCATTTCCTTGTAGCATTCTTCAACACTATTTGTTCCTTGCTTGAGGAGTTGTAGCTTCTTGAAGAGATCATGGTTGTAGTAGGTTGGTACAAAATGTGCTCGCATGACATCCTTCATTTGAGCCCAAGTGGTGATTGGAGGTTCACCTCTTGCTTGTCGGCGCTCAAGGACTTGTTCCCACCATATGAGCACCTAGTCTTGGAACTCAAGTGATGCCATAGCGATCTTCTTCTCTTCCTCATAGTTGTGCTAACGAAAGATTTTGTCAACCTTCAATGCCCATGAGAGGTATTCTTCGGGATCATTGCTTCCATTGAACTTGGCATTATGAATTTGAGCTTGCCATAGCGTTGCTCTTCATTGTGTTGTTGGCGTTGGTGATGATGATGCCCTTGACGTGGAGGGTAATCATCCTCATGTTGTTCTTGGCGTGGAGGAAGTCCATGATCAACTTGCTCTTGTTGACCTTGAGGTTGAGATGGAGCTTGACGAGCTTGTGGAGGAGCTTGAGGGACTTGATGGTGCATGCGCGGTTGATAGTTCCTCTCTTGTATTTCTTCTTGAAGGGCTCCCTCTTGATTGCGCCGTTCGTGATTGCGGTTGGCGATAGCTCGACTTGATTCTTGAAGGGCACGTTGCGCCTCAAGAGCTTGCGCTTCACGTAGTTGTTGCTGAAGATGTTGAGCCTCGGGGTCTTGTTGCTCTTGGTGTAGACGCGCTCATTCTTCTTCTTCTTGGCGACGAAAACATTGTCGTTCTTGAGCTTGGGCAAAAGCGACTTGATTTGATTGAGGACGAGGGACTTGCTCATCGGCTTGCTCTTGTGAATGCTTGACGTATAGCGGGTTTCGAGATGCATGACGCACTTGACGCACGGCTCGTCGAAGAGTGTTTGATGACGGTGTGCTTGAGCCGGAGGAGGAGGAGTCGGAGTGTCAACTTGAGTGGCTCCGTCTTGAGTATGACGATGTAGAAGGAGGCCGGTTGACCAACAAGGCGCGGATCTCGTCCATTCTTGCATCGTTCTCTTGCTTGTGCGTGTCAAGCTTGTTGTCAAAGTAGTCTCGTGTACGTTGCTTGGAGAGTCACGAGTCGGTGGCGAGGTTGTCGATGCGGTCGTTCATTGCTTGTTGCTCTTGATGTAACGCTCGTTGTGCACCAAAGAGGTGGCTCTTGGTGATGTATGATGACATGTCGTCGTCTTGCTCGATGAAGAGTGGGTTGGTAGAAGTACTTGGCCTATCCATCATTCCAAGCAGAATGTGAGTGGTAGAAGGAGAAGAACTTATACCAATGTACCTTTGACCGATGTTGATGATGAATCAAGTTCACTCAAATGCGGACAATGAAATAGCACTATTGGTACCAATTCTTGTCGGTTCTCACACCTACACAAGTAAAAGCTTATGGTGGAGCTTGGTTAGGATGGTGGCATAAAATTTGATGCAATAGTAAGTGAGCTTCAATAATGTTAGAGATGATTTAAAAATTTGCAAATGCGACAAGTAGACCAAGCAAAGAGTGGAACACGGGAACACACACACAAATAGATAGATGGGATTGTGCAAAACAAAAGTGAGCCAAAATGTGGAACCCACGTAGATGCTCTTGTTGCACAATACTAGAGAGACGCTAGCACGATTGCATAATAGGCGGATACGGAACTTGTGCACAACCTAGTAGGCAAAAATGTAACAATCTCTATCCCAAGTATGCTATACGTATGATATTTCGGTGCTATGATCCAAGATGATTTTATATGACAATCTTAATGTTGTATGATGCTATGGTTCTTGCTCATAAGCTCTTTGCTTATCTTTCCTCTTTGCTTAAAGGCTTGGGTGGCTCTTTCACTTTTGAGCTCTTTTCTCATGCAAAACTTCACGAACCAAGATAGCAATTGTGTATGCGATGACAACTTTGTGACACACAAGTTGATGCCAAGATATGCACCACGATAGTATGGTATGTATGCTATGGGAAGTAGGATCACTAATGTGCACAAGTCACATTGCTGGCAATACTCAATGGCTAGTCTAGATGGGTAAGCTACGCAAAAGTAAGACCATGTGGGGTATCAATGCAATTGCAAGGGATGACAAAGATGTCGTCGAAGTTACCATCCTTGGCGATGATGAGACCCTTGCGAAGATGAGCCGTGGTGATGATGAAGTCGAACCGTACCTAAATAGCTGAAACACAATAGGACACGGGAGCCACAACTCAAAATCTCAAGGACCAAAATGTTTCAAAATCATCATCGGAGGTATTGGGGAGTATGGTGGTGTATGTGGGATTGAAAGATGTGGTGGAAGGTGGGGATGTAGTGGTGACCGAAGTGAAAAATTCAGTTTCGTCAGAGTTTCACGGACGTCCGGTTTTTACGGTTGTCCGGTCGTCGGACGTCTGGCAGGGTCCGGTCGTCCGGTGCCTGGGCGAAATTCGGGCACGGGATAAACTGCGCGATTTCGGGGTGGATGAAGATGGTGAGGTCGAAATCGAGCGGATTGGTGGATGGAAAAGGGTGGGGAGGGTGGGCAAAGCTAGATCCACACGTAGTAACTCAAATCCATGAACCAAATCCAACAAAATCTCAACTAACCAACAAATCACAAAAAAAAATTGGGGCTATTTCTGGTGGGGATTTTCGGATTTAGGACGAAAACAACAAAATCAAGCTAGAAAACGAGGGGTAGGGGCTCCAAAAACGTGATCAGTGTGGCTCATGATACCAAGATGATGTAGGGCAGAACCCTATGGTGACGATCTTTCACGTTTGGAGTGGATCCAGCAGCGAATCACGAAGAACACGCAGAAGCACAAAGGGGAAACACGGGGAAAACGAGAGAGAATCACTAAACTGACAAGGAATCAATCACACAAGTGCTAGATCACCGAAAACAAAGAGTAACACATGATCCACAATCAACAAAGGTAAGGATACAAAGGAAACGTTCTTCTCCGTGAGGAGGTCTTGATGGTCTTCCATAGAAAGGGGTCTTGAATCCGGTTGGGAGATCTGCTCCAAAGAGGTCGTGAACTCCGAGGAGAAGTAACCAAGTGGATGAGCAAGGCTCTCACACAAATATGAGCTAAACCAATGCTAACCCTAACTAGGAGGTGGGAGGGGTCTATTTATAGTCTTAGTGTAAAAGGGGGCGAAGTGAAGGGGTACATGGGTTTCGGCCCGAAACTGTGCGCAGACAGGTATCGGACGTCCGCTGGGAACCGGTCGTCTGGTGGCTCACGGGGGTCTGGATGTCCGGTGTCGTCGGACATCTGCTAGATGCATTCTGTGAAGGAGGCGCCGGTCGTCCGGTATCTTCATACTTCCGTTAATATCCATTCTATTTGGGGGTGCCGGATGTCCGGTGACTTCGATCGTCCGCTCGCTGGAGAGTGTGGCCGGTCGTCCCGTCCGGGCCGGACGTCCGCTCGCTGGGGCCAGCGTTGGCTGGGACTTGGCAGATGGGGCTTCAGGCGCCGGACATCCGGTCCCGACCGGTCGTTCGGTGGCTGGAGTTTTCTCCGGTAGATCTTCTTCTTGACCTTCGTGGTTGGTAGCCTTGCCGTCTTGTTCGATGGATGTAGATGTACCATGGCTTTCCTCCAGGTACCTGATCACACACAGAGTGTCCATATGAGGTAGTAGCCAAGTCTCGTGAGTAGAGAAAGGAAGTTCGGAAAGGAGCGAGTTCACCTTATCTTCGATAGCCTTTGCTCTAGCTCTTGTCATGGGTCCGAGTGGTGTTGAGGGAGATGTAGATACGTCCATGGGGATGAGCGAGGGATGCTCCGCATCAGGGTCCCCTGAGAGCGGACGAACTGCTCGGATCCCGTGGTGATTTGCAAGTTTTTGGCGAAATTTGATGGGTGGAAGGGTGGTGATGAAGGTGGAGGGGGTAGATCCACTTGCCAAACACCAAATTCGTGGATCAAATCAACCAAATCTCACAAGATCAACAAATTGCAAGAAAAATTTTTGGGGCTATTTTTGGTGGGGATTTTCGGATTAGGACGAAAAACAACAAAATCAAGCTAGAAAGTGGAAGGTATGGACTCCAAGATGTGAATCAACGTGGCTCATGATACCAAAATGATGTAGGCTAGAACCCTAGGAGGGACCTTTTCACACTTGGAGGAAAAAAAGGAGAGAAACCAGAAGAACAACAAGAACACAAAGATGAACACAAGAGGCAATCACTCCAACAATTCCTGATTACATATCCACTAGGGTAACAACACAAGATCCACATGTCACAAACACAATCAAAGGAAAGATATAGTGGCAAAGTTCATCCCAAAATCCAAAGGAGATGGGGTCTTGAAGACAGTCTTCTCCTTATGGAGGTCTTGAAATCCTCAAGGATTCTTCCCTAGGGGGGTCTTGATCCTCCAAGGAAGAAGGTGAGGGAGCAAAGCTCACAAATATCTCATCTAATACTTTGCTAATCCTAAACATGGTCCTAGGTACGGAATATATAGCCTTGGGGTTGAAGCAGAAGAAGTGGAGCCGAAGATGCAATCTCAGCCGGCCATCCTAGGAGGCCCGTGCGCCCAGGGTAAGTTGGGCCCGTGCGCAATGGGTTCCCGTGGGCACGGTACAGGCCCGTGCGCACGGGGTGCTCCAGCGTCAGATTCCTATGTAGTCCGTGGGCACGGGGTCTTGGGGGGCCGTGCGCACGGGGTCGCCTGGAGCCTCCTGCGCAGCTGCTGTTCTCCTTGTTCTTGGTCCTCACGGCCTTCGGGTGGTTCTCCTTCTCCTTGGTGATGCTCCTGAGCTTCTTGGTGATGTTCCTCTTCATACCTAAGGAGGCATAGCATATTTTGGTGAGGTAGTAAACATGTTCCGTTTGTGTCCATATGCAAGTCTAGTAGGAAGGAGTTCACCTCGGTTTTCCAAAGCACATGCTCTTGCTCTTGTCATGGGTCCTCGTGGGGTTGGAAGTGTCGGTGTAGAGTCCATGGGGATGATGGAAGGATGCTCCGCATCAAAATGCCTTGCCTATCCATCACAAGACTCGAGGAAATATGAGTGGGAGAGAGAGAAGAACTTATACCAATGTACCTTGACCGATGTTGACAATGAATCAAGTTCACTCAAATGCGAACAATGAAATAGCACGAAGGAATCACGAAGAACACGCGGAAGCACAAAGGGAAAACATGGGGGAAAACGAGAGAGAATCACTAAACCGATAAGGAATCAGTCACACAAGTGCTAGATCAGCGAACACAAAGAGTAACGTATGATCCACAATCAACAAAGGTAAGGATACAAAGGAACCGTTCTTCTCCGTGAGGAGGCCTTGATGTTCTTCCCTAGAGAGGGGTCTTGAATCCACTTGGGGGATCTTCTCCGAAGAGGTCGTGAACTCCGAGGAGAAGTATCCAAGTGGATGAGCAAAGGCTCTCACACAAACATGAGCTAATCCAATGTTAACCCTAGCTAGGAGGAGGGGGTGTCCTATTTATAGTCTTAGTGCAAAAGGGGGCGAAGTGGAGGGGTACATGGGATTTGGCCCAAAATTGTGCGCAGAAAGGTACCGGACATCAGCTGGGGGCCGGTCGTCCGGTGGCTCATGAGGGACCGGACGTCCGGTGTCGTCGGACGTCCGCTGGAAGCGTTCCGTGAAGGGGCGCCGGATGTACGGAAGTTTCATACTTCCGTTAATATTTGTTCTGTTGACAGGTGCCGGACGTCCGGAGACTTCGGTCGTCTGCTGTAGGATCGAAAGTATGTCTAGAGGGGGGGGATTAGACTACTTGACAATATAAAAATTCAGCCTTTTGATTAGGACAAGTTTTTAGCAAGTTCACAATGATGATCAAGTCAAGTATCACCATACACATGCAATTCTAGAGTATTGGCAGCGGAACGTAAATTGCACATGTAGTAAAGAGAGGTGGAGAAGAGCAAACGCAATTTGGAGACACGGAGATTTTTTCTCGTGGTTCCGATAGGTGGTGCTATCGTCAATCCACGTTGATGGAGACTTCAACCCACGGAGGGTAACGGCTGCGAGAGTCCACGGAGGGCTCCACCCACGAAGGGTCCATGAAGAAGCAACCTTGTCTATGCCATCATGGCATACGCCCACGGAGGACTAGCCTTACTCGGGGTAGATCTTCACGAAGTAGGCGATCTGCTTGCCCTTACAAACTTCTTGGTTCAACTCCACATCTTGACGGAGGCTCCCAAGCGACACCTAACCAATCTAGGAGGCACCACCCTCCAAAAGGTAATAGATGGTGTTGGTGATGATGAACTCCTTGCTCTTGTGCTTCAAATGATAATCTCCCCAACACTCAACTCTCCTCACTGATTTGGCTGTGGTGGAATAAAGGATTGAGTGGAAAGCAACTTGGGAAGGTAAGAAATCAAGTTTCATATGGTGGGAGTGGAGCAACTTGATCTCAACACAAGGGTAGGTAGTTTTCTTCTCAGAAATGTAAGGTAGGAGTGGTAGTTCTTTCGATGGCTCTCTCCACGAATGAAGAGGAGGTGGAGGGTATTTATAGCCTCCACACAAAATCCAACCGTTACACACATTTGACCAATCTCGGTCGGACCAAAGTTGACAACTCGGTGAGACCGAAAGTTCAAATCTTGTGAGCGTTGGGATTTTCGGTGGGACCGAAAATACAATCTCGGTGAGTCCGATTCTTCCAAAGACTAGGGTTTGCCAATCTCGGTGGGACCGACTTTATCATCTCGGTGACACCGATATGATGACAGAAGGTTACAGAAGCTTGGCAACACTAGTTTCGGTGAGACCGAGTTTGGAATCGGAAAAACCGAAATTACTAGGGTTTGGCTTTGTGGCTGAGGTGGTTCATCTCGGTGTGACTGAGTTTATGGAATCGGTGGGACCGAGATTACTTATGAGTGTATGTTAGGATGAAAGATTGCTGATGGTTTGGGAGATGTATCACTAAGCACTTTGAGCAACCAGATCATTAACATAACCTCATCCCCTTTTAATAGTATTGGCTTTCCTATAGACTCAATGTGATCTTGGATCACTAAACCAAAAATGGAGTCTTGAGCTTTTGCCAATGCTTCACTTAGCATTTTGAGGGGTCCACTTCTTCAGTCATTGCCATACCCATACCACTGACCTTTCTGAAATGATTCTCAAGAAACTATTAGTTCAACGATATATATGTTGTTATTAATTACCAAAACCACCTGGGGATTAGTTGCACTTTCAATCTCCCCCTTTTTGGTAATTGATGACAACATATAGATCAAAGCTTCGACAAATGATAGAATCAATGAGTAATATCGTCGCTTTGAGAAGTATGTGATAAGCAAGAGCTCCCCCTAAATTTGTGCATTATTTAAGATTTGCGTTTGAATGCAAATGCACAATCGATTAGGATCATGGGTCACTCTTCCATGTCACATACATCTTGGTGGAGCGCACAAAATGATAAGAATGAATAGCATGCACCCAATCTCCAAGACATGAGTAAATGATCATACAAGATATGAATAGCATATGATAAGCATTAAGCACACATTAAGGCATAGTATGATCAAGCACTCATCAAAGTAGAAACAAGCGTAGTATCAAACACACGGAATGTCTCGAAAATCTCAAAAGTATCTCAAAGAAACCGCAAATGAGCGAAAGAGCAAAAGCGAGCACTCTCTCTCGAAGTCCTATGATCTATACAATTTCTCCCCTTTGGCAACAAGTTACCAAAAGTTCGAAGGTATAGAGCTAAACGTCACTAGGGACTCTGCTGGCGGCTCTATGCAGGTTGATGGAGTTGAGATAGCTGCATCTGCAAAGGCTTGGCTGATGTCTGTGGAGCTGGAGGAGTGGTCACTTTGCCGGAGCTGGAATTGATGGAGCTGTGGAGGTCTTGAGGCTGTAGCCACAGTGTGCATCCTTTGGAATAGCAAATGATCTGGGTCTTTTAGGAACCGGAGCAGGCTGCTCATAATCATCCTGGACTAGGTCATCCTGCATCTCCTTCATGAGCTCTTCCTTCTCCCTCTTGGCTTCCTCGATATCTGCCTCAAGCTTGTTGACAGTGACTTGGACTTGATCGACTTGACATCGAGCATGGAACTTGTCTTCAACTATCCTCTCAAGACTCTCCCGAGACTGCACAATGCTGGCCATGCGTTGTTCAATCCTCTGGTAGCTTCAAGGAGCTGTTCTCCAACACTCTTGGGTTTAGGCTGCTGCTGCTGCTTGCTTCCTTCTCAGCTTTAGCTTGTTTGGCAGCTTCAGGACTTTGCTTGACCTTCAACAGACGTGGGATCATCCTCGGTCATCACAACTTCATTGTCCTCATGCTCGGGCTGCGATGGCAAGTGTGGTCGTTCCAACAAGTAGGTGCCCGTGCCAAACTTGGCATTGATAAGCATCTGAATGTGCGGGGCAAATCCACATGACCTCTTCTGGTCTGCTGCAGTCCTCTTGATAGTCTCAACTATCAGGTCCATCACCTTGAAAGGTGCCTTCTGATCAAGTATATGCAGCATGTTGATAGAATAACCTCTTATCATGCGATGATCTCCAGACTTGGGCATCAAGGTATGCCTTAGAATTGTGTTTGTGGTAGGGAGACCTGCCTGGAGATGATACACTGAGCCGAGCTTCCAGAATTCTACATCCTTAGCTGGTACCTCATTGTACATGTTCTTCATAGATTCATGGTTTTTCTTGGGAATACCATAGACATCAACATCATCCTCTCTCTGCACTGGAGCATTCAGCAGTGCTGCCCATTCTTCAACAGTTGAAGAGAATCTCGACCTTGATCATCCATACAATCCTGCCATCCGGATAGAAATGAGTGTGGCATAGAATTGCATGATCATCTCATCATTCCAATCACAACTTCGACCAACGAACTCAAGTAACACCACATGCGAGAAAGCTCTCATGCACATGTGGAAAGTAGTCTCTGTGCTCTTCACTATCAATATCGCCCGATCAACATAGCGAGTGTCTGCAACAATGGGCTTCTTGTCCATAAGCACAGTCTCATAGAAATCTTGCTGCTCTCTGGTGTGGAACCTTGGATCAACAGCAGTCCTTCTTCTCACGGCATATGGATCAGCTTGTCTCCATAGCACGAGACCTTTGTCCTTTCTTTCCTTCATGTTTTCAGCTCGAGGATGAGCATCATTGTGGGTGGCAGTTTCGACGGAGTTTCAACAATCTGGTGCCTCATCATCGACTCACCGGTGGCACATTGTCTTTCTTCTTCTCTCAAGCGAGAATGTTTCGACAGTTTTCTTGGGCTTGGCGGCGGCTTGACTTGAGCTGCCTTTGCTGGAGCTGATGGCTTAGACTTTGAAGGTGCTCCAGCCCTGATGGCATCTCCCATCAACTTAGGCTTCTGAGGAGGCTGGGGTGCTTCCTCATCAGAATCATCATCAGCTACTTCATCATGCACAATCCTCTTCCTCTTGGAAGTTTTCTTCACCTTGCTCGAGGTTTCTTCTTCCATGCTCAGCTTCTTGGCAACAGTGGACTTCTTCACTTTACTGGTGCCTTTCTTGGTTTGTTGCCCTTGATGCTCTTTGGCAACCACTTTCCTCTTTGGCTTAGATGAAATCTCTTCCTCAGCTATGAAATCAGAATCTTCTTCATCAGAATTTCTCTTCTTCCTGGCCCTGGTGGCAGCAGGAGGCAAACCACTTAGTGTGCTCCTCTCACCATCATCAGAAAAGCTGCTGGCCTCAGGACTAGTGCCTGCCTCTGGAATTTCAGCAATTGGAGATTCAGACCTGTTCTGGCTGTCACTGGCATTTGACATGGCTGACAACCTGAGAATAGATAAGGTATAGGCAGAATAGAAGAGTTATCACAAACTGCAGAAGATTTTGCAAAAAGAATGAGTTCAAATTTCAGTTTTAGGTTTTCACAGAATGCATTTCGGTCAGACCGAGTCTAAAATTCGGTGAATCCGAAGTGTTCTAACAGAACCATTCACTCCACTTTCGGTTGGACCGAAATGGGTTTCGGTCTTGCCGAAAGCACTAGGGTTTCACTAAATCCTCATTTCGGTCACACCGATTTGCACAACTCGGTTGGACCGAAAAGTGCGATCTGTGCCGAGGCCAAATCGGTCGATCGAGAATGTAGAATCGGTCTCACCGAGATGTGTTCGGCGGAAACCTAACCCTAAAACTTTTACTCGAATTTCGTTCTAACGAACTAATCTGCTGGATAGGAAGATCCCAAACGTGGCAAGAAGCTAGACAAACCAATCGTGCATAGAATCGGAGGTTGAAACACGAGAGGGATCGAAACTCACCCTAACTTGGTGGAGTTTCTCTACGGCGGCAACGGCACGGAGAGATTGTCTGTTGACGGCGACGGAGACCCGTGGCGGGGCGCTGGCGGCAGCGGAGACGATCCGGAGACCACGGCGGCGGCAAAGAAAGGGTTTGGGGCGAGGCGTTTTGAAGAAGGAATCAACGCGACCGCCATCGGTATATATACCCTTTAGGCTGTCGGTGGGACCGAGTTGTAAAACTTCGGTGGCACCGAGATGGTTAACGCAAGCGATTACTCACTTGATCCACGCCGAAAATTGCAACTCGGTTTCACCGAGGTGAAAACCTAGATCAATCCAACTGCTTTCGGTCATCCGATTTTTAGTGGGTTGGTCCGACCGAAAATACTTAGAAGGTTTTGGAAGTTAAGCTTTTGACGGATCGGTGGCTCAAAGTGCTCCTCACTCGGTGTGTCCAAAAAGACTTGATCAAAGTTTGTGATATAAGCATGAATAGAATTTGAGACAAGAAAGCATAGATAGCTAGGGGAGGAACTTAGGCATTCTTGTCCATCCATTTGGTCAAAAAGAAAAATCCAAAAAGACCAAAGCAACAAATGGATGTCCTCGAATGGATAAAATCATGCATCCAACATGCTCACACAATAAGATAGCAAATGAAATATGTGTCAAACATGCACAATCAAAACTCCAGCTACTATCACACAATTTGTCGATGACTAGGTCATCTATATATGAGTATATTGACTTAGGAGTCAAATGAGAACATTTGATCATAGGTCATACTCATCGTTTAAGCACGAGTGGGGTTACCACTTTTACATAAAGCATTGATGTGTTCACATCATTTGAAGATGCTTTAGCTCAATTCTTTAGAGCAAAGCTCCCCCTTGATGTGAGAACCCCTTTTAGAGGGTCAAACTAACCTTGGGTTGTCGTAGAAGACTTCATGTAGATGTTGAAGATGTGGATGCTCAATGTTGATGAAGATCATCAAGAGTTGGGAGCAATCCTTTGGATTCGGGCACTTTCAATACCTACATGGGTTAGTCCCACAAGGAACAAACAAGGATATCCATGGACATAGATTGAAGTACACAATAGATGATGTCCATGAAAGCAATGATTACCTTGTCCCTTGACTTACGAACAAGAGGGTTTGTGACTCCATGAACTAGTGCAAGATGTGGAAGTTGATTGCACAAGTTCTTGCCAAAATGAATGTGAGTGAAGTATGTTGGCGGAGTCACCCTCAAGAACTCTCTAGTTCTTCTTCTTCGGGATCCACATCATCTTGATGGGAATCCTTGGGATAGTAGTTGAGCTTGACGAAGTAGAACTTGACGTTTCCTTGGGAACCCACTTGACCATGGCTTTAGGTGCTTCAATAAATGCATCAATCTCCTCTTGAAGCTTGTCCTTGCCTTTTAGCTTGTGGTCTTGTGGTGGAAGGTCATCTTGAGCTTGTTCCCCATTGGAAGAAGTAGGATCATACTTCTCCTTTTGAGAAACAAACTTTGGAGTGGGATATTGACCTTCTTCCCATTCAACACCCTCGGCGTTGAACTTTCGCTCAAAACCAATTCCTTGATTCTTCCGGTGCCTTCCTTGCTTGCGAACAATTTCCTCAAAGTTCTTGCTTCCGGCAAGGCTCTTGTAGACACCTTTCTCTATAATCCCTTTCAATAAACTATTTTCTTGCTCAAGTGTAACTTGGCTAGAAACATTGTTAGTGGAATCAAGAGAACTACTAGAAGCAACAATATTGGATTTAGCATGGTTATTGTTACTACTAGATGAAGAATTTTTCTTGTGCTTGTCATGCTTAGTTTTAATAGGTGGCAAGAAATTAGACAAGAGAAGTCGTTTGGCAAGATATGAAGAACTCTTCTTTCGAAGATCGTCATTGATTGCTTTTAGGAACTCATGTTCTTGCTCTAGATTGAGCTTCTCGAAGCGTAGCTTCTCATGAGATCTTAGGAGCTCTCTATGATCTTCTTGAGTTGTTTCATGAGCTAACTTAAGAGTGTTTAGTTCTTTAGTTAGATGCTCAATCTCCTTCATAGCATTGTCATTCGACTCTTCTCGACTATAAAGACTACTAGCATGTTCATCATTACTAGGCTCACTAGATTTATCATGTAAAAGCTCATCTTCACCAAGCAAGTCATCCTCATCACTATCAAAGTCAATAAATTCAGGGTGTGATACCTTGGGGCCTTTAGCCATGAAGCATCTTCCAATTCCCTCATTTGGTGAATCAAATAAGTCATAGGAGTTGGAGTTGGAGGATCTGAGAGCAAGACCGCAACACCTTCATCTTGATCAGATTCGGAGTTGGAGTGATAGCTTCTTTCGGAGTGATTGTCTGAGTCGGAGCCGAGACCCATTCACCCACGTGAGCTTGATGTTTTCTTCTTGTGTAGCTCCTTGATGACTTGTCTTTCCTCTCCTAATCCTTGCTTCTCCGAGAGGATCTTCGTTCATAACGATCATCTCTACTCCTTCTCTCTTTCCGAGGCGACTCTTCTCTTGAGCTTCTTCTTCTTGGAGATTCTTCTCTTCTCTTGTGGGGAGTCGAACACTCATTTGAGTAGTGTCCGGGTCTTCCACAATTGTAGCAGTTTCGATCACGACTAGAAGATCTCTTGTCATCATATGATCTAGACTTTGAGCTTCTTTCCTTGCTTCTACTCTTGTAGAATTTGTTGAAGTTCTTCACCATTAGGCTTATCTCTTCATTGGAAACTAGCTTGTCACTTGAGGTTGTGGGAGCATCACATGTAGCTTTGTAAGCACCACTTGACTTGTTGTGAAGCTCTTCCTTATCTTTAAGTGTCATCTCATGAGCAACAATTCTTCCAATGACTTGGTAGGCTTGAGATTCTTGTAGTTTGGCATCATTTGGATCAAAGTGCACACGGTGTCATACTTTCCATCCAAAGCTCGAGAATCTTCTTGATCATGAATCGGTCGGTCATTTCTTCGCTTCCTAAGCCGGCAATCTCATTTGTGATGAGAGCAAGCCTAGAGTACATTTCAGCGACTCCTTCACCTTCCTTCATCTTGAACTTGTCAAGTTGACCTTGAAGAACATCTAGCTTTGATTCCTTCACGGACTCGGTACCTTCGTGCATTTCACCAAAGTATCCCAAATCTCTTTTGCATTCTCAAGGCGGCTGATTTTGTTGAACTCCTCGGGACACAAAGCATTGAAGAGAATGTCACAAGCTTGAGCATTGTTTTGCAACATCCGCAATTCATCCGTTGTAGCTTCACGATCCGGAACTTTTCCTTCCTCGAAGAACTCACCTTGCAAGCCAACACAAATAATGCCCCATGCGGCAGGGTTATGTCCAAGAATATGCATTTTCATTTTATGCTTCCAACTAGCAAAATTTGAACCATCAAAGTAAGGACCTCTACGAAAATTACCCTCACTAGACACCATACTCTCCTAGGTTGTGAAACCAAGCTTATGGAGTCCAATGCAATGGAAACCAATCCAATGGAGACCAAAGCTCTGATACCACTTGTAGGATCGAAAGTATGTCTAGAGGGGGGATTAGACTACTTGACAATATAAAAATTCAGCCTTTAGATTAGGACAAGTTTTTAGCAAGTTCACAATGATGATCAAGTCAAGTATCACCCTACACATGCAATTCTAGAGTATTGGCAGCGGAAAGTAAATTGCACATGTAGTAAAGAGAGGTGGAGAAGAGCAAACGCAATTCGGAGACACGGAGATTTTTTCTCGTGGTTCCGATAGGTGGTGCTATCGTCAATCCACGTTGATGGAGACTTCAACCCACGGAGGGTAACGGCTGCGAGAGTCCACGGAGGGCTCCACCCACGAAGGGTCCACGAAGAAGCAACCTTGTCTATGCCATCATGGCATCGCCCACGGAGGACTAGCCTTACTCGGGGTAGATCTTCACGAAGTAGGCGATCTCCTTGCCCTTACAAACTTCTTGGTTCAACTCCACATCTTAACGGAGGCTCCCAAGCGACACCTAACCAATCTAGGAGGCACCACCCTCCAAAAGGTAATAGATGGTGTTGGTGATGATGAACTCCTTGCTCTTGTGCTTCAAATGATAATCTCCCCAACACTCAACTCTCCTCACCGATTTGGCTGTGGTGGAAGAAAGGATTGAGTGGAAAGCAACTTGGGAAGGTTAGAAATCAAGTTTCATATGGTGGGAGTGGAGCAACTTGATCTCAACACAAGGGTAGGTAGTTTTCTTCTCGAAATGTAAGGTAGGAGTGGTAGTTCTTTCGATGGCTCTCTCCACGAATGAAGAGGAGGTGGAGGGTATTTATAGCCTCCACACAAAATCCAACCGTTACACACATTTGACCAATCTCGGTCGGACCGAAGTTGACAACTCGGTGAGACCGAAAGTTCAAATCTTGTGAGCGTTGGGATTTTCGTGGGACCGAAAATACAATCTCGGTGAGTCCGATTCTTCCAAGACTAGGGTTTGCCAATCTCGGTGGGCCGACTTTATCATCTCGGTGACACCGATATGATGATGAGATTCTGAAGCTTGGCAACACTAGTTTCGTGAGACCGAGTTTGGAATCGGAAAACCGAAATTACTAGGGTTTGGCTTTGTGGTGAGGTGGTTCATCTCGGTGTGGTGAGTTTATGGAATCGGTGGGACCGAGATTACTTATGAGTGTATGTTAGGATGAAAGATTGCTGATGGTTTGGGAGATGTATCACTAAGCACTTTGAGCAACCAGATCATTAACATAACCTCATCCCTTTTAATAGTATTGGCTTTCCTATAGACTCAATGTGATCTTGGATCACTAAACCAAAATGGAGTCTTGAGCTTTTGCCAATGCTTGCCTTAGCATTTTGAGGGTCCACTTCTTGATCATTGCCATACCCATATCAACGACCTTTCTGAAATGATTCTCAAGAAACTATTAGTTCAATGATATATATGTTGTTATTAATTACCAAAACCACCCGGGGATTAGTTGCACTTTCATCTGCTCGCTGGAGGGTGTGGCCAGTCGCCCGGTCCGGGCCGGACGTCCGCTCGCTGGGACCTGTGTTGGCTGGGGCTTTAGGCGCCGGACGTCCGGTCCCGACCGGTCGTCCGGTGGCTGGAACTTTCTTCGGTTGATCTTCTTCTTGACCTTCGCGGTTGGTAGCTTTGCCTCCTTGTCCGATGGATGTAGATGCACCATGGCTTTCCTCCAGGTACCTGACCACACACAAAGTGTCCAAATGAGGTAGTAGCCAAGTTTCGTGACTAGAGAGAGGAAGTTCGGAAAGGAGCGAGTTCACCTTATCGTCGATAGCCTTGGATCTAGCTCTTGTCATGGGGTCCAAGTGGTGTTGAGGAAGATGTAGACACGTCCATGGGGATGAGCGAGGGATGCTCCGCATCATCTCCCCCCCCGTTGGGAAGGATCCGACCACGGATCGAGATCTTCATCTCCATGGTATGGCACAAGGTCCTTGACGTTGAAGATGTCGCTCACATTGTACTTGCCTCGGTGTAGGTCTATCTTGTAGATGTTGTCGTTGTAGCGTGCTAGCACCTTGAAGGGTCCATCGGCTCGAGGGAGAAGTTTGGATTTGCGTTCGTTGGGGAAGCGGTCCTTTCGAAGGTGTATCCACACAAGATCGCCAAAGTTGAAGATCATGGGTTGCTTGTTGACGTTGAGCTTGGTCGCTAGTCGTTGTACTTGGCGCTCGATGGTGTGCCTTGTATCTTCATGCATCTTCTTGATGTAGCTTGCCCGTGCACTCGCATCCATGTTGGTGCGCTCTTGTAGAGGAAGAGGTAGAATGTCCAATGGTGACAACGGGTTGAAGCCGTAGACGACCTCGAAGGGAGACTTGCCGGTAGTCGAATGTCTTGCATGGTTGTAGGCATACTCGGCGATGGGTAGACATGCCTCCCATTCCTTGACGTTCTTCTTGATCAACACGCGAAGTAGAGTGGAGAGAGTCCGGTTTGTCACCTCCGTTTGGCCGTCGGTTTGAGGATGGTATGCGGATGAGAACAAGAGCTTGATTCCGAGCTTGGCACATAGGGTCTTCCAAAAGTAACTCAAGAACTTGACGTCGCGGTCGGAGACGATTGTCTTTGGTACTCCATGGAGACGCAAGATTTCCCTACAAAAGAGATTTGCAACGTGTGAAGCATCGTCTATCTTGTTGCAAGGAATGAAATGTGGCATCTTAGAAAATCGGTCCACAACAACAAACACGAAATCCTTTCCATTTTGAGTTCTAGGCAAACCAAGTACAAAGTCCATGCTAATGTCTTCCCAAGGTTGATAAGGAATAGGAAGAGGCATGTAAAGACCATGAGATTGAGCTTTAGACTTAGCTTTGCGACATGTAGAGCATCGGGTGGTGAAGCGTGAGACATCTCGAAACATCTTGGGCCAAAAGTAGTTCTTGGAGAGCGTGGCGAATGTCTTATCTCGTCCAAAGTGTCCCATGAGTCCGCCTCCATGAGCCTCTTGCAAAAGTAACAAACGAAGGGAAGACTCGGGAATGCAAAGTTTGTTAGCTTTCATAAGATAAGCATCCTTGATATAGTATTGTTCCCAAGAAGTATGCGTCAAACACTTAGCATAAGGAATAGCAAAAGATGTATCATTAGCATACAAGTCTTTGATGTGCTCAAAACCAATAACATTCAACTCAAGTTTAGTGACAAGCGTACATATGCGTGAAAGCGCATCCGCAACTACATTTTCCTTACCCTTAATGTATTTGATCGCGTAGGGGAAAGATTCGATAAATTCACTCCATTTGGCATGACGTTTGTTCAACTTAGTTTGACCTTTTAAGTACTTGAGCGTTTCGTGGTTGGTATGGATGACAAACTCATGAGGTCTAAGATAATGTTCCCAAACATGTAGTACACGCACTAAAGCATACAATTCTTTGTCATATATGGGATAGTTAAGTTGAGCACCGGAGAGTTTTTCACTAAAATATGCAATGGCTCGTTTTTCTTGCATCAAAACTCCGCCAATTCCGGTACCACTTGCATCACAATGAACCTCAAAAGTTTCGTCAAAATTGGGCAAAGCAAGAATCGGAGCATGAGTAAGCAAGGATTAGAGGTCATCAAAAGCGGTGGATTGCAAAGATCCCCAAACAAAAGGAGCATTCTTTTTACTCAAAGCATGCAAAGGAGCGGCAATTGTGCTAAAATCTTTCACAAAGCGGCGATAAAAACCTGCAAGACCAAGAAAACTACGCCGTTGTTGCAAATTGGTGGGTTGGGGCCAAGTTTTAATTGCTTCAATTTTAGTTTCATTAACATGGACACCCTTGGAAGATACAACGAAACCCAAGAAAACCACTTTGTCAACACCAAATGTGCACTTTTTCATGTTGGCATAAAGACTTTCCTTGCGAAGTGTTTGTAAAACAACCCTAACATGCTCAAGATGCTCTTTCATGGTTTTGCTAAACACAAGAATATCATCGAAGTAAACCACAACAAAGACTCCAATATAAGGTCGAAGTACATGATGCATGAGACGCACAAAAGTACCAGGAGCCTCCGATAAACCCATAGGCATAACTAACCACTCATATAAGCCAAATTTGGTTTTGAAAGCAGTTTTCCATTCATCACCATCTTGTATGCATATTTGATAATAGCCTCTTTTAAGATCAATTTTTGAGAAAAAGTTGGCTCCACTAAGTTCATCAAGCATATCATCTAAGCGAGGAATGGGATGCCTATAGCGAACGGTGATAGAATTTATAGGTCTACAATCGGAACAAAAGCGGAAACTTCCATCGGGCTTAGGCACAAGTATGACGGGAACGGCACAAGGGCTTAAGCTTTCACGTACATGACCGTTGTCGATTAGTTGTTGTACTTGCCGTTGAATGTCCTTGGTTTCTTCGGGATTGACACGGTATGGAGCTTTGTTTGGAAGTGTCGCTCCGGGGATGAGGTCGATTCGATGCTCAATGCCTCGTAGAGGAGTTAGACCCGGAGGTAGCTCATCGGGGAAAACATCTTGAAATTCCTGCAAAAGAGATTGAAACACCAAAGGTAGCTCGTGAATGGTGTTAGGTTTTGGTTCTCCATCCTTGCACACAAGAACAAAGTGCACCACACTCGACGGGTTCTCACACACTTCTCTCATCTCACTTTTTGTGGCAAATAGTATGAGGTTTTTCTCTCTAGGCAAAGAGGCGCTCAAGTTTGGCTTGTGGCTCTCACTCACTTTTTGGTGGATCTCTTTTCCGCTCTTCTCTCTATGGTGGGTGGCTTGCTTGTCTGCTATCACTTGACTAGGAGACATACGTCGTAGCACATATTCCTTCCCTTTCATCTTGAAGCTATAGTGGTTGGTGCGCCCGTTGTGGAAAACACCACGGTCGAATTGCCATGGTCAACCAAGAAGGAGGTGGCAAACGGTCATTGGGACCACATCACACTCCAAAGTGTCCTCATATGCACCTATTTTGAAGGAGACTTGGACCGTATGCTCAACTCGTATAGTGCCGGAGTCACTTAGCCATTGAACCTTGTAGGGGTGCGGGTGCTTCTTCTTGACCAATTGGAGCTTGGAGCATAGTTCTACACTTGCCAAGTTGTGGCAACTACCTCCGTCGATGATGACCTTGACGGATCGTCCATTGATGCCGGCCTTTGTGTGGAAGATGTGGCATCGTTGGTCTTCTTCTTGTTGATGTTGAAGAGTCAAGACCTTGGAGACAACAAGAGCAGGGCTCGTGTCTTCATCACAAAAGACTTGGTCATCTTCATCTTCATTCACTCGCCTATGCATGGCCACTTTCTCAAGAGCTTCCATTTCATCTTCACTCATTGAGTCGTAGGTGCCATCATCGTTGAGGATCATGGTGCGCTTGTTTGTGCATTCATAGGAATTGTGGCCTCGGCCGCCACAAGTGAAACACTTGAAGGAGCTTTTCTTGACGGTCTCATCGGTTGGAGTAGATGACGAAGCACGCGGCCTGAAGTTGCTTGTGGTAGGAGGAAGACGACTTGAACTTGTGGAAGTTTTCTTGTAACTTGACTTGTCGTCGTTGCTTGGAGAAGGCTTGGTTGATGTTGAAGTTGGAGTAGTTGTTGAAGCTTGGTTATTGGAGAAGCCGTAGGTCTTGGAGGAGTACTTGGCATACTTGAAGTCATCTTGCACTTGGCGTTCCGCCTTTGTAGCTTGATGCACGAGCTCAATGAGGTTGGAGTAGAGTTGGAAGTCGGCGATCTTCTTGATGGGATGATTGAGTCCATTCAAGAATCGTGCCATTGTTTGCTCATCATCCTCCATGACATTGGCTCGAATCATGGCAGTCTCCATTTGCTTGTAGTATTCTTCAACACTCTTTGTTCCTTGCTTAAGGAGTTGTAGCTTCTGGAAGAGATCGCGGTTGTAGTAGGTTGGCACAAAACATGCTCGCATGACATCCTTCATTTGAGCCCAAGTGGTGATTGGGGGTTCACCTCTTGCTTGCCGTCGCTCAAGGACTTGTTCCCGCCATATGAGCACATAGTCTTGGAACTCAAGTGATGCCATGGTGATCTTCTTCTCTTCCTCATAGTTGTGCAAACGAAAGATTTTGTCGACCTTCAATGCCCATGAGAGGTACTCTTCGGGATCATTGCTTCCATTGAACTTGGGCATTGTGAATTTGAGCTTGCCATAGTATTGCTCTTCATTGTGTTGTTGGCGATGATGATGATGGCGCCCTTGACGTGGAGGGTAATCATTCTCATGTTGCTCTTGGCATGGAGGAAGTCCATGATCAACTTTCTCTTGTTGACCTTGAGGTTGAGGTGGAGCTTGACGAGCTTGTGAAGGAGCTTGTGGAGCTTGATGTTGGACACGTGGATGGTAGTTCCTCTCTTGGATTTCTTCTCGAAGGGCTTCCTCTTGATTGCGCCATTCGCGATTGCGACTGGCGATAGCTCGACTTGATGCTTGAAGGGCACGTTCCGTCTCAAGAGCTTGTGCTTCTCGTTGTTGTTGTTGAAGACGTTGAGCCTCGGCGTCTTGTTGCTCTTGGTGTAGATACGCTCGTTCTTGTTCTTCTTGGGGACGAAGACGTTGTCGTTCTTGAGCTTGAGAAAATGCTACTTGGTTTGATTGAGGACGAGGGACTTGCTCATCGACTTGCTGTTGTGAATGCTTGACGTGGAGCGGGTTGCGAGATGAATAACGGTCTTGACGCAAGAGTGTTTAATGACAGTGTACTTGAGCCAGAGAAGAAGTCGTCGGAGTGTCGACTTGAGTGGCTCTGTCTTGAGTATGACGATGTAGAAGGAGGCCGGTTCACCAACAAGGCGCGGATCTCGTCCATTCTTGCATCGTTCTCTTGCTTGTGCGCGTCGAGCTTGTTGTCGAAGTAGTCTCTCGTACGTTGCTCGGGGAGTCGTAAGTCGGTGGCGAGGTTGTCGATGCGGTCGTTCATTGCTTGTTGCTCTTGATGCAACGCTCGTTGTGCACCAAAGAGGTGGCTCTTGGTGACGTATGATGACATGTCGTTGTCTTGCTCGATGAAGAGTGGGTAGGTAGAAGTACTTGGCATATCCATCATTTCAAGCAAAATGTGAGTGGTAGAAGGAGAAGAACTAATACCAATGTACCTTTGACCGATGTTGAAGGTGAATCAAGTTCACTCAAATGTGGACAATGAAATAGCACTATTGGTACCAATTCTTGCCGGTTCTCACACCTACACAAGTAAAAGCTTATGGTGGGGCTTGGTTAGGATGGTGGCATAAAATTTGATGCAATAGTAAGTGAGCTTCAATAATGTTGGAACTGAGTCACAAATTTGCAAACGCAATAAGTAGACCAAGCAAAATAATGGAGCACGGGAACACACACGCAAATAGATAGATGGGATTGTGCAAACCAAAAGTGAGCCAAAATGTGGAACCCATGAAAATGCTCTTGTTGCACAATAATAGAGAGAAGCTAGCACGATTGCACCATAGGCGGATACGGAACTTGTGCACAACCTACTAGGCAAAAATGCAACGATCTCTATCCCAAGTATGCTATGTGTATGGTATTTCGGTGCTATGATCCAAGATGATCTTATATGACAATCTTAATGGTGTATGATGCTATGGTTCTTGCTCATAAGCTCTTTGATTATCTTTCCTCTTTGCTTAAAAGCTTGGGTGGCTCTTTCACTTTTGAGCTCTTTTCTCATGCAAAACTTCACGAACCAAGATAGCAATTGTGTATGCGATGACAACTTTGTGACACACAAGTTGATTCCAAGATATGCACCACGATGGTATGGTATGTATGATATGGAGTATTATCACCAATGTGCACAAGTCACGTTGCCGGCAATACTCAATGGCTAGTCTCGATGGGTAAGCTACGCAAAAGTAGGGCCATGTGGGGTATCAATGCAATAGCAAGGTATGACAAAGATGTCGTCGAAGTTACCGTCCTTGGCGATGATGACACCCTTGTGAAGATGAGCCGTGGTGATGATGAAGTCGAACCGTACCTAAGTAGCCGAAACACAATAGGACACGGGAGCCACAACTCAAAATCTCAAGGACCAAAACATGTAAAAATCGTCATCGGAGGTATTGGAGAGAAAGGTGGTGTATGTGGGTTTGGAAGATGTGGTGGGAGGTGGGGTTGAGGTGGTGGCCGAACTGCAAATTTCAGTTTCGTCAGAGTTTCACGGACGTCCGGTTTTTGCGGTCGTCCGGTCGTCGGACGTCCGGTAGCTTCCGGTCGTCCGGTGCCTCGGCGATTTTTGGGCACGGGAAGAACTGCTCGGTTTCAGGGTGGAAGGAGATGGTGATGTCGAAATCGAGCGGATTGGTGGATGGACAAGGGTGGGAGGGAGGGGAAAGCTAGATCCACACGTAGCAACTCAAATCCATGAACCAAATCCAACAAAATCTCAACTCACCAACAAATCACAAAAAAAATTTGGGGCTATTTTTGGTGGGGATTTTCGGATTTAGGACGAAAACAACAAAATCAAGCTAGAAAAACACGGGGTAGGGGCTCCAAAACGTGATCAACGTGGCTCATGATACCAAGATGATGTAGGGCGGAACCCTATGGCGACGACCTTTCACGTTTGGAGTGGATCCTACGGGGAATCACGAAGAACACGCGGAAACACAAAGGGAAAACACGGGGCAAAACGAGAGAGAATCACTAAACCGACAAGGAATCAATCACACAAGTTCTAGATCAACAAACACAAAGGGTAACATATGATCCACAATCAACAAAGGTAAGGATACAAAGGAACCATTCTTCTCCGTGAGGAGGCCTTGATGTTCTTCCCTAGAGAGCGGTCTTTAATCCGCTTGGGGGATATTCTCTGAAGAGGTCGTGAACTCTAAGGAGAAGTATCCAAGTGGATGAGCAAAGGCTCTCACACAAACATGAGTTAATCCAATGCTAACCCTAGCTAGGAGGAGGGGGTGTCCTATTTATAGTCTTAGTGCAAAAGGGGGCGAAGTGGAGGGGTATATGGGCTTTGGCCCGAAACTGTGCGTAGACAGGTACCGGACGCCCGCTGGGGGCCGGTCGTCCGGTGGCTCATGAGGGACCGGACGTCCGGTGTCGTCGGACGTCCGCTGGAAGCGTTCTGTGAAGGGGCGCCGGACGTCCGGAAGTTTCATACTTCCGTTAATATTTGTTCTATTGACAGGTGCGGGACGTCCGGAGACTTCGGTCATCCGCTCGCTGGAGGGTGTGGCCGGTCGTCCGGTCCGGCCCGGACGTCCGCTCGCTGGGGCCTGTGTTGGCTGGGGCTTCAGGCGCCGGACGTCCGGTCCCGACCGGTCGTCCGGTGGCTGGAACTTTCTCCGGTTGATCTTCTCCTTGACCTTCGCGGTTGGTAGCTTTGCCTCCTTGTCCGATGGATGTAGATGCACCATGGCTTTCCTCCAGGTACCTGATCACACACAAAGTGTCCATATGAGGTAGTAGCCAAGTCTCGTGAGTAGAGAGAGGAAGTTCGGAAAGGAGCGAGTTCACCTTATCTTCGATAGCCTTGGCTCTAGCTCTTGTCATGGGTCCAAGTGGTGTTGAGGAAGATGTAGACACGTTCATGGGGATGAGCGAGGGATGCTCCGCATCAAAAGCTTATGGGGGATCTCGGTGAGGATAGTGGCACAAAATTTTGATGCAAAATGTTAGCAAGAGTCAATAATGTTGAAAGAGATTCACAAATTCGCAAGCGAAACAAGTAGACCAATAGCAATGAATGGCACACGGAAACACACACACAGATAGATAAACAGGGTCGTGCAACCAAGGAATGAGCACAAAATGTGGAATCCACGGAAAACGCTCGTGTTGCACAACTCAAGAGAGACGCTAGCACGATTGCTCAATAGGCGGATACGACACTTGTGCACAACCTATAAGATGCAAAATGGATAAACTTTCTATCCCAAGTATGCTATGTATGTATGGTTCTCGGTGTTTCTCTCAAGATGATCCAAGATGATCGGATATGACAATCTTATATGCAATGTGGTATGATGCTATGGCACTTGCTTACAAGCTTCTTTGCTCTCTTTCTTTTGCTTAAAAGCTTTTTTTGTATGGCCACTTTGCACAATGCACAAACCAAGATAGCAATTGTGTATATGCGGGAACAAACTAGTGACACAAGAGGTGATACCAATATATGCACCACGATGATATGGTATGTATGCTATGGGAAGTATGATCACTAATGTGCACAAGTAACTTTGCCGGCAATACTCAAATGGCTAGTCTTGATAGGCAAGTAATGCAAAATGGGCTAGGGGTTAACAATGCAATAGCAAGGGAATATACAATGGTGTCGTCAAGGTTACCATCCTTTGCGATGATGAGTGGCGGTGTTCTTGATGTAGATACCAAGATGATGGAAACTCGTCCCTAAGTAGCCGAAACACCTTAGGAAACGAAAAAACCGTGAACTCAAAATCTCAAATGACAAATGTCAAATGGTGGTAGCGGGAAAGCGGTGGTGGTTTGCACTTGGCAATGCGGAAGTGGAATGAAGGGCTATACATGTGTCAGAGTTGAAGTTACCGTCCCTAAGTAGCCGAAACACCATAGGAGACACAAGCCACAACTCAAACAAAATTGGGTTAAGTTGGGTGGGTAAGCCTATGCGAAAGTGGTGGTGGTGGTTGATGAAGAAGTAATTGTCCCTAAGTAGCCGAAACACCTTAGGAGACTCAAGTCACTACTCAAACAACCTCAAATGCTATGGGGAACAAAATGGGTTAGGTTGCGGAAGGCTATGGTGGATATGCGGATGATATGGTGGAGAGCCTAGGCAAACTTTTCAAATTTTGGAAAATTTGATGGAGTCAAATGGTGTTGGAACCTATCTATATGGATGGGGAATGTCAATAGCTACTCAACAAGCTAAAGAACACGAAAATCAGACTCCAGATGTGGAAGCTATGATGAAAATGGTGAAACTCGGAATGCTGAAACTGGCATGGGCGGTAGTACCGCTCGGATGGGCGGTAGTACCGCTCGTATCGGGATTTTTGACTGTGTCGGCTGAAACAGGGCCTGGCGGTAGTACCGTTCGCGGGGCGGTAGTACCGCTTGTGGTGCTCAGCAGTAGTACCGCTTGGAGGGCGGTAGTACCGCTCGTGTCGGGATTCTTCGCAGATCGAATCGGGACGCGATTTTGGGGCGGAAAAGGATGATTTCGGGGGCAAAATTTGATGGATTTCATGGATGAAAAGAGGTGAAAATTGGGGAGATGCTAGATCCACTCAAAACCAAGCAAATCCACGGATCAAAATCAACATAACATCATCAAACCAACAAATCACAAAAAAAATTGGGGGTTATTTTTGGTGTGGATTTTCTGATTTAGGATGAAATCAACAAAATCAAGCTAGAAAACAAAGGGTAGGGGCTCCAAAAAAGTGATCAGCGTGGCTCATGATACCAAGATGATGTAGGGCGGATCCCTATGGGGCCGATCTTTCACGTTTGGAGTGGATCCTACGGGGAAACACGAAGAACGCGCGGAAAACACAAGGGAAAACACGGGGAGAAACGAGAGAATCACTCAACCGACAAGTAATTGATCACACAAGGGCTATATCATTGAAAGCATAAGGTAACACGTGGTCCAAAATCAACAAAGGAAGGATACAAGGGTAGCCGTTCTTCTCCGTGAGGAGGTCTTGATTGTCTTCTCCGGATGGAGGCCTTGAATCCGAATGGATCTTCTCCGAGGAGGCACGGTCCCTCACGTGGAGTAGATCCGGTACGGATGAGCTATGCTCTATTACAAGATGAGCTATCACAACGCTAACCCTAACTAGGGGGAGGTGGAGGAGTATATATAGTCTAGAGCCACGAACGGGTAAGTGAGGGCGAAGGGGTACATGGGCTCGGCCCATTACACTTTGTCTTGTGACAGGCGGTAGTACTGGGACCCTCGGGCGGTAGTACCGCTTGTAGAGCTTCAGCGGTAGTACCGCTTGGAGGGGGCGTTAGTACCGCTCGGGCGCCGCTCGATCACAGAATTTTGTCGGGTTGAGCGGTAGTAGGGCAGATCCGGGCGGTAGTGCCGCTTGGGTGGCCTCAGCGGTAGTACCGCTTGGAGTGGGCGGTAGTACCGCTCGTTCTGGAGCGGACAAGTTCTCTTCCTCCTTCTCTTCCATGCTTGGCCTTGGTCCTTGGATTCTCCATGGTCATCTCGGTTGTACCTGAGTATATGCAAGATCAATGCATGAGGTAGTAGCCATGTCTCACATGTAGAAAGTGAAGGTTCGGAGAGGAGCGAGTTCACCTTGTGTCCAATGGTGTATATTCGAGGTCTCGTCATATGTCCTCTTGGGGCTTGGAGAGTAGTCGGAGTGTACATGGGGATGACCCTGGGATGCTCCGCATCAGGAGACCCTCCAATCACCACTTGGGATCAAATGAAGGATGTCATGCGAGCACGATTAGTGCCCACTTACTACAACCACGATCTCCTCAAGAAGCTACAACTCCTCAAGCAAGGTACAAAGAGTGTTGAAGAATACTACAAGGAGATGGAGATAGCCTTGATTCGAACCAATGTCAAGGAAGATGATGAGCAAACACTGGCATGATTCTTGAATGGACTCAATCATCCAATCAAGAAGATCGCCAACTTCCAACCCTACTCCAACCTCATCGAGCTCGTGCATCAAGCGACCAAGGCGGAACGTCAAGTGCAAGATGACTTCAAGTATGCCAAGTACTCATACAAGACATACGGCTTCTCCAACAACCAAGCTTCAACAACTCCTCGAACATCTACATCAACCAAGCCTTCTCCAAGCCAAGTTACAAGAAACCTTCGTCAAGTTAAAGTCGTCTTCCTCCTACCACAAGCAACTCCAAGCTGCGTGCTTCTTCATCTACTCCGACCGATGAGACCGTCAAGACGAGCTCCTTCAAGTGTTTCACCTGCGGCGGCCGAGGCCACAATTCGTATGAATGCACAAAGAAGCGGACCATGATCCTCAACGACGATGGCACCTACGACTCAATGAGTGAAGATGAGATGGAAGCCCTTGAGAAAGTGGCCATGCACCGGCGCGTGAATGAGGATGAAGATGATTAAGTCTTTTGTGATGGGGATTCTATTGGGGAACGTAGTAATTTCAAAAAAATTCCTACGCACACGCAAGATCATGGTGATGGCATAGCAACGAGAGGGGAGAGTGTTGTCTACGTACCCTCGTAGACTGTTAAGCGGAAGCGTTATGACAACGCAGTTGATGTAGTCGTACGTCTTCACGAATCGACCGATCCAAGCACCGAACGTACGACACCTCCGTGTTCAGCACACGTCCAGCTCGATGACGTCCCCCGGGCTCCAATCCAGCGAAGCGTCAGGGATGAGTTCCTCAGCACGACGGCGTGGTGACGATGATGATGTTCCAACGGCACAGGGCTTCACCTAAACTCCGCGACGATATGACCGAGGTGGATTATGGTGGAGGGGGGCACCGCACACGGCTAAGGAACGATCCGTAGATCTACTTGTGTGTCTATGGGGTGCCCCCCCCCCCGTATATAAAGGGGGAGAGGAGGAGGGGGCGGCCAAGGGGAGGCGCGCCTAGGAGGGGGAAACCTACTCCAAGTAGGTTTGCCCTCCCTTCCTATTAGGAGTAGGAGAGGGAAGGAAGAGAGGGAGGGAAGAAGGAAAGGGGGCCGCCCCCTCCCAGTCGGATTGGGCTTGGGGCGCGCCTCCTTTGCTCCTTCTCCTCCTTTCCACTAAGGCCCAATAAGGCCCATATACTTACCGGGGTTCCGGTAACCTCCCTAACTCCCAGATAATCCCAATCTCATCCGGAACCTTTCCGGTGTCCAAATATATCCATCCCATATATCATTCTTTATGTCTCGACCATTTCGAGACTCCTCGTCATGTCCGTGATCACATCCGGGACTCCGAACAACCTTCGGTACATCAAAACTTATAAACTCATAATAAAACTGTCATCGTAACGTTAAGCGTGCGGACCCTACGGGTTCGAGAACTATGTAGACATGACCTAGAACTATTCTTGGTCAATAACCAACAGCGGTACCTGGATGTTCATATTGGTTCCTACATATTCTACGAAGATCTTTATCGGTCAAACCGCATAACAACATACGTTGTTCCCTTTGTCATCGGTATGTTACTTGCCCGAGATTCGATCTTCGGTATCCAATACCTAGTTCAATCTCGTTACCGGCAAGTCTCTTTACTCGTTCTATAATACATCATTTCATAACTAACTCATTAGTTACAATGCTTGCAAGGCTTAGTGTTGAGTATTACCGAGAGGGCCCAGAGATACCTCTCCGACAATCGGAGTGACAAAACCTAATCTCGAATTATGCCAACTCAACATGTACCTTTGGAGACACCTGTAGAGCACCTTTATAATCACCCAGTTACATTGTGACGTTTGGTAGCACACAAAGTGTTCCTCCGTAAACGGAGTTGCACAATCTCATAGTTGCGGAACTTTGTATAAGTCATGAAGAAAGCAATAGCAACATACTAAACGATCAAGTGCTAAGCTAACGGAATGGGTCAAGTCAATCACATCATTCTCCTAATGATGTGATCCCATTAATCAAAGGACAACACATGCCTATGGTTAGGAAACATAACCATCTTTGATCAATGAGCTAGTCAAGTAGAGGCATACTAGTGACACTATGTTTGTCTATGTATTCACACATGTATCATGTTTCCGGTTAATACAATTCTAGCATGAATAATAAACATTTATTATGATATGAGGAAATAAATAATAACTTTATTATTGCCTCTAGGGCATATTTCCTTGATCTCCCACTTGCACTAGAGTCAATAATCTAGATTACATAGTAATAATTCTAACACCCATGGAGTCTTGGTGCTGATCATGTTTTGCTCGTGAGAGAGGCTTAGTCAATGGGTCTGCAACATTCAGATCCGTATGTATCTTGCAAATCTCTATGTCTCCCACTTGGACTTGGTCCCGAATGGAATTGAAGCGTCTCTTGATGTGCTTGGTCCTCTTGTGAAATCTGGATTCCTTTGCCAAGGCAATTGGACCAGTATTGTCACAGAAGATCTTCATTGGTCCCGATGCACTAGGTATAACACCTAGATCGGAAATGAACTCCTTCATCCAGACTCCTTCATTTGCTGCTTCCGAAGCACTATGTACTCCGCTTCACATGTGGATCCCGCCACGACGCTTTGTTTAGAACTTCACCAACTTACAGCTCCACCGTTTAATAAAAATACGTATCCGGTTTGCGATTTAGAATTGTCCGGATCGGTGTCAAAGCTTGCATCGACGTAACCATTTACGACTAGCTCTTTGTCACCTCCATATATGAGAAACATATCCTTAGTCCTTTTCAGGTATTTCAGGATGTTCTTGACCGCTGTCCAGTGACCCACTCCTCGATTACTTTGGTACCTCCCTGCCAAACTAATAGCAAGGCACACATCAGGTCTGGTACACAACATTGCATACATGATAGAGCCTATGGCTGAAGCATAGGGAACTCCTTTCATTTTCTCTCTATCTTCTGTAGTGGTCGGGCATTGAGTCTGACTCAACTTTATACCTTGTGATACAGGCAAGAACCCTTTCTTCGCCTGATCCATATTGAACCTTTTCAACACTTTATCAAGGTACGTGCTTTGTGAAAGTCCAATCAAGCGTCTTGATCTATCTCTATAGATCTTAATGCTCAATATGTAAGTAGCTTCACCGAGGTCTTTCATTGAAAAACTTTTATTCAAGTATCCTTTTATGCTATCTAGAAATTCTATATCATTTCCAATCAACAATATGTCATCCACATATAATATTAGAAATACTACAGAGCTCCCACTCACTTTCTTGTAAATACAGGCTTCTCCCAAAGTCTGTATAAAACCATATGCTTTGATCACACTGTCAAAGCATTTATTCCAACTCTGAGAGATTTGCACAAGACCATAGATTGATCGCTGGAGCTTGCACACTTTGTTAGCTCCTTTAGGATCGACAAAACCTTCTGGTTGCATCATATACAACTCTTCTTCCAGAAATCCATTCAGGAATGCAGTTTTGACATCCATTTGCCAAATTTCATAATCATAAAATGTTGCAATCGCTAACATGATTCAGATAGACTTAAGCATCGCTACGGGTGAGAAAGCTCATCGTAGTCAACCCCTTGAACTTGTCAAAAACCTTTCGCAACAAGTCGAGCTTTATAGACAGTTACATTACCGTCAGCGTCAGTCTTCTTCTTAAAGATCCATTTATTCTCAATGGCTTGCCGATCATCGGGCAAGTCAACCAAAGTCCATACTTTGTTCTCATACATGGATCCCATCTCAGATTTCATGGCCTCTAGCCATTTTGCGGAATCTGGGCTCATCATCGCTTCCTCATAGTTCGTAGGTTCATCATGGTCAAGTAACATGACTTCTAGAACAGGATTATCGTACCACTCTGGTGCAGATCTTACTCTGGTAGACCTACGAGGTTCAGTAGACACTTGATCTGAAGTTTCATGATCAATATCATTAGCTTCCTCACTAATTGGTGTATTTGTCGCGGGAACTGGTTTCTGTGATGATCTACTTTCCAATAAGGGAGCAGGTACAGTTACCTCATCAAGTTCTACTTTCCTCCCACTCACTTCTTCCGAGAGAAACTCCTTCTCTAGAAAGGATCCATTCTTAGCAATGAATGTCTTGCCTTCGTATCTGTGATAGAAGGTGTACCCAACAGTCTCTTTTGGGTATCCTATGAAGACACATTTCTCCGATTTGGGTTCGAGCTTATCTGGTTGAAGTTTCTTCACATAAGCATCACAGCCCGAAACTTTAAGAAACGACAACTTTGGTTTCTTGCCAAACCACAGTTCATAAGGCGTCGTCTCAACGGATTTAGATGGTGCCCTATTTAATGTGAATGCAGCCGTCTCTAAAGCATAACCCCAAAACGATAGCGGTAAATCAGTAAGAGACATCATAGATCGCACCATATCTAGTAAAGTACGATTCGACGTTCGACACACCATTTCTTTGTGGTGTTCGGTGGCGTGAGTTGCGAAACTATTCCGCATTGTTTCAAATGTAAACCAAACTCGTAACTCAAATATTCTCCTCCACGATCAGATCGTAGAAACTTTATTTTCTTGTTACGATGATTTTCCACTTCACTCTGAAATTCTATGAACTTTTCAAATGTTTCAGACTTGTGCTTCATTAAGTAGATATACCCATATCTGCTCAAATCATCTGTGAAGGTGAGAAAATAACTATATCCGCCACGAGCTTCAATATTCATCGGACCACATACATCTGTATGTATGATTTCCATCAAATCTGTTGCTCTCTCCATAGTACGGGAGAACGGTGTTTTAGTCATCTTGCGCATGAGGCACGGTTCGCAAGTACCAAGTGATTCATAATCAAGTGATTCCAAAAGTCCATCAGTATGGAGTTTCTTCATGCGCTTTACACTGATATGACCTAAACGGCAGTGCGACAAATAAGTTGCACTATCATTATCAACTCTGCATCTTTTGGCTTCAACATTATGAATATGTGTATCACTACTATCAAGATTCAATAAAAATAGACCACTCTTCAAGGGTGCATGACCATAAAAGATATTACTCATATAAATAGAACAACCATTATTCTCTGATTCAAATGAATAACCGTCTCGCATCGAACAAGATCCAGATATAATGTTCATGCTCAACGCTGGCAACAAATAACAATTATTCAGGCTAAAACTAATCCCGAGGGTAGATGTAGAGGTAGCGTGCCGACCGCGATCACATCGACTTTGGAACCGTTTCCCACGCGCATCGTCACCTCATCCTTGGCTAGTGCTCGCTTATTCCGTAGTCCTGCTTGAGTTGCAAATATTAGCAATGAACCAGATCAAATACCAGTGCTACTACGAGCTCTAGTTAGGTACACATCAATAACATTTATATCACATATACCTTTGTTCACTTTGCCATCCTTCTTATCCGCCAAATACTTGGGGCAGTGCCGCTTCGGTGACCGATCGCTTGCGAGAGAAGCACTTTCGATTTGTGCTTAGGTCCGGACTTGGGTTTCTTCTCTTGAGCAGCAACTTGCTTGCTGTTCTTCTTGAAGTTCCTTCTTCTTCCCTTTGCCCTTTTCTTGAAACTAGTGGTCTTGTTGACCATCAACACTTGATGCTCCTTTATTTCTACCTCCGCAGCCTTTAGCATTGCAAAGAGCTCAGGAATAGTCTTGTTCATCCCTTGCATATTATAGTTCATCACAAAGCTCTTGTAGCTTGGTGGCAGTGATTGGAGAATTCTGTCAATGACGCTATCATCTGGAAGATTAACTCCAAGTTGAATCAAGTGATTATTATACCCAGACATTTTGAGTATATGCTCACTGACAGAACTATTCTCCTCCATCTTGCAGCTGTAGAACTTATTGGCGACTTCATATCTCTCAATCCGGGCATTAGCTTGAAATATTAACTTCAACTCCTAGAACATCTCATATGCTCCATGACGTTCAAAACGTCGTTGAAGACCCGGTTCTAAGCCGTAAAGCATGGCACACTGAACTATAGAGTAGTCACCAGCTTTGCTCGCGGACGTTCATAACATCTGGTGTTGCTCTCTGCGCAGAGGCACGGCACCCAGCGGTGCTTCCAGGCGTAATTCTTACAGGCAGCAATGAGGATAATCCTCAAATTACGGACCCGATCCGTGTAATTGCTACCATCATCTTTCAACTTTGCTTTCTCAAGGAACGCATTAAAATTGAACGGAACAACAGCACGAGCCATCTATCTACAACAAACATAGACAAGCAAAATACTATCAGGTACTAAGTTCATGATAAATTTAAGTTCAATTAATCATATTACTTAAGAACTCCCACTTAGACAGACATCTCTCTAGTCATCTAAGTGATCACGTGATCCAAATCAACTAAACCATAACTGATCATCACGTGAGATGGAGTAGTTTTCAATGGTGAACAACTTTATGTTGATCATATCTACTATATGATTCACGCTCGACCTTTCGGTCTCCGTGTTCCAAGGCCATATCTGCATATGCTAGGCTCGTCAAGTTTAACCTGAGTATTCTGCGTGTGCAAAACTGGCTTGCACCCGTTGTAGATGGACGTAGAGCTTATCACAACCGATCATCACGTGGTGTCTGGGCACGACGAACTTTGGCAACGGTGCATACTCAGGGAGAACACTTCTTGATAATTTTTAGTGAGAGATCATCTTAAAATGCTACCGTCAATCAAAGCAAGATAAGATGCATAAAGGATAAACATCACATGCAATCAATATAAGTGATATGATATGGCCATCATCATCTTGTGCTTGTGATATCCATCTCCGAAGCACCATCGTGATCACCATCGTCACCGGCGCGACACCTTGATCTCCATCATAGCATCATTGTCATTTACGCCATCTATTGCTTCTATGACTATGGCTACCGCTTAGTGATAAAGTAAAGCAATTACAGGGCATTTGCATTTCATACAATAAAGCGACAACCATATGGCTCTCGCCATTGCCGATAACTTCGTTACAAAACATGATCATCTCATACAATAAAATATAGCATCACGTCTTGGCCATATCACATCACAACATGCCCTGCAAAAACAAGTTAGACGTCCTCTACTTTGTTGTTGCAAGTTTTACGTGGCTGCTACGGGCTGAGCAACAACCGTTCTTACCTCGCATCAAAACCACAACGATAGTTTGTCAAGTTGGTGCTGTTTTAACCTTCGCAAGGACCGGCGTATGCACACTCGCTTCAACTAAAGTTGGAGAAACCGACACCGCTAGTCACCGTGTGCAAAGCACAGCGGTAAAACCAGTCTCGCGAAGCGTCTGCGTAATGTCGGTCCGGCTGCTTCATCCAACAATACCGCCAACCAAAGTATGACATGCCGGTAAGCGATATGACTTGTATCGCCCACAACTCACTTGTGTTCTACTCGTGCATATAACATCAACGCATAAAACCTAGGCTCGGATGCCACTGTTGGGGAACGTAGTAATTTCAAAAAAATTCCTACGCACACGCAAGATCATGGTGATGGCATAGCAACGAGAGGTGAGAGTGTTGTCTACGTACCCTCGTAGACTATTAAGCGGAAGCGTTATGACAACGCGGTTGATGTAGTCGTACGTCTTCACGAATCGATCGATCCAAGCACCAAACGTACGACACCTCCATGTTCAGCACACGTCCAGCTCGATGACGTCGGGGATGAGTTCCGTCAGCACGACGGCGTGGTGACGATGATGATGTTCCACCGGCACAGGGCTTCGCCTAAACTCCGCGACGGTATGACCGAGGTGGATTATGGTGGAGGGGGGCACCGCACACGGCTAAGGAATGATCCGTAGATCTACTTGTGTGTCTATGGGGTGCCCCCCTCCCCCGTATATAAAGGGGGAGAGGAGGAGGGGGCCGGCCAAGGGGGAGGCGCGCCCTAGGAGGGGGAAACCTACTCCAAGTAGGTTTGCCCCCTCCCTTTCCTATTAGGAGTAGGAGAGGGAAGGAAGAGAGGGGAGGGAAGAAGGAAAGGGGGGGGGCGGCCCCCCTCCCAATTCGGATTGGGCTTGGGGGGGCCCTTCTTTGCTCCTTCTCCCTCCTTTCCACTAAGGCCCAATAAGGCCCATATACTTACCGGGGGGTTCCGGTAACCTCCCGGAACTCCGGTATAACCCCATTCTCATCCGGAACCTTTCCGGTGTCCAAATATATCCGTCCAATATATCAATCTTTATGTCTCGACCATTTCGAGACTCCTCGTCATGTCTGTGATCACATCCGGGACTCCGAACAACCTTCGGTACATCAAAACTTATAAACTCATAATAAAACTGTCATCGTAACGTTAAGCGTGCGGACCCTACGGGTTCGAGAACTATGTAGACATGACCTAGAACTATTCTCGGTCAATAACCAACAGCGGAACATGGATGTTCATATTGGTTCCTACATATTCTACGAAGATCTTTATCGGTCAAACCGCATAACAACATACGTTGTTCCCTTTGTCATCGGTATGTTACTTGCCCGAGATTCGATCATCGGTATCCAATACCTAGTTCAATCTCGTTACCGGCAAGTCTCTTTACTCGTTACGTAATACATCATTTCATAACTAACACATTAGTTACAATGCTTGCAAGGCTTAGTGATGAGTATTACCGAGAGGGTCCAGAGATACCTCTCCGACAATCGGAGTGACAAAACCTAATCTTGAATTATGCCAACTCAACATGTACCTTTGGAGACACCTGTAGAGCACCTTTATAATCACCCAGTTACGTTGTGACGTTTGGTAGCACACAAAGTGTTCCTCCGGTAAACGGGAGTTGCACAATCTCACAGTTGCAGGAACTTTGTATAAGTCATGAAGAAAGCAATAGCAACATACTAAACGATCGCTAAGCTAACGGAATGGGTCAAGTCAATCACATCATTCTCCTAATGATGTGATCCCATTAATCAAAGGACAACACATGCCTATGGTTAGGAAACATAACCATCTTTGATCAATGAGCTAGTCAAGTAGAGGCATACTAGTGACACTATGTTTGTCTATGTATTCACACATGTATCATGTTTCCGGTTAATACAATTCTAGCATGAATAATAAACATTTATCATGATATGAGGAAATAAATAATAACTTTATTATTGCTCTAGGGCATATTTCCTTCAGATTCGAGCCCCGCTCTTGTTGTCTCCAAGGTCTTGACTCTTCAACATCAACAAGAATACGACCAACGATGCCACATCTTCCACACAAAGGCCGGCATCAATGGAAGCCACAACTTGGCAAGTGAAGAAGTATGCTCCAAGCTTCAATTGGTCAAGAGCAAAAATACGCACCCCTACAAGGTTCAATGGCTAAGTGACTCCGGCACTATACGAGTTGAGCATACGGTCCAAGTCTCCTTCAAAATTGGTGCATATGAGGACACTTTGGAGTGTGATGTCGTCCCAATGACCGTTTGCCACCTCCTTCTGGGTCGACCATGGCAATTCGACCGTGGTGTCATCCACAATGGGCATACCAATCACTATAGCTTCAAGATGAAAGGAAAGGAGTATGTGCTACGACCTATGTCTCCTAGTTAAGTGATAGCCGACAAGCAAGCCACCCATCTTGGAGAGAAGAGTGAGAAAGTGATCCACCAGAAAGAAAGTGAGAGCCACAAGCCAAACCTGAGCGCCTCTTCGCCTAGAGAGAAAAACCTAATTCTATTTGCCACAGAAAGTGAGATGAGAGAAGTGTGTGAGAACCCATCGAGTGTGATGCACTTTGTCCTTGTGTGCAAGGATGGAGAACCAAAAACTAACACCTCTCACGAGCTACTTTAGTGTTTTAATCTCTTTTGTAGGAATTTCAAGATGTTTTCCCCGATGAGTTACCTCCGGGTCTACCCCAATTCGAGGCATTGAGCATCGAGTCGACCTCATCCCCGAAGCGCCACTTCCAAACAAAGCTCCATACCGTGTCAACCCCGAAGAAACTAAGGATATTCAACGGCAAGTACAACAACTCATCGACAACGGTCATGTACGTGAAAGCTTAAGCCCTTGTGTCGTCCCCGTTAAACTTGTGCCTAAGCAAGATGGAAGTTTCCGCTTGTGTTCCGATTGTAGACCTATAAATGCAATTATCGTTCGCTATAGGCATCCCATTCCTCGCTTAGATGATATGCTTGATGAGCTTAGCGGAGCCAAATTTTTCTCAAAAATTGATCTTAAAAGTGGCTATTATCAAATCCGCATACAAGAGGGTGATGAATGGAAAACTGCTTTCAAAACAAAATTTGGCTTATATGAGTGGTTAGTTATGCCTATGGGGTTATCGGAGGCTCCCGATACTTTCGTGCGTCTTATGCATTATGTGCTTCGCCCTTATATTGGAGTCTTTGTTGTGGTTTACTTCAATGATATTCTTGTGTTTAGCAAAACCATGAAAGAGCATCCTAATCATGTTAGGGCTGTTTTGCAAACCCTTCGCAAGGAACGTCTTTATGCCAACATGAAAAAGTGCACATTTGATGTTGACAAAGTGGTTTTCTTGGGTTTTGTTGTGTCTTCCAAACCCCGAAGAAACTTGGCTTTTCTTGTGTCTTCCCCGGAGCGCCATTTGTGATGAATCTAAAATTTAAGAAATTAAAACTTGGCCCCAACCCACCAATTTGCAACAAGTGCGTAGTTTTCTTGGTCTTGCGGGTTTTTATCATCGCTTTGTGAAAAACTTTAGCACTATTGCCACTCCTTTACATGCTTTGAGTACGAAGAATGCTCCTTTTGTTTGGGGATCTTTGCAATCAACCGCTTTTGATGAGCTCAAGTCTTTGCTTACTAATGCACAAATTCTTGCTTTGCCCAACTTTGAGAAAACTTTTGTGGTTCATTGTGATGCTAGTGGTACCGGAATTGGCGGAGTTTTGATGCAAGAAAAACGAGCAATTGCATATTTTAGTGAAAAACTCTCCGGTGCTCAACTGAAGTATCCCATATATGACAAAGAATAAGTACTTAAAAGGTCAAACCAAGTTGAACAAGCGTCATGCCAAATGAAGTGAATTTATTGAATCTTTCCCCTATGTGATCAAGTACATTAAGGTTAAGGAAAATGTAGTTGTGGATGCACTTTCACGCATATGCACGCTTGTCACCAATCTTGAGTTGAATGTTATTGGCTTTGAGCACATGAAAGACTTGTATGCTAATGATCCATCTTTTGCTACTCATTATGCTAAGTGTTTGACGCATACATCTTGGGAACAATATTACATAAAGGATGGCTATCTTATGAGAACTAACAAACTATGCATTCCCGAGTATTCTCTTCGTTTGCTCCTTTTGCAAGAGGCTCATGGAGGCAGACTCACTTTGGACGCGACAAGACATTCGCCACGCTCTCTAAGAACTACTTTTGGCCCAAGATGTTCCGCGACGTCTCACGCTTCACCACCCGATGCTCGACATGTCGCAAAGCTAAGTCTAAAGCTCAATCTGATGGTCTTTACATGCCTCTTCCTATTCCTTATCAACCTTGGGAAGACATTATCATGGATTTTTTACTTGGTTTGCCTAGAACTCAAAATGGAAACGATTCCGTGTTTGTTGTTGTGAACCGATTTTCTAAGATGGCACATTTCATTCCTTGTAACAAGATAGACGATGCTTCACACGTTGCAAATTCCTTTGTAGGGAAATATTGCGCCTCCATGGAGTACCAAAGACAATCATCTCCGACCGCGACGTCAAGTTCTTGAGTTACTTTTGGAAGACGCTATGCGCCAAGCTCGGAATCAAGCTCTTGTTCTCATCAGCATACCATCCTCAAACCGACGGCCAAACGGAGGTGACGAACCGGACACTATCCACTCTACTTCGCGTGTTGATCAAGAAGAAGGAGTGGGAGGCGTGTCTACCCATTGCCGAGTACGCCTACAACCGTGCAAGACATTCGACTACCGGCAAGTCCATCTTCGAGGTCGTCTACAGCTTCAACCCGTTGTCCCCATGGGACATTCTACCTCTTCCTCTACAAGTGCGCACCAACATGGATGCGAGTGCACGAGCAAGCTACATCAAGAAGATGCATGAAGATACAAGAAACACCATAGAGTTCCAAGTACAACAACTAGCGACCAAGCTCAACGCCAACAAGCAACCCATGATCTTTAACATAGGCGATCTCGTGTGGCTACACCTTCGCAAGGACCGCTTCCCCAACGAACGCAGGTCCAAACTTCTCCCTTGAGTCGATGGAACCTTCAAGGTGCTAGCATGATACAACGACAACGCCTACAAGATTGAACTGCCACCAGAAAAGTACAACGTGATCGACATTTTCAACGTCAAAGACCTCTGACATTACCATGGTGATGAAGATTTTGATCCAAGGTCGGATCTTTCCCAAGGGATGGGAGATGATGCGGAGCATCCTTCCATCATCCCCATGGACTCTACACCGACACATCCAACCCCACGAGGACCCATGACAAGAGCTAGAGCACGTGCTTTGGAAACCGATGTGAACTCCTTCCTACTAGACTTGCATATGGACACGAATGGAACATGTTTACTACCTCACCAAGATATACTATGCCTCCTTAGGTATGAAGAGGAACATCACCAAGAAGCTCAGAAGCATCACCAAGGAGAAGGAGGACCACCCCAAGGTCGTGCGAACCAAGAAGAAGGACAACAAAGAAGAAGACAGAGGCTCAGGCGACCCGTGCGCACGGGCCCCCGAGACCCCGTGCCCACGGACTACACAGGAAGTTGGCGCTGGAGCACCCCGTGCACACGGGCCTGTACCGTGCCCACGGGACCCCCGTGCACACGGGCCCAACTTACCCCGTGCGCACGGGCCTCCTAGGATGGTCGGCTGAGATTGCATCTTCGGCTCCTCTTCATCTCCTTCGACCCCAAGCCTATATATTCCATATATACCAAGGACCATGTTTAGGGTTAGCAAAGTATTAGATGAGATATTTGTGAGCTTTGCTCCTTCACCTTCCCTCTTGGAGGATCAAGACCCCCCAGGGAAGAATCCTTGTGGATCTCAAGACCTCCATAAGGAGAAGACTATCTTCAAGCCCCCATCTCCTTTGGATTTGGGATGAACTTTGCCATTGTATCTTTCCTTTGATTGTGTTTGTGACTTGTGGATCTTGTGTAGTTATCCTAGTGGATGTGTAATCAGGAATTGTTGGAGTGATTTCCTCTTTGTGTTCTTGTTGTGATGCCATTGTTACACCCACAGCCCCTACTGTTACATATACTGGACCAATTACTAGAGCTCGCGCACGCCAATTAAATTACCAGGTACTTTCGTTTCTTGGTAATGATTCTAATGTTCATGAGAATATGATGCTGCCTAAATTGGATACATATGTTTTGCTTACAAATAAAGGACCTAGATTGGAGAAGGATGAACATTGGAGCAAGAACATGCACAAGGGGATCAAGAACGGAGTTACAAGTGATGATTTCAGGACTTTGAAGCCACCACAAGGAGTGCATGAAACCTTTGACGAAATATACAAGATGCCACTTCATAAATTTCGTCTAGAGGCTATTCTAGGTGCTGCGTCACCTTATTATTGGTTCAGGCCCATGTATTTTCGAAATACTTAAGTATAGGCTGTTTTTAGAGTCCGTATGTGTGGGGAAACAAGAGTTAGGGTTGGTTACGGACCTCTCCTCCAAGGGCCACGAAATTCCCCCCTCTTCCTCCATATATACAGCCCTTAGGGCGTCTGAGGGAGTCCTGGACTAGGGGGTGTCCGGACAGCCGGACTATCAATATCCGCCGGACTCCAAGACTACGAAGATACAAGATTGAAGACTCCGTCCCGTGTCCGGATGGGACTTTCCTTGGCGTGGAAGGCAAGCTTGGCAATACGGATATGTAGATCTCCTACCATTGTAACCGACTACGTAAACCATAGCCTCCTCCGGTGTCTATATAAACCGGAGGGCTTTAGTCCGTAGGACAACATACATTACAACAATCATACCATAGGCTAGCTTCTAGGGTTTAGCCTCCTTGATCTCGTGGTAGATCCACTCTTGTACTACCCAAATCATCAATATTAATCAAGCAGGACGTAGGGTTTTACCTCCATCGAGAGGGCCCGAACCTGGGTAAAAACATCGTGTCCCTCGTCTCTTGTTACCATCCGCCCAGACGCACAGTTCGGGACCCGCTACCCGAGATCCGCCGGTTTTGACACCGACATCGGTGCTTTCATTGAGAGTTCCTCTGTGTCGTCACCGATAGGCTTGATGGCATCTTCGACTAGCAACGCTGTCCAGGGTGAGACTTTTCTCCCCGAACAGATCTTCGTATTCGGCGGCTTCGCCCTGCGGGCCAATTCACTTGGCCATCTGGAGCAGATCGAAAGCTATGCCCCAGGCCGTCAGGTCAAATTTGGAAGCTTAAACTTCACAGCCGATGTCCGCGGAAGACTTGATCTTCGACGGACTCGAGCCACAGCCGAGCGCGTCGCGCTGTGACGATGGGCAGGATCTAGCTCTGCCGCCGAACAGTGCCTTGGTGGCCGCACACGGATCTGCTTCGGCCATTAGCCCGGAGCCGATCGCCCAGATCGAGGGCCGGTGGATAGACGCCGCCCTGGGGGCTTCAACATCCACGACGATGGAGCCGAACACCAATCTTGTCCCCCGCGAAACTCATGATCCCGAGGCGCCGGACTCCTTGCCGGACTCCGAACCTCCCGCGCCCCTACCAATCGATCCGGATTGGGCGCCGGTTATGGAATTCACCGCCGCGGACATCTTCCAATGCTCTCCTTTTGGCGATATCTTGAATTCACTAAAGCATCTCTCGTTATCAGGAGAGTCCTGGCCGGATTATGGCCAGGATGGTTGGGATACGGACGACGAAGAAATTCAGAGCCCACCCACCACCCACTTTGTTGCCACTGTCGACGATCTAACCGACATGCTAGACTACAACTCCGAAGACATCGACGCTATGGACGACGATGCCGAGATTTAACAGAACCAGCGCCTACAGGCACCGAAGACCACCTCGTCATCGACATATATATGGTGGACACCCCAAAAGACGGGATGGCGAAGAAGCGCGAGGCAGACTCTTTAAAGAAGCAGCCCAAACGCCGGCGTCGGTGGCGCCGCTCTAAATCCCGCCACAAGAAGAATGGAGATTCCGCACAGAGATAATAACACTCCGAGAGCACCGAAGACAATCCCTCCAAAGAAGACTCAGCAGGAGGATGCGTACAAGCCCTCATGTGGGGCGGCAAACGAAGAGGTTGAGGATCATAACTATATGCCTCCCTCCAAGAAGCAAGCCTCAATGATGACGAATTAAATGCACTGCGAGGATCCCGTCGAACAAGAGCGCTTCAAGCGCAGCTTATCGCCACAAAGAAACAGCCTAAAGAAAAGCAGCAACAGCTTCAAGCTGATCAGACCTGCTGGCCGATCGATGGACCGAGGTCCTCGTGGCAAGAGTATAAATTTGAACGTCCTCCAAAAGTTACCTAAGACGCAAGCTGCTCCCCGATTAAAGGAGGAAGCATACACACCTCCATCACCAGCAAGACGATATGGTGACCAACCACCGCGTGGTCGTGATGAGAGGCATCCAAGCCCCACCACTACTGCACTTCAAAGATCGCTCCAAAAGTACGGGCCAAGAGGGAACGCTACGGACTTGCGTAGACATATTGAGGACAAAGCAAGGCAATCCAGATCCATCTATGGATCACGTGGGCGCTTTACGACCCACGATTTAATACCGTCGTGCGAATACAATAACCCCGGCCGGGCCGAACACAGCAGACAGCGCTCTCTTGAGCTGCATCGCGATATCGCTCAATACAGGGGCGCCGCACACCCGTTATGCTTCACTGACGAAGTAATGGATCATCAGATCCCCGAAGGGTTTAAACCCGTAAACATCGAATCTTACGATGGCACAACAGACCCCGCGGTGTGGATCGAAGACTATCTTCTCCACATCCATATGGCCCGCGGCGACGATCTCCACGCCATCAAGTACCTCGCACTTAAGCTTAAAGGACCAGCTCAGCATTGGCTTAACAGCTTGCCCGCAGAGTCAATTGGGTGTTGGGAAGACCTGGAGGCCGCATTCCTTGATAACTTCCAAGGCACATCTGTGCGACCACCGACGCCGATGACCTAAGCCACATCATTCAGCAGCCATTTAATCGCCGGATAATTTTGGACACGGTTCTTGACGAAGAAAAATCAAATCATCGATTGTCCGGATGCAGAGGCTCTTGCAGCCTTCAAACATAACATCCGGGACGAATGGCTAGCCCGCACTGGGCTGGAAAAGCGAAATCCATGGCAGCCCTCACATCGTTAATGACCCGCTTTTGCGGAGAGGACAGCTGGCTAGCCCAGTAGCAACAATCTCCGTAAAAACTCCGCAGTCCGGATACCAAGGACAACAACGGCAGGTCACGCGAAACAAAAAAAAGCGCCGCGTGCTTGGCGGCGATAAGGAGGATACGGCCGTCAATGCCGGATTCCGAGGCTCTAAACCCGGTCAGCGGAAGAAGCCATTCAAAAGAACCACTCCGGGTCCGTCCAATCTGGACCGAATACTCGACCGCTTATGCCAGATACACGGCACCTCTGACAAGCCAGCTAACCACACCAATAGAGATTGCTGGGTATTCAAGTGGGCCGGCAAGTTAATTGCCAAAAACAGTGACAAGGGGCTAAATAGCGACGACGAGGAAGAGACCCGACCGCCGAACAACAAAGGACAGAAGGGTTTTCGCCCGCAAGTGCGGACGGTGAATATGATATACGCGACCCACATACCCAAGAGGGAGAGGAAACGCGCACTACGGGACGTCTATGCGATGGAGCCAGTCGCCCCAAAAGTTCAACCCATGGTCCTCTTGTCCGATCACTTTCGATCGAAGAGACCATCCGACCAGCATACGCCATGGCGGATTCGCCGCATTGGTTTTAGACCCAATCGTCGATGGGTTCCACCTCACGAGAGTCCTGATGGACGGCGGTAGCAGCCTGAACCTGCTTTATCAGGATACAGTGCGCAAAATGGGCATGGACCCATCAAGGATTAAACCTACAAAGACAACCTTTAAAGGTGTCATACCAGAGTGGAAGCCAACTATGCGTGCTCGGTCCACACCGAAGTGGTCTTGGATCCCGGATAATTTCCGGGCGAAGAGTTATTCTTCGACATAGTCACGTTTCGCAGCGGCTATCATGCCCTGCTCGGACGAACCGCGTTTGCAAAATTCAACGCGGTGCCGCATTATGCATACCTAAAGCTCAAGATGCCAGGCCCTTGTGGAGTCATCACGGTCAATGGGAATACGGAACGCTCCCTCCGAACAGAGGAACATACAGCGGCTCTCGCGGCAGAAGTACAGAGCAGCCTTCTAAGGCAATTCTCTAGTCCGGCTGTTAAACGGCCGGATACAGCAAAGCGCGCCCGGAGCAACGCCAACCAAGACCACCTGGCGCGATCAGAGCACGCCAGAGTAATGCGGCCCCAACCTCGCCAGCGCATGATCGCAAGAATAACACTCGCGTACATCATTACGCCTTTGAGATACCATGGGCACAGGGAGGGGGCACGATCGAACGGACCCAGTACGGTTCGACCACACCGGGGCTCGCAAGTGTGCCCCCTTTTTATTTTTCTTCTTTATGTACGCAGGACTCATTAACTGAAGCCTGTCCGTGGCGAACCCGCCGAACTCATGATGCAACATCGGGGACTAAAGAAGGCCGCGATTTAACATCCGGTGGTCTCGATTCTGAGCATTAAATTTGATTATATACACCAAGTCTGCAGCTCATCCTCGAGGGGGACATGTTTATTTAGTCCAAATCCCTTGCTTATCAAGACTATTTGTATCATCCGCTCTACTAGCGGACTTTCTTTCATAAATAATGCAGCACCTTTTATTGCAATGGCATTATCTTTATATATATGTTCATCACATGACATCTTGCACCCGTATATTTTGGTACGGCTGAATACGCCAGGGGCTTCTGTTCCCCAAATTATGGTGTGATTAAGTCCGAACATTTTCACAAGTGCGGCACCCCGAACTTATAGCATTATATGAATCGGCTCGAATCATGTCTTGGATCAATAGTTGGGTTTGCCGCCTCCCATGTTTTGGTGCCTTACGCCCGCTCCGTCGGCTAAGGTAGCACTGGAGAACCATCTGCGATTGCGCCCGGTTGAGCCGGCGGCGCCTCGATGGAGAAAGCTAAAACTGACTGGCATGATAAGGCGAGAGATTGGTCGCTGTTCGAGAGGTTTTTTTCGGGTCCTTAAAGACTCACGCCGCTTCGAGCGAAGTTCCGGACAATGTCCGAAGAAGGTGTGGATAGCGCCTCGGATTCGGTCTTCTGAATACCAGGCTTCACGAAATTTAAAATTATAGAATTCTATGGCTAAGTGAGAGTGTTCAAGCATTATAAGTCCGGTTGCCTTGTTCGTTGTGTTGAGCGCCTCCCTCGATGGACCCAACAATGGGAACAAGAGTGCTCATGTTTATCCCGAACACCCCAAAGACTTTCGCGGCTTGGGGGTGAAGCCAACGACTTGCCATCTCTCGATTTTATAAACGGCCGCATGTAGGTAATATTTTAAATTAAACAAGCGTTGCTCATGGCGCATATGAACGATGTTTTTAGCGCACAGGATAAATACATAGCGAGTTCACTCAAAGATTACATTTCGAGAGCAGTCATCTGCAATATCACAGGCTCCCTTCAGGACAATTTTATAATACTTCTCCGGCGTGCGATACTTCTTGCCCGGCGGCGGTGGGTCCGTGAGAAGCTTCTCCGCATCCAACTTGCCCCATTGCATCTTTATGCGGGCAAGAGCCCGGCGAGCGCCTTCAATACAGGCGGAGCACTTGACAACCTCCACCCAGGGGCTTGCATCCACCAGCCGCCGCACGAGGCCAAAGTAGCTCCCAGGCATAGCCCGTCCAGCCACAAATGGACTATGAGGCCCTTCATGGCCTCCTCGGCTACCTTGTGGAGTTCGATCACCGCTTCACTGGTCGCTTGGGGCACTGGATGGCCGCCTCAGCAGATCGAGACCGAAGACCTTCTCCGCCGAGCTCCCTCCTCGCCACGATAGAATGCGGCGGCATCGACGCCTTTACACGGAGATCTGCAAACGCCTCGAGAACTCCGAATGCGGGTAAGTGTCGTAGTTCACATTAACATGCCTGCTTTGCATGAAAAATGCCTTACCCGCCGCTATCTTCTTTATGTCCTCAACCTCCTCAAGGGCCTTACGGGCTTCGCCTTGGCGGACTTGGCACTTTCGAGAGCCGAGGCAAGCTCGAATCTCGAGTCTTGAGTCACGCCCAAACTCTCATGCTTTTCCATGAGAGCCCGGAGCTCTTGCCGAACTTCCGCCACCCGTGCCTCTTGCTTTTCTCACTGGCCCGCTCAGCGTCAGATTATGCTCGATCATGACACAAGATCCTTCGTGGCTGCCACCTCGTTAGTGGACCCTGCAATACACATATCATCCTTGTCAAATTTTATTGCAACCAAAATCCTTTTCCGTAAGGTACCTATTCAAAGCGGTGTTACTCACCTTCTTTTTCCTCGAGCTACCTCTTGGCATGGCCGAGCTCTTGCTCGGACCGCTCGAGGTACTTCTTCAGCACATCGACCTCCGCCGTTAAAGCGGCAGAGGCCCGCAGCGCAGCCTGCAAACCCATATTGACATATTTTTAGCAACCTCAAGATATCTTGATAGATCCTCATCCGCTTTTCTTTCCAACACCGAACTAAGCATCGGGGGCTACTGTCTATGCGGTACTACATTACATAACTTCTTACCTCAAAGCCTGTTAGAAGGCTGCTGCAGGCTTCGGTCAGCCCGCTCTTAGTGAGCTGAACCTTCTCAATCACCGCACTCATGATAGTGCGGTGTTCTTCCTCGATGGAAGCGCCTTTAAGTGCCTCCAACAAGCTATCCGGCGCCTCCGGTTAAACGGAGGCCGCCGGCGTCACGGTCTTGCCCTTCTTTGAAGGGCGCTTGCGGACTCGAACCACTGCGGGTTCCGGCGTAGAGTCCGCACAAAGTCCGAGAGGTTGCTCGACGGCGCCCGGAGCCTCCTCCCCGATGGGTCCTCTCTCGATCCCACCTCGGCGTCCTCGTCAACGCGTGGGGTAGAGGCATCGGGATGGAATTCACATCCGACGAGGCTAACGACCCGCTTCGATGAGTCGGGAAGATCGCCATCGGCCGGACTACGGACGAAATGCGGCGTTAGAAGGATACTACGTGACATGAAAGGTACGGCATATAAATGATCCGGATATTTACGATCCTGCGGGACGCCTAGCCCTTGAGGCCACTCATCCTCGCCAACGCTGATGTTGGCGAAACTGTCCGGGGATATTTCTCCCCTCTGACCCTTCGCCTCCCGATCGGGAAGCCTTCCTCTTCTTCTCTCCTCCTCCGGAGAGAATACTCCTCCTCCTCGCCTTCGGGAGGAGTCTGCGCCGTCATCGACGCTTTGATTACGGAACTCTTTCGAGTCCCCGCGCCACCTTCTTGGCCTTCTTCTCCGGCACCACGTGCGGTGCGGAACCAGCAGCCTCGCTAAGCGGGCGTCCGCTGGTCTTCGGCATGGGAGCCGGGCTAATAAGCAGCTTGGCCTTCTCCATCCATTCTGTTAAAGGAAGAGGCGAATGAAACCTCACTAGAGTCAATCTAATTATCACAAGTGTCCCGTAATGGGGTTGAATCACTTACCTCGTCGGTTGATATCGCGAGCTGAATCATGGTCTTGATCGCGACGCGGGCTTGGCGCCCTTGAACAGCACCCTCCAGCGCCTTCAGATGTTGTATCGATGAGCCCGCTTAGCGCCTGGTGCTGTTCCGGATTGAACTCCCACAAATTAAATGCCCGTTCTTGGCATGGGAGGATCCGCCGGATGAGCATGACTTGGACCACGTCGACGAGCCTGAGCCTATTGCTCACCATCTTCTTGATACATGCTCGGAGTCCCGTCACCTCCACCGGATTGCCCCACTGCAAGCCCTTCTCTTTCCAGGAGGTGAGTTGTGTGGGGATGCCAGATCTAAACTCGGGGGCCGCCGCCCATGTGGGTTTGCGCGGCTCGGTGATGTAGAACCACCCCGATTGCCGCCCCTTGACGGAGTCCACGAAGGTCCCTTCGAGCCAAGGGACGTTGGGCAATTTTCCCAACATGGCGCTCAAGATTCCGCTTATGCGTGCTTCACAACCTTCGCTTGACGTTGAAGGTCTTGAGCCACAGTCAAGTGGGGCTGGATGCGAGGAAGGCCTCGCACATGACGATAAACGCCGAGATGTTGAGGATGAAGTTCGTGCCGATCGTGGAAATCCAGGCCGTAGTAAAACATGAGCCCCGGACAAATGGATGGAGCGGAAAGCCCAGTCCAGCGGAGGAAGTGGGGAGGAAGACGACCTCTCATGAGGCCCAGGGGGGATGAGCTGCCCTCGTCGGGCAGCCGGCGCGCGATATCGCCGAAAGGTATTAGGCGCGCGCAGCTTGGTGATGTCCTCCTCCTTAGCGGTGGAGGCCAACCATTTACCTCCCGCCCCGGACATATTCGGAGAAGGTCGAGCGAGATGCGCGAGCTCGGGCGTTGGAGCTTGAGTTCGAGGATGGATAAGCAAAGGAGGAAGAAGGCGAGGTGAGAAGGTGAATCCTTATCCCTTATATATAGGCGGACAAAACTATGCGCCCCCACCAGCCCGGTAAAACTCGCTTATCTCCCAAGCGCCACCATCAATGGCGCGTTGGGTTACCCACGTCACGTATTGATGAGAATCCGGAATAAGGGGAACACGATCTCTGCTTCGACAAGACGTGCCAAGGAAACCGCTTCGCTAAACGTGCTGAGGTGGTATAGTAAAAAATGATTCAAACAAAGGCTTGGTAGCGGTGTGATGTCCGCAGATTGAGCTAAGTGTGCATTTTATTCTCTCTACGGTGGAATGTGGAATTTATTTTGCAGAGCCAGACACTATCCTGGTGTTCATGATCTTCTCTGGATTATTCAAGGGAGGAACCCGCCTTGCAATGCCGAACATTGTGCGCGCCGGACTAATCGTCATTGAAGCCTGGTTCAGGGGCTACTGAGGGAGTCCTAGACTAGGGGGTGTCCGGACAGCCGGACTATCAATATCCGCCGGACTCCAAGACTACGAAGATACAAGATTGAAGACTCCGTCCCGTGTCCGGATGGGACTTTCCTTGGCGTGGAAGGCAAGCTTGGCAATACGGATATGTAGATCTCCTACCATTGTAACCGACTCTGTGTAACCCTAGCCTCCTCCGGTGTCTATATAAACCGGAGGGCTTTAGTCTGTAGGACAACATACATTACAACTATCATACCATAGGCTACCTTCTAGGGTTTAGCCTCCTTGATCTCGTGGTAGATCCACTCTTGTACTACCCATATCATCAATATTAATCAAGCAGGACGTAGGGTCTTACCTCCATCGAGAGGGCCCGAACCTGGGTAAAAACATTGTGTCCCTCGTCTCTTGTTACCATCCACCCAGACGCACAGTTCGGGACCCCCTACCCGAGATCCGCCGGTTTTGACACCGATAGCGTAGTTTAGACTTTGGGTTTTGTTTAGATTAAAAGTTCGCCATAGCTGCAACTTCGCGTACTTTGTTTGTGTTCAACAACCAGACCAAGGCGTCACAGGACCCCACCTTCATTAATAAAGCTTTTCTATTTTATTCGCAATATCCAGATTGCAATCTTAGTTTCTTGCTTGTTCTTTGTTTGCTCGCAGAAATGCACTCGTGGTCGTTGATCATGCCCAACAAGTGGTCAATAACCCCTCGGAAGTTGGTTTAGCGATCGCTAAGGCGCGACGTCTTCGCATGTTCGTAGTCGGATCGTCAAAGTCGACTCCCACAGAAAACAATTGCTATCTCATCGAAACATTGGGACACCTTTGCCCCTAGGGATAATTAGATTTATGCCCCTAGTTGTGTCCCACTCGTCTGTTTTACCCCTAATTCCCAAAATTCACAGGTTCTGAACAAGTCACTTTGCTCCTCTTATGCTTTTGCCCTTTGACCGTTTGACCGTCAGTTTGAAAACTTCATAACTAATTCATACTAAATCAGAAAAATGCAAATAAGATACCAAAATGTTCAGAAAAACATCACCTATATGTCAGTGTCATTTGCATTCATGAAAAAGTGTTGGAAAGTGCACATCCGAGTTTGAGCTCTTTTTATACCACCATGAATAGTAAACTCTAAATAAATTCAAAAAATTCAAAAAAAATATGGTGGCAAAGAACGACAAATGTTCTAAGTGCTTGCCAAGTTTCATTAGGGAACAACATTCGTGGTAGTCGTGGCAAAAAAATAATCTATTTTGGAGTGTTGATTGTTTTTTTTTGCCACGGCACCCACGAATGTTATTCCTTAATGAAACTTGGCATGCACTTAAAAAATTTGTCATTCTTTGCCACCAATTTTTTTTTAATTTTTTTGAACTTTTTTAGATTTTACTATTCATGGTGGTAGCATAAGAGCTAATACTCAGATGGGCACTTTCCAGCACTTTTTTCATGAATGCAAATGACACTGACATATAGGTGATGTTTTTCCGAACATTTTGGTATCTTATTTGCATTTTTATGATTTAGTATGAATTAGTTATGAAGTTTTCAAACTGACGGTCAAACGGTCAAAGGGCAAAAGCATAAGAGGAGCAAAGTGACTTGGACAGAACCGGTGACTTTTGGGAATTAGGGGTAAAATAGACGAGTGGGACACAACTAGGGGCATAAATCTAATTATCCCTTGCCCCTATCATGTTGTTTCTCTCCTTTTCCCCCTCCAAGTGTGAAAAGATCCCTCTTAGGGTTCTACCCTACATCATATTGTCGGAGCTTCACGGATGTCAAGGAGGCGTGCAAGCGCCAAGGAACACCTACATCATCCCGGATGGAAGCGTGGAAGAGAAGGAAGAAGAAGCCAGGACAAGCTTCTGGAAAGCCCGAAACTTCCGGCAGCTGCCCGGAACTTGCGGCCCGCGGAACCTCCGGCCATCCCGGAGCTTCCGGCGCACCGAAGCTGTCCAAGAGTGTGCCAACTCTCTGGATAGCCTGGATCCTGCCCGGACCTTCGCCCGGAACCTCCGGCGCCCGGACCTTCCAGCCGTCCCCGGAACTTCCGGCCCTGCCTATGCAGAGACTCGGCCCGTGGACATGTACCCTTCGCCCCTCACTTACCCCTTCGTGGCCGCTACTATAAATACTCATCCCTCTCCTCCATTCTAGGGTTAACAAAGTGATAGCTCATTCTTAGGTGAGTTTTGCTCCTTCCTCTACTCTTGAGAGAGAGAGACTACCACTCCCATGGAGTTCAAGACCTCCATGTGAGAAGATCCCGAGGGATTCAAGCCCCCCTTCGTGGGAAGATCCTTCTAGGATTCAAGCCCTCATATCCTCATAGGATTTGGGATGAACTCTACCATGTATCTTGTTTCCCTTTGATTGTTCATGTACCTTGTGGATCTTGTGTGTTTGATTGTCTAGTGGATGTGTGATTGGACTTGTTCTTGAGTGTTTACCCTTGTGATTTCTCCCCGTTCTTCCCCGTGTTCTTCGTGCTCTTCGAGGGATCCCACTCCAAACGTGAAAGATCGGCCCCTAGGGTTCCGCCCTACATCATTTTGGTATCATGAGCCGCGTTGATCACGTTTTTGGAGCCCCTACCCTTTGTTTTCTAGCTTGATTTTGTTGATTTCGTCCTAAATCCGAAAATCCCCACCAAAAATAGCCCCCAATTTTTTTTGTGATTTGTTGGTTTTGATGATGTTTTGTCGATTTTGATCCATGGATTCGCTGTGTTATGAGTGGACCTAGCATTCCCCTTCTTTTCCCCCATTTCCATCCATGAAATCGTCTCAATTTTGCCCCAGCAAATTGTGTTTTTCCGCCCCCGTTCTCAGATTTGGAATTTAGGGTTCATCCCGGAAGAAATTCCACGACCCCCGGAACTTCCGGCCTCCCCCGAAACTTCCGTCCCCCCGGAACTTCCGTCCTAACCCCGGAACTTCCGGGCTAAACAGAGAGTTTACCCCAAATTCCCCCCTGACCCCTGCACTTTTTCCGCGACCCCCGGAACTTCCGGCCTCCCCACGGAACTTCCGGCCCTAACCCCGAAACTTCTGGCCTAACCAGAGACATTGCACAGAATTTGAGCATTAGCCTCTTTCACCGTTTTCCCATAACTTTCACATCCGGAGTCTGATTTTCGCATTCTTTAGCTTGTTGAGTAGCTATTGACATCCCACATCCATACACATAGGTATAAACACCATTTGACTCCATAAAATTTTTGAAACTTTGGCATCTTTGCCTAGGCCTTCCACCATACCATCCGCATTGCCACCACCGACTTCCGCAACCTAACCCATTTGGTTTTGATAGAGGCAAAGGTGTCCCGTCTTTCGATGAGATGATGGATATCGCTTAGGTGGAGATCGACTTTGACGATCCAACTACGAACGTGCGAGGACGTCGCGCCTTAGCAATTGCTAAACCAACTCCGAGAGGTTATTGACCACGCCAGAGCATGATCAACCTGACCACGAGGGTCTGTTTCCTGCGAGCAAACGAAGAACAAGCAAGAAACTGAGTTTGCAATCTGGATATTGTGAATATAAGATGAAAGCTTTATTGATCAAGGTGGGGTTCTGAGACGTCTTTGTCTAGTCGTTGAACACAAATGAAGTACGTGAAGTTGCAGCTATGGCGAACTTTAATCTAAACAAAACCCAAAGTCTAAACGGTGCCTTAAGGGCTATATATAAGGAGGAAGAGGGAGGGAATTTCGTGGCCCTTAATGGAGGGGTCCGAAATCAACCCTATCTCTTGTTTTCCCACACATACGGACTCTAAAAATAGCCTATACTTATGTATTTCGAAATTACATGGGCCTGGCCCAATAATAAGGTGACGTGGCACCTGGAATAGCCTCGGGACGAAATTTATGAAGTGGCATCATGTATATTTCGTCCAAGGCTTCATGCACCCATTATGGTGGCTTCAAAGTCCTGAAATCATCACTTGTAACTCCGTTCTTGTTCCCCTTGCGCATGCCATCATCTCCATGCTTGTTCGTGCTCCAATGTCCATCCTTCTCCAAGCTAGGCCCTCCATTTGTAAGCAAAACAAATGTATCCAATTTAGGCAGCATCATATTCTCATGAACATTAGAATCATTACCAAGAAACGAAAGTACCTGATAATTTAATTGGCGGGCGTGTGCTCTAGTAATTGGTCCAGTATATGTAGCAGTAGGGGCTGTGGGTGTAACAATGGTATTGATGTCCTCATCATCCTCCCCTTCTTGAAATGAAGTCGTCCTCGATGGAAGCTCATCTTCCTCACCCAAATAAGGCTTCAAATCTGCAATGTTAAAAGTGGGAATAACCCCAAAATCTGCAGGCAGCTCAAGTTTATATGCATTATCATTTATTTTCTCTAACACCTTAAAAGGTCCGTCAGCACGTGGCATTAGCTTTGATTTGCACAAATCAGGAAATCTATCCTCACGCAAATGTAACCAGACAAGATCTCCAGGTGCAAACACAACATGTTTTCTACCCTTATCTCCGGCAAGTTTATATTTAGCATTCATACGCTCAATGTTTTCCTTAGTTAACTCATGCATTTTTAAAATCAATTCAGCACGTTGTTTAGCATCAAAATTAACCTTCTCGGAAGATGGAAGAGGCAACAAATCAATAGGTGCACGAGGTAGGAAACCATACACAATTTCAAAAGGGCACATCTTAGTAGTAGAATGCAATGAATGATTATAAGCAAATTCAATATGAGGCAAGCATTCTTCCCACATTTTCTTATTATTCTTCAAAACAGCCCTAAGCATAGTAGACAATGTTCTATTGACTACTTCAGTTTGTCCATCAGTTGGGGGTGACAAGTAGTACTAAAAAGCAGTTTAGTCCCCAACTTAGCCCATAAACATCTCCAAAAATGGCTAAGAAATTTAGTATCATGATCTGAAACAAATAGTATTTGGCACACCATGCAAGCGAATAATTTCACGAAAGAACAAATCAGCAACATTAACATCATCATCGCTTTTATGACATGGTATAAAGTGTGCCATTTTCGAGAATCTATCCACGACAACAAATATGCTATCCCTCCCCTTCTTTGTTCAAGGTAAACCTAAAACAAAGTCCATAGATATATCCTCCTAAGGAACACTAGGTACCGGCAAAGGCATATATAAACCATGAGGATTGAGTCGTGACTTAGCTTTTTGACATGTAGTGCAGCGAGTAACAAAGCGCTCAACATCCCGTCTCATCTTTGGCCAAAAGAAATGTGTAGCAAGTACGTCCTCCGTCTTCTTCACGCCAAAGTGTCCCATTAGTCCTCCTCCATGCGCCTCCTGCAACAACAAAAGGCAAACGGAGCTAGCTGGAATGCATAGCTTGTTAGCACGGAACACAAATCCATCATTAACGACGAACTTGTTCCAAGTTGTTCCTTCTTTACAATTCTCTAATACATCTTTAAAATCAGCATCATGCACATATTGATATTTGATGGTCTCCAAACCAAATATTTTGAAGTCAAGTTTTGAAAGCATAGTATAGCGACGAGACAATGCATCAGCAAAAACATTTTCTTTACCCTTCTTGTGTTTAATGACATAAGGGAAAGTCTCAATGAATTCAACCCATTTAGCATGTCTACGATTCAGTTTAGCTTGACCTTTAATATGTTTCAAAGATTCATGATTAGAATGTATAACAAATTCCTTGGGCCATAAATAATGTTGCCATGTTTCTAAAGTCCGAACAAGAGCATATAATTCTTTATCATAAGTAGAATAATTCAGACTAGGCCCACTCAATTTTTCAGAAAAGTATGCAACAGGTTTGGCATCTTGTAATAACACACCTCCTAATCCAATTCCGCTAGCATCAGATTCAAGCTCAAAAGTCTTATTAAAATCAGGAAGTTGGAATAAAGGAGCATGTGTCAACTTATCTTTCAACACCGTGAAGGCTTCTTCCTGTGCGGTACCCCAAACAAAAGGCACATCCTTCTTTGTAAGCTCATCGAGAGGTGCAGCAATGGTGCTGAAATCTCTCACAAAACGCCTATAGAATCCAGCGAGGCCAAGAAAACTCCTCACTTGTGTTACTGTTTTTGGCTGCGGCAAACTCTCAATAGCTTCAATCTTGGCTTTATCAACATCAATTCCCTGTGGAGTAACAATATAGCCAAGAAAAGACACTCGGTCGGTGCAAAAGGTGCACTTCCCAAGGTTACCAAACAAACGTGCATCACGTAGAGCAATAAAAACAGCACGTAAATGTTCCAAATGTTCCTCCAAAGATCTGATATAAATCAATATGTCATCAAAGTAAACTACCACAAATCATCCAATGAAAGCACGTAAAACTTCATTCATTAATCTCATGAAAGTCCTAGGTGCATTAGTTAACCCAAAAGGCATGACTAACCACTCATATAATCCAAACTTAGTTTTAACTGTTGTTTTCCATTCATCCCCCAATTTCATACGAATTTGATGGTATCCACTACGCAAATCAACTTTGGAGAATATTGTAGAGCCACTCAATTCATCAAGCATATCATCTAGCCTAGGAATAGGATGACGATAACGAATAGTAATATTATTAATGCCTCTACAATCAACACACATACGCGAAGTACCATCCTTTTTTGGCACTAGAATAATAGGAACAGCACAAGGACTAAGGGATTCGCGTATATAACCTTTGTCGAGAAGCTCTTGTACTTGACGCATAATCTCCTTCGTCTCCTCTGGATTGGTATGGTATGGCACACGGTTTGGCAGTGAAGCACCGGGAATTAAGTCAATCTGATGCTCAATCCCTCGAATAGGCGATAATCCCGGTGGCACATCTTGTGGAAAGACATCAGCGAACTCCTGCAAAATGTTAGTGACAGCAGGAGGCAAAGAGGAAGGCACGTCCTCGAATGAAAATAATACCTCTTTGCACACAAAAGAATAGCAAACAGATTTGCTAAAATCTAGCTCATCAATATCAGATTTAGTGGCAAGTAAACATGCACTTTTCAATTTAATTTCAGAAGCAACAGTAGATGGTTTACTATTAGGCTTCATTTGTTGCTCAAATTCTTTTGCCACAATCTGATTTTCACTCTTATTTTTCTCCTGTTTTGCTATATTGCTCTATTAATATCATCTTTCAAAATGGACTCAGGAGTCATAGGAAGCAAAGTAATATTTTTATCCTTATGAACAAGAGTATACTGATTGTTTCTACCATGGTGTACAGAATTTTTATCAAATTTCCATGGTCGACCAAGTAATAAGGAACATGCTTGCATAGGTACCACATCACAATCAACATAATCAACATATGTAGAGATACTAAAATACACACGAACAGTACGTGTTACCTTAACCTTGCCGCTGTTGTTGAACCATTTGATGTAGTAAGGATGTGGATGTGGTCTTGTGGTGAGATATAACTTCTCCACCATCTCCATGCTAGCCAAGTTGTTGCAGCTACCTCCATCTATGATGACGCGCACAGAACGTTCCTTCACAACTCCCTTTGTATGGAACAAATTGTGCCCCTGATTTTGCTCAGCTTGTGTGATATGTACACTCAAAAGACGTTGAGCAACTAAACATTCATAGCTGTCAGCGTCTTCGGGAGCCATGTATTGCGTGTCATGATCAGAATCATCTCCACCATGTTCTTCACGTGTAATAAGAGCCAAAGTCTCCTCATCGTAGTCACTAGCGGACTCATACCCACCATCCTCAGTAGCAATCATCACACGCTGAGATTTGCATTCTCTCGCATAATGACCTCTTCCCTTACAACGACGACAAATAATATCACTTGTGTGCCCTGTTGATGCCATGGAAGAAGAAGAGCTCTGTGTAGGCCCGGCAGGGGCACTCTTGGCAGATAGTGGTGGTTGTGCCTGCTTTCTTGTATCATGGCTGGAGGTAGCAGCTGATGGAGGTGCTGGTGTAGTGGAAGTAGAGGATGCACGCGGTGTCCATGATGAAAGTCGACCTGTAGAAAAGTTAGTTCGCGCCAATGCTTGTCGATCCTGCACTTCACGTTCAGCTTTACAAGCAAGATGGAATAAACGATTGATATTAGTATACTCCTTATACTCTAGAATGGTCTGAATCTCTCTATTTAATCCACCCATAAAACGTGCAAGCATAGTTTCATTCTCCTCACTTTCCAAAAAGACTCTTGACATGGTGATGCCCATAGGATGCTCCGCATCATCCCCTCCTCCTTGGAAAAGATCCGACCTCGGATCAAAAACCAAATCACCATAGGAAAGAGATGGCGATGCCGTGTTGAAGTGGTCAATCACCAAGCACTCATCGTCGAGTAGCTCGAAATGGGCACTCTCCAATGTCGCACCGTCTTGTCATTCCTTCAAAAGGAGCAAATAGAACAAACACTTGGAAAAGCAAATGTGGTTAGCGTTAGTACAAAACCAAGCATTCAAGAGGTGATTCACCAAACAAGTGTTGTCAATGAGCATAGCATCGGGTGTGACAAAGGATTGTGACATGGCTTGTAAGCATATGAATTCAGCACAAGCAAAGATATCATGGGGACAAGTATGCAAATGTGAGGTAGTGATGCAAATATGTGTGACAAGAGAATAAGCATCTACCTGAAGTTCATAGCAAGCATTCACAAATTGCTCAATGAAAGGTATATGGTAGGCATAGGAAAGATTCACAACACCAAATAAAATGAAGTGTCTAAACACATGGGTCAAGTGCAAGACAATCCAAGCATAATGTGCATAGGGTGTAGTGAATGTAGTGTGGCACCCAACACAATAGAAAGAGCAATTGTTCATCATATGATGACCTGAGTGGCGAGCGAGGATGATGCTTCCATCTTAGGAGGCGAGAGTGATGATGTGCCATCGTCGGCCTTCATCCACGGCGACGATGACATGATGGTTGAGCATGGGATTATCCCTTCGACCACGGCGACATATGATGACCTGAGTGACTTTTGCCACCATATTGAGAGTGAGAGTGACTTCACCACTAGCCCCATATATGACGAGTTGCCCCACTTCCCATGTGAGGAGAGCCACAACCCCCACCACTTGAGTGAGATGAGTGACTCCACCATATGTGAATTTGAGTGCACCTACTTTGAGGGAGTGAGTGAACCACCACATAGAGAGAGTGAGATAGTTGATAGATCTTGTGAGGCCATTTGCATTTCTAACAACTTGACCTCTACCTCTATTGTGTCTTCTCATTTGGTGCTAGGTCCCATTTATGATGACGCGCCGATCCTCGACGACTTCATCCTCCCTTTGGACAAGACGATGGCCATGGTGTAATATGATGCACCCCCACATGGTTCCATCAAGATGAAGATGACCACCATTTGGTCTTTCCTACCTCACCTACACCACTTGAGTGGAATTACAAAGGTAACATAGGTGACGGTGATGCTCTAGTCCCACTAGTGGACATTCTTGACATTGATTGCTTGCATGATGTTGATCCACCTAGTACCTTGCTTCATGCTAGTATGATGTCCCCATGTGATGATTTGCCCATTTATGATGAATATGATGATTCTCATGTGGAGTCTATTAGTAGTGATGCCATGTTACATAGGATTTCTTGTGACAATTCTTTAGGTCACATCATGTTTGATAATCCGCTTGACTTGTCATATGCTATGCATGAGATCCATCATATGTCATATTTGCAATCTCATCGTAGTGACTATGAATATGCCATTAAAATAAACCCAATTTGCAAATATGGCATAGATGACAAGCCCATGTTTATTGGCATTTGTTTTTCTTGTGATGATATTGATATGCTCCCTTTGCATCATTTATCTCATATGCCATGCCATGACTACCTACCTTCGGATATGCATTGTTTTGGATGTTGTCCATTTTCTCCATATGATGTTTCCAATGTTGTTCATGAGGAGACCCCCATAGTTTCCACATACATGTTAGGAGAATTTGATCCATCCAATTTATTGCATGATCCCAATACTTGTGTGCACCATATGCTCCGCATGAATGAACATGCTATTGATGTGCCATATAATTGTATGCTCAATTTGCATCCCCACCGTGTCATACATAACAATTATTCTTTCACGATGGATGACATGTTCTTATACCATGCATCAAATTTCTTTGAGCATTCCTTGTCTTGTGCTAACTCACACGTGCACATACACATCATGATGGATGATGTGTACATTTACCACGCGCACAATTTCTTTGGTTTGTGTCCCTTTTGTGTAGGTACCCATGAATACTTGTTAACCTCGCAATCCCATGAGTTGACAAAACGAGCTCTAGAGAGCAACGATGATTTGGGATCCCATGGATTGCCTTTTCCACCGCTCTCTTCGCGCAAAGACTTCGCGCATTTCTTCTGTATGGCCCTCACTTGGCTATGGGTTGTTGTCAATTACTTATTATATGCCCATCTTGCCATGTTCACTTTGCATGATATGCCCTTTCCTACGCCTTTGACATGCATTTGTGACCCATGCTTTGCATTACACATGATGATTGATTCTAATACTTGTATGTGTATTTACAAGCTTGGTGGAGATAATGCTTTTTCTTGCCATGTTCCTTTTGTGCACCATTCCTATGATGATACTTTCATATTGCTTTGTGTTCGTGCTTGCGATATGTCATGTGCATTCCCTATGCCTATTATTTGCTCACATGACATGATTGCCATGATTTCTTCTAGTGTGTTGCATCTTCGCTCCACTAGTTTGCATGACTTGATTACTATGCTTCCTTATGTTGCATCACCAATGACTCATACTTGCTCATTTCATGCGGTTGATGACAACCATCTATATGCTTTGCACATGATTCATATTGCTCCTTGTCATATCTCTCCATATGTTTCCTCCCTCATGCTAGATGATTTGCCATGTATTGAGTGCAATTATGCCTTTATTCTTGATAATGAGTTTGCCCCCATTTCATTCTCACATATATTTGGAGATTTTGACATATTCCTTGTGAAGCATGCTTGTCTTACCTCTTTGCACCATATGCGTAGTACCATGAACATAAATATTGTTGCATCATATTCTTCATGCACTTTTGCTACTAATAGTTATGTGCAAGAGAAGAGAACCATCATGATGGATGATGTGTTTATCTACCATGCGCACACGTTCTTTTTTTTTGTGTGCATGTGTAGGATACTTGGACTTCGTGTCGACTTCCACTTCACGTGAGTTGACCATTCGAGCTCTTGAGAGCGAGCCACCTTCTACCACGACGATTGTACATCGCACATGCTTGAGTTTCGGCATTGTGAAGAATGCACAAGGACACGCCTTCAAGGTGACATCCTTCTTGAGCTTGGATATTGTCGATCATACTTTATGTGTTGCTTGCACCATTTGTACGCATGTTCGAGATATTGCGATTACCCATGATTGCCACATTTCCATGCTTCATGACATATATACCTTGTGTGTTGCATCCAATTCTTGGACTACTTTCCACTATCATATGGTTGGTTGCACCAATATCATTTCTTCACATATGCCATATCACTTTGCTTGTCACATGATTCACTTAATTGCCTCACACATGATGAACAATTGCTCTTTCTATTGTGTTGGGTGCCACACTACATTCACTACACCCTATGCACCTTATGCTTGGATTGTCTTGCACTTGACCCATGTGTTTAGACACTTCATTTTATTTGGTGTTGTGAATCTTTCCTATGCCTACCATAGACCTTTCATTGAGCAATTTGTGAATGCTTGCTATGAACTTCAGGTAGATTCTTATTCTCTTGTCACACATATTTGCATCACTACCTCACATTTGCATACTTGTCCCCATGATATCTTTGCTTGTGCTGAATTGATATGCTTACAAGCCATGTCACAATCCTTTGTCACACCCGATGCTATGCTCGTTGACAACACTTGTTTGGTGAATCACCTCTTGAATGCTTGATTTTGTTCTAACGCTAACCACATTTGCTTTTCCAAGTGTTTGTTCTATTTGCTCCTTTTGAAGGAATGACAAGACGGTGCGACATTGGAGAGTGCCCATTTCGAGCTACTCGACGATGAGTGCTTGGTGATTGACCACTTCAACACGGCATCGCCATCTCTTTCCTATGGTGATTTGGTTTTTGATCCGAGGTCGGATCTTTTCCAAGGAGGAGGGGATGATGCGGAGCATCCTATGGGCATCACCATGTCAAGAGTCTTTTTGTCAAGTGAGGAGAATGAAGCTATGCTTGCACGTTTTATGGGTGGATTAAATAGAGAGATTCAGACCATTCTAGAGTATAAGGAGTATACTAATATCACTCATTTATTCCATCTTGCTTGTAAAGCTGAACGTGAAGTGCATGATCGACAAGCATTGGCGCGAACTAACTTTTCTGCAGGCCGACCTTCATCATGGACACCGCGTGCATCTTCTACTTCAACTGCACTAGTACCTCCATCAGGTGCCACCTCCAACCGTGATACAAGAAAGAAGGCACAATCACCATTATCTGCCAAGAGCGCACCTGCCGGGCCTACACAGAGCTCTTCTTCTTCCATGGCATCAACTGGGCACACAAGTGATATTATTTGTCGTCGTTGTAAGGGAAGAGGTCATTATGCGAGAGAATGCAAATCTCAACGTGTGATGATTGCTACTGAGGATTGTGGGTATGAGTCCGCAAGTGACTATGATGAGGAGACTTTGGCTCTTATTACACGTGAAGAACATGGTGGAGATGACTCTGATCATGAGACGCAATACATGGCTGCTGAAGACGCTGACAGGTATGAACGTTTAGTTGCTCAACGTGTTTTGAGTCTGCAGGTCACACAAGCTGAGCAAAATCCGAGGCACAATTTGTTGCATACAAAGGGAGTTGTGAAGGAACGTTCTGTGCGCATCATCATAGATGGAGGGAGCTGCAACAACTTGGCTAGCATGGAGATGGTGGAGAAGCTATCTCTCACCACAAGACCACATCCACATCCTTACTACATCCAATGGTTCAACAACAGCGGCAAGGTTAAGGTAACACGTACTGTTCGTGTGCATTTTAGTATCTCTACATATGCTGATTATGTTGATTGTGATGTGGTACCTATGCAAGCATGTTCCTTATTACTTGGTCGACCATGGCAATTTGATAAAATTCAGACACCATGGTAGAAACAATCAGTATACTCTTGTTCATATGGGTAAAAATATTACTTTGCTTCCTATGGCTCCTGATTCCATTTTGAAAGATGATATTAATAGAGCTAATAAAGCAAAACAGGAGAAAAATAAGAGTGAAAATCAGATTGTGGCAAAAGAATTTGAGCAACAAATGAAGCCTAATAGTAAACCATCTAGTGTTGCTTCTGAAAATAAATTGAAAAGTGCATGTTTACTTGCCACTAAATCTGATATTGATGAGCTAGATTTCAGCAAATCTGTTTGCTATGCTTTTGTGTGCAAAGAGGCATTATTTTCATTCGAGGATGTGCCTTCCTCTTTGCCTCCTACTGTCACTAACATTTTGCAGGAGTTCGCTGACGTCTTTCCACAAGACGTGCCCCCGGGATTATCGCCTATTCGAGGGATTGAGCATCAGATTGACAAAGGTTATATACATGAATCCCTTAGTCCATGTGCTGTTCCTATTATTCTAGTGCCGAAAAAGGATGGTACATCACGTATGTGTGTTGATTGTAGAGGCATTAATAATATTACTATTCGTTATCGTCATCCTATTCCTAGGCTAGATGATATGCTTGATGAATTGAGTGGCTCTACAATATTCTCCAAAGTTGATTTGCATAGTGGATACCATCAAATTCATATGAAATTGTGAGATGAATGGAAACAGCAGTTAAAACTAAGTTTGGATTATATGAGTGGCTAGTCATGCCTTTTGGGTTAACTAATGCACCTAGTACTTTCATGAGATTAATGAACGAAGTTTTACGTGCTTTCATTGGATGATTTGTGGTAGTTTACTTTGATGACATATTGATTTATAGCAGATCTTCGGAAGAACAATTGGAACATTTAAGTGTTGTTTTTATTTCTCTACGTGATGCACGTTTGTTTGGTAACCTTGGGAAGTGCACTTTTTGCACCGACCGAGTATCTTTTCTTGGCTATGTTGTTACTCCACAGGGAATTGAAGTTGACAAAGCCAAGATTGAAGCTATTGAGAGTTGGCGGCAGCCCAAAACGGTCACACAAGTGAGGAGTTTTCTTGGCCTCGCTGGATTCTATAGGCGTTTTGTGAGAGATTTCAGCACCATTGCTGCACCTCTCAACGAGCTTACAAAGAAGGATGTGCCTTTTGTTTGGGGTACCGCACAGGAAGAAGCCTTCACGGTATTGAAAGATAAGTTGACACATGCTCCTTTACTCCAACTTCTTGATTTTAATAAGACTTTTGAGCTTGAATCTGATGCTAGTGGAATTGGATTAGGAGGTGTGTTATTACAAGATGTTAAACCTGTTGCATACTTTTCTGAAAAATTGAGTGGGCCTAGTCTGAATTATTCAACTTATGATAAAGAATTATATGCTCTTGTTTGGACTTTAGAAACATGGCAACATTATTTATGGCCAAAGAATTTGTTATACATTCTGATCATGAATCTTTGAAACATATCAAAAGTCAAGCTAAACTGAATCGTAGACATGCTAAATGGGTTGAATTCATTGAGACTTTCCCTTATGTCATTAAACACAAGAAGGGTAAAGAAAATGTTATTGCTGATGCATTGTCTCGTCGCTATACTATGCTTTCACAACTTGACTTCAAAATATTTGGTTTGGAGACCATCAAATATCAATATGTGCATGATGCTGATTTTAAAGATGTATTGCAGAATTGTAAAGAAGGAAGAACATGGAACAAGTTCATTGTTAATGATGGATTTGTGTTCCATGCTAACAAGCTATGCATTCCAGCTAGCTCCGTTCGTCTTTTGTTGTTGCAGGAGGCGCATGGAGGAGGACTAATGGGACACTTTGGCATGAAGAAGACGGAGGACATACTAGCTACACATTTATTTTGGCCAAAGATGAGACGGGATGTTGAGCATTTTATTGCTCGCTGCACTACGTGTCAAAAAGCTAAGTCATGACTCAATCCTCATGGTTTATATATGCCTTTGCCTGTACCTAGTGTTCCTTGGGAGGATATATCTATGGACTTTGTTTTAGGTTTACCTAGAACAAAGAAGGGGAGGAATAGCATATTTGTTGTCGTGGATAGATTCTCGAAAATGGCACACTTTATACCATGTCATAAAAGCGATGATGCTGCTAATGTTGCTGATTTGTTCTTTCGTGAAATTATTCGCTTGCATGGTGTGCCAAATACTATTGTTTCAGATCGTGATACTAAATTTCTTAGCCACTTTTGGAGATGTTTATGGGCTAAGTTGGCGACTAAACTGCTTTCTAGTACTACTTGTCACCCCCAAACTGATGGACAAACTGAAGTAGTCAATAGAACATTGTCTACTATGCTTAGGGCTGTTTTGAAGAATAATAAGAAAATGTGGGAGGAATGCTTGCCTCATATTAAATTTGTTTATAAACATTCATTGCATTCTACTACTAAGATGTGCCCTTTTGAAGTTGTGTATGGTTTCCTACCTCGTGCACTTATTGATTTGTTGCCTCTTCCATCTTTAGAGAAGGTTAATTTTGATACTAAACAACGTGCTGAATTGATTTTAGAAATGCATGAGTTAACTAAGGAAAACATTGAGCATAAGAATGCTAAATATAAACTTGCTGGAGATAAGGGTAGAAAACATGTTGTGTTTGCACCTGGAGATCTTGTTTGGTTACATTTGCGTAAGGATAGATTTCCTGATTTGCGCAAATCAAAGCTAATGCCACGTGCTGATGGTCCCTTTAAGGTGTTGGAGAAAATAAATGATAATGCATATAAACTTGAGCTGCCTGCAGATTTTGGGGTTAGTCCCACTTTTAACATTGCAGATTTGAAGCTTTATTTGGGTGAGGAAGATGAACTTCCGTTGAGGACGACTTCATTTCAAGAAGGGGAGGATGATGAGGACATCAATACCATTGTTACACCCACAGCCCTGCTGCTATACATCTTGGAGCAATTACTAGAGCTCACAAGACGCCAACTAAATTACCAGGTACTTTCGTATCTTGGTAATGATTCTAATGTTCATGAGAATATGATGCTGCCTAAATTGGATACATTTGTTTTGCTTACAAATGAAGTGCCTAGCTTGGAGAAGGATGAACACTGAGCAAGAACAAGCATGGAGATGATGGCATGCGCAAGGGGAACAAGAACGGAGTTACAAGTGATGATTTCAGGACTTCCAAGCCACCATAATGGGTGCATGAAGCCTTGGACGAAATATACAAGATGCCACTTCATAAATTTCGTCCCGAGGCTATTCTAGGTGCTGCGTCACCTTATTATTGGGCCAGGCCCATGTAATTTCGAAATACATAAGTATTGGCTATTTTTAGAGTCTGTATGTGTGGGGAAACAAGAGATAGGGTTGATTTCGGACCCCTCCACCAAGGGCCATGAAATTCCCCCCTCTTCCTCCATATATACAGCCCTTAGGGCATCGTTTAGACTTTGGGTTTTGTTTAGATTAAAGTTCGCCATAGTTGCATCTTCGCGTACTTCGTTTGTGTTCAACGACCAGACAAAGGCGTCACAGAACCCCACCTTGATCAATAAAGCTTTCATCTTATATTCGCAATATCCAGATTGCAATCTCAGTTTCTTGCTTGTTCTTCGTTTGCTCGCAGGAAACAGACCCTCGTGGTCAGGTTGATCGTGCTCCGGCGTGGTCAATAACCTCTCGGAGTTGGTTTAGCGATTGCTAAGGCGCGACATCTTCGCACGTTCATAGTCGGATCGTGAAAGTCGACTTCCACCAAAGCGATATCCAACTTCTCATCGAAAAATGGGACACCTTTGCCTCTATCACCATGAGTGACATGAGTGACTCCACCATACGTGACATTGAGAGCATTTCCTATGAGAGGATGAGTGTGACCACCACTAGCCCCACACATGAGAGCATGCCACACATCCTATGTGAGGTTGAGTGCCATTTGAGTGACTGCACCAACCATATGAGTGAGAGCATCCTTGAGGGAGTGAGTGAGCCACACCACTTAGCGAGTGAGGTAGTTGACATGGCATGTGAGGCCACTATTATTTCTAACGACTTAACCTCTACTCCTAGTGTCTTTTCTTATTTGGTGCTAGGTCTCCTACATGACGACATGCCTACCCTCGACGAGTCCAACCCTCCAATGGGAAAGCCGATGGCCATGGTGGACGATGATGCACCCCTGATGTGGAGCATGCTTCGGTCATCCCCATGGACCTTCCATCGCCTCACCAAGCCCCAAGAGGACCCATGACTAGAGCACGTGCTAGAGCTCTCGAGACCGAGGTGACTTCTCTCCTTAATGATATCTCATATGATCCTCTCGAGACATGGCTACTACCTCAATCCGGAATGTTGTGCATGATCAGGTACCAAGACGACCCATCTGAGGATGCACATGAAGATGGTCAAGACCCCAAGTCCATGGAAGAAGAAAACCAATGGGAGACGGCAAGAACAGTCTCCAGGCACCGGACATCCGGCTAGGACCCCGGACATCCGACCCCTGGAGATCCACAAGGCCAGGCACCTGCAGAAGAAGCTACAAGGACCAGACATCTGGCATCCAGCCCGGACATCCGGCCCCCACCGGAAATCCGGCCTAAATCCCGGACATCCGGCACTAGCGTCTAGGGAGCACAGAAGCTTGCCCCGACAGCACGGACATCCGGCACTTGCCTCGGACATCCGACACCTCCCGAAGCCGCGGACATCCGGCCCCTCCCAGCGGACATCCGGCGTCGCGCATCTAGTGAACAGAAGAGTCAACTCCACTGGCCCGGACATCCGGCACCTCCAGCCCGGACATCCGGCACCTCGTGAGCGCCCGGACATCCGGCGCCTTCTGCCTGCGCACAGCTCATTTGGGCCTTGACCCATGTATCCCTTCGCCCTTTGACTATATATACTCACTTACCCCATACGTTTTAGGGTTAGCATTGGTTTAGCTCATATTTGTGTGAGAGCCTTGCTCATCCACTTGGATACTTCTCCTCGGAGTTCACGTCCTCTTTGGAGAAGATCCCCCAAGCGGATTCAAGACCCCTTTCTAGGGAAGACCATCAAGACCTCCTCACGGAGAAGAACGGTTCCTTTGTATCCTTACCTTTGTTGATTGTGGATCATGAGTTACTCTTTGTTTTCGGTGATCTAGCACTTGTGTGATTGATTCCTTGTCGGTTTAGTGATTCTCTCTCGTTTTCCCCGTGTTTCCCCTTTGTGCTTCCGCATGTTCTTCGTGATTCCCCGTAGGATCCACTCCAAACGTTAAAGATCGTCACCATATGGTTCCGTCCTACATCAACCCCCCACATGGTTCCATCAAGATGAAGATGACAACGAGTGGATCTTCAAGACCTCACCTACAACACATGAGCGATGCTCCAAAGATAACATAGGTGATGATGCTTCTCTTGTCCCACTAGTGGACTCTCTTGACATCGATTGCTCCCATGATGTAGACCCACCGATTCCCATGCTTCATGCTAATGAGACTTCTTCGTGCATTGACTTACCTATTTATGATGAATATGATGATGAGAATGTTGAGTTGCCTCGTTGTGATGCTATGCTCCATAGGATATCAGGTGAATTTTTTTTGGTCACATCATGTTTGACAACCCATTGAACTTGTCATATGCTATGAGTGAGATCTCCAATATTGCATCTTTACAATCTCACCATAGTAACTATGCATGCCCCATTAAAATCAATCCCACTTGCACTTATGGCATAGATGACGAGATGATGGTCATTGGCTTTTGTTTTTCATGTGATGATATTGCCATGCTTCCTTTATATGATTTGCGCAATTCATCTAATATGCCATGCCATGATCACATTGAACAAAATATGATTTGTTTTGGTTGTTGTCAATATTATCCATGTGATGTTACTACACATGATTATGAGGAGACCCCCATAGTTTCCTCATACATATTAGGAGATTTTAATTCATCCCATACTTTGCATGATTCACATAATTGCTTGCACCATATGCATTCCATGAATAACAATGCTCTAGATATTTCTCATGATGCATTACACAATTTGAGTCTCCATTATGCCATACATAATAAGATACCTCTCATGATGGATGGCATGTTTCTATATCACGCATCTCATTTATTTGAGCATTGGCTATTTTGTGCTAACCGACACATGCATGTGCACATCATGATGGATGATGTGTACATATACCACGCACACACAATTTTCCCTTTATCTTTTATTTGTGTAGGTACTCACATATACTCGTCAACCTCTCAATCCCAAGAGTTGACGAAACGAGCTCTCGAGAGCAACGATGACTTGGGATCCTGTGGACTATCCTTACCACCATTCTCTTCGTGCAATGACTACGCGCATCTCTTTTACTTGTCTCTCACACGGCTATGGGCTATTTACCACTTGTCAGCATATGCCCATACTATTGTGTTCACTTTGCATGTTATGCCTCTTTACATGATGTTGCCATGCAATTGTGACCCTTGCTTGCATCTACCCATGGTTCACCATTATGCTACTTCTATGTGTATTTGCATGCTTGGTGGAGATCCTAGTAGCTATTACCATGATTTCTTTGTGTCCCATGCTATTGATGCTTGTTGTATTGGGAGAGTCATCATGTCTCATTGCTATTTACATATGTCCTCTCGCCAATACATTGATGGTATTTTTCTCCTATCTTGCTTTCATGCTTGTGCTATGTCATGTGAATTATTCTTGCACACTATTTGCACTAATGACAAGCTTGCCATGATTCCTCCTAGTATGTTGCATCTTCGCACTACTAGCTTGCTTGACTTGATCGCTATGATTGCTTGCTATGTTGCATCACCTGTTCCAGTATTACTTGCTTTCTTGGGTTGATGACATATATCCTCATGCCTCTCACATGATATATCTTGATCATTGTCTCTTGTCTCAGTTAGTTGCCTCTCTCACATCCACTTGTATTGAGTGCAACCATACTATGCTTATTGATTGATGAGGACATCAATACCATTGTTACACCCACAGCCCCTGCTTCTATACATACTGGACCAATTACTAGAGCTCGCGCATGCCAACTAAATTACCGGGTACTTCCATTTCTTGGTAATGATTCTAATGTTCATGAGAATATGATGTTGCCTAAATTGGATACATTTGTTTTGCTTACAAATGAAGGGCCTAGCTTGGAGAAGAATGAACATTGGAGCAAGAACAAGCATGGAGATGATGGCATGCGCAACGGGAACAAGAACGGAGTTACAAGTGATGATTTCAGGACTTTGAAGCCACCATAATGGGTGCTTGAAGCCTTGGACGAAATATACAAGATGCCACTTCATAAATTTCATCCCGAGGCTATTCTAGGTGCTGCATCACCTTATTATTGGGCCAGGCCCATGTAAATTCGAAATACATAAGTATAGGCTATTTTTGAATCCGTATGTGTGGGGAAACAAGAGATAGGGTTGATTTCGGACCCCTCCACCAAGGGCCACGAAATTACCCCCCCACTTCCTCCATATATACAGCGCTTTGGGCATCGTTTAGACTATGGGTTTTGTTTAGATTAAAGTTCGCCATAGCTGCAACTTTGCATACTTCATTTGTGTTCAACGACCAGACAAAGGCGTCACAGAACCCCACCTTGATCAATAAAACTTTCCTCTTATATTCGCAATATCCAGATTGCAATCTTAGTTTCTTGCTTTTTCTTCGTTTGCTTGCAGGAAACAGATGTTCGTGGTTAGGTTGATCGTGCTCCGGCGTGGTCAATAACCTCTTGGAGTTGGTTTAGCGATTGCTAAGGCGCGACGTCCTCTCACGTTCATAGTCGGATCGTCAAAGTCGACTTCCTCCAAAATGATAGCCACCATCTCATCGAAAGACAGGACACCTTTGCCTCTATCAAGTAGTATCAGATCTTCAGGTTGCTCGGTGAGATTTTACAGTTTATCATAGTTTAGATCGAGTCTATTCTTCATACCTATAGTCCACGAGAAAGCAAAAAAAAATGTAGGGTTAGTTCATCCTATCCGAACCAATCTGAGCCTTTGCATAGTCTTTTCAGTATTTTGCTTTGTTGAATTTGCTATTGCATCGTCGCGTCAAGTTGTCCATCTTAGCGTCTAGTCTTTTAGAATTTCGAGTTCTGGTCATAAGTTGTCACGCCGCCAACGCACCATCATCATCGCCCCCGCCACCTACCACCACCGCTCCGAATCCGTATCCATATACCATCACCAATCCGTATCCATATACAACCACCGATCCATATCCATATACTACCACTGCTACCACCACCGCTCCGAATCCGTATCCATATACCATCACCAATCCGTATCCATATACCACCACCAATCCATATCCATATACTACCACCACTACCACCACCGCTGCCATATACCACCACCGCTGCCATATACCACCACCATATATCCACCACCAATCCGAGTTCCTTGCATATTAGGTTTGTTTTCGAGTTCCATCTAATTTCCGATTCGTGTTTCCTTGCCTGAGTAGGTTTCGGAAAAAAAATTGGTCGAAAAAAGTCCGGAAGTCACCCTCCGTTTAGGCCCAAAATTTTCCAAAAACGCACTTGACAAAAAAATTCTGGCTATCCTATTTTTAGGTGTTCCTAAGCATATTGAGACAGTCGCTGCTATAGAAAGTTTTTTGACCCGTTTCCAGTTTTTGGGTCCGGGCAGTCAAAAAAAATTGGTCAAAAAAAATTTCGTGCCTATCCTGTTATCTTGACTTGGGAAGAGTTTTGAGACACTCGCCACTATAGTGACTATCGAAAAAAAGGAGCGCCAAAAAGAGAGCGCAAAAAAAGTGTGAAAAAAATAAATTCAGAGTGTGCTTCTCCCTTGTTTCCGTGCAGCGTCGTAATTTTGTTAGTGTTCTAGGCTCACGTCTCTAGCACAGTCTAGCCTACGACCAACACAGTACCGTCATTGAGCGTTTATTCAACTTTGCATCTCTAAATTGATTATTGCTGACCTTTTTTTTTCTACCATATTATAAGACTTCCCAGCTCCACATACATGTACGTCGTGCATTTGAATCTCCCTGGTAATCACTCTATCCAAGCTTTGAGAGTTTTGACTACAACGGTTGCCGATCACCACCTGCTGCTGGGTAAGAACTAGTATGAATTTGAGATTTGCTTGACGAGCTTGTGATACACCACCACCACTTCTTAGTAGTCTGTAGGATCATATTCTTGTGTGTTTCTATTTGCTGCTAACCATGGTAGGATCACAAGCCGATGAGACTGATTGGGAGAACCTGACGAACAAACAGCTACATGATAAATTTCAGCAAATGATGAGTGGACAGGTGCAAGATGTGCTAAACATATTTGACGAGGCCATGGAGAAGATGGATGGCATTGAGAAGACATTCGGAACAAAGCTTGATAGCAAGTTTAATGAATTGCTCACGCGTTTTCCACAACCACCGCCGGCTGCACCTAATGCACCTCTACAACAACAACAACAACAACAACGACTACCTCCACATCGCGAAAAAGCCCTCCGCCGAGCGAGCCGTGTCCCTCTTGCGTTTGGCCAAACTGTTGGTGCTACTGTTGATACTTCTGTGGCTCCTGCTGCTGATGCGGAGGAGGATGATTATGTGGGAGATTACGAGGATGAGGTTGATCAAAATCAGAACTATGTGCAACTACCTGCACCACAACCACCAGGTCGTCCACACGCAAATAATCACAATGGTAGGGCTCTCCCTCACGTACGAGATCAGGACCATCTTCCTAAACTGAAATTGAATATTCCACCATTTGAGGGTAGATATGTTCCTGATATATATCTTACTTCGGAGTTAGAAACTGAACAACGATTTACATGTTTACAATATCCTGAGGAGAGACGAGTTGCCGCTGCTGTTTGTGCTTTCACTAGTTTTGCATGTGTATGGTGGTCTAAACATTGTAGATTACATCCTATTCCAACTACTTGGGCTCCTTAAAAACTGCTATGCGTACTCGTTGGGTTCCACCATATTATCAACGTGAATTGCTTCAAAAATTGCAGCGCTTGAGACAAGGGAAAAATTCTGTAGAAGAATATTATCAGGAATTACAAACTGGCATGATTAGATGTGGTATTGTTGAGGAGAATGAAGCTATGCTTGCATGTTTTACGGGTGGATTAAATAGAGGGATTCAGACCATTCTAGAGTATAAGGAGTATACTAATATCACTCGTTTATTCCATCTTGCTTGTAAAGCTGAACGTGAAGTGCAGGATCGACAAGCATTGGCGCGAACTAACTTTTCTGCAGGCCGACCTTCATCATGGACACCGCGCGCATCTTCTACTTCAACTGCACCAGCACCTCCATCAGGTGCCACCTCCAGCCGTGATACAAGAAAGCAGGCACAAACACCATTATCTGCCAAGAGCGCACCTGCCGGGCCTCCACAGAGTTCTTCTTCTTCCATGGCATCAACAAGGTACACAAGTGATATTATTTGTCATCGTTGTAAGGGAAGAGGTCATTATGCGAGAGAATGCAAATCTCAGCGTGTGATGATTGCTACAAAGGATGGTGGGTATGAGTCCGCTAGTGACTATGATGAGGAGACTTTGGCTCTTATTACACGTGAAGAACATGGTGGAGATGATTCTGATCATGAGACGCAATACATGGCTCCTGAAGACGCTGGCAGGTATGAATGTTTAGTTGCTCAACGTGTTTTGAGTGTGCAGGTCACACAAGCTGAGCAAAATCAGAGGCACAATTTGTTCCATAAAAAGGGCGTTGTGAAGGAACGTTCTGTGCGCGTCATCATAGACGGAGGGAGATGCAACAACTTGGCTAGCATGGAGATGGTGGAGAAGCTATCTCTCACCACAAGACCACATCCACATCCTTACACATCCAATGGTTCAACAACAGTGGCAAGGTTAAGGTAACAGGTACTGTTCGTGTGCATTTTAGTATCTCTACATATGCGAATTATGTTGATTGTGATGTGGTAGCTATGCAAGCATGTTCCTTATTACTTGGTCGACCATGGCAATTTGATAAAAATTCTGTACACCATGGTAGAAACAATCAGTATACTCTTGTTCATAAGGATAAAAATATTACTTTGCTTCCTATGACTCCTGATTCCATTTTGAAAGATGATATTAATAGTGCTAATAAAGCAAAACAGGAGAAAAATAAGAGTGAAAATCAGATTGTGGCAAAAGAATTTGAGCAACAAATGAAGCCTAATAGTAAATCATCTAGTGTTGCTTCTGAAATTAAATTGAAAAGTGCATGTTTACTTGCCACTAAATCTGATATTGATGAGCTAGATTTTAGCAATATCTGTTTGCTATGCTTTTGTGTGCAAAGAGGCATTATTTTCATTCGAGGACGTGCCTTCCTCTTTGCCTCCTGCTGTCACTAACATTTTGCAGGAGTTCGCTGACATCTTTCCACAAGACGTGCCACCGGGATTACCTCCCATTCGAGGGATTGAGCATCAGATTGACTTAATTCCCGGTGCATCATTACCCAACCGTGCACCATACCGTACCAATCCAGAGGAGAAGAAGGAGATTATGCATCAAGTACATGAGCTGCTCGACAAAGGTTATATACGTGAATCCCATAGTCCTTGTGCTGTTCTTATTATTCTAGTGCCGAAAAAGGATGGTACATCACATATGTGTGTTGATTGTAGAGGCATTAATAATATTACTATTCGTTATCGTCATCCTATTCCTAGGCTAGATGATGTAGGGCGGAACCCTAAGGGCCGATCTTTCATGTTTGGAGTGGATCCTACGGAGAAACACAAAGAACGCGCGGGAAACACGATGGGAAAAACACGGGGAGGAATGAGAGAATCACTCAATCGACAAGTATCGATCACACAAGGGCTAGATCACCGAACACATGAGGTAGCACAAGATTCAAAATCAACAAAGGAAAGATACACTTGTAGCCGTTCTTCTCCGTGAGAAGGTCTTGATGGTCTTCCCTAGAAGGGGTCTTGAATCCGCTTGGGGGATCTTCTCCGAAGAGGTCGTGAGCTCTGAGGAGAAGTAACCAAGTGGATGAGCAAGGCTCTCACACAAAATATGAGCTACACGAATGCTAAGTCTCAAAGTGAGGAGGAGGAGTCCTATATATAGGCTAGGGGGCGAAGGGGTACATGGGCTTAGCCCAACACGCGCATGCAGGCGCTGGCCGGATGATCCGGGGTGGAGCCGGATGATTCGGGCTGGTCCGGATGATCCGGGTGGAGGCCCGGATGAGCTGGAGAAGCGGCTGACGATGGTGCAGGTCCGGATGTCCGGCTGGTGGTCCAGATGTCCGGGCAGGGTCCGGATGATCCGGGACAGGGTCTGGATGATCCGGCTTCAGGTGGGAGCTTCGCGTGTCTTCGAGGCGAGTTAGCTGGATCGTCCGGGTCGGGTTCCGGATCATCCGGGCTCTGTCCGGATCGTCCGGGCCGCCATCCGGATCGTCCGGCCTGTCTGGGACTTGGCGTTTTTCCTCTCCGTCTTCACGCATGTCTTCCGCTTCCGGTCCTCCTAGCTTCTTAGCTTCTCCATGGTTAACTCCTTGGTACCTGAGTATGCATAGCATTTCCATTTGAGGTAGTAACCATGTCTCATGTGAATCGAAAGGGAGTTGTGAGAGGAGTGATGTCACCTCGGTTTCAAGAGCTCTTGCACATGCTCGAGTCATAGGTCCAAGTGGTGTTGTAGGGGATGTAGATGCGTCCATGGGGATGATCGTGGGATGCTCCGCATCATCTTCCCCCCCTTGGGAAAGATCCAACATCGGATCGAGATCCTCATCACCATCGTAAGGCAAGAGGTCTTTGACGTTGACGATGTCGCTCATGTTGTACTTGTCGCTTGGTAGGTCGATCTTGTAAGCATTGTTGTTGTAGCGTGCTAGCACCTTGAAGGGTCCATCGGCTCGAGGGAGAAGTTTGGACTTGCGTTCGTTGGGGAAGCGGTCCTTGCGAAGGTTTAGCCACACGAGATCGCCTATGTTGACGATCAAGGGTTGCTTGTTGATGTTGTGCTTGGTCGCTAGTCGTTGTACTTGGCGCTCGATGGTGTTCCTTGTATCCTCATGCATCTTATTGATATAGCTTGCTCGTGCACTCGCATCCATGTTGGTGTGCTCTTGTAGAGGAAGAGGTAGAATGTCCCATGGTGACAACGGGTTGAAGCCGTAGACGACCTGGAAGGGGGACTTGCCTGTAGTTGAATGTCTTACGTGGTTGTAGGAGTACTCGGCGATGGGTAGACATGCTTCCCACTCCTTGATGTTCTTCTTGATCAACACGCAAAGTAGAGTGGAGAGAGTCCGGTTCGTCACCTCCCTTTGGCCGTCAGTTTGAGGATGGTATGCGGATTAGAACAAGACTTGATTCCGAGCTTGGCGCATAGGGTCTTCCAAAAGTAACTCAAGAACTTGACGTCGCGGTCGGAGACGATTGTCTTTGGTACTCCATGGAGATGCAATATTTCCCTACAAAAGAGATTTGCAACGTGTGAAGCATCGTCTATCTTGTTGCAAGGGATGAAATGTGCCATCTTAGAAAATCGGTCCACAAGAACAAACACGGAATCCTTTCCATTTTGAGTTCTAGGCAAACCAAGTACAAAGTCCATGCTAAGTTGATAAGGAATAGGAAGAGGCATGTAGAGACCATGAGATTGAGCTTTAGACTTAGCTTTGCGACATGTAGAGCATCGGGTGGTGAAGCGTGAGACGTCTCCAAACATCTTGGGCCAAAAGTAGTTCTTGGAGAGCGTGGCGAAAGTCTTGTCGCGTCCAAGGTGTCCCATGAGTCCGCCTCCATGAGCCTCTTGCAAAAGGAGCAAACGAAGAGAAGACTCAGGAATGCATAGTTTGTTAGCTTTCATAAGATAACCATCCTTGATGTAATATTGTTCCCAAGATGTATGTGTCAAACATTTAGCATAAGGAGTAGCAAAAGATGGATCATTAGCGTACAAGTCTTTTGTGTGCTCAAAACCAATAACATTCAACTCAAGTTTAGTGACAAGAGTGCATATGCGTGAAAGTGCATCGACAACTACATTTTCCTTACCGTTAATGTACTTGATCACATAGGGAAAAGATTCAATAAATTCACTCCATTTGGCATGATGCTTGTTCAACTTAGTTTGAACTTTTAAGTACTTAAGCGTTTCATGATCGGTATGGATGACAAACTCATTAGGTCTAAGATAATGTTCCCAAACATGTAGCGCACGCACTAAAGCATACAATTCTTTGTCATATATGGGATAGTTAACTTGAGCACCGGAGTGTTTTTCACTAAAATATGCAATGGCTTGTTTTTCTTGCATCAAAACGCCGCCAATTCCGGTACCACTTGCATCACAATGAACCTCAAAAAAGTTGTCAAAATTGGGCAAAGTAAGAATCGGAGCATGGGTAAGCAAAGACTTGAGCTCATCAAAAGCGGTGGATTGCAAAGATCCCCAAACAAAAGGAGCATTCTTCTTACTCAAGGCATGCAAAGGAGCTGCGATAGTGTTAAAATCTTTCACAAAGCGACGATAAAAACCTGCTAGACCAAGAAAACTACACACTTGTTGCAAATTGGTGGGTTGGGGCCAAGTTTTAATTGCTTCAATTTTAGATTCATCAACATGGACACCCTTGGAAGATACAACAAAACCCAAGAAAACCACTTTGTCAACACCAAATGTGCACTTTTTCATGTTTGCGTAGAGACTTTCCTTGCGAAGGGTTTGTAAAACAGCCCTAACATGATTAAGATGCTCTTTCATGGTTTTGCTAAACACAAGAATATCATCGAAGTAAACCACAACAAAGACTCCAATATAAGGGCGAAGCACATAATGCATGAGGCACACGAAAGTACCAGGAGCCTCTGATAAACCCATAGGCATAACTAACCACTCATATAGGCCAAATTTGGTTTTGAAAGCAGTTATCCATTCATCACCCTCTTGAATGCGTATTTGGTAATAGCCACTTTTAAGATCAATTTTTGAGAAAAAGTTGGCTCCACTAAGTTCGTCAAGCATATCATCTAAGCGAGGAATGGGATGCCTATAGCGAACGGTAATAGCATTTAGAGGTCTACAATCTGAACACAAGCGGAAACTTCCATCGGGCTTAGGCACAAGTATAATTGGAACGTCACAAGGGCTTAATCTTTCACATACATGACCGTTGTCGATTAGTTGTTGTACTTGCCATTGAATCTCCTTGGTTTCTTCGGGATTGACACGGTATGGGGCTTTGTTTGGAAGTGGCGCTCCGGGGATGAGGTCGATTCGATGCTCAATGCCTCGTAGAGGAGGTAGGGAGGTAGTTCATCGGGGAAAACATCTTGGAATTCCTGCAAAAGAGATTGAAACACTAAAGGTAGCTTGTGAGAGGTGTTAGTTTTTGGTTCTCCATCCTTGCACACAAGGACAAAGTGCATCACACTCGATGGGTTCTCACACATTTCTCTCATCTCACTTTTTGTGGCAAATAGTATGAGGTTTTTCTCTCTGGGCGAAGAGGCGCTCAAGTTTGGCTTGTGGCTCTCACTCACTTTTGGGTGGGTCACTTTTGCGCTCTTGATAGGTGGCTTGCTTGTCGGCTATCACTTGACTAGGATACATAGGTCGTAGCACATATTCCTTCCCTTTCATCTTGAAGCTATAGTGATTGGTACGCCCAGTGTGGATGACACCACGTTCGAATTGCTATGGTCGACCAAGAAGGAGGTGGCAAACGGTCATTGGGACCACATCACACTCCAAAGTGTCTTCATATGCACCAATTTTGATGGAGACTTGGACCATATGCTCAACTCGGATAGTGCCGGAGTCACTTAGCCATTGAACCTTGTAGGGGTGCGGGTGCTTCCTCTTGACCAATTGAAGATTGGGGCATAGTTCTTCACTTGCCAAGTTGTGACAACTACCTCCGTCGATGATGACCTTGACGGACCTTCCATTGATGTCGGCCTTGGTGTGGCAGATATGGCATCGTTGGTCTTCTTCTTGTTGATGTTGAAGATTCAATACCTTGGAGACAACAAGAGCGGGGCTCGTATCTTCATCACAAAAGACTTGATCATCTTCATCCTCGTTCACGCGCCGGTGCATGGCCACTTGCTCAAGAGCTTCCATATCCTCATCACTCATGGAGTCGTAGGTGCCATCATTGTTGAGGATCATGGTTCGCTTGTTTGTACATTCATAGGACTTGTGGCCTCGGCCGCCGCAAGTGAAACACTTGAAGGAGCTTGTCTTGACGGTCTCATTGGTCGGGGTGGATGAAGAAGCATGCGGCTTGAAGTTTCTTGTAGTAGGAGGAAGACGACTTGAACTTGATGAAATTTTCTTGTAACTCGGCTTGTCGTCGTTGATTGGAGAAGGTTTGGTTGATGTAGATGTTGGAGGAGTTGCTGAAGCTTGGTTGTTGGAGAAACCGTAGGTCTTGGATGAGTACTTGGCGTACTTGAAGTCATCTTGCACTTGACGTTCAGCCTTTGTAGCTTGATGTACGAGCTCAATGAGGTTAGAGTAGGGTTGGAAGTCGGCGATCTTCTTGATGGGATGATTGAGTCCATTCAAGAATCGTGCCATAGTTTGCTCATCATCCTCCATGACATTGGCTCGAATCATGGCAATCTCCATTTCCTTGTAGTATTCTTCAACACTCTTTGTTCCTTGCTTGAGAAGTTGTAGCTTCTTGAAGAGATCGAGGTTGTAGTATGTGGGCACAAAACGTGCTCGCATGACATCCGTCACTTGAGCCCAAGTGGTGATTGGAGGTTCACCTCTTGCTTGTCGGCGCTCAAGGACTTGTTCCCACCATATGAGCACATAGTCTTGGAACTCTAGTGATGCCATAGCGATCTTCTTCTCTTCCTCATAGTTGTGCAAACGAAAGATTTTGTCGACCTTCAATGCCCATGAGAGGTACTCTTCCGAATCATTGCTTCCATTGAACTTGGGCATTGTGAATTTGAGCTTGCCATAGCATTGCTCTTCATTGTGTTTTTGGCGATGGTGATGATGACGCCCTTGACGTGGAGGGTAATCATCCTCATGTTACTCTTGGCGTGGAGGAAGTCCATGATCAACTTGCTCTTGTTGAACTTGAGGTTGAGGTGGAGCTTGTCGAGCTTGTGAAGGAGCTTGTGGAGCTTGACGTTGCACATGCGGTTGGTAGTTCCTCTCTTGGATTTCTTCTCAAAGGGCTTCCTCTTGATTGCGTCATTCGCGATTGCGGTTGGCGATAGCTCGACTTGATTCTTGAAGGGCACGTTGCGCCTCAAGAGCTTGCGCTTCACGTAGTTGTTGTTGAAGACGTTGAGCCTCGGCGTCTTGTTGCTCTTGGTGTAGACGCACTCGTTCTTCTTCTTCTTGGCGATGAAGACGTTGTCGTTCTTAAGCTTGGGCAAAAGCGACTTGATCATCGGCTTGCTCTTGTGAATGCCTGACGTGTAGTGGGTTGCGAGATGCATGCAGTCTTGATGCGCGGCTCGTCGAAGTGTGTTCGATGACGGTGTACTTGAACCGGAGAAGGAGTCGTCGGAGTGTCGACTAGAGTGGCTCCGTCTTGAGTATGACGATGTAGAAGGAGGACGGTTCACCAACAAAGCGCGGATCTCGTCCATTCTTGCATCATTCTCTTGCTTGTGCGCGTCGAGCTTGTTGTCGAAGTAGTCTCGTGTACGTTGCTCGGAGAGTCGTAAGTCGGTGGAGAGGTTGTCGATGCGGTCGTTCATTGCTTGTTGCTCTTGATGCAACGCTCGTTGTGCACCAAAGAGGTGGCTCTTGGTGACGTATGATGACATGTCGTCGTCTTGCTCGATGAAGAGTGGGTTGGTAGAAGTACTTGGCCTATCCATCATTCCAAGCAAAATTGTGAGTGGTAGAAGGAGAAGAACTTATACAAATGTACCTTTGACCGATGTTGATGATGAATCAAGTTCACTGAAATGCGAAAAATGAAATAGCACTATTGGTACCAATCCTTGTCGGTTCTCACACCTACACAAGTAAAGCTTATGGTAGAGCTTGGTTAGGATGGTGGCACAAAATTAATTGCAATCGTTAGTTTGACTCAAAGATGTTGAAAAAGATTCGCAAATTTGCAAATGCAACAAGTAGACCAAGCAAGTAGGGTACACGGAAACACACACGCAAATAGATAAATGGGATTGTGCAAACCAAATGTGAGCCAAAATGTGGAATCCACGAAAATTCTCTTGTTGCACAATACTAGAGAGACGCTAGCACGATTGCACAAAAGGCGGATACCGAGCTTGTGCACAACCTACTAGGCAAAAATGCAACAATCTCTATCCCAAGTATGCTATATGTATGGTATTTCGGTGCTACAATCCAAGATGATCTTATATGACAATCTTAATGTAGTATGATGCTATGGTTCTTGCTTATAAGCTCCTTGCTTATCTTTCCTCTTTGCTTAAAAGCTTGGGTGGCTCTTTGACTTTTGAGATCTTTTCTCATGTAAAACTTCACGAACCAAGATAGCAATTTTGTATGCTATGACAACTTTGTGATACACAAGTTTATTCCAAGATATGCACCAAGGTGGTATGGTATGTATGCTATGGAGTATGATCACTAATGTGCACAAGTCATGTTGCCGGCAATACTCAAAGGCTAGTCTCGATGGGTAAGCTACACAAAAGATGGGGTATGATGGTTATCAATGCAATTGCGAGAGATGACAGAGATGTCGTCGAAGTTACCGTCCATAGCGAAGATGAGTAGTCGACGAAGATGAGCGTTGGTGATGTTGATGTCGCACTGTACATAGATAGCCGAAACACAATAGGACACGGTAAATCACAACTCAAAATCTCGAACCCAAGGCAAATGGTGGTAAGAAGGTTGATGCGGAGCATCCTATGGACATCACCATGTCAAGAGTTCGTTTGCCAAGTGACACGTGCCACATCTACTTCACATACATAAAGGTGAATCATCTCCTTTACACGTGTTCACTTGACCCCTTTGAGGATGGTATACTACTTGACATTCGTTCCGTGTGCATTCATAGGTATTGTCGGAGGTTCAAACATGGCGAGGACAAGTTCATGCGGAATAGAACATCTACACCATCCAAGAGGGAAGCCTAGAAGCGGAGAAGGAAGCGCCAAGAAGAAGGCAGCAGCTCCCAGGCGACCCCGTGCCCACGGGCCTCCCAGGCTGGCGGTCCTGAAGACCCCGTGCGCACGGGCCTCCCGAACCCCGTGCGCACGGGCTCATGCGTCAAGTCTCTGGATACCCCGTGCGCACCGGCTCCACTTACCCCGTGCACACTGGGCCCCCTGTGCGTGGCTGTTGGGCTTGGCCCTTGTATCCCCATCTCGTTCCTATTTACCCCTTCATCCCTTGGACCTATATATACTCCCCTTCCTCCTCCATTTAGACTAAGCTAAGATTAGATCTAAACACTAGAGCTTAGCTCATGTACCTCCCCTTGTGGGATTCCACTCCTTTGGAGTTCAAGACGTCCATTGGAGAAGATCCCTAGTGGATGAATACCCCCTTGAGGGAAGGATCTATCTAGATCATCAAGCCCTCATCTCCTCCATAGGATTTGGGATGAACTCTACCATGTATCTTATTTCGCTTTGTTGTTCATGTACCTTGTGGATCTTATGTGTTTGATTGTCTAGTGGATGTGTGATTTGACTTGTTCTTGAGTTCCTCTCGTTTTCCCTCTTTTGTTCATCTTGTTCTTGGGGATTCCCCCTCCAATTCGTGAAAGATCTCCCCATAGGTTTCCACCCTACATTAGAGGTTGTGTCGTGGGGTTTTGGCAGGTTGAAGTGGTGGTGGATGAAGTGGGGAAGTGCGTAGACGTAGGTGGTGGTGGTGGAGAACTGCAGAAATGCAGTTTCGGCAGAGGAAGCCGGATGATTCGGGCTAGGAGCCGGATGATCCGGGCGCGTCCGAATGATCCGGGTCAGGGTCTGAATAATCCGGGCAGGTCAATCGCGGTCGGGAACTGCTCGGGATGAACTCGAAAACGGCAAGAATTTCGACGATTCCATGGATTTTGGACGGATTTCGAGGGGAAGAAGGTGGGGAAAAGCAAGATCCATGAGTTACACACCAAATCCATGGATCAAAATCAACAAATCATCATCAAAACCAACAAATCACAAACAAATTTGGGGCTATTTTTGGTGGGGATTTTTGGATTTAGGACGAAATCAACAAAATCAAGCTAGAAAACACGGGGTAGGGGCTCCAAAAACGTGATCAACGTGGCTCATGATACCAAGATGATGTAGGGCGGAACCCTAGGGGCCAATCTTTCACGTTTGGAGTGGATCCTACAGGGAAACACGAAGAACGCGCGGAAAACACAAAGGGAAAAACACGGGGAGGAACGAGAGAATCACTCAACCGACAAGTATCGATCACACAAGGGCTAGATCACTGAACACATGAGGTAGCACAAGATTCAAAATCAACAAAGGAAAGATACACGAGTAGTCGTTCTTCTCCATGAGGAGGTCTTGATGGTCTTCCCTAGAAGGGGTCTTGAATCCGCTTGGGGGATCTTCTCCGAAGAGATCGTGAGCTCCGAGGAGAAGTAACCAAGTGGATGAGCAAGGCTCTCACACAAAATATGAGCTACACCAACCTAAGTCTCAAATTGAGGAGGAGTCCTATATATAGGCTAGGGGGCGAAAGGGTACATGGGCTCAGCCCAACACGCGCGCGCAGGCGCTGGCCGGATGATCCGAGGTAGAGCCGGATGATCCGGGCTGGTCCGGATGAACCGGGTGGAGGCCCGGATGAGATGGAGCACTACTGGAATCTGGCAGTTTGCCATCTGCCATGGAAGATGGCAAAGGCATGGTCGGTGGATGGCAAAGGCTTTGCCATCTGCCAGCAGATGGCAAAGGCTTTGCCATCTGCCAGCAGATGGCAAACCATTCGTCCGAAACCCTGCCGGTAAAGGCTTCTTTGCCGTCTGCTGGCTGATGGCAAAGAGCCTGTGGCTTTGCCATCTGCTGGCTGATGGCAAAGAGCCTGTTGCTTTGCCATCTGCTGGCTGATGGCAAAGAGCATGTGGCTTTGCCATCTGCTGGCAGATTGCAAAGCCTCTTAACGGGGTTAGCCCCGTTATAAGGCTAACGGCATACTTTGCCATCTGCCAGCAGATCGCAAAGGCTGCAAGCTGTTTGCCATCTGCCAGCAGATGGCAAAGGCTACATGCTTTGTCGTCTACCAGCAGATGGCAAAGAGATTTGCCATCTGCTATCAGATGGCAGAGAGCCCAAATAGGCTAGCCCAAACATGACACGTGGCATCTTTGCCATCTGCCAGCTGATGGCAAAGCTCTTCGCCATCTGCCAGCAGATGGCAAAGTGACTATATTGCCCCATTTAATTTTGTTTTTTCTTATATCAATTCATTTTAACAGAAATCAAACACAAATATATTTATATGACCAATATAGCATATTCAACACATATTACCAATAGTCATGAACACATATGTATCCAACACATGTCACCAATAGTAGCAAGTTTTCATCCGTACATATACATAGTTTCATCAATATTACACAGTTTCATCCATAGGTAGCAAGTTTCACAAGGTCAAAACAAAAACTAAATACAAGCACTCCATCAACCCAAGCTTTCGTGATCTTAAGCAAATCTGTAAAATGGGAAAGAAGAAAGTTAGAAGAAGATTATTATGATGCAACTAAAATGTAAAGATTATTATGATGCAACTTATATCTGTAAAATAGGTCATTTTGGAGCTAAGTATGGTTATTATGTCATTTTTGAGCTAGGTAAGCATACTAAGTCATTTTGGTGTAAAACATGGTAAGGTCATTCTAGAGCTAAGTAAGGTTATTATGTCATTTTGAAGCTAGCTAAGCCTGTGAAGTCATTTCTAGAGCTAAGTAAGGTTATTATCTCTCCATGCAGCCGCCTGGTGCGGCAAATATACTCACCCCGCCAGTCCTCGTGGCCACCACTGCAAACTCCTAAGCCGCCCCGTAGCTCACCGCCCCCATTGGCGGTGACTTCTCGCACTTTGGCCAGGGCTGCGGTGGAGGCATGGGCTAAGGAGGGGGTGGGAGTGGACCTGCTGGATTCGGTGGATGTAGGAGTCGGGGCAGCAACGAGCGGCAAATTTCTCTACTACTGCTAATGTGGCGGCGGCGCAGCCACAGTCTACCTGGGGATGGGCATGGGCTGGTGTGGCTGCCCTTCAATCTGAACCTGCCAGACTCCGCGGTCGCCGATGACATGGACTGGCGGTGCATCACACCACACCTCCCTTATGTCCTTATCTCTCCCCTTCCTCTCTCAGTCTCAGTCTCAGCCTCGCATATTCTTCTTTTTATTGTTAATTTGTTTCGTCCTGATCTTATGTTTCTTGGCTAATCAGGCACATATGCCCAGGTAAGTGCAATCTGGGTAGCGAATTGTCAACTCACTTGCCCTGAAACAATTGGCTTCCTAGGTGGTTGGGGCTCGCGTACCAGCTCTTCGATGCAATTCCACTACAGAATCTTCACTGCCATTTGGAGTCCTGCTGGTGGGTTTGGAATTTTATCTCAGAGGCAAATCATGATTTCCCTTGTTATTTGTAGCGCTTACTGTTAGGCACACGTCATTAACAGAGTTAGTTATAGAAAATTCATTGTTCTGCCAGTTGGAACCTCTTTTTGCGTCATAGATCCTTTTCCCAGATATGTGCTAATTGGGGATAGTGTGCACTGTCTTGCCGCGCCGAAATCGCTGACGGTGTGTAAATTATAAGTATCAACTCACTTGATTAAAATAAATTGCATTATTCCCAAACATATATTGTTGACTCATTTGATTATTTTGGTTCAAATGATTGCAGTTAAATTGACTATGGTATCTATAACGTGTCACTTTTAATACCACATACGGTATAATTACATGTTGTGCTTTAGTTGGCAATTTTTTAGTAGTGTATCTATTACACTTTGCATCTACAATCACAAATCTGAACGTGACAAATACTGAGGAGTACATCCAAATAATACCACTGCTAATAGAGCTTGGTTTCATCATGCTAGCTTCCTGATAATTCATTATAGAGTTTGATCAAATATGGATACAACTGTTATCCAGAAATTTTTGAAGAATGAGCCAGGTCTATTCTGAAGGTAGAAAAGACTTGAAAGTCCTAAAAAATATAAATGGGTAGCATACATTGAAGTTGATTCGCTCTTTGTTTCCTGTTTTTCATGGTGACTATGCTCTGCGTGGATCTCGGGGTCCTGGCCAGCAGCCCGCAGTTCGTTCTTCAATTTGTGGTGCTCCTTCTATGTCGCGGTCTCGCGGGTTTTCTGGTCTATCTCCTCACTGCCTTCAGGTCCTGGCTGGCATCATTCTTTGTTTGTCGCTCTAAGGTTCGTCATCTGCTGATTCCACTTCTTCAGTACAAGCGCTTTGGTTTTCCTTGATTCTGGTTGGTGTGCTTTTGTTCTTTTTTGTAGTCCTCTGTTTTTATTAATTATTGTTCTTGCTATTTATTTGCAAGTCATGTGGTTTCTTCGCCTGATTTGGATCCTGATCAAGTTTGTTGGCAGCGCCAGGAAATCCGTCGTGGAAGGTTTGTATGTGGTCCTAGAGGACGAGAGTATACATGGTGCTGAAACCTCATTTAAATATTTTGCTTCGTTATATGGATAACGACCTACATGTTTGGCTCGCCATTAGCCTATCCGTCAAGAAGGTCGCTTGGTTCAAGCATGCCTCTATATCCATAGAATTCAGCAGGTACTGCTCATCTTCTTCTAACTACTTTATCTGCAAAAGTATACCAATGGTTAACATTTTCCTTTAAATACTAGGAAAATGATATTTTTGGGGGGTTTTAATCTTATTAGTTAGTGTACGTGAGAGCAGAGGACCAACTGCTTTGATTTATCATTAGCCCTATGGAGCCTTGTTTCCACAATAGTACTGGAGATATCTTTATGATTTTGTGAATTTAATTTTGACTTGGCAGTGCTCCATCTCTTTCCGATCATTCCAGCTGGCAAGCACCTGCAATAACTAGTATGGTGGAAATCTCAGTTTTAGCATGTACTCGCACTTCTCTGACACAAATTCAGCTAACTTGAAGAGACTGAAATGCGGTGTTGAGTTGGCCCAAGTCAAGAGCAAGCACAGCCAGCCCAGAACCTCGATTTGTCAGTGGAAGCAGCGTCAAGTCAGAACAAGTAATTTGACTAATTTCCCTAGCAGGGCAGTCCGGCCTGAGGATAATTATCAGTAAGACTTGTTAAAATCCTGAAGATGGCAATCGAAGGCAAACAGCTCAAGATGCATGTCAACGATTTAGATGACACTTGATACAGGTCGAGCTCGTGGATGCCAAGGGGGGGTAATCAGGCTTAGTTCGGTTCAGATTTAGTGACACTCGTGTTGAGAATTCGCACCCATGTCATGCGAACAACATAGAATGGGCACGGGTATCTGCATTGTAAGGGCGGTTTCGGCCGGCTTACCTCAGTTGTCGTCGTCGATCGAGCGAGGCGAGCCTTAGCCGGCCAGGGAGGTCCTGTCACCGCAGTGGGGGGTTGGCCGGAGAGGATAAATCAGGCCTAATTCGGTTCAGATTTAGTGACATTGGAGTTCAGATTTAATTTACGATTTTGCAGCTATCTCTTCAGGTTTTTTGTAATATTTTTGTGATTCAGTTTCGTAGCATCTATGCCATGGCAGCAAGGTGCAGGTTAAATGGCCCTCTTGACCTGTTCTATATTGGTAAAGTCTGTACTGTCATGTTCTAAACATGTCAAAATTTTAGACCAAACAAGTTCTCTATTTCTCCTCTTTCTCAATTCTCTGTGTGTGTGCGTGTGTTACTTTTTTTTACTTTCATGCTAATTTTTGAATCAACCAGGAACTTGCTGTTGCACACTCTATAGTCTCTGAGCAAATTAATGCTCCTGGTGGATTGTCTCAGCAGTCATCACTTATATCATATTTCCCATTTTGCTAAAATGGTGTAGATCACATAGCTCTAGGCATGTTTAATCAGGGGTCTTCAAACATTTTCTGCAGGTTGGGGGGTCTTCAGATCACATAAGTCAAAATGGTTCTCAGCTTTCTGAACATATAAGCAGCAAAGCATGAACATGTACATGGAGAGGTGGTTGGGCAGCAAAGAGGGCATCACCTTCGCAAAATCGGAAGAGGTGGTCGGGGAGGCAGAGAATCGACACAGCCACCGGGTTCTTCGGCGGAACACAACAAGCAGGACTGCGATGACTTGTCGGGGACGGAGGAGCTGGTCGGTGATGGCGGCAGACAAGGGCGGGGATGTGTGGTCGGGGATGGAGGAGACGGTCCGTGACGGCAGCGGACGAAGCCGAGCAGGGTGGGGATGGCTTCACAGCATGGACGAGCGGCGGCTGCCGGCGCTGAAGATGTAGTCTGCCATGGCTACTGCGTGCGGCGGCTAGGGTTGGGGAAGGGAGGGGAGGGCTGCGGTGGCGGGAGGGGCGGGGAGGGCTGCGGTGGCGGGAGGGGCGGGCCGTCGGTGGCGGGAGGGGCGGGGAGGGCTGCGGTGGCGGGAGAGGCGGGCCGGCGATGGCGGGAGGGGCGGGGAGGGCTGCGGGCGGCGAGGGGTCAGGGCAGGGTGCGGTTTGGTGAGTTTTTTTTGAGACAACGATGGTGGGTGGGTGAGGTGGGGAGAGAGAGAGAGGGGGGTGGGGCTGGACTGGGAGAGAGGGGAGGAGATTTTTTTTAGAAGAAGAGAGGGGAGGAGATAGTCTGACTTCTTTGCCATCAGGCAGCGGATGGCAAAGGCCCATATCTTTGCCATCAGCCAGCGGCTGGTAGATGGCAAAGAGGTGGGCTACTGGTCCGTTACAACGTCGTCATCCATTGGCCCCACCCACTTCTTTGCCATCTGCCAGCAGACGGGAAAGATTCTTTGCCATCTGCTGGCAGATGGCAAAGAGGTGGGTTGATAGGCCGTTACAGCATTGGACCCTACCCACCTCTTTGCCATCTGCCAGCGGATGGCAAAGATTCTTTGCCATCTGTCAGCGGATGGCAAAGAACTGGCTGATGGCAACCAGGTTCTTTGCCATCTGTTAGTTCTTTGCCGTCTGGTTTTTGTAAGCAGATGGCAAAGATGTTCTTTGCCATCCGCTGGCAGATGGCAAAGAGCTGACTGATGGCAAATTCCCTGTTTCCAGTAGTGAGACGCGGCTGACGGTGGTGCAGGTCCGGATGTCCGGCTGGGAGTCCGGATGTCCGGGCAGGGTCCGGATGATCTGGCTTCAGGTGGGAGCTTCGGGTGTCTTCTGTGCGAGTTAGCCGGATCGTACGGGCCGGGTTCCGGATCATCCGGGCTCAGTCCGGATCGTCTGGGCCGCCATCCGGATCGTCTGGCCATTCTGGGACTTGGCGTTTTTCCTCTCCGTCTTCACGCATGTCTTCCGCTTCCGGTCCTCCTAGCTTCTTAGCTTCTCCATGGTTAACTCCTTGATACCTGAGAATGCATAGCGTTTCCGTTTGAGGTAGTAACCATGTCTCATGTGAATCAAAAGGGAGTTATGAGAGGAGTGATGTCACCTCGGTTTCATGAGCTCTTGCACGTGCTCGAGTCATAGGTCCAAGTGGTGTTGTAGGGGATGTAGATGCGTCCATGGGGATGATCGTGGGATGCTCCGCATCACTAGATGATATGCTTGATGAATTGAGTGGCTCTACAATATTCTCCAAAGTTGATTTGCGTAGTGGATACCATCAAATCGTATGAAATTGGGAGATGAATGGAAACAACATTTAAAACTAAGTTTGGATTATATGAGTGGTTAGTCATGCCTTTTGGGTGGAATAATGCACCAATTACTTTCATGAGATTAATGAACGAAGTTTTACGTTCTTTCATTGGACGATTTGTGGTAGTTTACTTGGTGACATATTGATTTATAGCAGATCTTTGGAAGAACATTTGGAACATTTACGTGCTGTTTTTATTGCTCTACGTGATGCACGTTTGTTTGGTAACCTTGGGAAGTGCACCTTTTGCACCGACCGAGTATCTTTTCTTGGCTATGTTGTTACTCCACAGGGAATTGAAGTTGACAAAGCCAAGATTGAAGCTATTGAGAGTTGGCCGCAGCCCAAAATGGTCACACAAGTGAGGAGTTTTCTTGGCCTTGCTGGATTCTATAGGCGTTTTGTGAGAGATTTCAGCACCATTGCTGCACCTCTCAACGAGCTTACAAAGAAGGATGTGCCTTTTGTTTGGGGTACCGCACATGAAGAAGCCTTCACGGTATTGAAAGATAAGTTGACACATGCTCCTTTACTCCAACTTCCTGATTTTAATAAGACTTTTGAGCTTGAATGTGATGCTAGTGGAATTGGATTAGGAGGTGTGTTCTTACAAGATGGCAAACCTATTGCATACTTTTCTGAAAAATTGAGTGGGCCTAGTCTGAATTATTCTACTTATGATAAAGAATTATATGCTCTTGTTCGGACTTTAGAAACATGGCAACATTATTTATGGCCCAAAGAATTTGTTATACATTCTGATCATGAATCTTTGAAACATATTAAAAGTCAAGCTAAACTGAATCGTAGGCATGCTAAATGGGTTGAATTCATTGAGACTTTCCCTTATGTCATTAAACACAAGGAGGGTAAAGAAAATGTTATTGCTGATGCATTGTCTCGTCGCTATACTATGCTTTCACAACTTGACTTCAAGATATTTGGTTTGGAGACCACCAAAGATCAATATGTGCATGATGCTGATTTTAAAGATGTATTGCAGAATTGTAAAGAAGGAAGAACATGGAACAAGTTCATTGTTAATGATGGATTTGGGTTCCGTGCTAACAAGCTATGCATTCCAGCTAGCTCCGTTCGTCTTTTGTTGTTGCAGGAGGCGCATGGAGGAGGACTAATGGGACACTTTGGCGTGAAGAAGACGGAGGACGTACTAGCTACACATTTCTTTTGGCCAAAGATGAGACAGGATGTTGAGCGTCTTATTGCTCGCTGTACTACATGTCAAAAAGCTAAGTCACGACTCAATCCTCATGGTTTATATATGCCTTTGCCTGTACCTAGTGTTCCTTGTGAGGATATATCTATGGACTTTGTTTTAGGTTTACCTAGAACAAAGAAGGGGAGGAATAGCATATTTGTTGTGGTGGATAGATTCTCGAAAATGGCACACTTTATACCATGTCATAGAAGCGATGATACTGCTAATGTTGCTGATTTGTTCTTTTGTGAAATTGTTCGCTTGCATGGTGTGCCAAATACTATTGTTTCAGATCGTGATACTAAATTTCTTAGCCACTTTTGGAGATGTTTATGGGCTAAGTTGGGGACTAAACTGCTTTTTAGTACTACTTGTCACCCCAAACTGATGGACAAACGGAAGTAGTCAATAGAACATTGTCCACTATGCTTAGGGCTGTTTTGAAGAATAATAAGAAAATGTGGGAGGAATGCTTGCCTCATATTGAATTTGCTTATAATCGTTCATTGCATTCGACTACTAAGATGTGCCCTTTTGAAGTTGTGTATGGTTTCCTACCTTGTGCACTTATTTATTTGTTGCCTCTTCCATCTTCGGAGAAGGTTAATTTTGATGCTAAACGACGTGCTGAATTGATTTTAAAAATGCATGAGTTAACTAAGGAAAACATTGAGCATATGAATGCTAAATATAAACTTGCTGGAGGTAAGGGTAGAAAACATGTTGTGTTTGCACCTAGAGATCTTGTTTGGTTACATTTGCGTAAGGATAGATTTCCTGATTGGCGCAAATCAAAGCTAATGCCACGTGCTGATGGTCCCTTTAAGGTGTTGGAGAAAATAAATGATAATGCATATAAACTTGAGCTGCCTGCAGATTTTAGGGTTAGTCCCACTTTTGACATTGCAGATTTGACGCCTTATTTGGGTGAGGAAGATGAACTTCCGTCGAGGACGACTTCATTTCAAGAAGGGGAGGATGATGAGGACATCAATACCATTGTTAGACCCATAGCCCCTGCTGCTATACATACTGGAGCCATTACTAGAGCTCGCGCACGCCAACTAAATTACCAGGTACTTTTGTATCTTGGTAATGATTCTAATGTTCATGAGAATATGATGCTGCCTAAATTGGATACATTTGTTTTGCTTACAAATGATGGGCCTAGCTTGGAGAAGGATGAACATTGGAGCAAGAACAAGCATGGAGATGATGGCATGCACAAGGGGAAGAAGAACGGAGTTACAAGTGACGATTTCAGGACTTTGAAGCCACCATAATGGGTGCATGAAGCCTTGGACGAAATATACAAGATGCCACTTCATAAATTTTGTCCCGAGGCTATTCTAGGTGCTGTGTCACCTTATTATTGGGCCAGGCCCATGTAATTTCGAAATACATAAGTATAGGCTATTTTTAGAGTCCGTATGTGTGGGGAAACAAGAGATAGGGTTGGTTTCGGACCCCTCCACCAAGGGACACAAAATTCCCCCCTCTTCCTCCATATATACAGCCCTTAGTGCATCGTTTAGACTTTGGGTTTTGTTTAGATTAAAGTTCGCCATAGTTGCAACTTCGCGTACTTCGTTTGTGTTCAACGACCAGACAAAGGCGTCACAGAACCCCACCTTGATCAATAAAGCTTTCATATTATATTCGCAATATCCATATTGCAATCTCAGTTTCTTGCTTGTTCTTCGTTTGCTCGCAGGAAACAGATCCTCGTGGTCAGGTTGATCGTGCTCCGGCGTGGTCAATAACCTATCGGAGTTGGTTTAGCGATTGCTAAGGCGCGACGTCTTCGCACGTTCGTAGTCGGATCGTCAAAGTCGACTTCCACCAAAGCGATATCCAACTTCTCATCGAAAGATGGGACACCTTTGCCTCTATCACCATGAGTGACATGAGCGACTCCACCATACATGACATTGAGAGCATTTCCTATGAGAGGATGAGTGTGACCACCACTAGCCCCACACATGAGAGCATGCCACACATCCTATGTGAGGTTGAGCGCCATTTGAGTGACTCCACCAACCATATGAGTGAGAGCATCCTTGAGGGAGTGAGTGAGCCACAACACTTAGCAAGTGAGGTAGTTGACATGGCATGTGAGGCCACTATGATTTCTAACGACTTAACCTCTACTCCTAGTGTGTTTTCTTCTTTGGTGCTAGGTCTCCTACATGACGACACGCCTACCCTCGACGAGTCCAACCCTCCAATGGGAAAGCCGATGGCCATGGTGGACGATGATGCACCCCTGATGCGGAGCATCCTTTGGACATCCCCATGGACCTTCCATCGCCTCACCAAGCCCCAAGAGGACCCATGACTAGAGCACGTGCTAGAGCTCTCGAGACCGTGGTGACTTCTGTCCTTAATGATATCTCATATGATCCTCTGGAGACATGGCTGCTACCTCAATCCGGAATGTTGTGCATGATCAGGTACCAAGACGACCCTCCCGAGGATGCACATGAAGATGGTCAAGACCCCAAGTCCATGGAAGAAGAAAACCAATGGAAGACGGCAAGAACAGCCTCCAGGCACCGGACATCCAGCCAGGACCCCGGACATCCGGCCCCTAGAGATCCACAAGGCCAGGCACCTGCAGAAGAAGCTACAGGCACCGGACATCCGGCGTCCAGCCCGGACATCCGGCGTCCAGCCATGACATCCGACCCCCACCGGAAATACACCCTAAATCCCGGACATCCGGCACTGGCGTCCAGGGAGCACAGAAGCTTGCCCCGACAGCCCGGACATCCGGCGCTCGCCTTGGACATCCGGCACCTCCCGAAGCCGTGGACATCCGGCCCCTCCCAGCGGACATCCAGCGTCGCCCATCTAGTGAACAGAACAGTCAACTCCACTGGCCCGGACATCCGGCCCCTCCAGCCCGGACATCCGGCACCTCGTGAGCACCCGGACATCCGGCCCGTCGCCCGGACATCCGGTGCCTTCTGCCTGCGTGCAGCTCATTTGGGCCTTGACCCATGTATCCCTTCGCCCTTTGACTATATATGCTCACTTCCCCCGTACGTTTTAGGGTTAGCATTGGTTTACCTCATATTTGTGTGAGAGCCTTGCTCATCCACTTGGATACTTCTCCTCGGAGTTCACGACCTCTTCGGAGAAGATCCCCCAAGCGGATTCAAGACCCCTTTCTAGGGAAGACCATCAAGACCTCCTCACGGAGAAGAACGGTTCCTTTATATCCTTACCTTTGTTGACTGTGGATCATGAGTTACTCTTTGTTTTCGGTGATCTAGCACTTGTGTGATTGATTCCTTGTCGGTTTAGTGATTCTCTCTCGTTTTCCCTGTGTTTCCCCTTTGTGCTTCCGCGTGTTCTTCGCGATTCCCCGTAGGATCCACTCCAAACGTGAAAGATCGTCACCATAGGGTTCCGCCCTACATCATCTTGCTATCATGAGCCACGTTGATCACGTTTTTGGAGCCCCTACCCCTCTTTTTCTAGCTTGATTTTGTTGTTTTCGTCCTAAATCCGAAACTCCCCACCAAAAATAGCCCCAATTTTTTTTTGTGATTTGTTGGTGTGATGAAGTTTTGTTGGATTTGATCCACAGATCTGCTTTGCATCAGGTTGATCTAGCTTTTCCCCATCTCTCCCGCGATTTCCACCCACCAATTTGTCCGAATTTTGCCCCGGAGTTGCAATTTTTCCCGTGGAGTTCATCGTGTTCGTCCCCGATCCAGAGCGCGAACATCCGCCCTATCCACCGGACATCTGGCGCCCCAGACATCGGGCAGCTGGCCCGGACATCCAGCCCCTGGAAGCAACAACTCCATTCCCCATGGCCATTTCCACATACTTTCCCCCAATTTTGCCCCGGTGCCCACGCTTACTTCCGCATACCCCCAACACTTTCCACAAACACCACCACCGCTCACCGCTACCTCCTATGTCGATTTTGACACGTTTTGGTCTTTGAGATTTTGAGTTCTGGTTCCTGTGTCCTATTGTGTTTCGGCTATATAGGCACGGTTCGACGTCACCATCACCACCGCTCACCTCCATCGACTACTCAACATTGCCAAGGACGGTAACTTCGACGACATCTTTGTCATAACTTAGAATTGCATTGATACCCACATGGCCTTACTTTTGCGTAGCTTACCCATCGAGACTAGCCATTGAGTATTGCTGGCAACGTGACTTGTGCACATTAGTGATCATACTCGATAGCATACATACCATAAAACCGTGGTGCATATCTTGGAATCAACTTGTGTGTCACAAAGTTGTCATAGCATACGCAATTGCTATATTGGTTCGTGAAGTTTTGCATGAGAAAAGATCTCAAAAGTGAAAGAGCCACCCAAGCTTTTAAGCAAAGAGGAAAGATAAGAAAAGAGCTTATAAGCAAGAACCATAGGATCATACTACATTAAGATTGTCATATAAGATCATCTTGGATCATAGCACCGAAATACCATACATATAGCATACTTGGGATAGAGATCGTTGCATTTTTGCCTAGTAGGTTGTGCACAAGCTCTGTATCCGCCTATTGTGCAATCGTGCTAGTGTCTCTCTAGTATTGTGCAACAAGAGCATTTTTGTGGATTCCACATTTTGGCTCACTTTTGGTTTGCACAATCCCATTTATCTATTTGTGTGTGTGTTTCCGTGTGCCCATACTTGCTTGGTCTACTTGTTGCATTTGCAAATTTGTGAATCTTTTCCAACATTATTGAATCTTGCTTTCAATTGCATCAAATTTTGTGACACCATCCTAACCAAGCTCCACCATAAGCTTTTACTTGTGTAGGTGTGAGAACCGACAAGAATTGGTACAAATAGTGCTATTTCATTGTCCGCATTTGAGTGAACTTGATTCATCATCAACATCGGTAAAATGTACATTGGTATAAGTTCTTCTCCTTCTACCACTCACATTTTGCTTGAAATGATGGATAGGCCAAGTACTTCTACCAACCCACTCTTCATCGAGCAAGACGATGACATGTCATCATACGTCACCAAGAGCCACCTCTTTGGTGCACAACGAGCGTTGCATCAAGAGCAACAAGCAATGAACGACCGCATCGACAACCTCACCACCGACTTGCGACTCTTCGAGCAACGTACAAGAGACTACTTCGACAACAAGCTCGACGCGCACAAGCAAGAGAACGATGCAAGAATGGACGAGATCCGCGCCTTGTTGGTGAACCGGCCTCCTTCTACATCGTCATACTCAAGACGGAGCCACTCAAGTCGACACTCCGACAATTCCTTCTCCGGCTCAAGTACTCCGTCTTCGAACACTCTTCGATGATTCGCGCGTCAAGACCGTCATGCATCTCGCAACCCGCTACACGTCAAGCATTCACAATAGCAAGCCGATGAGCAAGTCCCTCGTCCTCAATCAAACCAAGTCTCTTTTGCTCAAGCTCAAGAACGACAACGACTACGGCGCCAAGAGGAAGAACGAGCGCGTCTACACCAAGAGCAACAAGACGCCGATGCTCAATGTCTTCAACAACAACAACGAGAAGCACAAGCTCTTGAGGCGGAACGTGCCCTTCAAGAATCAAGTCGAGCCATCGCCAACCACAATCGAGAATGGCGCAATCAAGAGGAAGCCCTTAGACAAGAAATCCAAGAGAGGAACTACCATCCGCGTGTCCAACGTCAAGCTACACAAGCTCCTTCACAAGCTCGTCAAGCTCCACCTCAACCTCAAGTTCAACAAGAGCAAGTTGATCATGGACTTCCTCCACGCCAAGAGCAACATGAGGATGAGTACCCTCCACGTCAAGGGCCTCATCATCACCATCGCCAACAACACAACGAAGAGCAACGCTATGGCAAGCTCAAATTCACAATGCCCAAGTTCAATGGAAGCAATGATCCGGAAGAGTACCTCTCATGGGCATTGAAGGTTGACAAAATCTTTCGTTTTCACAAATATGAGGAAGAGAAGAAGATCGCTATGGCATCACTAGAGTTCCAAGACTATGTGCTCATATGGTGGGAACAAGTCCTTGAGCGCCGACAAGCTAGAGGTGAACCTCCAATCACCACTTGGGCTCAAATGAAAGATGTCATGCGAGCACGTTTTGTGCCCTACAACCGCGATCTCTTCAAGAAGCTACAACTCCTCAAACAAGGAACAAAGAGTGTTGAAGAATACTACAAGGAAATGGAGATTTCCATGATTCGAGCCAATGTCACGGAGGATGATGAGCAAACAATGGCACGATTCTTGAATGGACTCAATCATCCCATCAAGAAGATCGCCGACTTCCAACCCTACTCCAACCTCATTGAGCTCGTGCATCAATGTCGGTGTACTAAAGTAGGGGGTACCTTAGTACCCCGAACTTGTGCACGGGCAGTCACAGCACCCCCGTGGCAAGGCTAGCCGGACGTCCGGCAAGGCTCTCCACCACTCATTACTGCCATTCAAGAACAAAGTACTAGCCAAGAACACGAAGGCCCCGGCAAGAGGAGCTTGCCGGGAAGGCCAGCCAGGGCAACATCGGAAGACTTGCCGCGGCGGCCCGGCAAGACCTGGCGGCCGGCAAACTTGCTTCAAGACAAAGAAGAACAGGGCCGCGGCAAGGCACTTGCCGCGGCAAGGCTGCCACCCAGACTCCAGCGCACCCAGCGACGTGTCGTCGCAAGGCCATCCCAAGGGCACGTGGCGGGGCGCCACGCAGCCATGCGGAGCGAGGTGGCGAACGGAGCTGACAGAGGCGCCATCGTGGCAACCGGTGGCTCACTTAACGGTCACCCCTCCTGCACTGTTGGGGCGACCGGACGGGCATTTAATGCCCTTGTCCCCTGCCGTCAGAATTAGGTAGGGGCACTGTTGTGCACTGTTGTACCAACCTGCGCTTTTACATTTCTACCCCCTCTTCCTACGCTGCCACCTGTGGGTACCCCCTTCGGACTATAAAAGGGAGGCCCATGCGCACGTAGAAGAGGTTCGATCCATTGGACACCCACAGCACCACCATATGCTCGCACGCTCGAGCTAGATCCAATAACAACACAAAGCAGCAGTAGGGGTGTTATCTCTCCGGAGAGCCCCGAAGCTGGGTAAAGATTGCCCGTCTCCCCGCGTGCGCCCGACCTCGATCTGCTCTGCGCGCGACCCCCGCTCCCTTGCCGAACCAGAAGGGGCCCCCAGTGCCCCATAGGTGCTCGAGGCCGCAGAGGAAAGCGCCCCGACAATCAAGCTACAAAGGCGGAACGTCAAGTGCAAGATGACTTCAAGTACGCCAAGTACTCATCCAAGACCTACGGCTTCTCCAATAACCAAGCTTCAACAACTACTCCAACTTCGACATCAACCAAGCCTTCTCCAAGCAATGACGACAAGTCAAGTTACAAGAAAACTTCGGCAAGTTCAACTCATCTTCCTCCTACTACAAGCAACTTCAAGCCGCGTGATTCGTCTTCTACTCCGACCGATGAGACCGTCAAGACAAGCTCCTTCAAGTGTTTCACTTGCGGCGGCCGAGGACACAAGTCCTATGAATGCACAAACAAGCGCACCATGATCCTCAACAACGATGGCACCTACGACTCAATGAGTGAAGATGAAATAGAAGCTCTTGAGCAAGTGGCCATGCACCGGCGCGTGAACGAGGATGAAGATAATCAAGTCTTTTGTTATGAAGATACGAGCCCCGCTCTTGTTGTCTCCAAGGTCTTGCTCTTCACCATCAACAAGAAGAAGACCAAAGATGCCATATCTTCCACACCAAGGTCGGCATCAATGGACGATCCATCAAGGTCTCATCGATGGAGGTAGTTGGCACAACTTGGCAAGTGAAGAACTATCCTCCAAGCTTCAATTGGTACAGAGGAAACACCCGCACCCCTACAAGGTTCAATGGCTAAGTGACTCCGGCACTATCCGAGTTGAGCACACGGTCCAAGTCTCCTTCAAAATAGGTGCATATCAAGACACTTTGGAGTGTGATGTGGTCCCCATGACTGTTTGCCACCTCCTTCTTGGTAGGTCATGGTAATTCGACCGTGGTGTCATCCACAATGGGCGCACCAATCACTATAGCTTCAAGATCAAAGGGAAGGAATATGTGCTACGACCTATGTCTCCTAGTCAAGTGATAGCCGACAAGCAAGCCACCCATCGTGGAGAGAAGAGTGAGAAAGTGATCCACTAAAAAGTGAGTGAGAGCCACAAGCCAAACTTGAGCGCCTCTTCGCCTAGAGAGAAAAACCTTATACTATTTGCCACAAAAAGTGAGATGAGAGAAGTGTGTGAGAACCCATCGAGTGTTATGCACTTCGTCCTTGTGCGCAAGGATGGAGAACCAAAAACTAACACCTCTCACGAGCTACCTTTAGTGTTTCAATCTCTTTTGCAGGAATTCCAAGATGTTTTCCCCGATGAGCTACCTCCGGGTCTACCTCCTCTACGAGGCATTGAGCATTGAATTGACCTCATCCCCGGAGCGCCACTTCCAATCAAAGCCCCATACCGTGTCAATCCCGAAGAAACCAAGGAGATTCAACGGCAAGTACAACAACTAATCGACAATGGTCATGTACGTGAAAGCTTAAGCCCTTGTGCCATTCCGGTTATACTTGTGCCTAAGCCCGATGGAAGTTTCCGCTTGTGTTCCGATTGTAGACCTATAAATGCTATTACGTTCGTTATAGGCATCCCATTCCTCGCTTAGATGATATGCTTGATGAACTTAGTGGAGCCAACTTTTTCTCAAAAAGTTGATCTTAAAAGTGGCTATTACCAAATCCTCATTCAAGAGGGTGATGAATGGAAAACAGCTTTCAAAACCAAATTTGGCCTATATGAGTGATTAGTTATGCCTATGGGTTTATCGGAGGCTCACGGTACTTTCGTGCGTCTCATGCATTATGTGCTTCGCCCGTATATTGGAGTCTTTGTTGTGGTTTACTTTGATGATATTCTTGTGTTTAGCAAAACCATGAAAGAACATCTTGATCATGTTAGGGATGTTTTACAAACACTTCGCTAGGAAAGCCCTTATGCAAACATGAAAAAGTGCACATTTGGTGTTGACAAAGTGGTTTTCTTGGGTTTCGTTGTCTCTTCCAAGGGTGTCCATGTTGATGAAACTAAAATTGAAGCAATCAAAACTTGGCCCCAACCCACCAATTTGCAACAAGTGCGTAGTTTTCTTGGTCTCGTTGCTTTGTGAAAGATTTTAGCACAATTGCCGCTCCTTTGCATGCCTTGAGTAAGAAGAATGCTCCTTTTGTTTGGGGATCTTTGCAATCCACCGCTTTTGATGAGCTCAAGTCTTTGCTTACTCATGCTCCGATTCTTGCTTTGCCCAATTTTGACAAAACTTTTGAGGTTCATTGTGATGCAAGTGGTACCGGAATTGGCGGAGTTTTGATGCAAGAAAAACGAGCCATTGCATATTTTAGTGAAAAACTCTCCGGTGCTCAACTTAACTATCCCATCTATGAAATGCTTAAGTACTTAAAAGGTCAAACTAAGTTGAACAAGCGTCGTGCCAAATGGAGTGAATTTATTGAATCTTTCCCATATGTGATCAAGTACATTAAGGGTAAAGAAAATGTAGTTGTCGATGCACTTTCCCGCATATGCATGCTTGTCACTAAACTTGAGTTGAATGTTATAGGCTTTGAGCACATAAAAGACTTGTATGCTAATGATCCATCTTTTGCTATTCCTTATGCTACGTGTTTGACGCATACTTCTTGGGAACAATATTACATCAAGGATGGTTATCTTATGAGAGCTAATAAACTATGCATTCCCAAGTCTTCTCTTCGATTGCTCCTTTTGCAAGAGGCTCATGGAGGCGGACTCATGGGAGACTTTGGACGCGACAAGACTTTCGCCACGCTCTCCAAGAACTACTTTTGGCCCAAGATGTTCCGTGACGTCTCACGCTTCACCACCCGATGCTCTACATGTCGCAAAGCTAAGTCTAAAGCTCAATCACATGGTCTTTACATCCCTCTTCCTATTCCTTATCAACCTTGGGAAGACATTAGCATGGATTTTGTACTTGGTTTGCCTAGAACTCAAAATGGCAAGGATTCCGTGTTTGTTGTTGTGGACCGATTTTCTAAGATGGCACATTTCATCCCTTGCAACAAGATAGACGATGCTTCACACGTTGCAAATCTCTTTTGTAGGGAAATCTTGCGTTCCATGGAGTACCAAAGACAATCGTCTCCGACCGCGACGTCAAGTTCTTGAGTTACTTTTGGAAAACCCTATGCGCCAAGCTCGGAATCAAGCTCTTGTTCTCATCCCCATACCACCCTCAAACCGACGGCCAAACGAGGTGATGAACCGTACACTCTCCACTCTACTTCACGTGTTGATCAAGAAGAACATATCGGAGTGGGAGGAGTGTCTACCCATCGCCGAGTACGCCTACAACCGTGCAAGACATTCGACGACCGGCAAGTCCCCCTTTGAGGTCATCTACGGCTTCAACTCGATGTCCCCATTGGACATTCTACCTCTTCCTCTTCAAGAGCGCACAAACCTCGACGCAAGTGCCCGTGCAAGCTATATTAAGAAGATGCATGAAGATACAAGACACACCATCAAGCGCCAAGTACAACAACTCACGACCAAGCTCAACGTCAACAAGCATCCCATGATATTCAACATTGGAGACCTCGTGTGGCTACACCTTCGCAAGGACCGCTTCCCCAACGAACGCAAGTCCAAGATTCTCCCTCGAGCCGATGGACCCTTCAAGGTGCTAGCACGCTACAACAACAACGCTCACAAGATCGATCTCCCACGCGACAAGTACAACATGAGCGACATCTTCAACGTCTCCGATCTCTCCCCGTACCACGATGATGAGGATTTCGATCCGAGGTCGGATCTTTCCCAAGGGAGGGTAGATGATGCGGAGCATCCTTTGGTCATCCCCATGGACCTTCCATCGCCTCACCAAGCCACAAGAGGAGCCATGACTAGAGCACGTGCTAGAGCTCTCGATACCGAGGTGACTTCTCTCCTTAATGATATCTCATATGATCCTCTCGAGACATGGCTACTACCTCAATCCGGAATGTTGTGCATGATCAGGTACCAAGACGACCCTCCCGAGGATGCACATGAAGATGGTAAAGACCCCAAGTCCATGGAAGAAGAAAACCAATGGAAGACGGCAAGAACAACCTCCAGGCACCGGACATCCGGCTAGGACCCCGGACATCCGGCCCCTGGAGATCCACAAGGCCAGGCACCTTCAGAAGAAGCTACGGGGACCGGACATCCGGCCTCCACCGGAAATCCGGCCTAAATCCTGGACATTTGGCACTGGCGTCGAGGGAGCACAGAAGCTTGCCCCGACAGCACGAACATCCGGTGCTTGCCCTGGACATCCGGCACCTCCCGAAGCCGCGGACATCCGGCCCCTCCCAGCGGACATCCGGCGTCACCCATCCAGTGAACAGAAGAGTCAACTCCACTGGCCCGGACATCCGGCCCCTCCAGCCCGGACATCTGGCACCTCGTGAGTGCCCGGACATCCGGCCCGTCGCCCGGACATCTGGCGCCTTCTGCCTGCGTGCAGCTCATTTGGGCCTTGACCCATGTATCCCTTCGCCCTTTGACTATATATACTCACTTCCCCCATACGTTTTAGGGTTAGCATTGGTTTAGCTCATATTTGTGTGAGAGCCTTGCTCATCCACTTGGATACTTCTCCTTAGAGTTCACGACCTCTTTGGAGAAGATCCCCCAAGCGGATTCAAGACCCCTTTCTAGGGAAGACCATCAAGACCTCCTCATGGAGAAGAACGGTTCCTTTGTATCCTTACCTTTGTTGATTGTGGATCATGAGTTACTCTTTGTTTTCGGTGATCTAGCAATTGTGTGATTGATTCCTTGTCGGTTTAGTGATTCTCTCTCGTTTTCCCCATGTTTCCCCTTTGTGCTTCCGCGTGTTCTTCGTGATTCCCCGTAGGATCCACTCCAAACGTGAAAGATCGTCACCATAGGGTTCCGCCCTACATCAACCCCCCACATGGTTCCATGAAGATGAAGATGACAACGAGTGGATCTTCGTGACCTCACCTACAACACATGAGCGATGCTCCAAAGTTAAATCATGTCATCCATCATGAGAGGTATCTTATTATGTATGGCATAATGGAGACTCAAATTCTGTAATGCATCATGAGAAATATCTAGAGCATTGTTATTCATGGAATGCATATGGTGCAAGCAATTATGTGAATCATGCAAAGTATGAGATGAATCAAAATCTTCTAATATGTATGAGGAAACTATGGGGGTCTCCTCATAATCATGAGTAGCAACATCACATGGATAATATTGACAACATCCAAAACAAAGCATATTTGGTTCAATGTGATCATGGCATGGCATATTAGATGAATTGCGCAAATCATGTAAAGGAAGCATGGCAATATCATCACATGAAAAACAAAATCCAATGACCATCATCTCGTCATCTATGCCATAAGTGCAAGTGGGATTGATTTAATGGGGCATGCATAGTTACTATGGTGAGATTGTAAAGATGCAATATTGGAAATCTCACTCATAGCATATGACAATTTCAATGGGTTGTCAAACATGATGTGACCAAAAGAAGTTTCACCTGATATCCTATGGAGCATAGCATCACAACGAGGCAACGCAACATTCTCATCATCATATTCATCATAAATAGGTAAGTCAATGCATGAAGAAGTCTCATTAGCATGAAGCATGGGAATAGGTGGGTCTACATCATGGGAGCAATCGATGTCAAGAGAGTCCACTAGTGGGACAAGAGAAGCATCATCACCCACAGCCCCCACTGCTATACATACTGGACCAATTACTAGAGTTCGTGCACGCCAACTAAATTACCAGGTACTTTTGTTTTTTGGTAATGATTCTAATGTTCATGAGAATATGATGCTGCCTAAATTGGATACATTTGTTTTGCTTACAAATGAAGGGCCTAGCTTGGAGAAGGATGAACATTGGAGCAAGAACAAGCATGGAGATGATGGCATGCGCAAGGGGAACAAGAACGGAGTTACAAGTGATGATTTCAGTACTTTGGAGCCACCATAATGGGTGCATGAAGCCTTGGACGAAATATACAAGATGCCATTTCATAAATTTCGTCCCAAGGCAATTCTAGGTGCTGCGTCACCTTATTATTCGGCCAGGCCCATGTAATTTCGAAATACATAAGTATAGGCTATTTTTAGAGTCCGTATGTGTGGGGAAACAAGAGATAGGGTTGATTTCGGACCCCTCCACCAAGGGCCACGAAATTTCCCACCCTCTTCCTTCATATATACAGCCCTTAGGGCATCGTTTAGACTTTGGGTTTTGTTTAGATTAAAGTTCGCCATAGCTGCAACTTCGCGTACTTCGTTTGTGTTCAACGACCAAGTAAAGACGTCTCAAAACCCCACCTTGATTAATAAAGCTTTCATCTTATATTCGCAATATCCAGATTGCAATCTCAGTTTCTTGCTTGTTTTTCATTTGCTCGCAGGAAACAGACCCTCTTGGTCAGGTTGATTGTGCTCCGGCGTGGTCAATTACCTCTCGGAGTTGGTTTAGCGATTCCTAAGGCGCGACGTCCTCGCACATTCGTAGTTGGATCGTGAAAGTCGATTTCCACCAAAGCGATATCCATCATCTCATCGAAAGACGGGACACCTTTGCCTCTATCACTTTCCCTTGGCAATCGCTTTACACAATTTTCAGAGTTACTTGACACTGTTGGTTGCCTGTCACCACCTGCTCCATGGTAAGAACTTGTAAGATATTGATATTTGCTATACTGTGAGCGTTTTACCACCACGTCCTAGTAGTTCATAGGAACATTATTCTCGAATTTTGTTTCTTGTTTCTACTAATCATGACAAGTTCCGGAGATAGAAGTTCTTGGATGACAGACACATCTTCACCATCACGAGAGTTGGGACAACACACACAAGCACATGGTCAGGTTATCTCTTTACCGTCATTTGAGGGTAGATTTAATCCTGCTATTTATCTAGCTTGGGAGCTTGAAGTAGAACAAGTTTTTCGTCACCATAACTTTTCTGAACTTGAGAGAGTACGAGCTGCCACTAGAGCATTTACTGGTTTTGCTTCTGTTTGGTGGAGTGTGCATTGTAAGAAAAACATTGATAACCAACCCACAACTTGGAAACATTTGAAAGATGTAATGAGATAAAAAAAATTCCCTCCTTACTACCGTCGTGAATTGCTTCGCAAATTTGAACAATTTAAACAAGGCAACAACACTGTTTATGCTTACTACCAAGAGTTCAAATCTTATATGCATCATTGTGACATAGAAGAATCTGAGGATGATCTGATGAATATATTTTTGGTGGTTTGAACCATGATATTCGTGCAAGATTTCAGATATTCCTTGTTGCATTACTGGTATGTATGTTCGTGCTTGCACCTTTGAGAGTCAGTTACAGGAGGATGCATTGGGTGACTACAACAACTACTATTCCAGTTCATGCTCACCACCGCCGGTTGGTTCCTCCACCGTTACACCTATTAGAGCAGCCCCACCTCGGATTGTGAGCGCGACATCATCTCAAGAGTATGGTGCATTGTCTATGTCTGTACCTACATCAGCTACGTCTTTGTGACAAGGTAACAGTAAAGGTATTGATGATATAACTTCACATGAGAATGATGCATCCCTAGTTAACTTGAATGCATCATGTGTTGAGTTACCTGGTGATTTGAGCATAGCACTTATTTTAGAGAATCTTGATACTGTCATGAATGCGTCATGTGATCAAACAACTGAAATACAAACAATTTTGAGTGCACCCATTGAATTAACTGTTGATGCAAAAGAATCAATGTTTAATCATTTTGATATGACCTCTAATCTTGGTGATGATTCTGTGTTGAATGACTTATTGCATGTTTGCTTATTTAAGCATTTTGTAGCATGTAAATTTGATGCAAGTAAGGTTTATTCACCAATGTTGGGATGGTTTAATGATGAACATTGTCAATCTTTTGAAATTAATAAGAGCTTCACTTATATGTGCAAACTGAGTTCCAATATTTTCATGCCTTCTACTTCTTGTGCTAATTTTTTGGCTTTAGATTTTATGAACTATGCAAGTTACTCATCTATTCATGTGTCATATATGCAAAAATCGAGGGAAGAAAAATGGATGACATATACATATACAACATGTACACCTTGTCTCTTTTGTTACCACGTTTCAGATTAAGCAACACCGAGGACGGCTTTATTTTCAAGAAGGGGAGGATGATGAGGACACGACTACCTTGGATATGATGAAAAATATTGCATACATGCATATTTGTCAGGTGATTTCTAGTGCAAACTATTCAATAATCTAGTTATGTTATCCAGAACAAAAATACTTCACACATTTTTGTGTTTTGTCTAATTGCAGGTGTATGGGACATTTGTACAATCCACATATGAAGATAAGGAAGAAAGAGATGTTTATTTGCTGTTCAAAAAGTTCTCTCACGTCACTTTTGGCCCAAGAGAAGATAGAGTCCAAGTCTCTCACGTTACGGACTCAGATTCGGATCAAGCAGACATACCTGACTCAAAACGTCAGCAACTTTTTCATACGGACTTTGAATTGGGGGATTCTTTTTTTGTTGGAAAGTAGATTTTGTGCTCTTTCGAAACCAATTGGATTCACCTTAAAAATCGTGTGGAGGGTTGAGTTGTGGAGTAATAATCTGATGTTGCAGCAGAATTCGAGTCAAACTACAAGTCCAAAGGTATTACGTCACCTCCACTTGGGCCCATTGGCCTTGTACGACCTAGGGTTAGTTTTAGGCTGCCTTGGGACGTCCTCCCACCTCCTTGGCCGCCACCCCTTGCTCGTATATAAGTAGATCCATCTAGTAGCTTTTCCCTTGGGATTTGTTTAGTTAAAAGTGAGCCATTGCAACTTCGTGTACTTCGTTTGTGTCCTACGACCAGACCAAGACAGCTTACGGCTCCCCACCTTTATCAGTACTTCATATATATTCGCAATATTCAGATTGTTTTATCATATTATTGCTTGTTCTTCGATTGCTTGCAGGAATAGACCTTCGTGGTCAGGTTGATTGTGCTCCAGCGTGGTCAATAACCTCTCGGAGTTGGTTTAGCGATTGCTAAGGCGCAACATCGTGCACGTTTGTAGTTGGATCGTCAAAGTCGTCTCCACCAAATCGCTAGTTATCATCTCATCAAAAGATCGGGACACCCTCCTCTATCAAGTACTTTCGTTTCTTGGTAATGATTCTAATGTTCATGAGAATATGATGCTGCCTAAATTGGATACATTTGTTTTGCTTACAAATGAAGGGCCTAGCTTGGAGAAGGATGAACATTGGAGCAAGAACAAGCATGGAGATGATGGCATGCGCAAGGGGAACAAGTACGGAGTTACAAGTGATGATTTCAGGACTTTGAAGCCACCATAATGGGTGCATGAAGCCTTGGACGAAATATACAAGATGCCACTTCATAAATTTCGTCCCGAGGCTATTCTAGGTGCTGCGTCACCTTATTATTTGGCCAGGCCCATGTAATTTCGAAATACATAAGTATAGGCTATTTTTAGAGTCCGTATGTGTGGGGAAACAAGAGATAGGGTTGATTTCGGACCCCTCCAACAAGGGCCACGAAATTCCCCCCTCTTCCACCATATATACAGCGCTTAGGGCATCGTTTAGACTTTGGGTTTTGTTTAGATTAAAGTTCGCCATAGCTGCAACTTCGCGTACTTCGTTTGTGTTCAACGACCAAACAAAGGCGTCACAGAACCCCACCTTGATCAATAAAACTTTCCTCTTATATTCGCAATATCCTGATTGCAATCTTAGTTTCTTGCTTGTTCTTCGTTTGCCTGCAGGAAACAGACCTTCGTGGTTAGGTTGATCGTGCTCCGGCGTTGTCTATAACCTCTTGGAGTTGGTTTAGCGATTGCTAAGGCGCGACGTCCTCGCATGTTCGTCGTCGGATCGTCAAAGTCGACTTCCTCCAAAACGATAGCCACCATCTCATCGAAAGACGGGACACCTTTGCCTCTATCATTGACCTTTGAGACTTTGACACCTTACTTTTGATGCACGCTTGTTTACTTGAGCCTATTGTATTTGGTTGTTCTCACATCATATGCCTCCATACTATGAAATGCTCCCTTGTGCTTTATTATGATGAGCATGATGCATAAACTTGTTGGGTATCTTACCACACGAATGATAGGTTTTGCACTTCCGCTAACCTCATTTGTTTTTCCGAGTGTTTGTCATGTTCTTTCATTTTGAAAGATAGACAAGGCATTACCATCATGAGACATATTGGTTATGTGAAGGCATAGATGATGTGCAACCTCAACATCTTCGGGAACATTCTTGAGGTGAACTCCCTCTCTTTGAGCCATCCTCAAATACGCATATTGGATGGGTCATTCTTTCATTGGTGTTTCCTTCTTGTTGTCTACTTGATACATCTCGTGAACGGAGGAGCGACATTGGAGGTTGGCTCTATGGACCTTCACATTGAGGAGCGCTCACACTTATTGGATGCACCTTCGGAACTCCACTCATGCCACGACATCGAGCATTGGTACACCAACACCTCCATATTTGTTGATTGTGCTCATACATGTCATGCTCGATGGACATTTCATACTCACCACAAGTTTGCACCGTATGCATGGATTGACTCACATTATGCTTGTCTTGTTGCATCTATTTCCATGTCATCCATGATATATGAGCTTGTGCATTTCCTTAGCAAATTTGTTGTGATCTACGTTGATGGCATATTCATACATTATGATCATATTGCCCACCATCAATTGCATGATACCATACTCATATTGAGCATCCATTGCCATATTCATGCTATTGATGAACCGTCTCTCTATGACATCATTTTGCACAATTGTAGAATTTGTCTCTTTGTGCACCATGCTAATTACCCCATGAATGCTTTGCATATCAATCTATATCATCTTGATAAGCTTCATGCGCTTTGTCACGAACCATCTTGTCACACAGACTCATATTTACTTCATGGACACTTTGTGTGCGAAAACCATTGTATTTCCAAGTGTACTTTGTGTTTGCTCATTTTGCATGTACCACATAACGGAGACACCTTGGAGTACTTGGATTGCGCAATGCCTTCATCTACGTCCAACTATGAGTGGTTAGTCATGCCTTTTGGGTTAACTAATGCACCTAGTACTTTCATGAGATTAATGAACAAAGTTTTACGTGCTTTCATTGCACGATTTGTGGTAGTTTACTTTGATGACATATTGATTTATAGCAGATCTTTGGAGGAACATTTGGAACATTTACGCGTTGTTTTTATTGCTCTACGTGATGCACATTTGTTTGGTAACCCTGGGAAGTGCACCTTTTGCACCGACCGACTGTCTTTTCTTGGCTATGTTGTACCTCCATAGGGAATTGAAGTTGATAAAGCCAAGATTGAAGCTATTGAGAGTTGGCCGCAGCCCAAAAGGGTCACACAAGTGAGGAGTTTTCTTGGCCTCGCTAAATTCTATAGGCGTTTTGTGAGAGATTTTAGCACCATTGCTGCACCTCTCAATGAGCTTACAAAGAAGGATGTGCCTTTTGTTTGGGGTACCGCACAGGAAGAAGCCTTCACGGTGTTGAAAGATAAGTTGACACATGCTCCTTTACTCCAACTTCCTGATTTTAATAAGACATTTGAGCTTGAATGTGATGCTAGGAGGTGTGTTATTACAAGATGGCAAACATATTGCATACTTTTCTGAAAAATTGAGTGGGCCTAGTCTGAATTATTCTACTTATGATAAAGAACTATATGCTGTCATTCGGACTTTAGAAACATGGCAACATTATTTATGGCCCAAAGAATTTGCTATACATTCTGAATATGAATCTTTGAAATATATTAAAAGTCAAGATAAACTTAATCGTAGACATGCTAAATGGGTTGAATTTATTGAGACTTTCCTTTATGTCATGAAACATAAGAAGGGTAAAGAAAATGTTATTGCTGATGCATTGTCTCGTCGCTATACTATGCTTTCACAACTTGACTTCAAAATATTTGGTTTGGAGACCATCAAAGATCAATATGTGCATGATGCTAATTTTAAAGATGTATTGCATAATTGTAAAGAAGGAAGAACATGGAACAAGTTCATCATTAATGATGGATTTGTGTTCCATGCTAACAAGCTATGCATTCCAGCTAGCTCCATTCGTCTCTTGTTGTTGCAGGAGGCGCATGGAGAAGGACTAATGGGACACTTTGGCATGAAGAAGATGGAGGACGTACTTGCTACACATTTCTTTTGGCCAAAGATGAGACGGGATGTTGAGCGCTTTGTTGCTCGCTGCACTACATGTCAAAAAGCTAAGTCACGACTCAATCCTCATGGTTTATATATGCCTTTGCCTGTACCTAGTGTTCCCTGGGAGGATATATCTATGGACTTTGTTTAAGGTTTACCTCGAACAAATAAGGGGAGGGATAGAATATTTGTTGTCGTGGATAGATTCTCGAAAATGGCACACTTTATACCATGTCATAAAAGTGATGATGTTGTTAATGTTGCTGATTTGTTCTTTCGTGAAATTATTCGCTTGCATGGTGTGCCAAATACTACTGTTCCATATCGTGATACTAAATTTCTTAGCCACTTTTGGAGATCTTTATGGGCTAAGTTGGGGACTAAACTGCTTTTTAGTACTACTTGTCACCCCCAAACTGATGGGCAAACTGAAGTAGTCAATAGAACATTGTCTACTATGCTTAGGGCTGTTTTGAAGAATAATAAGAAAATGTGGGAAGAATGCTTGCCTCATATTGAATTTTCTTATAATCGTTCATTGCATTCTACTACTAAGATGTGCCCTTTTGAAATTGTGTATGGTTTCCTACCTCGTGCACCTATTGATTTGTTGCCTCTTCCATCTTCGGAGAAGGTTAATTTTGATGCTAAACAACGTGCTGAATTGATTTTAAAAATGCATGAGTTAACTAAGGAAAACATTGAGCGTATGAATGCTAAATAGAAACTTGCTGGAGATAAGGGTAGAAAACATGTTGTGTTTGCACCTGGAGATCTTGTTTGGTTACATTTGCGTAAGGATAGATTTCCTGATTTGCGCAAATCAAAGCTAATGCCTCGTGCTGATGGTCCTTTTAAGGTGTTGGAGAAAATAAATGATAATGCATATAAACTTGAGTTGCATGCAGATTTTGGGGTTAGTCCCACTTTTAACATTGTAGATTTGAAGCCTTATTTGGGTGAGCAAGATGAGCTTCTGTCGAGGACGACTTCATTTCAAGAAGGGGAGGATGATGAGGACATCAATACCATTGTTACACATACAGCCCTGCTGATATACATACTGGACCAATTAATAGAGCTCGCGCACGCCAATTAAATTATCAAGTACTTTCGTTTCTTGGTAATGATTCTAATGTTCATGAGAATATGATGCTGCCTAAATTGGATACATTTGTTTTGCTTACAAATGAAGGGCCTAGCTTAGAGAAGGATGAACATTGGAGCAAGAACAAGCATGGAGATGATGGCATGCGCAGGGGGAACCAGAACGGAGTTACAATTGATGATTCCAGGACTTTGAAGCCACCATAATGGGTGCATGAAGCCTTGGACGAAATATACAAGATGCCACTTCATAAATTTCGTCCCGAGGCTATTCCCATGTAATTTCGAAATACTTAAGTATAGGCTATTTTTAGAGTCCATATGTGTGGGGAAACAAGAGATAGGGTTGATTTCAGACCCCTCCACCAAGGGCCACGAAATCCCCCCTCTTCCTCCATATATACAGCCCTTAGGGCACCGTTAGACTTTGGGTTTTGTTTAGATTAAAAGTTCGCCATAGCTGCAACTTCGCATGCTTCGTTTGTGTTCAACGACCAGACAAAGGCGTCACAGAACCCCACCTTCATTAATAAAGCTTTCCTCTGTTATTCGCAATATCCAGATTGCAATCTTAGTTTCTTGCTTGTTCTTTGTTTGCTTGCAGAAAATAGACCTTCGTGGTCAGGTTGATCGTGCTCCGGCGTGGTCAATAACCTCTCGGAGTTGGTTTAGCGATTGCTAAGGCGCGACGTCCTCGCACGTTTGTAGTCGGATCGTCAAAGTTGACTTCCACCAAAACGATAGCCACCATCTCATGGAAAGACGGGACACCTTTGCCTCTATCACCTATTGCTTCATGGCAAAAGGTGCCAAGGTACTCAAACATTCCCCCTCTGACTCTAGTGAGGATGAATCTGATGACAATCTCAATCCTAGCTATTCAAAACTTGCTAAAATTGTTGTTAAACAACAGAAGGCATTAGAAAAGATTCAAAATCAACTAGACAGAAGTGATGACCTGTTGGGTGGGGAATTATATTGAACTAAGACTCTGACAGATAATCTTCAGAGACTTCAAACTACGTTTGACAACCTTCAAAATCATCATAACACTCTCTTAACTGATCATGAAAAGCTTTCATATGATTTTCTTCAGAGAAAGCAAGATCTTGAAAAGTTAAAAGCGAGTTATGAAGATATTCAGAAGGAAAACGATTCATTGCTTGCTCAACAGATCAGTTCCGCTCAGGAAGAATTTATTCCACGATGTCTGAAATGCATTGAGCGTGAAACTGCTAATTCATCACCTGAATGTTCAAATGCTTCTATTACTGCAAATTCTTCAACTGTCTCTGTGGTTATAAATTCCTCAGATGAGGATACCACATGTATCACTGACGATAATGCAAGGCTAAAGGAATTGTATGTGACAGACATTTACAAAAGCCTCAAGGGGCATCAGACTCTATGTGATGTGCTCAAAAAGCAGATCTTGAATGGAAACCCTAGGAAAGAGGGTATTGCCTTTGAGAGGAAACTCAATGCTGATGGGACCTACTGGAAACCTGAGCAATATCCCAAAACCTCATGGGTTGCTGCGAAAGGACCTCCTGTAGATCCATGCACTTTATCTGGCTTTACCTCTGATTCTTCATATTCCTCTGATGAGTCATTTGACTCCAACTATAAATTGTTTAAGAATCAGAATGGTGAAGTATTTGCTCGATATGTTGGAACTAACTGCAGGAACGATCCACCTATGAAGAAAATATAGGTTCCTAAAAGATGCCTTGAAAATCTTCAGGTGAATGTCATCATGACACCACCAATGAAGAATAGGAACCCCAGACCAAATTCTTCATATGGATCAAATACCTCACAAGGATCGAAATCCTCATATGAACATCATCGTGCTAACACTTCTATTTCACAGGGAGAGTCTAAAGGATATGAATATGTGCATTATTCTTCAAACCATTATGTTCATAAGTCCTCGAGGAATTTCTTTGCTTATTCATATGCTTATCCTAACCACTCTTCTGTGAAATGAAGTGCACTGGCTTCTATGCCATCCTTTTCTTATGGAGCTCGCAGAATGATGAACTCTTTGCCACCCCTCCAGATGTGGGCGGTGAAGAAAAAGAACCGATCTCTTATGCAGGGTCAGGTCTTTAGACGAGCTTAATCGTCTGAAGAATTTGCTAGAGACCTAAATGTGCTTGAAAGGATGCAAGCTAATCATGAAGAAATGAATCATTCATTTCTCTCATCCTCATATTGCTATATCTATTACTATTGATGAAACTGATATCATATTCTTCACTGATGAAGTATACGGGTTCGTAAGTTGCACAACTCATCTGCAGGGTGAACAACCCAAAGCTACTGAGTGGGTCCTCGATAGTGGATGTACAAATCACATGACTGGTGACAGGAACTTGTTGATGGACACTGATTTGTCACCATCTCATCTGAAGCATATCACCTACGCTGACAAAGGTAAAAGCAAGGTATTGGGTGTAGGTAAGGTTTCAATCTCAAAGGATAGACACATGGACAAAGTCATCCTTGTCGAGTCCTTAGGATTCAACCTCATGCCTGTTTCAATGCTTTGTGATCTTGATATGGTTGTTGTCTTTGGCAAATATCGTTGCCTTGTGCTAATGGAATCTGACAACTCCAAAGTCTTCGAAGGCTTTAGGAAAGGAGACTTGTATATTGTTGATTTCTCTCTGACCACACACGCCACATGTCTACTTGCAAAAGCTTTAGAATGTTGGTTATGGCATCGACGACTTGGTCATGCTGGGATGAGGAACTTGCATACACTCACGAAGAAGATGCATGTCATTGGCATCGAGGGTGTAAAATTCCTCAAAGATCATCTTTGTGGGGCTTGTGAGGCTGGAAAGATCACCAGAGCCAAGCATCCCCCAAAGACTATCATGACCACTTCTCGTCCCTTTGAATTACTTCATATGGATCTATTTGGCCCTACTCATTATGCCACGTTCTCTAGTTCTGCATCATTATATGGCTTTGTCATAGTTGATGACTATTCTCGATACACATGGGTGCATATCATCACTTACAAAAATGACGTGCAGGAAGTCTTCAGACATTTTTTCTCAAGGGCTTCCACTAACTTCGGTGTGAATATCAAGCATATCAGGAGTGATAATGGAACCGAGTTCAAGAACACTGGCCACGATGAATATCTCGATATTCTTGGTATTACTCATGAATTATCTGCTCCTTATACTCCTCAGCGGAATGGCATCATGGAGCGCAAGAACAGGACCCTTGTTGAGATGGCTTGCACCATGCTTGATGAATACAAGACACCTCTGCGCTTCTGGCCTGAAGCAATTGATACTGCGTGCCACATCATCAACAGGGTATATCTTCACAAATTCTTCAAAAAGACCTCATATGAACTCCTCACTGACAAGAAACCCAATGTAAGTTACTTCAAAGTCTTCGGTGCTAAATGCTAGATTAGAGATCCTCACCATCACTCTAAATTTGCACCGAAAGCACATGAAGGTTTTATGCTTGGTTACGGAAAGGACATGCACACCTACAGAGTCTTCAACATCAATCATCACAAGGTTGCTGAAACTATAGATGTGCGGTTCTATGAAACTAATGGCTCACAAAGAGAGCACCTACCTCCTGTGCTAGATGAAATGTCACCTAAGGAATCCATCAAGTTCAAAGCCACTGAGGATGTCATCCCTACCGAAGAATCTGCTGAAGAAGTCATTCTGCATCGTGAAGAAAATCCTGCCGGTGCTGCTGAAGAAACTGGTCCTGAAGAAACTGTTGGGCCTAAGCAAAGTCGTCAACCTGCACATCCTCGCGTTGCAAACGAAGTGCAGATCGAGAAGATCATCGATGACATCAACGCACCAGGTCCTCTCACGCGCTCAAAAGCTTCACATTTGTCTACCTTTTGTGGGCATTTTGCATTTGTCTCTATCACAGAGCCCACTAAAGTTGATGAAGCATTCATGGAATCTGAGTGGATTCAAGCCATGTGTGACGCCTGGATAATTAAGCTACAGTAATCCTCTGCTAATGATGCCAAGTCACCATGATCACTGTTGATAAACTCGCGTTGGTTTGAAACTGGTTCAAATTTCAAATTCAAATTAAAGTCCAAAACTAATAATTTCAAACATGAAAGCTAAAATGTTCAAAGTGTGGCAAATAATCTCTGGTTATTTGTCATGTTGAAACCAACCTCATTTGACTTCCCAAAATGCCCCTGGGATTTTATTTTGTGGTCCCACAATTATTACATTGGCCTTTTCAATTTCTAAAAATGGTTAGACAACTCCTTTGATCCCCAAACTTTTTATTCATCTCAAGGTATTGAGTTAGATTTATGTGCCAAGTTTTGTTCAAAACAAAGTTCATTTGGTACTAAAAGAAAATGCAAAACAGAAACAAAAAGAGAAAGGCCAAACCCCAACTTCCCCGGGCCTCTCGATCCAGCTGGTAGCCGGGCTCGGCCCACCCCGGCCCAACCGGCCACCCATCTCTCTCTGGCCTGCTAAGGCCGCTTCCCCCCACCCTCTAAACCTAACTCCCACACGATCGCCCACTTCTCCCACTACCCCGATCCCCTTCTTCCCCCTCCCAATCTGGGAGCCCCAACGCCATGGCCGACCCGCCATCCGCCGCCCGGAGACCCCTCCCCCTTGTCGGACACCTCGCAGCTCCTCCCTCGCGCCCCGTCGCCTCTTCCTCGTCGTCCGACGCCTGCTGACGCCGCGCATGTCGCTCGTCGACCGCGCTGACGCCGCCTCACCGCCGGAATGCAGCCGTCCCCGTCCTCCTCCCCAACGGCTCCAACGAGCCCGCTGCCAGACCCCTACAGCTCCGCCGTGAGCACTGCCTCGTCACTCTCTCTGTACTCTCCCGTGGTAGCCGTAGATGCCACCGACGTGTTCGTGCTCTAGCTGCAGCCAATGACCCAGTTCGCCCCGGCCATCACCGCTCGTCCTGCGCGCGCCCCACACCCGCCATCGCCTCGCTCGCTGCAGCAACCGTGCTTCCCCTCCGCGCGCGCCCGTCTCTCCGCTGCCGCTGCTAGTGCCTGCTACAGCCGTTGTAGCCGTCGCCCATGGCCGCGCCCGCGCCTCACTGGCCGCGTGCCCATGCTTCCCTGCGCGAGGCCGCGCATGCTACTCGCCTCTCTCCCCGCTTCCAGCCTGAGCTCTCGGCGCCGCTGTCCTTGACATCGGCGCTATAGACCTTCCCTAGCCACCCCGACGCCACCGCTAGACGCGCCGCACCGAAGGCTCTCCAACACGCTCGCTCCCGCACCCAACAGCCGCCAGAATCGGCCGGCCGGCGACCCTCGCCGCGCCCTGCTTACCGCCGTCGATAACCACTAACGTGGCCAAGCTAATTAGGCGTTAAACGCGCGCTTAATTATCCCCTAAGTGAATGACAGTGGGACCCGTAGTTTAATTAACCAAATCTGTTAAAATAATTAATCTGTTAATTAAAACCTATGACACTGATCGCTGGGTCCCACTGGACCCAGTTGACCAGTCAACAGATGACTAGGCAGGGCCTAGTCACTGCTAGTGGGTCCTGCGCGGGCCCTGTTGACTGGTCAACCAGCCAGTTGACTGTTGTTGAAGTGATGACATCATAGTTTCCTTTGCTGTCGAATTTACTAATTAATATTAATTCCAAAAAAATGCTAAAACTTTGAAAAAATCATAGAAAATAATTCGTAACTCGGATGAAAAAGTTTTATACATGAAAGTTGCTCAGAACTACGAGACGAATCCGAACTCGCGGTCTGTTCGTCCGCAACACGTCCCTAACATAGCGAACATGCAACATTTCCCCACCGGTTCATCTGACTGACGGACGTCTGGAACCGGGAAAACTTTCCAGGATATTTTCCCCCCTTCGCCAGTATTGCCTAGCACTACGTTAGAACACCTCTAGCACTGCCTTTTGTCTTGTTATGCCTATGTTTGCGTGTATTTACTGTTTCTTCCCCTCTTCTCTCCGGTAGACCCCGAGAACGCTGTTGATGCCCCTGTGATCGAGTACGTCACCGACGACACTTCTACCCCTTTTCAGTGGAGCTTTCATGATTCGGAGCATCCCATGTTCATCCCCATGTACACTCCGACTACTCTCCAAGCCCCAAGTTGACATATGACGAGACCTCGAACATACGCCATTGGACACAAGGTGAATTAACTCCTCTTCGAACCATCACTTTCCGCATGTGAGACATGGCAACTACTTCATGATTGGACCTTGCATACACTCAGGTACAACCAATATGACCATGGAGAATCAAAGGACCAAGGCCAAGAATGGAAGAGAAGACGGAAGAAAGGAGAAGAAGAAGACGGAGCGGCTACTGGAGCCAGGCCGGACATCCGGACCGCCGTCCGGATCATCCGGATCCTCCCCCATATCGTCCGGGTAACTGCGCCGAAGACACCCGAAGGCTTCCACAGAAGCCGGATCATCCGGGACTCCATCCGGATCATCCGGACCCGTGAGGCCCGGATCATCCGGGACCCCGTCCGGATCATTCGGCCTTGCCTGCGCGCATGACTTGGGCCGAGACCCGTGTACCCCTTCGCCCTCACTTACCCCTTCATGGCTTAGCACTATAAATAGACCTCCTCCTCCCCATTTTGAGGGTTAGCATTGGTTTAGCTCATATTTTGTGTGAGAACCTTGCTCATCCACTTGGTTACTTCTCCTCGGAGCTCACGACCTCTTCGGAGAAGATCCCCTAAGCGGACTCAAGACCCCTTCAAGGGAAGACAATCAAGACCTCCTCTTGGAGAAGAACGGCTACCCTTGTATCTTTCCTTTGTTGATTTTGAATCTTGTGCTACCTTATGTGTTCGGTGATCTAGCCCTTGTGTGATCGATTACTTGTCGGTTTAGTGATCCTCTCGTCCCCCCCCCACACGTGAATTCCTCATGTTGTTCCGCGCGTTCTTCGTGTTTCCCCCCGTAGGATCCTCTCCAAACGTGAAAGATCGGCCCCTAGGGTTCCGCCCTACATCATCTTGGTATCATGAGCAACGTTGATCATGTTTTTGGAGCCCCTACCCCATGTTCTCTAGCTTGACTTTGTTGATTTCGTCCTAAATCCGAAAATCCCCACCAAAAATAGCCCCCCAAATTTTTTGTGATTTGTTGGTTTGATGATGTTTTGTTGAATTTGATCCGTGGATTTGCTTGGTTTCAAGTGGATCTAGCATCTCCCCAAGTTTCCCCACCTTCCATCCACAAAATCCATCAAATTTTGCCCCGAAAATCATCCATTTCCGCCAAAAAATTCGTCCCCGAGAGGAAATCCTGAGCAGTTTGACCTGCCCGGATCATCCGGACCTTCTCCCGGATCATCCGGACACCTCCGGGATCAGCTGGACCCTCTCCCGGGCGTCCGGATAACCCACGCGCCCGAATTCCCGAACTGGACCTGACAAACCCGAATCATCCGGAAGTACTACCGGATCATCCGGACATAGACCGGATGAGCTGGACCTCCTCCCGGATGTCCGGTTAACCCTGACACTAACTCGGCTGAAATTTTATTTTGGTCATAACTAATTCATCCGGAGTCTGTTTTTGACGTTCTTTAGCTCGTTTTGAAGCTATTGACATGTCCCATCCCACAAAAATACCACCAACACCATTTGACACCATCAAATTTACAGAATTTTGGGATCTTTGCCTAGGGCTTCCACCACATCATCCGCATTACCACCACCACTTCCGCAACCTAACCCATTTTGTTCCCCATAGCATTAGTGGTTGTTTGAGTACTAATTTGCGTCTCCTAAGGTGTTTCGGCTACTTAGGGACAATTGCTTCTTCATCAACCACCACCACCACTTCCGAATAGACGTGCCCACCATACATTTCCACCCCAACTTAACCCAATTTTGTTTGAGTTGTGGTTTGTGTCTCCTAAGGTGTTTCGGGTACTTAGGGAAGGCAACTTCAACTCTGACTCATGTATAGCCCATCATTCCACTTCCGCATTGCCTAGTGAAACACCACCACCGCTTTCCGCTAACACCATTTTGACATTTGACGTTTGAGATTTTGAGTTCGCGGTTTTTCTGTTTCCTAAGGTGTTTCGGCTACTTAGGGACGAGACTCCATCATCTTGGTTTCTACATCAAGAACACCGCCACTCATCATCGCCGAGGACGGTAACCTCCATATCATCTTGGTATCGTGGTATCCCTCCATTGTATATTCCCCTTGCCATTACATTGTTAACCCCTAGCCTTACTTTTGCGTTGCTTGCCTATCGAGACTAGCCATTTGAGTATTGCCGGCAATGTTACTTGTGCACATTAGTGATCATACTTCCCATAGCATACATACCATATCATCGTGGTGCATATATTACTATCATATCTTGTGTCACAAGTTTGTTCCCGCATATACACAATTGCTATCTTGGTTTGTGCATTGTGCAAAAGTGGCCATAGAAAAAAATAAATAAAGCTTTTAAGCAAAAGAGAAAGAGCAAAGAGCTTGTAAGCAAGTGCCATAGCATCATACCACATTGCATATAAGATTATCATATCCGATCATCTTGAGACAAACACCGGGAACCATATATAATAGCATACTTGGGATAGTAGTTGCTACATTTTGCATCTTATAGGTTGTGCACAAGTGTCGTATCCGCCTATTGAGCAATCGTGCTAGCGTCTCTCTTGAGTTGTGCAAAACGAATGTTTTCCGTGGATTCCATATTTTGTGCTGATTCCTTGGTTGCACGACCCCATTTATCTATCCGTGTGTGTGTTTCCGTGTGCCATTCATTGCTATTGGTCTACTTGTTTCACTTGCGAATTTGTGAATCTGATAGAGGCAAAGGTGTCCCGTCTTTCGATGAGATGATGGATATCGCTTTGGTGGAAATCGACTTTCATGATCCGACTACGAACGTGCGAGGACGTCGCGCCTTAGCTTGTGTGACCTGCACACTCAAAACACATTGAGCAACTAAACATTCATACCTGTCAGCGTCTTCAGGAGCCATGTATTGCGTCTCATGATCAGAATCATCTCCACTGTGCTCTTCACGTGTAATAAGAGCCAATGTCTCCTCATCATAGTCACTAGCGGACTCATACCCACCATCCTCAGTTGCAATCATCACACGCTGAGATTTGCATTCTCTCGCATAATGACCTCTTCCCTTACAACGACGACAAATAATATCACTTGTGTGCCCAGTTGATGCCATGGAAGAATAAGAGCTCTGTGTAGGCCCGGCAGTGCGCTCTTGGCGAGATAGTGGTGGTTGTGCTCTTTTCTTGTATCACGGTGGCGGTGGCACCTAATGGAGGTGCTGGTGCAGTGGAAGTAGAAGATGCACGCGGTGTCCATGATGAAGGTCGACCTACAGAAAAGTTAGTTCGCGCCAATGCTTGTCGATCCTGCACTTCACGTTCAGCTTTACAAGCAAGATGGAATAAACGAGTGATATTAGTATACTCCTTATACTCTAGAATGGTCTGAATCTCTCTATTTAATTCACCCATAAAACATGCAAGCATAGGTTCATTCTCCTCAACAATACCAAATCTAATCATGCCAGTTTGTAACTCCTGATAATATTCTTCTACATAATTTTTTCCTTGTCTCAAACGCTGCAATTTTTGAAGCAATTCACGTTGATAATATGGTGGAACCCAACGAGTACGCATATCAGTTTTCAAAGCAGCCCAAGTAGCTGGAACAGGATATAATCTACAATGTTCAGACCACCAAACACATGCAAAGGTAGTGGAAGCACAAACAGCAGCAGGAACACGTCTCTCCTCAGGATATTGTAAACATGTAAATCGTTGTTCAGTTTCTAACTCCCAAGTAAGATATATATCAGGAATATATCTACCCTCAAATGGTGGAATATTCAATTTCAGTTTAGGGAGATGGTCATGATCTCGTACCTGAGGGAGGGCCCCTAACATTGCCATTATTTGCATGTGGATGACCTGGTGGTTGTGGTGCCGGTGGTTGCACGTAGTTCTGATTTTGATCAACCTCATCCTCGTAATCTCCCGCATAATCATCCTCCTCCCCATCAGCAGCGGGAGCCACAGAATTATCAACAGCAGCACCAACAGTTTGGCCAGGCTGAAGAGGAACACGGCTCGCTCGGCGCAGGGCTGTTTCACGATGTGGAGGTAGTCGTTGTTTTTGTTGTTGTTGCAGAGGTGCGGCAGGTGCAGCCGGTGGTGGAAGACGCGCAAGCAGTTCATTAAATCTGTTATCGAGCTTTGTTTCGAATGTCTTCTCAAGGCCAGTGATCTTCTCCATGGCCTCTTCAAAATTGTTCAAACATCTTGCACTGTTCACCATCATTTGCTGAAACTTATCATGAAGCTCCTTGTTCGTTAAGTTCTCCCAGTCAATCTCGTCGGCTTGTGATCCTGGCATGGTTAGAAGCAATAGGAACACACAAGAATATGATCCTACAGACTACTAACAAGTGGTGGAGGTGGGTGTCACAACTCCGTCAAGCAAATCTCAAATTCTTACCAGTTCTTACCCAACAACAGGCGGTGATCGGCAACCGTTGTAGTCAAAACTCTCAAAGCTTGGATAGAGCGATTACCAGGGAGAGTCAAACACACAACATAGATGTATGTGGAGCTGGGAAGGCTTATAATATGGTAGCAAAAAGGATCAGCGACGGTACTGTGCTGGTCCTAGGCTAGACCGTGCTAGAGACGCGAGCCTAGAACACTAACAAAATCACGGCGCTGCACTTAAACAAGGGAACAGCACACTCTGGAAAAAAAATTGCTCTTTTTTTGCGCTTTTTTTTTTGCGATCCTCTTTTTTTTTGCCGAAAATCACTAGAATGGCGAGTGTCTCAAAACTCTTCCCATGTCAAGATAACAGGATAGGCACGAAATCTTTTCGACCAATTTTTTTTTCGACTACCCGGACCCAAAAACTGGAAACGGGTCAAAAGAAACTTTCTATAACGGTGACTGTCTCAATACGCTTAGAAACACCTAAAAATAGGATAGCCAGAAAAAAATTTGTCCAGTGCGTTTTTGGAAAATTTTGGGCCTAAACGATGGGTGGTTTCCGGACTCTTTTTTTTGGCTTCTTCGTGGACTGTAGGTATGAAAAATCTCACCAAGCAACCTGGAATTCTAATACCACTTGATAGAGGCAAAGGTGTCCCGTCTTTCGATGAGATGATGGATATCGCTTTGGTGGAAATCGACTTTGACGATCTGACTACGAACGTGCCAGGACGTCGCGCCTTAGCAATCGCTAAACCAACTCCGAGAGGTTATTGACCACGCCGGGGCACGATCAACCTGACCACAAGGGTTTGTTTCCTGCGAGCAAACAAAGAACACGCAAGAAACTGAGATTGCAATCTGGATATTGCGAATATAAGATGAAAGCTTTATTGATCAAGGTGGGGTTCTGAGATGTCTTTGTCTGGTCATTGAACACAAACGAAGTACGCGAAGTTGCAGCTATGGTGAACTTTAATCTAAACAAAACCCAAAGTCTAAACGGTGCTGTCGGTGTCAAAACCGGCGGATCTCGGGTAGGGGGTCCCGAACTGTGCGTCTAGGCGGATGGTAACAGGAGGCGAGGGACACAATGTTTTTACCTAGGTTCAGGCCCTCTCGATGGAGGTAATACCCTACGTCCTGCTTGATTAATATTGATGATATGGGTAGTACAAGAGTAGATCTACCACGAGATCAATGAGGCTAAACCCTAGAAGCTAGCCTATGGTATGATTGTTGAGATGTAATGTTGTGTCCTACGGACTAAAGCCCTCCGGTTTATATAGACACCGGAGAGGCTAGGGTTTACACAGAGTCGGTTACAATGGTAGGAGATTTACATATCCGTATTGCCAAGCTTGCCATCCACGCCAAGTAAAGTACCTTCCGGACACGAGCCGGAGTCTTCAATCTTCTATCTTCGTAGTCTGGGAGTCCGGCGGATATTGATAGTCCGGCTGTCCGGACACCCCCTAGTCCAGGACTCCCTTAGTAGCCCCCGAACCAGGCTTCAATGACGATAAGTCCAGCGTGCTTGTAGTCTTCGGCGTTGCAAGGCGGGTTCTCCCTTCGAATTCCATGTTCTGCCAAGCGATGTCCGCTTTACCTCGAATCTTGTGCTTCTTGGCTTTTACGCCAAATTATGGCCCTCTTCCACGCGTCGCCGCGAATGCGAAAAGCCAGGAGTCTTTTCATTTACCCCTGGTTGTGCGGGTCACCGCCTATTAAAGGCGGGGATCCAGATCAAACCACACCATCCTCCTCCAGCGTATACTCCATCGAAGCGCCTCTGACCCTGAAATCCATTCCACCACGGATCGTCAACGCGGCTCTTCCTCACGCGCTCCCAGCCCATCGCCGGGCGATTGGAGGAGGTGCTCTATTTCGCACAACGAGCTAGTAAAGCTCCAAACGGAGTGATGGCTTCCTCCGGCCTTCATGGTTCCGGTCCGAGCCGGACTGGTTACTTATCGAGGAGGGAGCCAGGCGGAGGACACCCCAAGCCCCAACAGGGGGGAGCGGGTGTGTTTCGTCCCTTATCTAATAAGAGGGCTCGGGTTTCCAATACATCAATTCCTCCGCGGGCTCCTGAAGTTCTATGGACTTCAGCTCCACCACCTCACGCCCGCTTCTGTGTTGCACATCGCGGGCTACGTAGCTCTTTGCAAGCTATTCCTGGGCATCGAGCCTCATTTCGCATTGTGGAAGAGGCTATTCTGCCTCGTACCCCGTTCTCACCAGGGGTCCATATATCAAGTGGGCGGCGCCGAAATATGGCGCATTGCTGGGACCGGATACCTATCCGGCACCCCGAAGAGGGCGTCCAAAGACTGGCCCTCAGAGTGGTTTTATATTGTAGACGCTCCGCTGCCTGACCCAGTCCGGATCGGCCTCCCGGAGTTTGATGCTGCTCCCTCGAAGAAACGCCTCAGCTAAGCGCCCATGAGCCCCCTGTTTGGAGGAGGACAAGGCGTCCATTACTTGATGGGCGAATAAGACTAATGGCTCATTCCGCTTGACCATGATTGGAGTCATGGCAGCGTCGCAGCGGGGCTTGCAGCCGCTGCAATACAGAGGCCACCCCATGTGGGATTTCAATGGGAGGACGATGCCACCCGACGGCCAAGAAGGTTCGGATTCGACCGAGGATCTGGTGAAGATCCTGTCCGGCCTATACAAGGGGAGAAGGAGGACTTCTTCGTCCGAACCTGTGAATGGGTTTTCTATGGTCAATCCTAGAGGATGGGTGCGAACACCTCAAAAGGGCCTTTACCCGTATTTTGAAGTTTAAGCTTCTTATATTCGTCTTGGCGCGAGTCTCGCCGACTGTGGAGGACATGGTGAGTCCCGCTCCACAACCCGAGGACCTGAAGGATCCTCGGTCCGGCCTCCAAGAGGATCCGGACCTCGGGGTGGAGCTAATCGACGGGTGTATCACCAGCTAAGCGTTGATGATCGTTGAGTCGCCATTACGGCGGACTACCGGGCTAAGTTCGCATCCCAGTGACCAAGACCAAGTCCGGACACCGTTATCTTATCCTTGCCTATTCGACCTTCGCGAACGATGGTGTCTTGCAGAAGCGCCAATCCGCCGGGAGCCGAGCTGCGGCGGCCGACTTCTGAGGTCAAGCGAACCAGCGGGAGGAAAAGGAGCGCCGTCTTGGCGGAAACGCCGCCGCAGAGGTATAGCTCGCGTTTGATCTTTCTCGAGCAATGTTCCGAGGAAACTTCTAAGTGCTCATGATCTTTATAGAAGAAAAGCGCCGCGGACTGCGAGCACGTAAATTGCCAACCCAATCAACACCGGTCAGGCTCCTGCGCCGGACCGGAGGGGGGAGGCAAGCGCAAGACGCGAACGGATCCTACTCCAACGGAGGATACCGACAGACTCGTCCGCCACAAAGTCGGAGGTGGAGAGCGCTATGAATCATAGATGCCGCGGACAGTTTTTCAAGAGGCGTGCTTTTCCCGAGGCATTGGATGCCTTTAAAGCGAGGGACGCGCATCTCGGGCTGCGAAAATGGTTTTACCAGGGCCGCAGGCGATGTTAAAGACATACGGGTAAGGGAATTTTAATGGTTGTATACACCAAGAGCCCCGAGACTTAAATTGGTTATGTTAACTGATTTAAGGATCACATGAACTTTCGTGCTCTTAACGAGAAGAATGCCCACTGTCCGGGAGCTGCAAGATTGCAAGGCCCAACTTGGGGCTGCACTTGCTGCCGCAGAGGAGGACCGAAGACCCCACCGTAACACGCTTTGTATAAATTAATATAAGCGCTGTGCGGCGTGCGCCGAGTCTAATAACGACATCAGAGGTGCCGCCGAACAAGATCCGGACAGGCATCGCTACTATGCCAGCTAAAAGCCGGCGAAAATGTGTTGAACAGAGTTTAGCAGGAAAGGAACAAGCTTCAAGATGCCAACGCCAAGCTCGGAGAAGAGCTGAAAGGCGCATAGGCCGAGCTGTCCGGCTCCATTAAGGAGAATCAACGGCTTCGTCGCAGCATCTATAGTAAGTGCTTGAGCGAACTCTCTTAGGAAGAGGAGTTCGGCAAGGAAGCGATTTGACATAATATGTCTTGTAGGTATACTCACGGGCCATCCTGCGGAGGAGATGCCCGTATCAATGGGTGATCAACTTCCCGAACTGTTGCAGCTGTTCGAACGAGTTCGGCAGGCAATGAGTGGCGTCGTACAGGCTTTATGGCCATCCCTCGTCCCGCCTGAGGGCCTCGGGGAGCTTGCAGAGAAGCTACAGGGAGTGCGGCAGCGCTTCCGTTTATGGAAGGTTTCGGCCTGCCGTCAAGGTGCCAGGGAGGCTTGGGCCATGGTGAAGACGCGGTACAAGAAGGCGGATCCCAACCATATGGCCGAAGTTGGACCGGTGGGGCCCGACAGAAGGAGATCCTGTGAGTTTAGTGTACAGCCGGTAGAATCGGCTACTAAATTTTCCCAACGGGACTGTAAGCTAGACAGCCTGTTAGACGGGATTGAGGAGGAATACAATCAATGAACTTGACAATGTATGTTATCCTTTAAAAATGACATGTGAAATGTCTTCTAGCCGGATTGTAGATCGTTTGTCGTTGCCGACCTTTTCGCTTCAACCTCGGTACCCGAGAGTCCAGAGTGCGTCCGAATACCTTTGTGGTTAAGAAATAACCGTGGTATGCATGGAGACTAGGCGTAGGGGTCATTAGTGCTTTATCAGACAAGTGCCTAACTAGTTATGTTATATTACATGGTTAGTAAGAAACATCTTCCAGAGAGAATAGTTCCGTTAAGGGTTCCTTTCGCTGGGGTGGCATGCCCTAAAGTGCATGTCCGGACTGCCAATGGAGCAGTAAAACATCTGGGGGCAGATGGAAAAGAAAGGTAGGTAAAAAGTCATCTTTTAAATCACCGACCGAATATTCCCTTAAGAACGCTTAGCTTCGGCTTCACCCAGTCGAGGTACACATCCGGTGACCCGGCAAGAACAATCGCAGAGGTGCTCCTTTACCACCTAGCCGAACAATCGGGAACGAGGGGTAAGCACAGAGCCAGCAACCCAGCTTGGCCAAAACTTAAGTCATATCGATGCATATAATGGCGAGTAAAAGGTACATGTGGAAGCATGACACATGTGTTGGGTATAAAACCAGATAGTTGAGCTTCGTAAAAGAAGCCCCAGAATAACGAAAAGGGTGGCACATCGTATGTATGCAAAAATGCGAAAATAGGCCCGAAGGGATTCGTTAATTTTAAAAGGATAAAAAGAGAAAAGAGGACAACCAAATATATATAAGGTTGGACGGGGAAGGGACGAACTCTTAGTCGGCGCTAGGCATAGAATCGCTCGAGTCGGGCTGCGCTCCATGGGTTCGGCTCGAGTCGGTTGTCCGACGCGTTTAAATAGGCGGTATGCGCCGCCGGTCAAGATTTTGATCAATAATGAAGGGCCTTCCCATCCGGGCTTGAGCTTGTCCTTTTCTTGTCCGGCAGCGAGAACTAGTTCGCCGACGTTGTAGGTTTTGGCCCGTACTTCTCTACTTTGATATCTTGGGCTGTTGTCGATAGAATGCGGAACGAGCCTTCGCAACGCCCCGTTCTTCCTCCAATGTGTCCAAGCTGTCCCGCCGATCTAGCTCGGCTTCTCTTTCCTCATACATGCGCTTTCGAGGTGAGTCATGAATAATGTCGCAGGCAAGACTGCCTCTGCGCCGTATACCATAAAGAATGGTGTGAATCCGGTAGTACGGTTAGGCGTTGTCCGCAGCCCCCAGAGTACGGAGTCGAGCTCCTCGACCCATTGGGTGTCTGATTTAGTGAGTGACCTCACTAGTCTGGGTTTAGTGCCGCTCATTATTAGACCGTTTGCTCTTTCCACTTGACCGTTGGTTTGAGGGTGATAGACTGACGCATAGTCGAGCTTAATGCCCATATTTTTGCACCATGACTTCACTTCATCGGCTCTGAAGTTCGTGCCATTATCCGTGATGATGCTGTGGGGGACTCCGTAACGGTGTACCACCTCTGATATAAAGTCTATCATTGGTCCGGACTCTGCCGTTTTGACCGGTTTGGCCTCTATCCATTTGGTGAACTTATCCACCATGACCAACAGGTACCTTTTCTTATGTGTTCCCCCTTTAAGGGGTCCGACCATGTCAAGACCCTGCACATGAACGGCCGGGTAATGGGTATGGTTTTGAGGGCGGTGGGTGGCATATGGCTCTGATTAGCGAAGAGCTGGCAACCAACGCATCGCTGGACCAAGTCCTGTGCATCTGCCCGAGCCGTCGGCCAATAAAATCCTGTATGGAATGCCTTTCCAACCAGGGCCCGGGCTGCTGCGTGGTGTTCACCTAGTCCGGCATGGATTTCAGCCAGGAGGTTTCGCCCTTCTTCTTCGGAGATACACCTTTGAAGGACTCCGGTAGTACTTTTCTTATAAAGTTCTCCCTCATGAACCTTGTAGGCCTTCGATAGCCGGACTATGCAGCGGGCCTCATTGTGGTCTTTGGGAAGTTCCTGCCTAAGTAAGTAGGCCAGAAAGGTTACATCCACGCCGCGATTCTGCCATTATGTCGTGGGCGGATTGTGTTACGTTATCCGTGAATCACCGGTTAGTGCGGCTTTCTCCGGTTTGTTGTTACCGAATCCTCTTCCCATAGCACGGATGGCTTGAAGAGCCGTTCGGAAGATATTTGGAGGGACAACATCACGTTTCGCACCGATCGTGCGGGATGTCGGCCGCTTGGTTGTTATCTCGGGCTATGTGATGGAATTCGAGTCCTTCAAACCGAAGTGACATTTTCGTGACAGCATTACGATATGCTGCCATTTTCGGATCCTTGGCGTCAAAGTCTCCATTTATTTGGGATATTGCAAGGTTTGAATCGCGCACCTCTAGGCGTTGAATGCCCATGGAGATCGCCATCCGGAGACCATGTAACAAGGCCTCGTATTCGCTGCATTGTTGGAGTCCGTGTACATTATTTGAAGTACATCTTGGATCAGATCTCCGGTGGGGGCGTCGATCGACGCCAGACCCCGCTTCGCCAACATTTTGGAGCCGTCGAAGTGCATAGTCCAATTGGAGTATCGCCGTACTTTTAGGTAGTTCGCTTCATCCATTCGGCGACGAAAGTCAGCCAAAACTTGTGACTTTATGGCTCGTCGTGGTTTGTAAGTTATGTCGAATGGCAAGAGCTCAATGGCCCATTTTGCGATCCTGCCCGTTGCGTCGCGGTTATTTATAATGTCATTGAGTGGTACTTCAGAAGCCACTGTTATCGAACACTCTTGAAAGTAGTGCCGAAGCTTCCGAGACGCCATGAACACCGCATATGCTATCTTTTGATAGTGCGGGTAACGGGATTTGCAGGGGGTTAGCACAGTGGATACATAATACACTGGTTTTTGAAGAGGGAATTTATGCCCTTCTGTTGCTCGTTCGACGATGAGGACAGCGCTCACAACTTGATGTGTTGCGGCGATGCATAACAACATTGGTTCGCCCTGAGTGGGCGCAGCCAGGACCGGATTTGTTGCCAGTATGGCCTTTATTTCTTCGAGTCCGGCTGTGGCGGCATCCGTCCACTCGAAGTGTTCGGTGCGCCTTAGGAGGCGATAAAGGGGCAGCGCCTTCTCTCCTAAACGGGAGATAAAACGGCTTAAGGCTGCCACGCATCCTGTTAATTTTGTATTTGCTTGAGGTCCTTTGGGATATCCAAGCGTATGTGAGCCGGATTTTGGCCGGATTTGCTTCGATCCCTCTACGGATAATGATGAAGCCCAGCAGCTTCGGCTGGTACGCCGAAAACACATTTTTCCGGATTCACAATGTCATATGCTCGAGGTTGTCGAATGTGAGCCTCAAATCGTCTACTAAGGTTTCGACGTGTTTTGTTTCGACGACTACGTCGTCTACGTATGCCTCGATGTTTTGCCGATCTGGGTAGCGAGACATGTTTGAATCATGCAGCGATATGTTGCGCCGGCGTTTTTGAGTCGAAGGGCATCATGTTGAAGCGAGAATGGCCCGTATGGAGTAATGAATGCCGTTGCGGCTTGATTCGCTTCCGCCATCTTGATTTGATGATAGCGAGTATGCATCCGGAAGCACAACGAATCGTGTCTGCTGTGGCATCGATAATTTGATCGATCGGGGGAGCGGAAAGGATCCTTTGGGCAAGCCTTATTGAGGTCTTTGAAGTCGACCGCAGAGGCGCCAGATTTATCTTTCTTTGGTACCATCACCAAATTCGCTAGCCATCCGGATGTTTGATATCTCTAATGAATCCGGCTTCCAATAACTTGGCTAGCTCTTCTCCCATTGCCTGTCTTTTGGGTTCGAAAAATCGCCAAGAGCCTGTTTGGTCGCTTAAATCCTTTAGGATGTTTAGGCTGTGTTCGCCAACTGCGAGGGATTCCGGCATGTCCGAAGGATGCCAAGCGAAGATGTCCCAATTTTCCCGAAGGAATTACAAGATCTGGCGCCCACTTCGGGTTCAACTGTGCCCGATGGAGGTCGTCTTTGTTGGGTCCGTTAGGTGGACCTGAAATTTAACTATCTCATCTGCTGGTTTGAAGGAGGTGGACTTGGATCTTTTATCAAGTATCACGTCGTCCTGCTTACCGTGAGGCGTGCGCGGTGAGCTCCTCTGCCGCTAAGGCTTTGGATAGTGCCTCGAGGGCTAGTGCGGCTGTCTTGTTTTCGGCGCGGAGTGCTGTATCCGGATCACTGACGAGAGTGATTATTCCGCTGGGGCCGGGCATTTTAAGCTTCATGTACCCGTAATGAGGTATTGCTTGAAAAATTGTGAATGCCTCTCGTCCTAATATGGCGTGATAGCCGCTGCTGAGCGGGCTACAGGCGTGACTTCTTCGGATCTGTAATTGTCCGGAGAGCCAACACCACATCGAGTGTGATTTTTCCGGTGCAGCGTGCTTCCGGCTAGGGATTATTCCTCTGAAGGTTGTGCTGCTTTGCTCGATCGGCTCCAATCGATTTCCATTTTCCGCAGGTTTCCTCATAAATGAGGTTTAGTCCGCTGCCGCCGTCCATGAGGACTTTTGTCGGTCGAAAGCCGTCCACTATGGGACTAAGTACCGGTCGGCCGGGCTCGTAGTTCGAGATGTGGGCTCGTCGCTGGCGTTGAAGGTGATAGCTGTGTCGCTCCATGGATTTGCTGTTGCTACTTGGTAGACTTCGGCGAGTTCGCGGATTGTTCGTTTTCGCATATTATTTGATGCGAAAGTCTCGAAGACTGTTGATACCGTGCTGGTATTTTTGGAGTGGTTTCCCGGAGCTAGAAGCTCTTTGCCACTTTTGGCCACCTGCCGTAGTATCCAACATGCTCGAAGGCTATGTGTTGGGACAGCTCCCCCCGTGTTATGAAGTTTACAGGGTCCATTGAGTCATCCCTCCAGTACGGTTCCGTTTCCCTTGCTGGGTTTTTGCTTTTTGGGTTTTGCATTTGGGGCCTGATTGTGGGGCGCCCTTTTACCGCGGACTGGGTTTGGTGCCGGATTATCCCAAAATTGAATTTCAGTTTTCCGGAAACTTTCCATCGCACAGTACTTTCGTACTATGGACGCCAGATCGGTAAAACGCGTAATCTTGCGACGATCAATGGCGTTCAGGATTCCCTTGTCCGTGCAGTTATTGCAGAAGATTGAGATTGTGTTTTCCTCTCGGCAGTCCTTTATCCTGTCCATAACCAGGAGGAATCTGGCCCAGTAATGATGTACTGTTTCTGAGGGCTCTTGCCGAATTAGAGATAGGTCGCATATGTCTGGGCGGGTGGGTGGAATAAAATCCGGATCCCTGCCCATCTTTGGGCTCAAAGGCCGAGGGTCTTCCGAACTTGGAAGCTTGATTTGCTGGAAATAGCCCAATGAGTCCGGGCGACGATGATTTTAGGCTCAATGCTCGGTCGAGGTCCGCCCCTCCGCGGAATCCGCATGGAGGGTTCGGGAATCGGACACGATTGTTTTCAACAACGCAACGAATTACCGAAGTTGTTCTTCTACCACTTCGACGTGGTGGGTTGCACGGGAGAGTTAATCTCTCGGATCGGTTTTAAGCCCGATCCGATCGTAGTCCGCTTCGCGACTCGAGGCGTGTAATGCGATCCAAGAGCTCGTTAACAGACGAGAGCTCGATTGGATCTAACTGCTCGGCAGCTTTAGGGCTGACTCGAAGATTGCTTTCGACGACTTGAGAAGTCATTGCCGAAGCGACGGCCGGACAGGTGGTCATAAGGAAGCCGCCAACCCGGATTGTCTGACCGGCGGCCAAGGCCCCTCCGGCGAGAACACCGTCTTTGAAGACGGGTAGAGGCATCCGCTCTATCGGCGACGACATAGAGGAACTCTCAATGAAAGCACCAATGTCGGTGTCAAAACCGGCGGATCTCGGGTAGGGGGTCCCGAACTGTGCGTCTAGGCGGATGGTAACAGGAGGCGAGGGACACAATGTTTTACCTGTGATCGGGCCCTCTCGATGGAGGTAATACCCTACGTCCTGCTTGATTAATATTGATGATATGGGTAGTACAAGAGTGGATCTACCACGAGATCAATGAGGCTAAACCCTAGAAGCTAGCCTATGGTATGATTGTTGAGATGTAATGTTGTGTCCTACGGACTAAAGCCCTCCGGTTTATATAGACACCGGAGAGGCTAGCGTTTACACAGAGTCGGTTACAATGGTAGGAGATTTACATATCCGTATTGCCAAGCTTGCCTTCCACGCCAAGTAAAGTACCTTCCGGACACGAGCCGGAGTCTTCAATCTTCTATCTTCGTAGTTTGGGAGTCCGGCGGATATTGATAGTCCGGCTGTCCGGACACCCCCTAGTCCAGGACTCCCTCAGGTGCCCTAAGGGCTGTATATATGGAGGAAGAGGGGGTGAATTTCGTGGCCCTTGGTGGAGGGGTCTAAACGAAGTCTAAACTCAAACAAAGTCTACACGAAGTACGCGAATTTCGTGACCCTATCTCTTGTTTCCCCACACATACGAACTCTAAAAATAGCCTATACTTATGTATTTCAAAATTACATGGGCCTGCCCCAATAATAAGGTGACGTAGCACCTAGAATAGCCTCTAGACAAAATTTATGAAGTGGCATCTCGTATATTTCGTCCAAGGCTTCATGCACCCATTATGGTGGCTTCAAAGTCCTCAAATCATCACTTGTAACTCCGTTCTTCTTCCCCTTGCGCATCCATCATTTCCATGCTTGTTCTTGCTCCAATGTTCATCCTTCTCCAAGCTAGCCCCTTCATTTGTAAGCAAAACAAATGTATCCAATTTAGGCAGCATCGTATTCTCATGAACATTAGAATCATTACCAAGAAACGAAAGTAACTGATAATTTAATTGGCGTGCGCGAGCTCTAGTAATTGGTCCAGTATATGTAACAGTAGGGGCTGTGGGTGTAACAATGGTATTGATGTCCTCATCAGAATCTCTTTCAACATTATTGACTCTTGATAACATTTTGCATTAAATTTTTTGTGCCACTATCCTCACCGAGCTCCTCCATAAGCTTTACTTGTGTAGGTGTGAGAACCGACAAGGATTGGTACCAATAGTGCTATTTCATTGTCCGCATTTGAGTGAACTTGATTCATTGTCAACATCGGTCAAGGTACATTGGTATAAGTTCTTCTCTTTCTCCCACTCATATTTGCTCGTGTCTTGTGATGGATAGGCAAGGCATTTCATCTCCGGTCTACGACAACAACGATGGCGTGAACAACTACATCAACAAAGCGTCCATCTTCGATCTACAACGACAAATGCAAGGCGCATAATCACGATTGCGAGAGCGCATCGAGAACATATCCATCGACATTCGTCACTCCGAAGCAAGGAAAAGGGACTACATCGACAAGAAGCTTTCCGCACATAAAGAGGAGCAAGATGCAAGGATGGAGGAGATTAGAGCCTTGATCAAGTCTTCTTCCCCTTCGTCATCTTCAAGGCGGCAACATTCAAGACACAAGTCTTCGGAGCGCAAAAGTGATGCAAGTAAAAATCGTCCTCGTCCACATCTACATGGCGACCACCATCAGGTTCGTGATCCACATCGTCATGAAGGGAAAGTCACCTCCAAGCATCATGTGCACGACGACGACGAATGACATCTTCTACGAGCTCAAGCACGACAACGACATCATCATCATGAAGATGCTCTACAAGAGCAAATGCACAAGTCCCAACAAGCCCTACTTCACGCCAAGTCGACGCTTCATGAGCACAAAAGAAGACCGCAACACGACCACCACCAACACGGTGCTACGACTACAACAACCACTTCGGCATCTTCGCCAAGTGCTATGAAGGCATCTTTGCCTTTGGACGTACGGCATCTTCACCTACTTCGCACGAGTACGCCTACAACGACTTCATCAAGTCCAAGGCGACGACCTACGAGCAAGGGCGACACTTCCATCTTCGTAAGCCCCTCAAGGATGATGGCCGAGCATGGGAAACTCCCTTCGGTCATGGAGATGAGCTATGAGGTGCCACATCATATGGGCCTCCAAGACCAAGACAGCGACAAGACGGTCGAGCAAGGGCCATCCCCTTCGACCACGGCGATAGGAGTTGAGGATGGAGACGTTTGCACCAACATCTCTCTGTCACCCACATATGTTGAGATGCCCCATTTTCCATGTGAGGAGATGCACTACCACATGAGTGACATGAGTGACTCCACCATACGTGACATTGAGAGCATTTCCTTTGAGAGCATGAGTGTGACCACCACTAGCCCCACACATGAGAGCATCCCACACATCCTATGTGAGGTTGAGCGCCATTTGAGTGACTCCACCAACCATATGAGTGAGAGCATCCTTCAGGGAGTGAGTGAGCCACAACACTTAGAGAGTGAGGTAGTTGACACGGCACGTGAGGCCACTTTGATTTCTAACGACTTAACCTCTACTCCTAGTGTGTTTTCTTCTTTGGTACTAGGTCTCCTACATGGCGACATGCCTATCCTCGACGAGTCCATCCCTCCAATGGCTTTTTCGTTGATGGCCATGGTGGATGATGATGCACCCCCTACATGGTTCCATCAAGATGAAGATGACAACGAGTGGATCTTCAACACCTCACCTACAACACCTGAGCGACGCTACAAAGGTAACATAGGTGATGGTGCTTCTCTTGTCCCACTAGTGGACTCTCTTGACATCGATTGCTCCCATGATGTTGACACACCTATTGCCATGCTTCATGCTAGTGAGACTTCTTCATGTCATGACTTACCAATTTATGATGAATATGATGATGAGCATGTTGAGTTGCCTAGTCGTGATGCTATGCTCCATAGGATATCATGTGAAAATTCTTTCGGTCACATCATGTTTGACAACCCATTGAACTTGTCATATGCTATGAGCGAGATCTCCCATATTGCATCATTACAATCTCAACATAGTAACTATGCATGCCCCATTAAAATCAATCCCATTTGCACTTATGGCATAGATAACGAGATGATGGTCATTGGCTTTTGTTTTTCATGTGATGATATTTCCATGCTTCCTTTACATGATTTGCGCAATTCATCTACTATGCCATGCCATGATCACATTGTTCCAAATATGCATTGTTTTGGATGTTGTCAATATTGTCCATGTGATGTTGCTACTCATGATCATGAGGAGACCCCCATAGTTTCCTCATACTTTGCATGATTCCCATAATTGCGTGCACCATATGCGTTCCATGAATAACAATGCTCTAGATATTGCTCGTGATGCATTACATCATTTGAGTCTCCTTTATGACATACATCATGACAAACCTCTCATGATGGATGGCATGTTTCTATATCGCACATCTCATTTATTTGAGCATTGGCTATTTTGTGCTAACCGACACATGCACTTGCGCATCATGATGGATGATGTGTACATATATCACGCACACACAATTTTTCCTTTGCCTTTGTTTTGTGTAGGTACTCACATATACTCGTCAACCTCTCAATCCCAAGAGTTGACGAAACGAGCTCTTGAGACCAACAACGGCTTGGGATCCCGTGGACTATCCTCACCACCGTTCCCTTCGCGCAAGGACTACGTGCATCTCTTCTACCTGGCTCTCACACGGCTATGGGCTATTTACCACTTGTCACCTTATGCCCATACTATCGTGTTCACTTTGCATGTTATGCTTGTTCCTATGCCTTTTCCATGCAATTGTGACCCTTGCTTGCATCTACCCATGATTCACCATTATGCTACTTCTATGTGTATTTGCATGCTCGGTGGAGATCCCTGTTGCTTTTGCCATGTTTATCATGTGCCCCATGCTATTGATGCTTGTTGTGTTGGGAGAGTCATGATGACCCATTGCTATTTACACATGGCTTCTCACCAATACATTCATGCTACCCTACTCATACCTTGCTTTCATGCTTGTGCTATGACATGTGAATTATTCATGCCCACTATTTGCACACATTACATGCTTGCCATGATTCCGTCTAGTATGTTGCATCTTCGCACTACTAGCTTGCTTGACTTGATCGCTATGATTTCTTGCTATGTTGCATCACCCATGTTCCACTATTACTTGCTTTCTTGGGTTGATGACATATATGCTCATGCATCTCACATGATATATCTTGATCATTGTCTCTTGTGTCCATTAGTTGCCTCTTTCATATCCACTTGTATTGAGTGCAACCATACTATGCTTATTGATCTTAGAGACTTTGACACCTTACTTGTGATGCATGCTTGTTTGATTGAGACTATTGCATTTTGTTATTCTCGCATCATATGCCTCCATAAAATGCTCCCTTGTACTTTCTTATGATGAGCATGATGCATAAACTTGTTGGGTATCTTACCACACGAATGATAGGTTTTGCACTTCTGATAACCTCATTTGTTTTTCTGAGTGTTTGTCATGTTCTTTCATTTTGGAGGATTCACAAGGCGGTGGCGTTGTGCTTGGTTATGTGAAGGCATACATGATGTGCAACTCCAACTTCTTCGAGAACATTCATAAGGTGAACTCCTCCCCTTTGAGCCATCCTCAAGTACGCATATTGGATGGGTCGCTCTTTCATTGTTGTTTGCTTCTTGTTGTCTACATGATACATCTCGTGAACGGAGGAGCGACATTAGAGATTGGCTACATGGACCTTCACATTAAGGAGCGCTCGCACTTATTGGATGCACCTTCGGAACTCCACTCATGCCTCGACATCGAGCTTTGGTACACCAAAACCTCCATATTTGTTGATTGTGCTTATACATGTCATGCTCGATGGACATATCATACTCACCACAAGTTTGCACCCCATGCATGGATTGACTCACATTATGCTTGTCTTGTTGCATCTATTTCCATGTCATCCATGATATATGAGCTTGTGCATTTCCTTAGCAAACTTGTTGTGATCTTCCTTGATGGCATATTCATACATCATGATCATATTGTCGACCATCAATTGCATGATAGCTTACACATATTGAGCATTGTGCACAATGGTAGAATTTGTCACTTTGTGCACCATGCTAATTATCCCATGAATGCTTTGCATATCATTCTATATCATCTTGATAAGCTTCATGTGCTTTGTCACGCACTATCCCTTCGCACGGACTCACGCTTAATTGATGGACACTTTGTGTTCGCTAACCATTGTATTTCCAAGTGTACTTTGTGTTTGCTCATTTTGCATGTACCACATACTGCAGACACCTTGGAGTACTTGGATTGTGCAAGGCCTTCACCTACGTCCCACTACAAGTCCGTCCACGACACCCGTTTCCATGGTGATGCTGATCACGATCCGAGGTCGAATCTTTCCCAAGGGGGGGGAAATGATGCGGAGCATCCCACGTTCATCCTCATGTACACTCCGACTACTCTCCAAGACCCAAGAGGACATATGACGACACCTCGAACATACGCCATTGGACACAAGGTGAATTCACTCCTCTTTGAACTGTCACTTTCTGCATGTGAGACATGGTTACTACCTCATGCTTGGACCTTGCATACACTCAGGTACAACCAAGATGACCATGGAGAATCCAAGGACCAAGGCCAAGCATGGAAGAGAAGACGGAAGAAAGGAGAATAAGAAGACGGAGCGGCTGCTGGAGCCAGGCCGGACATCCGGACCGCCGTCCGGATCATTCGGGCCCAGCCGGATCATCCGGATCCTCCCCTGGATCGTCCGTAATCTGCGCCAAGACACCAAGGCTTCCACCGGCCGGATCATCCAGACTCCATCCGGATCATCCGACTCTCGACGCCGGATCATCCGGGACCCGTCCGGATCATCCGCCTTGCTCACAAGCATGACTTGGGCCGAGACACATGTACCCTTCGCCTCACTTACCCCTTCGTGGCTTAGCACTATAAATAGACCTCCTCCTCCCCATTTTGAGGGTTAGCATTGGTTTAGCTCATATTTTGTGTGAGAGCCTTGCTCATCCACTTGGTTACTTCTCCTCGGAGCTCACGACCTCTTCGGAGAAGATCCCCCAAGCGGATTCAAGACCGCTTCAAGGGAAGACAATCAAGACCTCCTCTCGGAGAAGAACGGCTACCATTGTATCTTTCCTTTGTTGATTTTGAATCTTGTGCTACCTTATGTGTTCGCTGATCTAGCCCTTGTGTGATCGATTACTTGTCGGTTTAGTGATCCTCTCGTCCCCCCCCCCCCCGTGATTTCCTCGTGTTCTTCCGCGCGTTCTTCGTGTTTCCCCCCGTAGGATCCTCTCCAAACGTGAAAGATCGGCCCCTAGGGTTCCGCCCTACATCATTTCAGGCAAGCCCCCCTTTGATCATCCCGATATCGCCCATTCCATTCTCTCATGCTTTCATTAGATTTTTGCTACTGTTATAGTTTGCTCCTATTATGATGCATAGCCTACTTTTGTAACCTGCTTATTGTCACCTACCTGCTTTTCCTAAACTTCTTAGTATAGGTTGGTTAGTGATCCATCAGTGACCCCCGCCTTGTCCTTGTTGCCCCTGCTTCATCATCGACGACTCGATCAACGTGACCGACGACCAGAGCCCGACACCTCATGATGCGGAGCATCCCTCGCTCATCCCCATGGACGTACCTACATCTCCCTCAACACCACTTGGACCCATGACAAGAGCTAGCGCAAAGGTTATTGAAGATAGGGTGAACTCGCTCCTCTCGGAACTCCCTCTCTCTACTCACGAGACTTGGCTACTACCTCATATGGACACTTTGTGTGTGATCAGGTACTTGGAGGAGAGCCACGGGACAGCTACACCGAGTGGCCAAGGTGGCAAGGACACCAAGCATGGATATCAAGAAGAAGAGCCATTTGGGAAGCTACAGGCACCGGACGACCGGCCGGGCCCGGATGTCCGACCCCTGGGAGATGCTACAGCCGAGAGAAGGAAGGAAGGACAGAGCTACAGGCCACGGACGACCGGCCCAGCCCAGACGTCCGACGACTCCCAGGCCACGGACGACCGACGCCCTCCGGATGTCCGGCAGCTGGGCACCCAAGAGGAAATTAACGGAAAACCGAAGCCACCGGATGACCGGACGACCAGCACCCGAGCCGAAACTACGGAAGTCCGACGACCTACGGACGTCCGGACCGTCCCGAAGCTCCGGACGACCGACGTCTTCCGAACGTCCGACGCCTGAGTGACAGCAGCCACGGGTTGATGCCCTTGTACCCCTTCACTTTGACCCCCATATGCACTATGACTATAAATAGGTCTTCCCCACCTCCTAACTAGGGTTAGCATTGTGATAGCTCGTTTGAGATAGAGCATTGCTCATCCAACCGGATCTACTCCACATGAGGGACCGTGCCTCTTCGGAGAAGATCCATTCGGATTCAAGGCCTCCATCCGGAGAAGACAATCAAGACCTCCTCACGGAGAAGAACGGTTACTCTTGTATCTTCCCTTGTTGACTTTGGTGTTGGGGAACGTAGTAATTTCAAAAAATTTCCTACGCACACGCAAGATCATGGTGATGTATAGCAACGAGAGGGGAGAGTGTTGTCCACATACCCTTGTAGACCCGGCGGAAGCGATCACAACGTAGAGGAAGTAGTCGACGCTCTCCTCGCGATCCGACCGATCCCGGCGCCACATCTGACGCCCGAGTTCTTGACACACGTACAGCTCGATGACGCCCTCAGACTCGATCCAGCCGAGTGTCGAGGGAGAGTTTCACAAGACGACGGCGTGGACGATCTTGATGTTTCACTGGCAGGGCTTCGCTTAAGCTTGCGACGGTATAACCGAGGTGGAATATGGTGGAGGGGGCACCGACACGGCTAAGGAACGATCTAAAGATCAAACTTGTGTGTTCCAAGGGTGCCCCCTGCCCAGTATATAAAGGAGGGAGGGGGCGGCCGGCCGGCCTAGCTAGGGCGCCGGAGGAGTCCTACTCCCACCGAGTAGGACTCCCCCTTCCTAGTTGGAATAGGATTGGGGGAGGGGAAGAGGAGAGGCCGCCTCCTTGTCCTATTCGGACTGGGGAGAGGGCGCGCGGCCACCTCCTGGCCGGCCCCTCCTCTTCTCCCTCGAGGCCCACCGAGGCCCATTTACCCCCCGGGGGGTTCCGGTAACCTCCCTGTACTCCGGTAAATTCCCGTTTTCGCCCGGAACCATTCCGAACTCCAAACATAGGCTTCCAATATATCAATCTTTATGTCTCGACCATTTCGAGACTCCTCGTCATGTCCGTGATCACATCCGGGACTCCGAACTTCTTCGGTACATCAAAATACATAAACTCATAATAACTATCATCGAAACCTTAAGCGTGCGGACCCTACGGTTCGAGAACAATGTAGACATGACCTAGAACTATTCACGGTCAATAACCAACAGCGGGACCTGGATGCCCATATTGGTTCCTACATATTCTACGAAGATCTTTGTCGGTCAGACCGCATAACAACATACGTTGTTCCCTTTGTTATCGGTATGTTACTTGCCCGAGATTCGATCGTCGGTATCCAATACCTAGTTCAATCTCGCTATCGCAAGTCTCTTTACTCGCTCGTAATACATCATCTCACAACTAACTCATTAGTTGTAGTGCTTGCAAGGCTTCGATGATGTGCATTACCGAGAGGGCCGAGAGATACCTCTCCGACAATCGGAGTGACAAAACCTAATCTCAAATACGCCAACCCAACATCCGCCTTTGGAGACACCTGTAGTACTCCTTTATAATCACCCGCATCGTTGTGACGCTTTGGTAGCACCAAAGTGTTCCTCCGTAAACGGAGTTGCATAATCTCATAGTTACAGAACATGTATATGTCATGGATAAAAGCAGAGCAACATACTAAACGATCGTGTGCTAAGCTAAGGGAATGGGTCATGTCAATCAGATCATTCTACTAATGATGTGACCTCATTAATCAAATAACAACTCCTTGTTTATGGTCAGGAAACATAACCATCTTTGATTAACAAGCTAGTCTAGTAGAGGCATACTAGTGACATGTTGTTTTGTCTATGCATTCACACATGTATCATGTTTCCGGTTAATACAATTCTAGCATGAATGATAAACATTTATCATGAAATAAGGAAATAAATAATAACTTTATTATTGCCTCTAGGGCATATTTCCTTCATTTGGATCATGTGTTACCTATTGCTTTCGGTGATCTAGCCCTTGTGTGATCAATTACTGGTCGGTTGATTGTTTCTCTCGTTCCTCCCCATGTTTTCCCATGTGTTCTTCCGCGCGTTCTTCGTGTTTCCCCATAGGATCCACTCCAAACATGAAAGATCGGCCCCATAGGGTTCCGCTCTACATCATCTTGGTATCATGAGCCATGTTGATCACTTTTTGGAGCCCCTACCCCGTGTTTTCTAGCTTGGTTTTGTTGTTTTCGTCCTAAATCCGAAAATTCCCCACCAAAAATAGCCCACAATTTTTTTTGTGATTTGTTGGTGAGTTGAGATGTTTTTGGATTTGGTCCATGGATTTGTGTTGCCACGTGTGGATCTAGCTTTCCCCACCCTGCCCACCCTTTTCCATCCACAAATCCGCTCGATTTCGACCTCACCATCTTCCTCCACCCCGAAATCGCGCAGTTCATCCCGTGCCCGATTTTCGCCCAGGCACCGGACGACCGGACCCTACCGGACGTCCGACGACCGGACGACCGTGACCTCCCGGACATCCGTGAAACTCTGACGAAACTGAATTTTCTTCAGTTCGGCCACCACCACAACCCCACCTTCCACCACTTCTTCCAAACCCACATACACCACCATCCTACCCAATACCTCCTACGACGATTTTGACACATTTTGGTCTTTGAGATTTTGAGTGTGGCTCCCGTGTCGTATTGTGTCTCGGCTATATAGGTACGGTTCGATATCATCATCACCGCGCTCATCTTCGCAAGGGTCTCATCATCACCAAGGATGGTAACATCAACGACATCTTTGTCATACCTTGCAATTGCATTGATACCCACATGGCCTTACTTTTGCGTAGCTTACCCATCGAGACTAGCCATTGAGTATTGCCGGCAACGTGACTTGTGCACATTAGTGATCATACACCATAGCATACATACCATACCATAGTGGTGCATATCTTGGCATCAACTTTTGTGTCACAAAGTTGTTATCGCATACACAATTGCTGTCTTGGTTCGTGAAGTTTTGCATAAGAAAAGAGCTCAAAAGTGAAAGAGCCACCCAAGCTTTTAAGCAAAGAGGAAAGATAAGCAAAGAGCTTATGAGCAAGAACCATAACATCATACTACATTAAGATTGTCATATAGGATCATCTTGGATCATAGCACGAAATACCATACATATAGCATACTTGGGATAGAGATCGTTGCATTTTTGCCTAGTAGGTTGTGCACAAGTTCCGTATCCGCCTATTATGCAATCGTGCTAGCGTCTCTCTAGTATTATGCAACAAGAGCATTTTCGTGGATTCCACATTTTGGCTCACTTTTGGTTTGCACAATCCCATTTATCTATTTGTGCGTGTGTTTCCATGTACCTCTACTTGCTTGGTCTACTTGTTGCATTTGCAAATTTGTGAATTATTTCCACATTATTGAATCTCACTTACTATTGCATCAAATTTTGTGCTACCATCCTAACCAAGCTCCACCATAAGCTTTTACTTGTGTAGGTGTGAGAACCGACACGGTTTGGTACCAATAGTGCTATTTCATTGTCCGCATTTGAGTGAACTTGATTCATCATCAACATCGGTCAAGGTACATTGGTATAAGTTCTTCTCTTTCTACCACTCACATTTTGCTTGGAATGATGGATAGGCCGAGTACTTCTACCAACCCACTCTTCATCGAGCAAGACGACGACATGTCATCATACGTCACCAAGAGCCACCTCTTTGGTGCACCACGAGTGTTGCATCAAGAGCAACAAGCAATGAACGACCGCATCGACAACCTCGTCATAGACTTGCGACTCTCCGAGCAACGTACATGACACTACTTCGACAACAAGCTCAACGCGCACAAGCAAGAAAATGATGCAAGAATGGACAAGATCCGAGCTTTGTTGGTGAACCGGCCTCCTTCAACTTCTTCATACTCAAGACGGAACCACTCAAGTCGACACTCCGACGAATCCTTCTCCGGCTCAAGTACACCCTCATCGAACACTCTTCGACGAGCCGCGCGTCAAGACCATCATGCATCTCGCAACCCGCTACACGACAAGCATTCACAAGAGCAAGTCGATGAGAAAGTCCCTCGTCCTCACTCAAACCAAGTCACTTTTGCTCAAGCTCAAGAACGACAACGACTATGGCGCCAAGAGGAAGAACGAGCGCGTCTACACCAAGAGCAACAAGACGCCGAGGCCCAACGTCTTCAACAACAACTACGTGAAAGGCAAGCTCTTGAGGCGCAATGTGCCCTTCAAGAATCAAGTTGAGCCATCGCCAACCGCAATCGTGAACGGCGCAATCAAGAGGAAGCCCTGCGAGAAGAAACCCAAGAGAGGAACTACCAACCGCGCGTGCAACATCAAGTTCCTCAAGCTCCTCAACCTCAACCTCAAGTTCAACAAGAGCAACTTGATCATGGACTTCCTCCACGCCAAGAGCAACATGAGGATGATTACCCTCCACGCCAAGGGCGTCATCATCACCATCGCCAACAACACAATGAAGAGCAACGCTATGGCAAGCTCAAATTCACAATGCCCAAGTTCAATGGAAGCACTGATCCCGAAGAATACCTCTCATGGGCACTGAAGGTCGACAAAATCTTTCGTTTGCAAAACTATGAGGAAGAGAAGAATATCGCTATGGCATCACTTGAGTTCCAAGACTATGTGCTCATGTGGTGGGAACAAGTCCATGAGTGCCGACAAGCAAGAGGTGAACCTCCAATCACCACTTGGGCTCAAATGAAGGAAGTCATGTGAGCTCGTTTTGTGCCAACCTACTACAACCGCGATATCTTCAAGAAGCTACAACTCCTCAAGCAAGGAACAAAGAGTGTTGAAGAATACTACAAGGAAATGGAGATAGCCATGATTCGAGCCAATGTCACAGAAGATGATGAGCAAACAATGGCAAGATTCTTGAATGGACTCAATCATCCCATGAAGAAAATAGCCGACTTCCAACCCTACTCCAACCTCATTGAGCTCATACATCAAGCTACAAAGGCGGAACGTCAACTGCAAGATGATTTCAAGTACGCCAAGTACTCATCCAAGACCTACGGCTTCTCCAACAACCAAGCTTCAACAACTACTCCAACATCTGCATCAACCAAACCTTCTCCAAGCAACGACGACAAGCCGAGTTACAAGAAAACTTCATCAAGTTCAAGTCATCTTCCTCCTACTACAAGCAACTTCAAGCCGCGTGCTTCATCATCTACTCCGACCCATGAGACCGTCAAGACAAGCTCCTTCAAGTGTTTCACTTGCGGCGGCCGAGGCCACGTCCTATGAATGCACAAACAAGCGCACCATGATCCTCAACGACGATGGCACCTATGACTCCAAGAGTGATGAGGAGATGGAAGCTCTTGAGCAAGTGGCCATGCACCAGCGCGTGAACAAGGATGAAGTGGATCAAGTCTTTTGTGATGAAGAATGAGCCCCGCTCTTGTTGTCTCCAAGGTCTTGACTCTTCAACATCAACAAGAAGAAGACCAAAGATGCCACATCTTCCACACAAAGGCCGGCATCCATGGAAGGTCCGTCAAGGTCATCATCGATGGAGGTAGTTGCCACAACATGGCAAGTGAAGAACTATGCTCCAAGCTTCAATTAGTCAAGAGGAAGCACCCGCACCCCTACAAGGTTCAATGGCTAAGTGACTCCGGCACTATACGAGTTGAGCATACGGTCCAAGTCTCCTTCAAAATTGGTGCATATGAGGACACTTTGGAGTGCGATGTGGTCCCAATGACCGTTTGCCACCTCCTTCTTGGTCGACCATGGCAATTCGACCGTGGTGTCATCCACAATGGGCGTACCAATCACTATAGCTTCAAGATGAAAGGGAAGGAATATGTGCTACGACCTATGTCTCCTAGTCAAGTGATAGCTGACAAGCAAGCCACCCATCGTGGAGAGAAGAGTGAGAAAGTGATCCACCAAAAAGTGAGTGAGAGCCACAAGCCAAACTTGAGCACGTCTTCGCCTAGAGAGAAAAACCTCATACTATTTGCCACAAAAAGTGAGATGAGAGAAGTGTGTGAGAACCCATCGAGTGTGATGCACTTTGTCATTGTGTGCAAGGATGGAGAACCAAAAACTAACACCTCTCACGAGCTACCTTTAGTGTTTCAATCTCTTTTGCAGGAATTCCAAGATGTTTTCCCCGATGAGCTACCTTCGGGTCTACCTCCTCTACGAGGCATTGAACATCGAATCGACCTCATCCTCGGAGCGCCTCACCCAAACAAAGCTCCACACCGTGTCAACCCCAAAGAAACTAAGGAGATTCAACGACAAGTACAACAACTCATCGACAATGATCATGTACGTGAAAGCTTGAGCCCTTGTGCCGTTCCCAGTATACTTGTGCCTAAGCAAGATGGAAGTTTCCGTTTGTGTTCCGATTGTAGACCTATAAATGCTATTACCGTTCGCTATAGGCATCCCATTCCTTGCTTAGATGATATGCTTGGTGAACTTAGCGGAGCCAAGTTTTTCTCAAAAATTGATCTTAAAAGTGGTTATTATCACTTCCGCATACAAGAGGGTGATGAATGGAAAACTGCTTTCGAAACCAAATTTGGCTTATATGAGTGGTTAGTTATGCCTATGGGTTTATCGGAGGCTCCCGGTACTTTCATACGTCTTATGCATTTTGTGCTTCGACCTTACATTGGAGTCTTTGTTGTGGTTTACTTTGATGATATTCTTGTGTTTAGCAAAACCATGAAAGAGCATCTTAATCATGTTAGGGCTGTTTTGCAAACCCGTCGCAAGGAACGTCTTTATGCAAACTTGAAAAAATGCACGTTTGGTGTTTACAAAGTGGTTTTCTTGGGTATTGTTGTCTCTTCCAAGGGTGTCCATGTTGATGAATCTAAAATTGAAGCAATTAAAACTTGGCCCCAACCCAACAATTTGCAGCAAGTGCGTAGATTTCTTGGTCTTGCGGGTTTTTATCGTTGCTTTGTCAAAGATTTTAGCAACCGACAAGTAATTGATCACACAAGGGCTAGATCACCGAAAGGAACAGGTAACACATGATCCAAAGTCAACAAGGGAAGATACAAGAGTAACCATTCTTCTCCGTGAGGAGGTCTTGATTGTCTTCTCCGGATGGAGGGCTTGAATCTGAATGGACCTTCTCCGAAGAGGCACGGTCCCTCACGTGGAGTAGATCCGGTGCGGATGAGCAATGCTCTATCTCAAACGAGCTATCACAATGCTAACCCTAGCTAGGAGGTGGGAGAGACCTATTTATAGTCGTAGTGCAAATGGGGATCAAAGTGAAGGGGTACAAGGGCATCGTCCCATGGCCGCGGACACTCAGGTGTCGTACGTACGGAAGACGTCGGTCGAACGGAGCTTCGGGACGGTCCGAACATCCTTAGATGTCGGACTTCTGTAATTTCGGCTCGGGTGTTGGTCGTCCGGTCGTCCGGTGGCTTCAGTTTCCCGCTAATTTGCTCTCGGGTGCCCAGCTGCCGGACGTCTGGAGGGCGTCGGTCGTCCGTGGCCTGGGAGTCGTCGGACGTCCAGGCTGGGCTGGTCGTCCGTGGCCTGTAGCTCTGTCCTGCCTTCCTTCTCTCGGCTGTAGCATCTCCCAGGGGTCCGACGTCTGAGCCCGGTCGGTCGTCCGATGCCTGTAGCTTCCCAAGTGGCTCTTCTTCTTGATGTCCATGCTTGGTGTCCTTGCCACCTTGGCCATTGGGTGTAGCTGTCCTGTGGCTCTCCTCCAAGTACCTGATCACACACAGAGTGTCCATTTGAGGTAGTCGCCAAGTCTCGTGAGTATAGAGAAGGAGTTCGGAGAGGAGCGAGTTCACCTTATCTTCAATAGCCTTTGCTCTAGCTCTTGTCATGGGTCCAAGTGGTGTTGAGGGAGATGTAGGTACGTCCATGGGGCTGAGCGAGGGATGCTCCGCATCATATCCCCTCCCCCCCTGGGAAAGATCCGACCTCGGATCAAAAGTGATGCGGAGCATCCCACGTTCATCCCCATGTACACTCCGACTACTCCCCAAGCCCCAAGGATACATAAGACGAGGCCTCGACTATGCACCATTGCACACAAGGTGAATTCACTCCTCTTCGAACCGTCACTTTCCGCATGCAAGATATGGATGCTACCTCAAGCGCGAACCTTGTGCATACTCAGGTACACCCGAGGAGACCATGGAGAGCCCAAGGACCAAGGCCAAGTGTGCGCGGGAGCAAAGGAAGAAGAAGGAAGAAGAGTCTGCTGCTATAGCAGCCGGACATCCGCCATGTCCCGACATCCGCCCTGCCCGTGATCCGCCCAACCACCGAAATCCGCCTCCATCACGAAATGCATCCGAGGCGACCGACAGCCCGGACATCCGGTCCTGTGCCCGACATCCGGCCCTCCCGGCCCTCGACATCCGCCCTCCTCGTCGGAAATCCGCCCCGTGTCCAGAGAGCAACCGAGGGCACCCAGCTAGCCCGGATATCCGCCTCCCGCCCGACATCCGCCCGTCATGGCCCGGACATCCGCCCCAGCCGGACATCCGCGCCTATCTCACAAGACAAAGGAACGGGCCAAGTGCCCATGTATCCCTCTCACTTATCCCTTCAAGGCTAAGGCCTATATATACTCCCCCACCTCCTCCTAGTTAGGGTTAGCGTTGATTTAGCTCATTTGTGAGATAGAGCCTCGCTCATCCATCGGATCTCCTCCTCGTGAGAGACCGCGGCCTCTTCGGAGAAGATCCACTTGGATTCAAGACCCCTTTACGGGAAGATCCCCTCGTGGATTCAAGAGCTCCTCTCAGAGAAGAACGGCTACCTTTGTATCCTTCCTTTGTTGATTTTGAATCTTGTGCTACCTCATGTGTTCGGTGATCTAGCCCTTGTGTGATCGATACTTGTCAGTTTAGTGATCCTCTTGTTTCTCCCCATGTTTCCCCTTGTGTTTTCCGCGCGTTCTTCGTGTTTTCCCCGTAGGATCCACTCCAAACGTGAAAGATAGGCCCCTAGGGTTCCGCCCTAAATCATCTTGGTATCATGAGCCACGTTGATCACGTTTTTGGAGCCCCTACCCCTCTTTTTCTAGCTTGATTTTGTTGATTTCGTCCTAAATCCGAAAATCCCCACCAAAAATAGCCCCCAAATTTTTTTTTTGATTTGTTGGTTTGATGATATTTTGTAAATTTTGATCCATGGATTTGCTTGGTTTCAAGTGGATCTAGCATCTCTCCAAGTTTACCCATCTTTCATCCACGAAATCTCTCCAATTTTCCCGCCGAAATCATCAATTTCCGCCCCAAAATCGAGTTCCTCGAGTTCATCCTCGGATTTGGAGCCCGGACATCCGGCCCGACCCACAGACATCCGGCCCGCCCGGACATCCGGCTCCTGGAGCCCATTTTCGCGCAAGTTTCTGGACATCAGGCCCGAAATCCGGCCCGACCCCCGAATGTCCGGCCCCCGGGATTTCAGCTTTTTCCGTTTCACCGTTTTGACCATAACTAATTCACCCGGAGTCTGATTTTGACGTTCTTTAGCTCGTTTTGAAGCTCTTGACATTCCCCTTTCCACAAAAATACCACCAACATCATTTGACTCCGTCAAATTTTTGAAAATTTGGCAAGTTTGCCTAGGCCATCCACCATATCATCCGCATAGCCACCACCGACTTCCGCAACGTAACCCATTTTGTTCCCCATAGCATTTGAGTTTGTTTGAGTAGTGACTTGAGTCTCCTAAGGTGTTTAGGCTACGTAGGGACGGTTGCTTCTTCATCAACCACCACCACCATTTCCGCATAACCTTGCCCACCATACATTTTTGACACCCAACTTAACCCAATTTTGTTTGAGCTTGTTCGAGTTGTGGCTTGTGTCTCCTAAGGTGTTTCGGCTACTTAGGGATGGCAACTTCAACTCCGACATGTGTATAGCCCATCTTTTCACTTCCGCATTGCCAAGTGCGAACCACCACCACTTTCCACTACCGCCATTTTGACATTTGACGTGTGAGATTTTGAGTTCGCTGTTTTTCTGTTTCCTAAGGTGTTTCGGCTACTTAGGGACGAGTCTCCATCATCTTGGTTTCTACATCAAGAACACCGCTACTCATCATTGACGGTAACCTCCATATCATCTTGGTATTGTGGTATCCCTCCATTGTTTATTCCCCTTGCCATTGCATTGTTAACCCCTAGCCCATTTTGCGTTACTTGCCTATTGAGAGTAGCCATTTGAGTATTGCCGGCAACGTTACTTGTGCACATTAGTGATCTATACTTCCCATAGCATACATACCATATCATCGTGGTGCATACATTGCTATCATATATTGTGTGACAAGTTTGTTCCCGCATATACACAATTGCTATCTTGGTTTGTGCATTGTGCAAAAGTGGCCATAGAAAAAAAACAAAAAGAGAATAAAGCTTTTAAGCAAAAGAAAGAGAGAGCAAAGAAGCTTTTAAGCAAGTGCAATAGCATCATACCACATTGCATATAAGATTGTCATATCCGATCATCTTGGATCATCTTGAAAGAAACACCGGGAACCATACATACATAGCATACTTGGGATAGAAGTTTATCCATTTTGCATCTTATAGGTTGTGCACAAGTGTCGTATCCGCCTATTGAGCAATCGTGCTAGCGTCTCTCTTGAGTTGTGCAACATGAGCGTTTTCCGTGGATTCCACATTTTGTGCTCATTCCTTGGTTGCACGACCCCATTTATCTATCCGTGTGTGCGTTTCCGTGTACCTCTCATTGCTATTGGTCCATTTGTTTCACTTGCGAATTTGTGAATCTCTTTCAACATTATTGACTCTTGCTAACATTTTGCATTAAATTTTTGTGCCACTATCCTCACCGAGCTCCACCATAAGCTTTACTTGTGTAGGTGTGAGAACCGACAAGGATTGGTACCAATAGTGCTATTTCATTGTCCGCGTTTGAGTGAACTTGATTCATTGTCAACAATGGTCAAGGTACATTGGTATAAGTTCTTCTCTTTCTCCCACTCATATTTTCTCGAGTCTTGTGATGGATAGGCAAGGCATTTCATCTTCGGTCTAAGACAACAACGACGGCATGAACAACTACATCAAGAAAGCGTCTATCTTCGAGCTACAACGACAAATGCAAGGCGCACAATCAAGATTGTGCGAGCGCATCGAGAACATCTCCATCGACATTTGTCAATCCGAAGCAAGGAAAAGGGACTACATCGACAAGAAGCTTTCTGCACATAAAGAGGAGCAAGATGCAAGGATGGAGGAGATTCGGGCCTTGATCAAGTCTTCTTCCCCTTCGTCATCTTCAAGGCGGCGACATTCAAGCCACAAGTCTTCGGAGCGCGAAAAAGTTGCAAGTGCAAATCGTCCTCGTCCACATCTACATGGCGACCACCATCCCGTTCGTGATCAACATCGTCATGAAGGGCAAGTCACCTCCAAGCATCATGTGCACGACGACGACGAACAACATCTACTACAAGCTCAAGCACAACAATGACATCATCATCATGAAGATGCTCCACAAGCACAAATGCACAAGTCCCAACAAGCCCTACTTCACGCCAAGTCCAAGCTTCATGAGCAAAAGAGAAGACCGTGAGACGACCACCACCAAGACGGTGCTACGACTACAACAACAACTTCGGCATCTTCGCCAAGTGCTATCAAGGCATCTTCTCCTTTGGACGTACGGCATCTTCGCCTACTTCCCACGAGTACGCCTACAACGACTTCATCAAGTCCAAGGCGACCACCTACGAGCGAGGGCGACACTTCCATCTTCGGAAGCCCCCCAAGGTAGATGCCCGAGCATGGGAAACTCCCTTCGGTCATGGAGATGAGCTACAAGGTGCCACATCATATGGGCCTCCCACACCAAGAAGGTGACAAGAAGGTCGAGCAAGGGCCATCCCCTTCGACCACGGCGATAGGAGTTGAGCATGGAGACATTTGCACCTACATCTCTCCGACACCCACATATGTCGAGATGCCCGATTTGTCATGTGAGGAGAGCCACCACCACATGAGTGACATGAGTGACTCCACCCTATATGACATTGAAAGGATTTCCTATGAGAGGATCAGTGTGACCACCACTAGCCCCACACAAGAGAGCATGCCACACATCCTATGTGAGGTTGAGCGCCATTTGAGTGACTCCACAAACCATATGAGTGAGATCATATTTGAGGGAGTGAGTGAGCCACAATACTTAGAGAGTGAGGTAGTTGAGAGGGCACGTGAGGCCACTATGATTTCTAACGACTTAACCTCTACTCCTAGTGTGTTTTCTTCTTTGGTGCTAGGTCTCCTACATGACGACATGCCTATCCTCAACGAGTCCATCCCTCCAAAGGGAAAACCGATGGCCATGGTGGACGATGATGCACCCCCACATGGTTCCATCAAGATGAAGATGACAACGAGACGATCTTCAACACCTCACCTACAACACATGAGCGACGCTCCAAAGGTAACATAAGTGATGGTGCTTCTCTTGTCCCACTAGTGGACTCTCTTGACAATGATTGCTCCCATGATGTGGACCAAAATATTACCATGCTTCATGCTAGTGAGACTTCTTTATGCCTTGACTTACCTATTTATGATGAATATGATGATAAGCATGTTGAGTTGCCTAGTTGTGATGCTATGCTTCATAGGATATCATGTGAAAATTCTTTTGGTCACTTCATGTTTGACAATCCATCGAACTTGTCATATGCTATGAGTGAGATCTCCCATATTGCCTCATTTCAATCTCAACATAGTAACTATGCATGCCCCATTAAAATAAATCCTATTTGCACTTATGTCATAGATGACGAGATGATGGTCATTGGCTTTTGCTTCTTTTGTGATGATATTGCCATGCTTCCTTTACATGATTTGCGCAATTCATCTAGTATGCCATGCCACGATCACATTGTTCCAAATATGCATTATTTTGGATGTTGTCAATATTCTCCCTGTGATGTCGCTACTCATGCTCATGAGGAGACCCCCATAGTTTCCTCATACATATTAGGAGATCTTGATGCATTCCATATTTTGCATTATTCCCATGATAGTGTACACCATATGCATTCCATGAATAACAATGCTCTAGATATTTCTCATGATGCATTACATCCTTTGAGTCTCCATTATGACATACATAATAACAAACCTCTCATGATGGATGACATGTTTCTATATCACGCATCTCATTTATTTGAGCATTGGCTATTTAGTGCTAACCAACACAACCACGTGCGCATCATGATGGATGATGTGTACATATACCAGGCACACATAATTTTTCCTTTATCATTGTTTTGTGTAGGTACTCACATATACTCGTCAACCTCTCAATCCCAAGAGTTGACGAAACGAGCTCTTGAGAGCAACGATGACTTGGGATCCCGTGGACTATCCTTACCAACGTTCCCTTTGCGCAAGGACTACGCGCATCTTTTACTTGGCTCTCACATGGCTATGGGCTATTTACCACTTGTCACCTTATGCCCATAGTATTGTGTTCACTTTGCATGTTATGCTTGCTTCTATGCCTTTACCATGCAATTGTGACCCTTGCTTGCATATACCCATGCTTCACCATTATGATACTCCTATGTGTATTTGCATGCCTGGTGGAGATCCTTGTTTCTATTGCCATGTTTATCATGTGCCCCATGCTATTGATGCTTGTTGTGTTGGGAGAGTCATGATGACCCATTGCTATTTACATATGGCTTCTCACCAATACATTGATGATATTTTTCTCATATCTTGCTTTCATGCTTGTGATATGTCATGTGCACTATTCATCCCCACTATTTGCACACATGACATGCTTGCCATGATTCCTTCTAGTATGTTGCATCTTCGCACTACTAGCATGCTTGACTTGATCGCTATGATTGCTTCCTATGTTGCATCACCCATGTTCCAATATTACTTGCTTTCTTGGGTTGATGACATATATGCTCATACCTCTCACATGATATATCTTGATCATTGTCACTTGTGTCCATTAGTTGCCTCTTTCATATCCACTTGTATTGAGTGCAACCATACTATGCTTATTGATCTTGGAGACTTTGACACCTTACTTGTGATGCATGCTTGTTTTGATTGAGCCTATTGTACTTGGTTGTTCTTGCATCATATGCCTCCATACTATGACACGCTCCCTTGTACTTTCTTAAGATGAGCATGATGCATACACTTGTTGGGTATCTTACCACTCGAATGATAGGTTTTGCATTTCCGCTAACCTCATTTGTTTTTCCGAGTGTTTGTCATGTTCTTTCATTTTGGAGGTTTCACAGGGCAATGCCGTTATGCGACAACTTGGTCATGCGAAGGCATACACGATGTGCAACACCAACATTTGCGAGAATCTACTATAGGTGAACTCCTTCCCTTTGAGCCATCCTCAAGTTTGCATATTGGATGGGTCACTCATTCATTGTTGTTTCCTTCTTGTCGACTACATGATACATCTCGCGACCGGAGGAGCGACATTGGAGATTGGCTACATGGACCTTCACATTGAGGAGCGCTCGCACTTATGGGATGCACCTTCGGAATTCCACTCATGCCACGACATCGAGCATTGGTACATCAACACTCCTTTGACACATTGCACTCACACATCCATATTTGTTGATTGTGCTCATACATGTCATGCTCGATGGACATATCATACTCACCACAAGTTTGCACCCTATGCATGGATTGACTCACATTATGATTACCTTGTTGCATCTTGTATTCCCATGTCATCCATGATATATGAGCTTGTTCACTTCCTTAGCAAATTTGTTGTGATCTTCCTTGATGGCATTTTCATACATCATGATAATATGGTCCTCCATCAATTGCATGATGACATTCACATATTGAGCATCCATTGCTATGTTCTTGCTTTTGATGCACCATCCCATTATGACATTATTTTGCACCGTAGTTGCATTGCTCATACTCATAACAGAATTGTGTGCACAATGATTGCATTTGTTCCCATGAATGCTTTGCATACCATTCTAGATCATCTTGATAAGCCTCATGCGCTTTGTCACGAACTATCTTGCCGCACGGACTCATTCTTACATGATGGACACTTTGTCTGTGCTAACCATTGTATTTCCGAGTGTTGTTTGTGTTTGCTCCTTTTGCATGTATACCACTCTGGCAACACCTTGGAATACTTGCATTACACCACGCATTCAACTTCGCCCAACTACAAGTCCGTCCACGACAACCGTTTCCATGGTGATGAGGATCACGATCAGAGGTCAGATCTTTCCCAAGGGGGGGGGAGATGATGCGGAGCATCCCACGTTCATCCCCATGTACACTTCGACTACTCTCCAAGCCCCAAGGATACATAAGACGAGGCCTCGACTATGCACCATTGCACACAAGGTGAATTTCACTCCTCTAAGAACCGTCACTTTCCGCATGCAAGATATGGATGCTACCTCAAGCGCAAACCTTGTGCATACTCAGGTACACCCGAGGAGACCATGGAAAGCCCAAGGACCAAGGCCAAGTGTGCGCGGGAGCAAAGGAAGAAGAAGGAAGAAGAGTCTGCTGCTACAGCAGCCGGACATCCGGCCATGTCCCGGACATCCGGCCCTGTCCGGCCATCCGCCCAACCACTGAAATCCGCCTCCATCACAGAATGCATCTGAGGCAACCCTGACAGCTCGAACATCCGGTCCCGTGCCCCGGACATCCGGCTCCTCCCGAAGCCCCGGACATCTGGCTCCTCCCGAAGCCCCGGACATCCAGCCCTCCTTGTCGGAAATCCGGCCCCTGGTGTCCAGAGAGCAACCGCAGGGCACCCAGGCCAGCCCGGACATCCGGCCTCCCCGCCTGAACATGCGGCCCTTCGCGAAGCCCCGGACATCCGACCCCCAGCCAGGACATCCGGCGCCTGTCTGCGCACAGTGAACGGGCCAAGGGCCCATGTATCCCTCTCACTTACCCCTTCGAGGCTAAGGCCTATATATACTCGCTTATGAGGACATCAATACCATTATTACACCCACAGCCCCTACTGCTACATATACTGGACCAATTACTAGAGCTCGCGCACGCCAATTAAATTATCAGGTACTTTCGTTTCTTGGTAATGATTCTAATGTTCATAAGAATATGATGCTGCCTAAATTTGATACATTTGTTTTGCTTACAAATGAAGGGCCTAGCTTGGAGAAGGATGAACATTGGAGCAAGAACAAGCATGGAGATGATGGAATGCATAGGGAACAAAACGAGTTACAAGTGATGATTTCAGGACTTTGAAGCCACCATAATGAGTGCATGAAGCCTTGGACGAAATATACAAGATGCCACTTCATAAATTTCGTCCAAAGGCTATTCTAGGTGCTGCGTCACCTTATTATTGGGTCAGGCCCATGTAATTTCGAAATACATAAGTATAGGTTATTTTTACAGTCCGTATGTGTGGGGAAACAAGAGATAGGGTTAGTTTCAGACCCCTCTATCAAGGGACACGAAACTCACCCCCTCTTCCTCCATATATACAGCCCTTAGGGCACCGTTTAGACTTTGGGTTTTGTTTAGATTAAAGTTCGCCATAGCTACAACTTCGCATACTTCGTTTGTGTTCAACGACTAGACAAAGACGTCACAGAACCCCACCTTGATCAATAAAGCTTTCATCTTATATTCGCAATATTGATAGAGGCAAAGGTGACCCGTCTTTCGATGAGATGATGGATATCGCTTTGGTGGAAATCGACTTTGCGATCCGACTACGAACGTGCGAGGACGTCGCGCCTTAGCAATCGCTAAACCAACTCCGAGAGGTTATTGACCACGCCGGAGCACGATCAACCTGACCACGAGGGTCTGTTTCCTGCGAGCAAACAAAGAACAAGCAAGAAACTGAGATTGCAATCTGGATATTGCGAATATAAGATGAAAGCTTTATTGATCAAGGTGGGTTTCTGTGACGCCTTTGCCTGGTCGTTGAACACAAACGAAGTACGCGAAGTTGCAGCTATGGTGAACTTTAGTCTAAACAAAACCCAAAGTCTAAATGGTGCCCTAAGGGCTGTATATATGGAGGAAGAGAGGGGGATTTCGTGGCCCTTGGTGGAGGGGTCTGAAATCAACCCTATCTCTTATTTCCCCACACATACGGACTCTAAAAATAGCCTATAGTTATCTATTTCGAAATTACATGGGCCTGGCTAATAATAAGGTGACGCAAGACCTAGAATAGCCTCGGGATGAAATTTATGAAGTGGCATCTTTATATTTCGTCCAAGGCTTCATGCACCCATTATGGTGGCTTCAAAGTCCTGAAATCATCACCGGTAACTCCGTTTGTTCCTTTGCGCATGCCATAATCTCCATGCTTGCTCTTGCTCCAATGTTCATCCTTCTCCAAGCTAGGCCCTTCATTTGTAAGCAAAACAAATGTATCCAATTTAGGCAAAGATCATATTCTCATGAACATTAGAATCATTACCAAGAAATGAAAGTACCGTAATTTAATTGGCGTCATGCGAGCTCTAGTAATTGGTCCAAGATGTATTGCAAATAGGGCTGTGGGTGTAACAATGGTATTGATGTCCTCATCATCCTCCCTACTTGAAATGAAGTCGCCCTCGACGGAATCTCATCTTCCTCACCCAAATAAGGCTTCAAATCTACAATGTTAAAAGTGGACTAACCCCAAAATCTGCAGCAGCTCAAGTTTATGTGCATTATCATTTATTTTCTAACACCTTAAAAGGACCATCAAGACGTGGCATTAGCTTTGATTTGCGCAAATCAGAAATCTATCCTTACGCAAATGTAACCAAACAAGATCTCCGTGCAAACACAACATGTTTTCTACCCTTATCTCCAAAGAAGTTTATATTTAGCATTCATACGCTCAATGTTTTCCTTAGTTAACTCATGCATTTTTAAAATCAATTCAGCATGTTGTTTAGCATCAAAATTAACCTTCTCCGAAGATGGAAGAGGCAACAAATCAATAGGTGCACGAGGTAGGAAACCATACACAATATCAAAAGGGCACATCTTAGTAGTAGAATGCAATGAACGATTATAAGCAAATTCAATATGAGGCAAGCATTCTTCCCACATTTTCTTATTATTCTTCAAAACAGCCCTAAGCATAGTAGATGTGTTTTATTGACTACTTCAGTTTGTCCATCGGTTTGGGGGTGACAAGTAGTACTAAAAGCAGTTTAGTCCCCAACTTAGCCCATAAACATCTCCAAAAGTGGCTAAGAAATTTAGTATCACGATCTGAAACAATAGTATTTGGCACACCATGCAAGCGAATAATTTCACTAAGAACAAATCAGCAACATTAACAAAGATCATCGCTTTTATGACATGGTATAAAGTGTGCCATTTTGAGAATCTATCCACGACAACAAATATGCTATCCTCCCTTCTTTGTTCGAGGTAAACCTAAAACAAAATCCATAGATATATCCTCCCAAGGAACACTAGGTACAGGCAAAGGCATATATAAACTATGAGGATTGAGTCGTGACTTAGCTTTTTGACATGTAGTGCAGCGAGCAACAAAGCGCTCAACATCCCGTCTCATCTTTGGCCAAAAGAAATGTGTAGCAAGTACGTCCTCCGTCTTTTTCACGACAAAGTGTCCCATTAGTCCTCCTCCATGCGCCTCCTGCAACAACAAAAGACGAACGGAGCTAGCTGGAATGCATAACTTGTTAGCACGGAACACAAGTCCATCATTAACGACGCTTGTTCCAAGTTGTTCCTTCTTTACAATTCTGCAATACATCTTTATAATCAGCATCTTGCACATATTGATCTTTGATGGTCTCCAAACCAAATATTTTGAAGTCAAGTTGTGAAAGCATAGTATAGCGACGAGACAATGCATCAACAATAACATTGTCTTTACCCTTCTTGTGTTTAATGACATAAGGAAAAGTCTCAATGAATTCAACCCATTTGGCATGTCTACAATTCAGTTTAGCTTGACTTTTAATATGTTTCAAAGATTCATGATCAGAATGTATAACAAATTCTTTGGGCCATAAATAATGTTGCCATGTTTCTAAAGTCCGAACAAGAGCGTATAATTCTTTATCATAACTAGAATAATTCAGACTAGGCCCACTCAATTTTTCAGAAAAGTATGCAGCAGGTTTGCCATCTTGTAATAACACACCTCCTAATCCAATTCCGCTAGCATCACATTCAAGCTCAAAAGTCTTATTAAAATCAGGAAGTTGGAGTAAAGGAGCATGTGTCAACTTATCTTTCAACACCGTGAAGGCTTCTTCCTGTGCGGTACCCCAAACAAAATGCACATCCTTCTTTGTAAGCTCATTGAGAGGTGCAGCAATGGTGCTGAAATCTCTCACAAAACGCCTATAGAATCCAGCGAGGCTAAGAAAACTCTCAATAGCTTGAATCTTGGCTTTATGAACTTCAATTCCCTGTGGAGTAACAACATAGCAAAGAAAAGACACTCGGTCGGTGCAAAAGGTGCACTTCCCAAGGTTACCAAACAAACGTGCATCACGTAGAGCAATAAAAACAGCACGTAAATGTTCCAAATGTTCCTCCAAAGATCTGCTATAAATCAATATGTCATCAAAGTAAACTACCACAAATCGTCCAATGAAAGCACGTAAAACTTCGTTCATTAATCTCATGAAAGTACTAGGTTCATTAGTTAACCCAAAAGGCATGACTAACCACTCATATAATCCAAACTTAGTTTTAAATGCTGTTTTCCATTCATCCCCCAATTTCATACAAATTTGATGGTATCGAGTACGCAAATCAACTTTGGAGAATATTGTAGAGCCACTCAATTCATCAAGCATATCATCTAGCCTAGGAATAGGATGACGATAATGAATAGTAATATTATTAATGCCTCTACAATCAACACACATACGCGATGTACCATCCTTTTTCGACACTAGAATAATAGGAACAACACAAGGACTAAGGGATTCACGTATATAACCTTTGTCGAGAAGATCTTGTACTTGACGCATAATCTCCTTCGTCTCCTCTGGATTGGTACGGTATGGCGCACGGTTTGGCAGTGAAGCACCGGGAATTAAGTCAATCTGATGCTCAATCCCTCGAATAGGCGCTAATCCCGGTGGCACGTCTTGTGGAAAGACGCCAGCGAACTCCTGTAAAATGTTAGTGATGGCAGGAGGCAAAGAGGAAGGCACGTACTCGAATGAAAATAATGCCTCTTTGCAGACAAAAGCATAGCAAACAGATTTGCTAAAATCTAGCTCATCAATATCAGATTTAGTGGCAAGTAAACATGCACTTTTGAATTTAATTTCGAAAGCAACACTAGATGGTTTACTATTAGGCTTCATTTGTTGCTCAAATTCTTTTGCCACAATATGATTTTCACTCTTATTTTTCTCCTATATTGCTTTATTAGCTCTATTAATATCATCTTTCAAAATGGACTCAGGAGTCATAGGAAGCAAAGTAATATTTTTAACCTTATGAACAAGAGTATACTGATTGTTTCTACCATGGTGTACGGAATTTTTATCAAATTGCCATGGTCGACCAAGTAATAAGGAACATGCTTGCATAGGTACGACATCACAATCAACATAATCAACATATGTAGAGATACTAAAATGCACACGAACAGTACGTGTTACCTTAACCTTGCTGCTGTTGTTGAACCATTGGATGTAGTAAGGATGTGGATGTGGTCTTAAGGTGAGAGATAGCTTCTCCACCACCTCCATGCTAGCCAAGTTGTTGCAGCTCCCTCCATCTATGATGACGCGCACAGAACGTTCCTTCACAACTCCCTTTGTATGGAACAAATTATGCCTCTGATTTTGCTCAGCTTGTGTAACCTGCACACTCAAAACACGTTGAACAACTAAACATTCATACCTGTCAGCATCTTCAGGAACCATGTATTGCGCCTCATGATCGTAATCATCTCCACCGTGTTCTTCACTTGTAATAAGGGCTAAAGTCTCCTCATCATAGTCACTTGCGCACTCATGCCCACCATCCTCAAGAGCAATCATCACACGCTGAGATTTGCATTCTCGCGATAATGCCCTCTTCCCTTACAACGACGACAAATAATATCACTTGTGTGCCTGTTGATGCCATGGACGAAGAAGAGCTCATGCAGGCCGGCAGTGCGCTCTTGGCGATATAGTGGTGGTTGTGCTCGCTTTTTTTATCACAGCTAGAGGTAGCAGTGATGGAGGTGCTGGTACAAGGAAGTAGAGGATGCACGCAGTGTCCATGATGAAAGTCGACCTGCGAAAAGTTAGTTTATGCCAATGCTTGTCGATCCTCAAGACTTCACGTTCAGCTTTACAAGCAAGATGGAATAAACGAGTGATATTAGAATACTCCTTATACTCTAGAATGGTCTGAATCTCTATATTTAATCCACCCATAAAACGTGCAAGCTTAGCTTCATCCTCCTCAACAATGCCACATCTAATCATGCCAGTTTGTAATTCCTGATAATATTCTTCTACAGAATTTTTTCCTTGTCTTAAGCGCTGCAATTTTTTAAGTAATTCACGTTGATAATATGGTGGAACCCAACGAGTACGCATAGCAGTTTTCAAAGTAGCCCAAGTAGCTGGAACAGGATATAATCTACAATGTTCGTACCACCAAACACATGCAAAGCTAGTGAAAGCACAAACAAGCAGCAGAACACGTCTCTCCTCGTGATATTGTAAACATGTAAATCGTTGTTCAGTTTCTAACTCCCAAGTAAGATATATATCAGGAACATATCTACCCTCAAACGATGGAATATTCAATTTCAGTTTAGGGAGATGTTCATGATCTCGTACCTGAGGTGGTGGTGCAGGCCTACCATTGCGAATATATAACTGAGGTCGACCTGCTGGTGGTGGTGGTGGTGGCTGCACGTAATTCTGATTTTGATCAACCTCATCCTCGTAATAGTCCTCCATCTCTGCAGTAACAGCAGGAGCTACAGAAGCACCAACAGCAGTAGCAGCGGCAACCGAATTTTGTCCTGGCTCAATAGGAACACGCTCTGCTCGCCCTATTGTATCGCGGCGTAGAACTGGTTGTGGGAGGCGTTTGAGTAATTCATCAAACTTGGCGTCCAACTTGGTGTCAATTGACTTCTCAATGTCATCCATCTTCTCCATTACCTTTCCAAAGCTGGCCATCACGTCTTCCACCTGTTGACCCATCATTTGCTGAAACTTATCATGAAGCTCCTTGTTCGTCATGTTCTCCCAGTCAATCTCGTCGACTTGTGTTCCTGCCATAGTTAGCAGCAATAGAAACAGACAAGAATATGATCCTACAGACTACTGGAATATGGCGGTGGTGGGTGTCACAAATCCACAAGCAAAACTCAAATTCTTACCAGCCTTCCCAAGAAGAAAGGTGACCGCAACCGCTAGAAGTCAAAACTCTCAAAGCTTGATAGAGCGATTACTGTGGAGAGTCAAACACACGACGAGATGTATGTGGAGCTGGGAAGGCTAATAATATGGTGGCAAAAAGGATCAACAACAATCAATTCAGAGATGCAAAGTTGAATAAACGCTCAACGACGGTACTGTGCTGGTCCTAGGCTAGACTGTGCTAGAGACGCGAGCCTAGAACACTAACAATATCATGACGCTGCACGGAAACAAGGGAGAAGCACACTCTGAATTTTTGTTTTCACTTTTTTTTGCGCTCCCTTTTTTCTTCGAAAATCACTATAATGGCGAGTGTCTCAAAACTCTTTCCAAGTGAAGATAACAGGATAGGCACAAAAAATTTTCGACCAATTTTTTTTCGACTGCCCGGACCCAAAAACTGGAAATGGGTCAAAAAAAACTTTCTATAACTGCGACTGTCTCAATACGCTCAGAAACGCGTAAAAATAGGATAGCCAGATTTTTTTGTCAAGTGCGTTTTTGGAAAATTTTGGGCCTAAACGGAGGGTGGTTTCCAGACAAGGAAACACGAATCGGAAATTAGATGGATCTCGAAAACAAAGCTAATATGCAAGGAACTCGGATTGGTGGTGGATATATGGTGGTGGTATATGGCAGCGGTGGTGGTATATGGCAGCGGTGGTGGTATATGGCAGCGGTGGTGGTAGCGGTGGTAGTATATGGATATGGATCGGTGGTGGTATATGGATACGGATTGGTGGTGGTATATGGATACGGATTCGGAGTGGTGGTGGTAGGTGGCAGGGGCGATGATGATGGTGCGGTGGCAGCGTGACAACTTATGACCAGAACTCGACACTCTAAAAGACTAGACGCTAAGACCAGCAACTAGACACGACGATGCAACTGCAAATTCAACAAAGCAAACCCCTAAAAAGATTATGCAAAGGCTCAGATTGGTTCGGATATGATTAACTAACCCTAATTTTTTTTGTAGCTTTTTCGTGGACTGTAGGTACGAAGAACAGACTCGATCTAAACTATGAAAAACTGTAAAATCTCACCAAGCAACCTGGAAATCTGATACCACTTGATAGAGGCAAAGGTGTCCCGTCTTTCGATGAGATGATGGATATCACTTTGGTGGAAATCCACTTTGACGCTCCGACTACGAACGTGTAAGGACGTCGTGCCTTAGCAATCACTAAACCAACTCCGAGAGGTTATTGACCACGCCGGAGCACGATCAACCTGACCACGAGGGTCTGTTTCCTGCGAACAAACAAAGAACAAGCAAGAAACTGAGATTGCAATATGGATATTGCGAATATAAGATGAAAGCTTTATTGATCTAGGTGGGGTTCTGTGACGCCTTTGTCTGGTCGTTGAATACAAACGAAGTACGCGAAGTTGCAGCTATGGCGAACTTTAGTCTAAACAAAACCCAAAGTCTAAACGGTGCCCTAAGGGCTGTATATATGGAGGAAGAGGGGGGAATTTCGTTGCCCTTGGTGGTGGGGTCCGAAATCAACCCCATCTCTTGTCTCCCCACACATACGGACTCTAAAAATAGCCTATAGTTATCTATTTCGAAATTACATGGGCCTGGCCCAATAATAAGGTGACGCAGCACCTAGAATAGCCTCGGGACGAAATTTATGAAGTGGCATCTTGTATATTTCGTCCAAGGCTTCATGCACCCATTATGGTGTCTTCAAAGTCCTGAAATCATCACTGGTAACTCCGTTCTTGTTCCCCTTGCGCATGCAATAATCTCCATGCTTGCTCTTGTTCCAATGTTCATCCTTCTCCAGGCTAGGCCCTTCATTTGTAAGCAAAACAAATGTATCCAATTTAGGCAACATCATATTCTCATGAACATTAGAATCATTACCAAGAAATGAAAGTACCTGGTAATTTAATTGGCGTGCGCGAGCTCTAGTAACTGGTCCAGTATGTATAGCGGCAGGGGCTGTGGGTGTAACAATGGTATTGATGTCCTCATCAAATATCCAGATTGCAATATCAGTTTCTTGTTTGTTCTTCTTTTGCTCGCAGGAAACAGACCCTCGTAGTCAGGTTGATCATGCTCCGGCGTGGTCAATAACCTCTCGGAGTTGGTTTAGCGATTGCTAAGGCGCGACGTCCCCACACGTTCGTAGTCGTATCGTCAAAGTCGACTTCCACCAAAGCGATATCCATCATCTCATGGAAAGACGAGACACCTTTGCCTCTATCAAGTGGTATCAGATTTCCAGGTTGCTCAGTGAGATTTTACAGTTTTTCGTAGTTTAGATCGAGTCGGTTCTTCATACCTACAGTCCACGAAAAAGCCACAAAAAAAATTATGGTTAGTTCATCATATCCGAACCAATCTGATCCTTTGCATAATCTTTTTAGGGTTTTGCTTTGTTGAATTTGCGGTTGCATCGTTGTATACTCTTGTTCATAAGGATAAAAATATTACTTTGCTTCTTATGACTCCTGATTCCATTTTGAAAGATGATATTAATAGAGCTAATAAAGCAAAACAGGAGCAAAATAAGAGTGAAAATCAGATTGTGGCAAAAGAATTTGAGCAACAAATGAAGCCTAATAATAAACCATCTAGTGTTGCTTCTGAAATTAAATTGAAAAGTGCCTGTTTATTTGCCACCAAATCTGATATTGATGAGCTAGATTTCAGCAAATCTGTTTGCTATGCTTTTGTGTGCAAAGAGGAATTATTTTCATTCGAGGACGTGCCTTCCTCGTTGCCTCCTACTGTCACTAACATTTTGTAAGAGTTCGCTGACGTCTTTCGACAAGACGTGCTACCGGGATTACCACCTATTCAAGCGATTGAGCATCAGATTGACTTAATTCCCGGTGCTACACTGCCAAACCGTGCGCCATACCGTACCAATCCATAGGAGACGAAGGAGATTATGCGTCAAGTACAAGAGCTTCTCGACAAAGGTTATATACGCGAATCCCTTAGTCCTTGTGATGTTCCTATTATTCTAGTGCCGAAAAAGGATGGTACATCGCGTATGTGTGTTGATTGTAGAGGCATTAATAATATTACTATTCGTTATCATCATCCTATAACTAGGCTAGATGATATGCTTGATGAATTGAGTGGCTCTACAATATTATCCAAAGTTGATTGGTGGATACCATCAAATTCGTATGAAATTGGGGGATGAATGGAAACAGCATTTAAAACTAAGTTTGGATTATATGAGTGGTTAGTCATGCCTTTTGGGTTAACTAATGCACCCAGTACTTTCATGAGATTAATGAACGAAGTATTACGTGCTTTCATTGGACGATTTGTGGTAGTTTACTTTGATGACATATTGATTTATAGCAGATCTTTGGAGGAACATTTGGAACATTTACATGCTGTTTTTATTGCTCTACGTGATGCACGTTTGTTTGGTAACCTTGGGAAGTGCACCTTTTGCACCGACCGAGTGTCTTTTCTTGGCTATGTTGTTACTCCACAAGGAATTGAAGTTGATAAACCCAAGATTGAAGCTATTGAGAGTTGGTCACAGCCCAAAACGGTCACACAAGTGAGGAGTTTTCTTGGCCTCGCTGGATTCTATAGGTGTTTTGATGAGGAGCATCCTTCGGTCATCCCCATGGACCTTCCATTGCCTCACGAAGCCCCAAGAGGACCCATGACTAGAGCACGTGCTAGAGCTCTCGAGACCGAGGTGACTTCTCTCCTTAATGATATCTCATATGATCCTCTCGAGACATGGCTACTACCTCAATCCAGAATGTTGTGCATGATTAGGTACCAAGACGACCCTCCCGAGGATGCACATGAAGATGGTCAAGACCCCAAGTCCATGGAAGAAGAAAACCAACGGAAGACGGCAAGAACAGCCTCCAGGCACCGGACATCCGGCCAGGACCCCGGACATCCGTTCCCTGGAGATCCACAAGGCCAGGCACCTGCAGAAGAAGCTACAGGGCCCGGACATCCGGCGTCCAGCCCGGACATCCGGCCCCCATCTGAAATCCGGCCTAAATCACGGACATCCGCATCAAGCGTCCGAGGAGCATGGCTTGCCCGACAGCCCGGACATCCGGCGCTCGCCCCGGACATCCTACACCTCCCGAAGCCGCGGACATCCGGCCCCTCCCAGCGGACATCCGGCGTCGCCCATTCAGTGAACAGAAGAGTCAACTCCACTGGCCCGGACATATGGCCCCTCCAGCCCGGACATCCGGCACCTCGTGAGCGCCCGGACATCCGGCCCGTCTCCCGGACATCTGGCGCCTTCTGCCTACGCGCAGCTCGTTTGGGCCTTGACCCATGTATCCCTTATCCCTTTGACTATATATACTCACTTCCCCCGTAAGTTTTAGGGTTAGCATTGGTTTAGATCATATTTGTGTGAGAGCCTTTGATGTGGAGCATCCTTCGGTCATCCCCATGGACCTTCCATCGCCTCACGAAGCCCCAAGAGGACCCATGACTAGAGCACGTGCTAGAGCTCTCGAGACCGAGGTGACTTCTCTCCTTAATGATATCTCATATGATCCTCTCGAGACATGGCTACTACCTCAATCCAGAATTTTGTGCATGATTAGGTACCAAGACGACCCTCCCGAGGATGCACATGAAGATGGTCAAGACGCCAAGTCCATGGAAGAAGGAAACCAATGGAAGACGGCAAGAACAGCCTCCAGGCACCGGACATCCGCCAGACTTTGACATCCGCCCCGGAGATCCACAAGGCGAGCACTGCAGAAGAAGCTACGAGGACCGGACATCCGCATCCAGCCCGACATCCGCCCTCACCGAAATCCGCCTAAATCCGGACATCCGCATCAAGGCGTCGGGGCACGAAGCTTGCCCGACAGCCGGACATCCGGCGCTTCGCCGGACATCCGCACCTCCGGCAGCGGACGTCCGGCGCCTCCCAGCGGACATCCGGCGTCGCCCATCCAGTGAACAGAAGAGTCAACTCCACTGGCCCGTACATCCGGCCCCTCCAGCCCGAACACCTGGCACCTCATGAGCGCTCGGACATCCGCCCCGTCGCCCGGACATCCAGCGCCTTCTGACTGCGCGCAAATCGTTTGGGCCTTGACCCATGTATCCCTTCACCCTTTGACTATATATACTCCCTTCCCCCGTACGTTTTAGGCTTAGCATTGGTTTAGCTCATATTTGTGTGAGAGCCTTGCTCATCCACTTGGATACTTCTCCTCGGAGTTCACGACCTCTTCGGAGAAGATCCCCCATGCGGACTTCCTCAAGACCCCTTTCTAGGGAAGACCATCAAGACCTCCTCACGGAGAAGAATGGTTCCTTTGTATCCTTACCTTTGTTGATTGTGGATCATGAGTTACTCTTTGTTTTCGGTGATCTAGCACTTGTGTGATTGATTCCTTGTCGGTTTAGTGATTCTCTCTCATTTTCCCCGGGTTTCCCCTTTGTGCTTCCGCGTGTTCTTCATGATTCCCCATAGGATCCACTCCGAACGTGAAAGATCGGCCCCTAGGGTTCCACCCTACATCATCTTGGTATCATGAGCCAGGTTGATCACATTTTTGGAGCCCCTACCCCGTGTTTTCTAGCTTGATTTTGTTGTTTTCGTCCTAAATCCGAAAATCTCCACCAAAATTAGCCCCAAATTTTTTTTTTGTGATTTGTTGGTGTGATGAAGTTTTGTTGGATTTGATCCATGGATCTGCTTTGCTTCGAGTTGATCTAGCTTTTCCCCATCTCTCCCACAATTTCCATCCACAAATTCGTCCGAATTTTTCCCGGAGTTGCCCATTTGCCTGCAGTGTTCCTCGAGTTCGTCCATGATCCAGCGCCCGGACATCCGCCCCGTGTCCACCGGACATCTGACAGCTGGCCCGAACATCCGGCCCCTGGGAGCAGCAACTCCATCCCCCACGCCCATTTCTGTATACTTTCCCCCAATTTTGCCGCGGTGCCCACGCTTACTTCCGCATAACCCCAACACTTTCCACAAACACCACCACCGATCACCGCTACCTCCTATGTCGATTTTGACACGTTTTGGTCTTTGAGATTTTGAGTTGTGGTTCCCGTGTCCTATTGTGTTTTGGCTATATAGGTACGGTTCGACGTCACAATCACCGCCGCTCACCTCCATCGACTACTCAACATCGCCAAGGACGGTAACTTCGACGACATCTTTGTCATAACTTGCAATTGCATTGATACCCCTCATGGACTTACTTTTGCGTAGCTTACCCATCGAGACTAGCCATTGAGTATTGCCGGCAACGTGACTTGTGCACATTAGTGATCATACTCCATAGCATACATACCATAACACCATGGTGCATATCTTGGAATCAACTTGTGTGTCACAAAGTTGTCATAGCATACGCAATTGCTATATTGGTTCGTGGAGTTTTGCATGAGAAAAGAGCTCAAAAGTGAAAGAGCCACCCAAGCTTTTAAGCAAAGAGCTTATAATCAAGAACCATAGCATCATACTACATTAAGATTGTCATATAAGATCATCTTGGATCATAGCACTGACAGACCATACATATAGCATACTTGGGGTAGAGATCGTTGCATTTTTGCCTAGTAGGTTGTGCACAAGCTCCGTATCCGCCTATTGTGCAATCGTGCTAGCGTCTCTCTAGTATTGTGCAACAAGAGCATTTTCGTGGATTCCACATTTTGGCTCACTTTTGGTTTGCACAATCCCATTTATCTATTTGCGTGTGTGTTTCCGTGTGCCCATACTTGCTTAGTCTACTTGTTGCATTTGCAAATTTGTGAATCTTTTCCAACATTATTGAATCTCGCTTTCAATTGCATCAAATTTTGTGCCACCATCCTAACCAAGCTCCACCATAAGCTTTTCTTGTGTAGGTGTGAGAACCGACAAGAATTGGTACCAATAGTGCTATTTCATTGTCCGCATTTGAGTGAACTTGATTCATCATCAACATCGGTCAAAGGTACATTGGTATAAGATCTTCTCCTTCCACCACTCACATTTTGCTTGAAATTATGGATAGGCCAAGTACTTCTACCAACCCACTCTTCATCGAGCAAGACGACGACATGTCATCATACGTCACCAAGAGCCACCTCTTTGTTGCAGAACGAGCGTTGCATCAAGAGCAACAAGCAGTGAACGACCGCATCGACAACCTCGCCACCGACTTGCGACTTTCCGAGCAACGTACACGCGACTACTTCGACAACAAGCTCGACGCGCACAAGCAAGATAAAGATGCAAGAATGGACGAGATTCACGCCTTGTTGGTGAACCGGCCTCCTTCTACATCGTCATACTCAAGATGGAGCCACTCAAGTCGACACTCTGACGATTCCTTCTCCAGCTCAAGTACTCCATCTTCGAACACTCTTCGACGAGCCGCGCGTCAAGACCGTCATGCATCTCGCAACCCGCTACACGTCAAGCATTCAAAAGAGCAAGTCGATGAGCAAGTCCCTCGTCCTCAATCAAACCAAGTCGCTTTTGTTCAAGCTCAAGAACGACAACGACTACGGCACAAAGAGGAAGAACGAGCGCGTCTACACCAAGAGCAACAAGACGCCGAGGCTCATCGTCTTCAACAACAACAATGAGAAGCACAAGCTCTTGAGGCGGAACGTGCCCTTCAAGAATCAAGTCGAGCCATCGCCAACCGCAATCACGAACGGCACAATCAAGAGGAATCTCTTCGAGAAGAAATCCAACAGAGGAACTACCATCCGCGTGTCCAACGTCAAGCTACACAAGCTCCTTCACAAGCTCGTCAAGCTCCACCTCAACCTCAAGTTCAACAAGAGCAAGTTGATCATGGACTTCCTCCACGCCAAGAGTAACATGAGGATGAGTACCCTCCACGTCAAGGGCGTCATCATCACCATCGCCAACAACACAATGAAGAGCAACGCTATGGCAAGCTCAAATTCACAATGCCCAAGTTCAATGGAAGCAATGATCCCGAAGAGTACCTCTCATGGGCATTGAAGGTCGAAAAAATCTTTCGTTTGCACAACTATGAGGAAGAGAAAAGATCGCTATGGCATCACTAGAGTTCCAAGACTATATGCTCATATGGTGGGAACAAGTCCTTGAGCGCCGACAAGCAAGTGGTGAACCTCCAATCACCACTTGGGCTCAAATGAAGGATGTCATGCGAGCACGTTTTGTGCCCACATACTACAACCGCGAGCTCTTCAAGAAGCTACAACTCCTCAAGCAAGGAACAAAGAGTGTTGAAGAATACTACAAGGAAATGGAGATTGCCAGTATTCGAGCTAATGTCACGGAAGATGATGAGCAAACAATGGCACGATTCTTGAATGGACTCAATCATCCCATCAAGAAGATCGCCGACTTCCAACCCTACACCAACCTCATTGAGCTCGTGCATCAAGCTACAAAGGCGGAATGTCAAGTGCAAGATGACTTCAAGTACGCCAAGTACACATCCAAGACCTACGGCTTCTCCAATAACCAAGCTTCAACAACTACTCCAACTTCGACATCAACCAAGCCTTCTCCAAGCAACGACGGCAAGTCATGTTACAGGAAAACTTCGGCAAGTTCAAGTCGTCTTCCTCCTACTACAAGCAACTTCAAGGCGCGTGCTTCGTCATGTACTCCGACCGATGAGACCGTCAAGACAAGCTCCTTCAAGTGTTTCACTTGCGGCGGCCGAGGCCACAAGTCCTATGAATGCACAAACAAGCGCACCATGATCCTCAACGACGATGGCACCTACGACTCAATGAGTGAAGATGAAATAGAAGCTCTTGAGAAAGTGGCCATGCACCGGCGCGTGAACGAGGATGAAGATGATCAAGTCTTTTGTGATGAAGATACGAGCCCCGCTCTTGTTGTCTCCAAGGTCTTGACTCTTCACCATCAACAAGAAGACCAAAGATGCCATATCTTCCACACCAAGGCCGGCATCAATGGGCGATTCGTCAAGGTCATCATCGATGGAGGTAGTTGCCACAACTTGGCAAGTGAAGAACTATGCTCCAAGCTTCAATTGGTAAAGAGGAAGCACCCGCACCCCTACAAGGTTCAATGGTTAAGTGACTCCGGCACTATCCGAGTTGAGCATACGGTTCAAGTCTCCTTAAGTGCATATGAAGGCACTTGGAGTGTGATGTGGTCCCCATGACCGTTTGCCACCTCCTTCTTGGTAGGCCATGGCAATTCGACTGTGGTGTCATCCACACCGGGCGCACCAATCACTATAGCTTCAAGATCAAAGGGAAGGAATATGTGCTACGACCTATGTCTCCTAGTCAAGTGATAGTCGACAAGCAAGCCACCCATCATGGAGAGAAGAGTGAGAAAGTGATCCACCAAAAAGTGAGTGAGAGCCACAAGCCAAACTTGAGCGCCTCTTCGCCTAGAGAGAAAAACCTTATACTATTTGCCACAAAAAGTGAGATGAGAGAAGTGTGTGAGAACCCATCGAGTGTTATGCACTTCGTCCTTCTGTGCAAGGATGGAGAACCAAAAACTAACACCTCTCACGAGCTACCTTTAGTGTTTCAATCTCTTTTGCAGGAATTCCAAGATGTTTTGCCCGATGAGCTACCTCTGGGTCTATCTCCTCTACGAGGCATTGAGCATCGAATCGACCTCATCCCCGGAGCGCCACTTCCAAACAAACCTCCATACCATGTCAATCCCAAAGAAACCAAGGAGATTCAATGGCAAGTACAACAACTAATCGACAACGGTCATGTACGTGAAAGCTTAAGCCCTTGTGCCGTTCCGGTTATACTTGTGCCTAAGCCCGATGGAAGTTTTCGCTTGTGTTCCGATTGTAGATCTATAAATGCTATTACCGTTCACTATAGGCATCCCATTCCTCGCTTAGATGATATGCTTGATGAACTTAGTCGAGCCAACTTTTTCTCAAAAATTGATCTTAAAAGTGGCTATTGCCAAAACCGCATTCAAGAAGGTGATGAATGGAAAACTGCTTTCAAAACCAAATTTGGCCTATATGAGTGGTTAGTTATGCCTATGGGTTTATCGGAGGCTCCCGGTACTTTCGTGCGCCTTATGCATTATGTGCCTCGCCCTTATATTGTAGTCTTTGTTGTGGTTTACTTCGATGATATTCTTGTGTTTAGCAAAACCATGAAAGAGCATCTTAATCATGTTAGGGCTGTTTTACAAACACTTCGCAAGGAAAGTCTTTATGCCAACATGAAAAAGTGCACATTTGGTGTTGACAAAGTGGTTTTCTTGGGTTTCATCGTATCTTCCAAGGGTGTCCATGTTGATGAAACTAAAATTGAAGCAATTAAAACTTGGCCCCAACCCACCAATTTACAACAAGTGCATAGTTTTCTTGGTCTTGCGGGTTTTTATCGTCGCTTTGTGAAAGATTTTAGCACAATTGCCACTCCTTTGCATGCCTTGAGTAAGAAGAATGCTCCTTTTGTTTGGGGATCCTTGCAATCCACCGCTTTTGATGAGCTCAAGTCTTTGCTTACTCATGCTCTGATTCTTGCTTTGCCCAATTTTGACAAAACTTTTGAGGTTCGTTGTGATGCAAGTGGTACCGGAATTGGCGGAGTTTTGATGCAAGAAAAACGTGCCATTGCATATTTTAGTGAAAAACTCTCCGGTGCTCAACTTAACTATCCCATCTATGACAAAGAATTGTATGCTTTAGTGCGTGTGCTACATGTTTGGGAACATTATCTTAGACCTCATGAGTTTGTCATACGTACCGATCATGAAACGCTTAAGTACTTAAAAGGTCAAACTAAGTTGAACAAGCATCATGCCAAATGGAGTGAATTTATTGAATCTTTCCCATATGTGATCAAGTACATTAAGGGTAAAGAAAATGTAGTTGCCGATGCACTTTCCCGCATATGCACGCTTGTCACTAAACTTGAGTTGAATGTTATAGGCTTTGAGCACATAAAAGACTTGTATGCTAATGATCCATCTTTTGCTATTCCTTATGCTACGTGTTTGACGCATACTTCTTGGGAACAATATTACATCAAGGATGGTTATCTTATGAGAGCTAACAAACTATGCATTCCCGAGTCTTCTCTTCGGTTGCTCCTTTTGCAAGAGGCTCATGGAGGCGGACTCATGGGACACTTTGGACGCGAGAAGACTTTCGCCACCCCTCCAAGAACTACTTTTGGCCCAAGATGTTCCGCGACGTCTCACGCTTCACCACCCGATGCTCTACATGTCGCAAAGCTAAGTCTAAAGCTCAATCACATGGTCTTTACATGCCTCTTCCTATTCCTTATCAACCTTGGGAAGACATTAGCATGTATTTTGTACTTGGTTTGCCAAGAACTCAAAATGGCAAGGATTCTGTGTTTGTTGTTGTGGACCGATTTTCTAAGATGGCACATTTCATCCCTTGCAACAAGATAGACGATGCTTCACATGTTGCAAATCTCTTTTGTAGGGAAATCTTGCGTCTCCGACCGCGACGTCAAGTTCTTGAGTTACTTTTGGAAGACCCTATGCGCCAAGCTCGGAATCAAGCTCTTGTTCTCATCCGCATACCACCCTCAAACCGACGGCCAAACGGAGGTGACAAACCGTACACTCTCCACTATACTTTGCGTGTTGATCAAGAAGAACATCAAGGAGTGGGAGGAGTGTCTACCCATTGCCGAGTATGCCTACAACCATGCAAGACATTCGACGACCGGCAAGTCCCCCTTCGAGGTCGTCTACGGCTTCAACCCGTCGTCCCCATTGGACATTCTACCTCTTCCTCTTCAAGAGCGCACCATCCTCGACGCAAGTGCCCATGCAAGCTACATCAAGAAGATGCATGAAGATACAAGACACACCATCGAGCGCCAAGTACAACGACTCACGACCAAGCTCAACATCAACAAGCATCCCATGATATTCAACATTGGAGACCTCGTGTGGCTACACCTTCGCAAGGAACGCTTCCCCAATGAACGCAAGTCCAAGCTTCTCCCTCGAGCCGACGGACCCTTCAAGGTGCTAGCACGCTACAACAACAACGCTTACAAGATCGATCTCCCACCCGTCAAGTACAATGTGAGCGACATCTTCAACGTCTCCGATCTCTCCCCGTACCATGGTGATGAGGATTTCAATTCGAGGTTGGATCTTTCCCAAGGGAGGGGAGATGATGCGGAGCATCCTTCGGCCATCCCCATGGACCTTCCATCGCCTCACCAAGCCCCAAGAGGACCCATGACTAGAGCACGTGCTAGAGCTCTCGAGACCGAGGTGACTTCTCTCCTTAATGATATCTCATATGATCCTCTCGAGACATGGCTACTACCTCAATCCGGAATGTTGTGCATGATTAGGTACCAAGACGACCCTCCCAAGGATGCACATGAAGATGGTCAAGACCCCAAGTCCATGGAAGAAGGAAACCAATGGAAGACGGCAAGAACAGCCTCTAGGCACCGGACATCCAGCCAGGACCTCGGACATCCGGCCCCTGGAGATCCACAAGGCCAGGCACCTGCAGAAGAAGCTACAGGGACCGGACATCCGGCGTCCAGCGCGGACATTCGGCCCCCACCGGAAATCCGGCGTAAATCCCGGACATCTGGCACTGGCGTCCAGGGAGCATAGAAGCTTGCCCTGACAACCCGGACATCCGGCACTCGCTCCGGACATCCGGCACCTCCCGAAGCCGCGGACGTTCGGCGCCTCCCTGCGGACATCCGGCGTCGCCCATCCAGTGAACAGAAGAGTCAACTCCACTGGCCCGGACATCCGGCCCCTCCAGCCCGGACATCCGGCACCTCGTGAGCGCCCGGACATCCGCCCCGTCGCCCGGACATCCGGCGCTGTCTGCCTGCGCGCAGCTCGTTTGGGCCTTGACCATGTATCCCTTCTCCCTTTGACTATATATACTCCCTTCCCCCGTACGTTTTAGGGTTAGCATTGGTTTAGCTCATATTTGTGTGACAGCCTTGCTCATCCACTTGGATACTTCTCCTCGCAGTTCACGACCTCTTCGGAAAAGATCCCCCAAGCGGATTCAAGACCCGTTTCTAGGGAACACCATCAAGACCTAGTCACGGAGAAGAACGGTTCCTTTGTATCCTTACCTTTGTTGATTGTAGATCATGAGTTACTATTTGTTTTCGGTGATCTAGCACTTGTGTGATTGATTACTTGTCGGTTTAGTGATTCTCTCTCGTTTTCCCCGTGTTTCCTCTTTGTGCTTGCGCGTGTTCTTCGTCATTCCCCGTAGGATCCACTCCAAACATGAAAGATCGTCACCATAGGGTTCGGCCCTACATCACATTTTGTGAGAGATTTCAGCACCATTGCTGCACCTCTCAGTGAGCTTACAAAGAAGGATGTGCCTTTTGTTTGGGGTACCGCACAGGAAGAAGCCTTCACAGTGTTGAAAGATAAGTTGACACATGCTCCTGTACTCCAACTTCCTGATTTTAATAAGACTTTTGAGCTTGAATGTGATGCTAGCGGAATTGGATTACGAGGTTTGTTATTACAAGATGGCAAACCTGTTGCATACTTTTCTGAAAAATTGAGTGGGCCTAGTCTGAATTATTGAACTTATGATAAAGAATTATATGCTCTTGTTCGGACTTTAGAGATATGGCAACATTATTTATGGTCCAAAGAATTTGTTATACATTCTGATCATGAATCTTTGAAACATATTAAAAGTCAAGCTAAACTGAATCGTAGACATGCTAAATGGGTTGAATTCATTGAGACTTTCCCTTATGTTATTAAACACAAGAAGGGTAAAGAAAATGTTATTGTTGATGCATTGTCTCGTCGCTATACTATGCTTTCACAACTTGACTTCAAAATATTTGGTTTGGAGACGATCAAAGATCAATATGTGCATGATGTTGATTTTAAAGATGTATTGCAGAATTGTAAAGAAGGGAGAACATGGAACAAGTTCGTCGTTAATGATGGATTCGTGTTTCGTGCTAACAAGCTATGCATTCCAGCTAGCTCTATTCGTCTTTTGTTGTTGCAGGAGGCGCATGGAGGGGGATTAATGGGACACTTTGGCGTGAAAAAGACGGAGGACGTACTTGCTACAAATTTATTTTGGCCAAAGATGAGACGGGATGTTGAGTGTTTTATTGCTCGCTGCACTACATTTCAAAAAGCTAAGTCGCGAGTCAATTCTCATGGTTTATATATGCCTTTGCCTGTACCTAGTGTTTCTTGGGAGGATATATTTATGTACTTTGTTTTAGGTTTACCTCGAACAAAAAAGGGGAGGGATAGCATATTTGTTGTTGTGGATAGATTCTCGAAAATGGCACACTTTATACCATGTCATAAAAGCGATGATGCCGTTAATGTTGCTGATTTGTTCTTTCGTGAAATTATTAGCTTGCATGGTGTGCCCAATACTATTGTTTCAGATCGTGATACTAAATTTCTTAGCCACTTTTGGAGATGTTTATGGGCTAAATTGGGGACTAAACTGCTTTTTAGTACTACTTGTCACCCCCAAACTGATGGACAAACTGAAGTAGTCAATAGAACATTGTCTACTATGCTTAGGGCTGTTTTGAAGAATAATAATAAAATGTGGGAAGAATGCTTGCCTCATATTGACTTTGCTTATAATCGTTCATTGCATTCCACTACTAAGATGTGCCCTTTTGAAATTGTGTATGGTTTCCTACCTCGTGCACCTATTGATTTGTTGCCTCTTCCATCTTCGGAGAAGGTTAATTTTGATGCTAAACAATATGCTGAATTGATTTTAAAAATGCACGAGTTAACTAAGGAAAACATTGAGCGTATGAATGCTAAATATAAACTTGCTGGAGATAAGGGTAGAAAACATCTTGTGTTTGCACATGGAGATCTTCTTTGGTTACATTTGTGTGAGGATAGATTTCCTGATTTGCGCAAATCAAAGTTAATGCCACGTGCTGATGGTCCTTTTAAGGTGTTGGAGAAAATAAATGATAATGCATATAAACTTGAGCTGCCTGCAGATTTTTGGGTTAGTCTCAGTTTTAACATTGCAGATTTGAAGCCTTATTTGGGTGAGGAAGATGAGCTTCCGTCGAGGACGACATCATTTCAAGAAGGGGAGGATGATGAGGACATCAATACCATTGTTACACCCACAGCCCCTACTGCTACATATACTGGATCAATTACTAGAGCTCGTGCACACCAATTAAAATATCAGGTACTTTCATTTCTTGGTAATGATTCTAATGTTCATGAGAATATGATGCTGCCTAAATTGGATACATTTGTTTTGCTTACAAATGAAGGGCCTAGCTTGGAGAAGGATGAACATTGGAGAAAGAACAAGCATGGAGATGATGGCATGCGCAAGGGGAACAAGAACGAAGTTACAATTGATGATTTCAGGACTTTGAAGCCACCATAATGAGTGCATGAAGCCTTGGACGAAATATACAAGATGCCACTTCATAAATTTCGTCCAGAGGCTATTCTAGGTGCTGCGTCACCTTATAATTGGGCCAGGCCCATGTAATTTCGAAATACATAAGTATAGGCTATTTTTAGAGTCCGTATGTGTGGGGAAACAAGAGATAGGGTCAGTTTTGGACCCCTCTACCAAGGGCCACGAAATTCACCCCCTCTTCCTACATATATACAGCCCTTAGGGCACCGTTTAGACTTTGGGTTTTGTTTAGATTAAAGTTCGCCATAGCTGCAACTTCGCGTACTTTGTTGTGTTCAACAACCAGACAAAGATGTCACGGAACCCCACCATTATCAATAAAGCTTTCATCTTATATTCGCAATATCCAGATTGCAATCTCAGTTTCTTGCTTGTTCTTTGTTTGCTCGCAGGGAACAGACCCTTGTGGTCAGGTTGATCGTGCTTCGGCGTGGTCAATAACCTCTCAGAGTTGGTTTAGCGATTGCTAAGACGCGACGTCCTCACACGTTCGTAGTCGGATCGTCAAAATCGACTTCCACCAAAGCGATATCCATCATCTCATCGAAAGACGGGACACCTTTGCCTCTATCACTCCCCCACCTCCTCCTAGTTAGGGTTAGCGTTGATTTAGCTCATTTGTGAGATAGAGCCTCGCTCAACCATCGGATCTCCTCCTCGTGGGAGACCGCGGCCGCTTCGGAAAAGATCCACTTGGATTCAAGACCCGTTTACGGGAAGATCCCCTCGTGGATTCAAGACCTCCTCTCGGAGAAGAACGGCTACCTCTGTATCCTTCCTTTGTTGATTTTGAATCTTGTGCTACCTCATGTGTTCGGTGATCTAGCCCTTGTGTGCTCGATACTTGTCGGTTTAGTGATCCTCTTGTTTCTCCCCGTGTTTCCCCTTGTGTTTTCCACGCGTTCTTCGTGTTTTCCCCGTAGGATCCACTCCAAACGTGAGAGATCAGCCCCTACGGTTCCGCCCTACATCAAAAAGCTTCATCTCCATGGTATGGCGCGAGGTCCTTGACGTTGAAGATGTCGCTCACATTGTACTTGCCTCGTGGTAGGTCTATCTTGTAGGTGTTGTCGTTGTTGCGTCGAGGGAGAAGTTTGGTGATACGGAGCATCCCTCGCTCATCCCCATGGACGTACCTACATCTCCCTCAACACCACTTGGACCCATGACAAGAGCTAGAGCAAAGGCTATCGAAGATAAGGTGAACTCGCTCCTCTCCAAACTTCCTCTCTCTACTCACGAGACTTGGCTATTACCTCATATGGATACTCTGTGTGTGATCAGGTACTTGGAGGAGAGCCACGGGACAGCTACACCCAATGGCCAAGGTGGCAAGGACTCCAAGCATGGGCATCAAGAAGAAGAGCCATTTGTGAAGCTACAGGCACCGGACGACCGGTGGGTCCCGGATGTCCGAGCCCTGGGAGATGCTACAGCGAGGGAAGGAAGGCAGGACAGAGCTATCGGCCACGGACGACCGGCCCGGCCTGGACGTCCGACGACTCCCGGGACCATGGACGACTGACGCCCTCCGGACGTCCGGCAGCTTAGAGGAAATTTACGGAAGACCGAAGCCACCGGACGACCGCACAACCGACACCCGAGCCGAATCTATGGAAGTCCGACAATCCATGGACGTCCGGTCCGTCCTGAAGCTCTGGACGTCCGATGCCCTCTGGAAGTCCGACGCCTGAGTGACCGCAGCTACGGGCCAATGCCCTTGTACCCCTTCACTTTGACCCCATTTACACTACAACTATATATAGGTCTCGTCCACCTCCGAGCTAGGGTAGCATTGGTTTAGCTCATATTTTGTGTGAGAGCCTTGCTCATCGACTTGGTTACTTCTCCTCGGAGCTCACTACCTCTTCGGAGAAGATCCCCCAAGCGGATTCAAGACACCTTCAAGGGAAGACATTCAAGACCTCCTCACGGAGAAGAACGGCTACCTTTGTATCTTCCCTTTGTTGATTTTGAATCTTGTGCTACCTTATGTGTTCGTTATCTAGCCCTTGTGTGATCAACTACTTGTTGGTTGAGTTTCTCTCGTTCCTCCCCTAGTTTTTCCTCGTGTTCTTCCACTCGTTCGTCGTGTTCCCCGTAGGATCCACTCCAAACGTGAAAGATCGTCCACATAGGGCTCCACCCTACATCATCTTGGTATCATGAGCCACGTTGATCACGTTTTTGGAGTCCCTACCCCGTGTTTTCTAGCTTGATTTTGTTGTTTTCGTCCTAAATTCGAAAATTCCCCACCAAAAATAGCCCCAAAAGTTTTTGTGATTTGTTGGTGAGTTGAGATTTTGTTGGATTTGGTCCATGGATTTTAGTTGCTACGTGTGGATCTAGCTTTCCCCACCCTCCCCACCCTTTTCCATCCGCCAATCCGCTCGATTTCGACCTCACCATCTTCCTCCACACCGAAATCGCGCAGTTCATCCCGTGCCTGAATTTCGCCCAGGCACCGGACGACTGGACCATGCCGGACGTCCGACGACCGGACAGCCGTAAAAACCGGACGTCCCTGAAACTCTGACGAAACTGAAATTTTCAGTTCAGCCACCACCACAACCCCACTTTCCACCATATCTTCCAAACCTACATACACCACCGTCTTCCACAATACCTCCTATGACGATTTTGACACGTTTTGGTCCTTGAGATTTTGAGTTGTGGCTCCCGTGTCCTATTGTGTTTTGGCTATTTAGGTACGGTTCGACTTCGTCTTCACCACGGCTCATCTTCGCAAGGGTCTCATCATCGCCAAGGACGGTAACATCGACGACATCTTTGTCATACCTTGCAATTGCATTGATACCCCACATGGCCTTACTTTTGTGTAGCTTACCCATCGAGACTAGCCATTGAGTATTGCCGGCAACGTGACTTGTGCACATTAGTGATCATACTCCATAGCATACATACCATACCACCGTGGTGCATATCTTTGCATCAACTTGTGTGTCACAAAGTTGTCATCGCATACACAATTGCTATCTTGGTTCGTGAAGTTTTGCATGAGAAAAAAGCTCAAAAGTGAAGGAGACACCCAAGCTTTTAAGCAAAGAGGAAAGATAAGCAAAGAGCTTATAAGCAAGAACCATAGCATCATATTACATTAATATTGTCATATCGGATCATCTTGGATCATAGCACCGAAATACCATACATATAGCATACTTGGGATAGAGATCGTTGCATTTTTGCCTAGTAGGTTGTGCACAAGCTCCGTATCCGCCTATTGTGTGATGTAGGGTGGAACCCTATGGGGAGATCTTTCACTAATTGGAGGGGGCATCCCCAAGAACAAGATGAACAAAAGAGGGAAAACAAGAGGAACACTCAAGAACAAGTCAAATCACACATCCACTAGACAATCAAACACACAAGATCCACAAGGTACATGAACAATCAAAGGGAAATAAGATACATGGTAGAGTTCATCCCAAATCCTATGAAGGAGATGAGGGCTTGATGATCTAGATAGATCCTTCCCTCAAGGGGGTCTTCATCCACTAGGGATATTCTCCAATAGAGGCCTTGAACTCCAATGGAGTGTCTCTCTCTCAAGAGGAATCCCACAAGGGGAGGTACATGAGCTAAGCTCTAGTGTTTACATCTAATCTTAGCTAAGTCTAAATGGAGGAGATGAAGGAGTATATATAGTCCTAGGCAAAGAGAGGGATAAGTGGGGGCGAAATGGTAAAACAAGGGCAAAGCCCGCAGCATCACACAGGGGGCCCCGTGTGCACGGGGTAAGTGGAGCCCGTACGCACGGGGTATCCACGGACCAGACGCAAGGGCCCGTGCGCACGGGGTCCGTGAGGCCCGTGGAGATGGGGGTCCCGTGGGCACGGTACACGCCTGTGCGCACGGGGTCTTCAGGACAGCCAGCCTAGGAGGCCCGTGGGCACGGGGTCGGAGGGGCCCCTGCGCACGGGGTCGCCTAGGAGCTGCTGCCTTCTTCTTGGCGCTTCCTTCTCCGCTTCCAGGCTTCCGTCTTGGATGGTGTAGTTGTTCTCTTGCGCTTGGACTCCTCCATGATGAATGTGTAGCTCCGCTCACACCTAAGTATGCACACGAGAGAAGGGTCAAGTAGTATACCATCCTCGAAGGCTACAAGTGAACACGTGTAAAGGAGATGATTCACCTTCGTATGCATGAAGTAGATGTGGCACGTGTCAATTGCCAAATGGACTCTTGACATGGTGATGTCCATAGGATGCTCCGCATCATCCCCTCCCCCTTGGGAAAGATCCGACCTCGGATCGAAATCCAAATCACCATGGGAAAGAGATGATGGCGTCATGTAGAATTGGACGAGCACCAAGCATTCGTCATCTTGTAGTTCCAAATGGGAACTCTCCAATGTCGCATCGTCTTGTAATTCCTTCAAAAGGAGCAAAGATAACAAGCACTTGGAAAAACAAACGTGGTTGTCGTAAGAGCAAAACCAAGCATTCAAGAGGTGATTCACCCAACAAGTGTTGTCATCAAGCATAGCATAATGTTTGACAAGGAAGTGTGGCATGGCATTTGAGCATATAAATTGAGCACAATCAAGTACATCATGGGAACAAGCATGCAAATGGTAGGTAGAGATGCAAATATGTGTGAGAGGGGAACAAGCATCTACCTCAATGTCATAGCAAGAATGTGCAAAGTGGTCAACAAAAGGTCTATGGTAGGCATAAGTATCATCAACAACACCAAATATAATGATATGTCTAAACACATGGGGCAAGTGCAAGACAATCCAAGCATAATGTGTATAGGGTGTAGTGAAGATATCGTGGCACTCAACACAATGGAAAGAGCAAGTGTTCAAGATGTGTGAGGCAATCAAGTCAAGCATGTGATAAGCAAAGGGACATGGCATATGTGAAGAAATGATATTGGTGCAACCAACCTTGTGATAGAAGCAAGTAATCCAAAAATTGGATGCAACACACAAGTCATATATATCATGAGGCATAGCAATGTGGAAATCACAAATGAGAGCACTATATCTAACATGTGTGCAATCAAGTAGTCCAAGATGACTAATAAGTCTCATGGTAGAAGCAACACAAGTAGTATGATCCACAATATGCATGCTGATAGTTTGGATGTTCTCAAAATAGAAGGATATCACCTCGAAAGCATGTCCTTGTGTGTTCTTCACAATGCCGAAGTGGTAGAAAATGTGGTGTAGAAGCGAGTCATGGTCGAATGTATGAGGCTCGCTCTCAAGGGATTGAATGGTCAACTCACATGAAGTGGAAGTCGACACGAAGTCGAAGTATCCTACACGTGCACACAACAAAACAAAGAGCATATGCGCATGGTAGATAAACACATCATCCATCATGATGGTTCTCTTCTCTTGCACATAACCATTAGAAGCACAAGTGCATGAATAATATGATGCAACAATGGCTATATTCATGGCACTAGGTATTTGGTGCAAAGAGGTAAGACAAGCATGCTTCACAAGAAATATGTCAAAATCTCCAAGTATATGTGAGAATGCTATGGGGGCAATCTTATGAGCAAGACGAGAATCATTGTTGCACTCAATACATGGCAAATCATCTAGCATGAGAGAGGCAACACATGGAGATATATGACACGAAGCAATATGAATCATGTGCAAAGTGTATAGATGGTTGTCATCAACCGCATGAAATGAGCAAGTATGAGTCATTGGTGATGCAACATAAGCAAGCATATCAATCAAGTCGTGCAAACTAGTGGAGCGAAGATGCAACACACTAGAGTAAATCATGGCAATCATGTCATGTGAGTAAATAGTGGATATAGGCAATGCACATGACATATCGCAAGCACGAACACAAAGCAAGATCATAGTATCATCACAGGAATGGGACATAGATGGAACATGGCAATAACAAGAAATATCTCCACCAAGCTTGCAAATACGCATACAAGTACTAGAATCAATCATCATGTGTAATGCGAAGCATGGGTCACAAATGCATGACAAAGGCATAGGAATGAGCATATCATGCAAAGTTAACATGGCAATATGGGCATAAAGGAAGAAGTAATATATAACCCATAACCATGTGAGGGCCATGTAGAAGAGATGCGAAAAGTCTTTGCGCGAAGGGAGCTATGGGAAAGACAATCCATGTGATCCCAAGTCATCATTGCTCTCTAGAGCTCGTTTTGTCAACTCATGGGATCGTGAGGTTGACAAGTATTCATGGGTACCTACACAAAAGAGACACAAATGAAAGAAATTGTGTGTGTGGTAAACGTACACATCATCCATCATGATGTGTATGTGCACGTGTGAGTTAGCACAGATAAGCAATGCTCAAAGAAATTTGAGGCATGGTATATGAAAATGTCATCCGTCAAGCAATGATAGTTATTGTGTTCAACATGATTAGGATGCAATTTATAGCAAGTGTGAGGCACAACAATAGCATTTTTATTCATGGGGAGCATATGGTGCACACAATCATGGGAATCATGTAAATCATAGGATGGATCAAATTCTCCTAATAGGTATGCGAAAACTATGGGGGTCTCCTCACGAGCAATATCGGGAGCATAATATGGAGAAAATGGACAACATCCAGAACAATGCATATCCGAAGCTAGGTGGTCATGGCATGGCATATGAGATAAATGATGCAAAGGAAGCATATCAATAACATCACAAGAAAAACAAATGCCAATAACCATGGGCTTTTCATCTATGCCATATGTGCAAATTGGGTTTAGTTTAATGGCATATGCATAGTCACTGTGATGAGATTGCAAATAAGACATACGGGAGATCTCATGCATAGCATATGACAAGTCAAGCGGATGATCAAACATGATGTGACCAAGAGAATTATCACAAGAAATCCTATGTAACATGGCATCACAACTACTAGACTCCTCATGGCAATCATCAAACTCACCATAAATGGGCAAATCATCGCATGGGGAAATCATACTAGAATGAAGCATGATAATAGGTGGATCAACATCATGCAAGCAATCAATGTCAAGAATGTCCACTAGTGGGACAAGAGCATCACCTTCACCTATGTTACCTTTGTCATTCCACTCAAGTGGTGTAGGTGAGGTGGGGAAGACCAAATCGTGTTCATCTTCATCATGATGGAACCATGTGGGGGGTGCATCATAGTCCACCATGGCCATCGTCATTTCCAAAGGGAGGACGAAGTCGTCGAGGATCGGCGCGTCATCATATATGGGACCTAGCACCAAATGAGAAGACACAATAGAGGTAGAGGTTAAGTTGTTAGAAAGAGAAATGGCCTCATATGCCTCATCAACTATCTCACTCTCTCTATGTGGCGGTGGCTCACTCACTTCCTCAAGGTAGGTGCACTCAATGTCGCATATGGTGGAGGCACTCAAATCACTCAAGTGGTGGTGGTGGTGGCTCTCCTCACATGGGAATTGGGGCGGCTCATCATATATGGGGCTAATGGTGAAGTCACTCTGATGTAGGGTGGAACCCTATGGGGTGATCTTTCACGAATTGGAGGGGGAATCCCAAAGAACAAGATGAACAAAAGAGGGAAAACAAGAGGAACACTCAAGAACAAGTCAAATCACACATCCACTAGACAATCAAACACACAAGATCCACAAGGTACATGAACAACAAAGGGAAATAAGATACATCGTAGAGTTCATCCCAAATCCTATGAAGGAGATGAGGGCTTGATGATCCTATGATTGGGATCCTTCCCCAAGGAGGAGGTCTTGATGTTTGGTCACTCCAAGAGGAGGTCTTGATCTCCTAGTGGAGTGGATCCATGGAGCAAAGCTCACAAATGTCTATCAACTACTTTGCTTTCCCTAAACATAGCCCTAGATACGGTTTATATAGTCTTGGGGTCAAAGTAGGTGAAGAGGGGCTCGGATTGGGGATCACAGCCGTCCATCCTGATGAGCCCGTGCGCACGGGGTAAGTTGGGCCGATCTTGCAGGGGTCCCGTGGGCGCAGTACAGGCCCGTCTTGCAGGGGTGCTCCAGCGCCAACTCTCTGAGTAGTCCGTGCGCACGGGGTCTTCGAGGCCCGTGGGCACGGGGTCGCCTGGGAGGTGCAGTGTTGATCCTGTTGCACTCCTTCCTCCTTGTGGCCTGGTGGTCCTTCTCCAACTCCTTTGGGGTGTCCCTCACCAGCTTGTGGTCGTCGGTCTTCGTACCTAATGACACACAGAGCACTTTGGTGAGGTAGCAAGCAAGTCCAATGGATATTCATGATGTTCTCGAAGAAGAGCGGGTTTACCTTAATTCCAATGGCGTATGTTCGAGGTCTCGTCATATGTCCTCTTAGGGTATGGAGAGTAGTCGGAGTGTACATGGGGATGACCGTGGGATGCTCCGCATCACACTCGCACTCTCAATATGGTTGCAAAAGTCACTCAAGTCATCATACGTCGCCGTGGTCGAAGGGAGAATCCAATGCTCAACCATCTCATAGTCGTCGCCGTGGATGAAGGCCGAAGATGGCACATCATCACTCTCGTCATGGATGAAGGCCGAAGATGGCACATCATCACGCTCGCCTTCTTGAAGTGAGCTCGGGGTCGAGCAGACTTGGCCATCTTGAGTTCTTGCTCCGCCTTGAGAGCACCAAAGTAGTTGTCGTCAAGGGACTTGTAGTTCTCGAGGAAGATAGTCTTGGGGATGTTGTTGTCCAATCCCATCATGAAGTAGAACTTCATCCAAATGGGGTCGTCCATGCCGGCACGTCGCAAGGCTTCCTTCATGTTCTTGAAGTACTCGTCGAGGGACTTGGATCCTTGTATGGTGTTCTCCAATTGGCGTTGAAGATGTTCCGTGTAGGTTCGAGGCACAAACTCTCGCCGCATCACTTTCTTCGTCTTGGACCAACTCATCTCGTAGCTCTCCGAAGGTGTGTTAAGCCACCACGTTGAGGCGTAGTCGTGGAAGTTTCTTGTGGCGCACTTCACTTGATCTTCGGAAGGGACTTGATGTAGCTTGAGGTAGTCGTCCATCAAACGCTCCCACTCGAGATACTCCTCGGGTTCTTGAGTCCCATAGAAAGGAATTGCATGGTCGATGTCGAGGTCGTAGTAGGTCGAGGGAGTAGTGGACTTGAGCTCGTGGAGTAGGCGAAGATGCCGTACGTCCGAAGGAGAAGATTCCTTGAAGTCACGTGGCAAAGATGAAAAAGGTGTTGAAGAAGACGTAGTCTGGTAGTTGAGGTCGCGGTTCTGTAGAGCCCGTGTGCACAGGGGTGCAGGAGGCCCTGTGCACGGGGTCCCGTGTGCACGGGGGTCGAGGGCCCGTGTGCACGGGGTTGGCAGAGAAGCCAACTCTCGTCCAAAAGGTCGCTCTTCATGGTCCTGTCGATGTCGATGCTTGTGTGTACTTGCCGGAGATGGTAGCTCGGGAGTCTTTACACTTGAGCGCCTTCTCGAAGATGAGGAATAGCGCTTGCGGTTCATGATGATGGCCTTGAGCTCCTCCATGCGCTTGTCCATCTTGGTGTCGATGAAGTTCTTCATAGCATCAAACTCGTCGTCGTTGTTGTAGACCGTAGATGATGTGTTGTGCCTATCCCTCACAAGACTCGAGCAAAGGTGAGTAGGAAATGAGATAAATAATACCAAGCTACCTTTTCCCAAAGTTGAGGATGTATCTTGTATCACTCAATGTGAAATGAAAGAATAGTGGAATTGGTACCGGACTTGTTCACTCACACCTACAAAGTAAAGCTTATCGAGTGGCTTGGTTAGGACAAGTGGCACAAATTTCATGCAAATTGAAGTCCAAGATATTGTAGATGTTGAAATAAATCCAAAGGACTCAAAATGCAAAGCAAGTGATCACAAATATAGAGGAGGGCAATAAAGAAACACACACGGTGGGATAATGGGGCTTGTGCAACTATAGGGATGAGCAATACAAAATTGCCTAATGAAGATGAAGCTCGTGTTGCACAAACACTAGGAGAGCACTAGCTTGATTGCACACTTGGGCACGATACACTACTTGGCACCAACCTATATGTATGCAACAAGAATGTTTCCTATTCCATGTATCCTCATGCACAAGTATCTCTTTTCATGCTCAATTCTTTGCTTATAAGCTTATGATCATTCTCTTTCTTGCTTAAAAGCTTTTCTCCTTTTTTTGACTTTCCTCTTCCTTTCCACTATGCTTGATGAGCCTCAACCACAAATATGGGACAAGTATCACAAGATATTCACGAGAGTAAACAATGGCACAATATGATATATCTAATGATGCAACAATATGATATCGTATCACTATGGTGCACAAGTTTTCGCGAAACCCGGCAATACTCGGATAGCTAGTCTCAATGGGTATGAAGGTATTCGCAAAGATGGTGGGGCTATCAAGATGCAATGGCAAGGAAGGAGAAGTTTATGACGGAATGGATACCTTCGTCACACTTAACTTTCACGAAGTCGGGGGTAACCGGCCTTGCTTCCGGTTGAAGATGGTCTCAAAGGATGGATGGTCGTCGTCGATGTGGAAGCTCGTGGTGGATGTAGTCGATGGAACGATACAAGTCACCGGTGGTGGATGAAGATGCAACCGTCCCTAAGTATCCGAAACACCTTAGGAGACTCAAATCACAACTCAAACAACCATAAATACCAAAGGAACCAAAATGGGTTAGTTTGCGGAAGTTTTATGTGGTGGTGCGAAAGTTATGGCGGAGGGCCGATGCAAAAGATGCAAAATGGACAAAATTTGATGGAGTAAAATGGTGGTAAAACCAAGATGAGCACCTCGGGCACGTCGCTAGCTTTTCAACGAGCCAAAGAACACCCAAATCGGAGTTCGGATGCGAAAGTTACGGCCAAAACATTGAAGTCCGGGCGGCTGCTATAGGGGGGCCGTGCGCGTGGGGTCCAGGGCCCATGGACACGGGGTCCCGTGCACACGGTACACGTACCTAGGACACGGGGTATCCAGGGACTTCGCGGGGGGCCGTGGGCACGGGGTTGGGAGCCCGTGGGCACGGGGTAGGCAGAAATTTCGCGATTTTCTTGTCAAATTCAAAGGGGAAAAGAAAAATTGGGGTATGGGGATGCAAGATGGGGTAGATCTACTTGCTATACATCAGATCCATGGATCAAAATCAACAAAAACTAACAAAAACTTCAAATCACAAAAAAAATTCGGTATGGCTCTTTTTGTGGAGATTTTCGAAATTGGGCAAGAACAAGCAAAAATATGCTAGAAAACTAAGAGGGGGCTCCAATTTCGTGAGAAACCATGGCTCATGATACCAAGATGATGTAGGGTGGAACCCTATGGGGAGATCTTTCACGAATTGGAGGAGGAATCCCCAAGAACAAGATGAACAAAAGAGGGAAAACAAGAGGAACACTCAAGAACAAGTCAAATCACACATCCACTAGACAATCAACACACAAGATCCACAAGGTACATGAACAATCAAAGGGAAATAAGATACATGGTAGAGTTCATCCCAAATCCTATGAAGGAGATGGGGGCTTGATGATCTAGATAGATCCTTCCCTCAAGGGGGTCTTCATCCACTAGGGATCTTCTCCAATGGAGGCCTTGAACTCCAATGGAGTGTCTCTCTCTCAAGAGGAATCCCACAAGGCGAGGTACATGAGCTAAGCTCTAGTGTTTAGATCTAATCTTAGCTAGGTCTAAATGGAGGAGATGAAGGAGTATATATAGTCCTAGGCAAAGAGAGGGATAAGTGGGGGCGAAATGGTAAAACAAGGGCAAAGCCCACAACATCACACAGGGGGCCCCGTGTGCACGGGGTAAGTGGAGCCCGTGCGCACGGGGTATCCAGGGACGAGACGCAAGGGCCCGTGCGCACGGGGTCCGTGAGGCCCATGGACACGGGGGTCCCATGGGCACGGTACACGCCCGTGCACACGGGGTCTTCAGGACCGCCGGCCTTGGAGGCCCGTGGGCACGGGGTCAGAGGGGCCCGTGTGCGGGGTCGCCTGGGAGCTGCTGCCTTCTTCTTGACGCTTCCTTCTCCGCTTCCAGGCTTCCGTCTTGGATGGTGTAGTTGTTCTCTTGCGCTTGGACTCCTCCATGATGAATGTGTAGCTCCGCTCACACCTAAGTATGCACACGAGAGAAGGGTCAAGTAGTATACCATCCTCGAAGGGTACAAGTGAACACGTGTAAAGGAGATGAGTCACCTTTGTATGCATGAAGTAGATGTGGCACGTGTCACTTGTGAAATGGACTCTTGACATGGTGATGTCCATAGGATGCTTCGCATCATTGTGCAATCGTGCTAGCGTGTCTCTAGTATTGTGCAACAAGAGCATTTTTGTGGATCCCACATTTTGGCTCACTTTTGGTTTGCACAATCCCATCTATCTATTTGTGTGTGTGTTCCCGTGTACCACTACTTGCTTGGTCTACTTGTTGCATTTGCAAATTTGTGAATCATTTCCAACATTATTGAAACTCACTTACTATTGCATCAAATTTTATGCCACCATGCTAACCAAGCTCCACCATAAGCATTTAGTTGTGTAGGTGTGAGAACCGACAAGAATTGGTACCAATAGTGCTATTTCATTGTCCGCATTTGAGTGAACTTGATTCATCATCAACATCGGTCAAGGTACATTGGTATAAGTTCTTCTCCTTCTACCACTCACATTTTGCTTGGAATGATGGATAGGCCGAGTATTTGTACCAACCCACTCTTCATCGAACAAGATGACGACATGTCATCATACGTCACCAAGAGCCACCTCTTTGGTGCACAACGAGCTGATAGAGGCAAAGGTGTCCCGTCTTTCGATGAGATGATGGATATCACTTTGGTGGAAGTCGACTTTGACGATCCGACTACGAACGTGCGAGGATGTCGCGCCTTAGCAATCCCCAAACCAACTCCGAGAGGTTATTGACCACGCTGGAGCACGATCAACTTGACCACGAGGGTCTGTTTCCTGCGTGCAAACGAAGAACAAGCAAGAAACTGAGATTGCAATCTGGATATTGCGAATATAAGATGAAAGCTTTATTGATCAAGGTGGGGTTACGAGGCGTCTTTGTGCAGTCGTTGAAGACAAACGGCACTGTGAAGTTGCAGCTATGGCGAACTTTAATCTAAACAAAACCCAAAGTCTAAACGGTGCCCTAAGGGCTGTATATATTGAGGAAGAGGGGGTGAATTTCGTGGCCCTTGGTGGAGGGGTCAGAAACTAACCCTATCTCTTGTTTCCCCACACATACGGACTCTAAAAATAGCATATACTAATGTATTTTGAAATTACATGGGCCTGGCCCAATAATAAGGTGACGCAGCACCTACAATAGCCTTTGGACAAAATTTATGAAGTGGCATCTTGTATATTTCGTCCAAGGCTTCATGCACTATTATGGTGGCTTCAAAGTCCTGAAATCATCACTTGTAACTCCATTCTTGATCCCCTTGCGCATGCCATCATCTCTATGCTTGTTCTTGCTTCAATGTTCATCCTTCTCCAAGCTAGGCCCTTCATTTGAAGCAAAACAAATGTATCCAATTTAGGCAGCATCATATTCTCATGAACATTAGAATCATTACCAAGAAACGAAAGTACCTGATAATTTAATTGGCGTGCGCGAGCTCTAGTAATTGGTCCAGTATATGTAGCAGTACGGGATGTGGGTGTAACAATGGTATTGATGTCCTCTTCATCCTCCCCTTCTTGAAATGAAGTCGTCCTCGATGGAAGCTCATCTTCCTCACCCAAATAAGGCTTCAAATCTGCAATTTTAGAAGTGGGACTAACCCCAAAATCTGCAAGCAACTCAAGTTTATATGCATTACCATTTATTTTCTCCAACACCTTAAAAGGACCATCAGCACGTGGCATTAACTTTGATTTGCGCAAAGGAAATCTATCCTTACGCAAATGTAACCAAACAAGATCTTCAGGTGTAATCACAAGATGTTTTCTACCCTTGTCTGCAGCAATTTTATATTTAGCATTCCTACGCTCAATGTTTTCCTTAGTTAACTCATACATTTTTAAAATCAATTCAGCACGTTGTTTAGCATCAAAATTAACCTTCTCAGAAGATGGAAGAGGCAACAAATCAATAGGTGCACGAGGTAGGAAACCATACACAATTTCAAAAGGGCACATATTAGTAGTAGAATGCAATGAACGATTATAAGCAAATTCAATATGAGGCAAGCATTCTTCCCACATTTTCTTATTATTCTTCAAAACAGCCCTAAGCATAGTAGACAATGTTCTATTGACTACTTCAGTTTGTCCATCAGTTTGGGGTGACAAGTAGTACTAAAAAGCAGTTTAGTCCCCAATTTAGCCCATAAACATCTCCAAAAGTGGCTAAGAAATTTAGTATCACGATCTGAAACAATAGTATTGGGCACACCATGCAAGTGAATAATTTCACGAAAGAACAAATCAGCAACATTAACGGCATCATCGCTTTTATGACATGATATAAAGTGTGCCATTTCGAGAATCTATCCATGACAACAAATATGCTATCCATCCCCTTCTTTGTTCGAGGTAAATCTAAAACAAAGTCCATAGATATATCCTCCCAAGGAACACTAGGTACAGGCAAAGGCATATATAAACATGACGATTGAGTCGTGACTTAGCTTTTTGACATGTAGTGCAGCGAGCAATAAAACGCTCAACATCCCGTCTCATCTTTGGCCAAAAGAAATGTGTAGCAAGTACGTCCTCCGTCTTCTTCACGCCAAAGTGTCCCATTAATCCTCCTCCATGCGCCTCCTGCAACAACAAAAGACGAACGGAGCTAGCTGGAATGCATAGCTTGTTAGCACGGAACACAAATCCATCATTAACGCATTTAACTTGTTCCATGTTCTTCCTTCTTTACAATTCTGCAATACATCTTTAAAATCAGCATCATGCACATATTGATCTTTGATGGTATCCAAACCAATTATTTTGAAGTCAAGTTGTGAAAGCATAGTATAGCGACGAGACAATGCTTCAGCAATAACATTTTCTTTACCCTTCTTGTGTTTAATGACATAAGGGAAAGTCTCAATGAATTCAACCCATTTAGCATGTCTACGATTCAGTTTAGCTTGACTTTTAATATGTTTCAAAGATTCATGATCAGAATGTATAACAAAATCTTTGGGCCATAAATAATGTTGCTATGTTTCTAAAGTCCGAACAAGAGCATATAATTCTTTATCATAAGTAGAATAATTCAGACTAGGCCCACTCAATTTTTCAGAAAAGTATGCACCAGGTTTGCCATCTTGTAATAACACACCTCCTAATCCAATTCCACTAGCATCACATTCAAGCTCAAAAGCCTTATTAAAATCAGGAAGTTGGAGTAAAGGAGCATGTGTCAACTTATCTTTCAATATCGTGAAGGCTTCTTCCTGTGCGGTACCCCAAACAAAAGGCACATCCTTCTTTGTAAGCTCGTTGAGGGGTGCAGCAATGGTGCTGAAATCTCTCACAAAACGTGATGCGGAGCATCCCTCGCTCATCCCCATGGACGTGTCTACATCTTCCTCAAGACCACTTGGACCCATGACAAGAGCTAGAGCCAAGGCTATCGAAGATAAGGTGAACTCGCTCCTTTCCGAACTTCCTCTCTCTACTCACGAGACTTGGCTACTACCTCATATGGACACTCTGTGTGTGATCAGGTACCTGGAGGAAAGCCATGGTGCATCTACATCCATCGGACAAGGAGGTAAAGCTACCAACTGCGAAGGTCAAGAAGAAGATCAACCGGAGAAAGTTCCAGCCACCGGATGACCGGTCGGGACCGGACGTCCGGCGCCTGAAGCCCCAGCCAACACAGGCCCCAGCGAGCGGACGTCCGGCCCGGACCGGATGACCGGCCACACCCTCCAGCGAGCGGACGACCGAAGTCTCCGGACGTCCGGCACCTGTCAATAGAACAAATATTAACGGAAGTATGAAACTTCCGGACGTCCGGCGCCCCTTCACAGAACGCATCCAGCGGACGTCCGACGACACCGGACGTCCGGTCCGTCATGAGCCACGGACGACTGCCCCTAAGCGGACGTCCGTACTGCTCACAAGACAGCTGGGCCAAAGCCCATGTATGCCTCCACTTCGCCCCCTTTTGCACTAAGACTATAAATAGGACACCCCCTCCTCCTAGCTAGGGTTAGCATTGGATTAGCTCATGTTTGTGTGAGAGCCTTTGCTCATCCACTTGGATACTTCTCCTCGGAGTTCACGACCTCTTCGGAGAAGATCCCCCAAGCGGATTCAAGACCCCTCTCTAGGGAATAACATCAAGGCCTCCTCACGAAGAAGAACGGTTCCTTTGTATCCTTACCTTTGTTGATTGTGGATCATATGTTACTCTTTGTGTTCGGTGATCAAGCACTTGTGTGATTGATTCCTTGTCGGTTTAGTGATTCTCTCTCGTTTTCCCCCGTGTTTTCCCTTTGTGCTTCCGCGTGTTCTTCGTGATTCCCCGTAGGATCCACTCCAAACGTGAAAGATCGTCGCCATAGGGTTCCGCCCTACATCATCTTGGTATCATGAGCCACGTTTATCACGTTTTGGAGCCCCTACCCCGTGTTTTCTAGCTTGATTTTGTTGTTTTCGTCCTAAATCCGAAAATCCCCACCAAAAATAGCCCCAAATTTTTTTTTGTGATTTGTTGGTGAGTTGAGATTTTGTTGGATTTGGTTCATGGATTTGAATTGCTAAGTGTGGATCTAGCTTTCCCCTCCCTCCCCACCCTTTTCCATCCACCAATCCGCTCGGTTTTGACATCACCATCTCCTTCCACCCCGAAACCGAGCAGTTCTTCCCGTGCCCGAAAATCGCCCAGGCACCGGACTACCGGAAGCTACCGGACGTCCAACGACCGGACGACCGCAAAAACCGGACGTCCGTGAAACTCTGACGAAACTGAAATTTGCAGTTCGGCCACCACCTCAACCCCACCTCCCACCACATCTTCCAAACCCACATACGCCACCTTTCTCTCCAATACCTCCGATGACGATTTTTACATATTTTGGTCCTTGAGATTTTGAGTTGTGGCTCCCGTGTCCTATTGTGTTTCGGCAATTTAGGTACGGTTCAACTTCATCATCACCACGGCTCATCTTCACAAGGGTCTCATCATCGCCAAGGACGGTAACTTCGACGACATCTTTGTCATACCTTGCTATTGCATTGATACCCCACATGGCCCTACTTTTGCGTAGCTTACCCATCGAGACTAGCCATTTAGTATTGCCGGCAACGTGGCTTGTGCACATTAGTGATAATACTCCATATCATACATACCATTCCATAGTGGTGCATATCTTGGGATCCACTTGTGTGTCACAAAGTTGTCATCGCATACACAATTGCTATATTGGTTCGTGAAGTTGCATGAGAAAAGAGCTCAAAAGTGAAAGAGCCACCAAAGCTTTTAAGCAAAGAGGAAAGATAAGCAACGAGCTTATGAGCAAGAACCATAGCATCATACAACATTAAGATTGTCATATAAGATCATCTTGGATCATAGCACCGAAATACCATACATATAGCATACTTGGGATAGAGATCGTTGCATTTTTGCCTAGTAGGTTGTGCACAAGTTTCGTATCCGCCTATTGTGCAATCATGCTAGCGTCTCTCTAGTATTGTGCAACAAGAGCATTTTCGTGGGTTCCACATTTTGGCTCACTTTTGGTTTGCACAATCCCATCCATCTATTTGCGTGTGTGTTCCCGTGTTCCATTACTTTGCTTGGTCTACTTGTTGCATTTGCAAATTTGTGAATCATTTCCAACATTATTGAAGCTCACTTACTATTGCATCAAATTTTATGCCACCATCCTAACCAAGCTCCACCATAAGCTTTTACTTGTGTAGGTGTGAGAACCGACAAGAATTGGTACCAATAGTGCTATTTCATTGTCCGCATTTGAGTGAACTTGATTCATCTTCAACATCGGTCAAAGGTACATTGGTATAAGTTCTTCTCCTTCTACCACTCACATTTTGCTTGAAATGATGGATAGGCCAAGTACTTCTACCAACCCACTCTTCATCGAGCAAGACGACGACATGTCATCATACGTCACCAAGAGCCACCTCTTTGGTGCACAACGAGCGTTACATCAAGAGCAACAAGCAATGAACGACCGCATCGACAACCTCGCCACCGACTTACGACTCTCCGAGCAACGTATAAGAGGCTACTTCGACAACAAGCTCAACGCGCACAAGCAAGAGAACGATGCAAGAATGGACGAGATCCGCGCCTTGTTGGTGAACCGGCCTCCTTCTACATCGTCATACTCAAGACGGAGCCACTCAAGTCGACACTCCGACAACTCCTTCTCTGGCTCAAGTACACCGTCATCGAACACTCTTCGACGAGCCGCGCGTCAAGACCGTCATGCATCTCGCAACCCGCTACACGTCAAGCATTCACAAGAGCAAGTTGATGAGCAAGTCCCTCGTCCTCAATCAATCCAAGTAGCATTTGCTCAAGCTCAAGATTGACAACGTCTTCATCGCCAAGAAGAACAAGAACGAGCGCGTCTACACCAAGAGCAACAAGACGCCGAGGCTCAACGTCTTCAACAACAACAACGAGAAGCACAAGCTCTTGAGGCGGAACGTGCCCTTCAAGCATCAAGTCGAGCTATCGCCAACCGCAATCGCGAACGGCGCAATCAAGAGGAAGCCCTTCGAGAAGAAATCCAAGAGAGGAACTACCATCCACGTGTCCAACATCAAGCTCCACAAGCTCCTTCACAAGCTCGTCAAGCTCCACCTCAACCTCAAGGTCAACAAGAGCAAGTTGATCATGGACTTCCTCCATGCCAAGAGCAACATGAGGATGATTACCCTCCATGTCAAGGGCGTCATCATCACCATCGCCAACAACACAATGAAGAGCAACGCTATGGCAAGCTCAAATTCACAATGCCCAAGTTCAATGGAAGCAATGATCCCGAAGAGTACCTCTCACCTCAAGCCTGCAAGACACCTTTGTTTATTTAATTATTAATATAAAAATTGAAGTGGGGTTTTACCCTACTGTTCATAGTCAAAAAAAAGAAGAGTACCTCTCATGGGCATTGAAGGTCGACAAAATCTTTCATTTTCACAACTATGAGGAAGAGAAGAAGATCGCCATGGCATCACTTGAGTTCCAAGACTATGTGCTCATATGGTGGGAACAAGTCCTTGAGCGACGGCAAGCAAGAGGTGAACCCCCAATCACCACTTGGGCTCAAATGAAGGATGTCATGCGAGCACGTTTTGTGCCAACCTACTACAACCGCGATCTCTTCAAGAAGCTACAACTCCTCAAGCAAGGAACAAAGAGTGTTGAAGAATACTACAAGGAAATGGAGATTGACATGATTCGAGCCAATGTCACGGAGGATGATGAGCAAACAATGGCACGATTATTGAATGGACTCAATCATCCCATCAAGAAGATCGCCGACTTCCAACCCTACTCCAACCTCATTGAGCTCGTGCATCAAGCTACAAAGGCGGAACGCCAAGTGCAGGATGACTTCAACTATGCCAAGTACTCCTCCAAGACCTACGGCTTCTCCAATAACCAAGCTTCAACAACTACTCCAACTTCGACATCAACCAAACCTTCTCCAAGCAACGACGACAAGTCAAGTTTGAAGAAAACTTCCACAAGTTCAAGTCGTCTTCCTCCTACTACAAGCAACTTCAAGACGCGTGCTTTGTCATCTACTCCAACCGATAAGACCGTCAAGACAAGCTCCTTCAAGTGTTTCACTTTCGGCGGTCGAGGCCACAAGTCATATGAATGCACAAACAAACGCACTATGATCCTCAACGACGATGGCACTTACGACTCAATGAGTGAAAATGAAATGGAAGCTTTTGAGAAAGTGGCCATGCATAGGCGAGTGAATGAAGATGAAGATGACCAAGTCTTTTGTGATGAACATACGAGCCCCGCTCTTGTTGTCTCCAAGGTCTTGACTCTTCAACATCAACAAGAAGAAGACCAACGATGCCACATCTTCCACACAAAGGCCGGCATCAATGGACGATCCGTCAAGGTCATCATTGACGGAGGTAGTTGCCACAACTTGGTAAGTGACGAACTATGCTCCAAGCTCCAATTGGTCAAGAAGAAGCACCCGCACCCCTACAAGGTTCAATGGCTAAGTGACTCCAGCACTATACGAGTTGAGCATATGGTTCAAGTATCCTAATTGGTGCATATGAGGACACATTGGAGTGTGATGTGGTCCCAATGACCGTTTGCCACCTCCTTCTTGGTCGACCATGGCAATTCGGCCGTGGTGTCGTCCACAATGGGCGTACCAATCACTATAGCTTCAAGATGAAAGGGAAGGAATATGTGCTATGACCCATGTCTCCTAGTGAAGTGATAGCCGACAAGCAAGCCACCCACCATAGAGAGAAGAGTGAGAAAGTGAGCCACCAAAAAGTGAGTGAGAACCACAAGCCAAACTTGAGCGCCTCTTCGACTAGAGAGAAAAACCTTATACTATTTGCCACAAAAAGTGAGATGAGAGAAGTGTGTGAGAACCCATCGAGTGTGATGCACTTTGTCCTTGTGTGCAAGGATGGAGAACCAAAAACTAACACATCTCACGAGCTACCTTTAGTGTTTCAATCTCTTTTGCAGGAATTCCAAGATGTTTTTCCCGATGAGCTACCTCCGGGTCTACCTCCTATATGAGGCATTGAGCATCGAATCGACCTCATCCCCGGAGCACCACTTCCAAACAAAGCTCCATACTGTGTCAATCCCGAAGAAACCACGGAGATTCAATGGCAAGTACAACAACTAATCGACAACGGTCATGTACGTGAAAGCTTAAGCCCTTGTGCCGTTCCGGTTATACTAGTGCGTAAGCCCGATGGAAGTTTCCGCTTCTGTTCCGATTGTAGACCTATAAATGCTATTACCGTTCGCTATAGGCATCCCATTCCTCGCCTAGATCATATGCTTGATAAACTTAGTGGAGCCAACTTTTTCTCAAAAATTGATCTTAAAAGTGGCTATTATCAAATACGCATTCACGAGGGTGATGAATGGAAAATTGCTTTCAAAACCAAATTTGGCTTATATGAATGGTTAGTCATGCCTATGGGTTTATCGGAGGCTCCCGGCACTTTTGTGCGTCTCATGCATCATGTACTTCAACCTTACATTGGAGTCTTTGTTGTGGTTTACTTCGATGATATTCTTGTGTTTAGCAAAACCATGAAAGAGCATCTTGATCATGTTAAGCTTGTTTTGCAAACTCTTCACAAAGAAATTCTTTATGCCAACATGAAGAAGTGCACATTTGGTGTTGACAAAGTGGTTTTCTTGGGTTTCGTTGTATCTTCCAAGGGTGTCCATGTTGATGAAACTAAAATTGAAGCAATTAAAACTTGGCCCCAACCCACCAATTTGCAACAAGTGCGTAGTTTTCTTGGTCTTGTAGGTTTTTATCGCCGCTTTGTGAAAGATTTTAGCACAATTGCCGCTCCTTTGCATGATTTGAGTAAGAAGAATGCTCCTTTTGTTTGGGGATCTTTGCAATCCACCGCTTTTGATGAGCTCAAATCCTTGCTTACTCATGCTCCGATTCTTGCTTTGCCCAATTTTGAAAAAACTTTTGAGGTTCATTGTGATGCAAGTGGTACCGGAATTGGCGGAGTTTTGATGCAAGAAAAACGAGCCATTGCATATTTTAGTGAAAAACTCTCCGGTGCTCAACTTAACTATCCCATATATGACGAAGAATTGTATGCTTTAGTGCGTGTACTACATGTTTGGGAACATTATCTTAGACCTCATGAGTTTGTCATCCATACCGACCATGAAACGCTCAAGTACTTAAAAGGTTAAACTAAGTTGAACAAGCGTCAAGCCAAATGGAGTGAATTTATCGAATCTTTCCCCTATGTGATCAAATACATTAAGGGTAAGGAAAATGTAGTTGCGGATGCGCTTTCACGCATATGTACACTTGTCACTAAACTTGAGTTGAATGTTATTGGTTTTGAGCACATCAAAGACTTGTATGCTAATGATCCATCTTTTGCTATTCCTTATGCTAAGTGTTTGACGCATACTTCTTGGGAACAATACTATATCAAGGATGCTTATCTTATGAAAGCTAACAAACTTTGCATTCCCGAGTCTTCCCTTCGTTTGTTACTTTTGCAAGAGGCTCATGGAGGCGGACTCATGGGACACTTTGGACGAGATAAGACATTCGCCACGCTCTCCAAGAACTACTTTTGGCCAAAGATGTTTCGAGATGTCTCACGCTTCACCACCCGATGCTCTACATGTCGCAAAGCTAAGTCTAAAGCTCAATCTCATGGTCTTTACATGCCTCTTCCTATTCCTTATCAACCTTGGGAAGAAATTAGCATGGACTTTGTACTTGGTTTGCCTAGAACTCAAAATGGAAAGGATTCCGTGTTTGTTATTGTGGACCGATTTTCTAAGATGGCACATTTCATTCCTTGCAACAAGATAGACGATGCTTCACACGTTGCAAATCTCTTTTGTAGGGAAATCTTGCGTCTCCATGGAGTACCAAAGACAATCGTCTCCGACCGCGACGTCAAGTTCTTGAGTTACTTTTGGAAGACCCTATGTGCCAAGCTCAGAATCAAGCTCTTGTTCTCATCCGCATACCATCCTCAAACCGGGCCAAACGGAGGTGACAAACCGGACACTCTCCACTCTACTTCGCGTGTTGATCAAGAAGAACATTAAGGACTGGGAGGCATGTCTACCCTTCGCCGAGTACGCCTACAACCATGCAAGACATTCGACTACCGGCAAGTCTCCCTTCGAGGCCGTCTACGGCTTCAACCTGTCGTCACCATTGGACATTCTACCTCTTCCTCTACAAGAGCGCACCAACATGGATGCGAGTGCACGGGCAAGCTACATCAAGAAGATGCATGAAGATACAAGGCACACCATCGAGCGACAAGTACAACGACTAGCGACCAAGCTCAACGTCAACAAGCAACCCATGATCTTCAACATCGGCGATCTTGTGTGGATACTCCTTCGAAAGGACCACTTCCCCAACGAACGCAAGTCCAAACTTCTCCCTCGAGCCAATTGACCCTTCAAGGTGCTAGCACGCTACAACGACAACGCCTACAAGATAGACCTACCACGAGGCAAGTACAATGTGAGCGACATCTTCAACGTCAAGGACCTTGCGCCATACCATGGAGATGAAGATTTCGATCCGTGGTGGAGATGATGCGGAGCATCCCTCGCTCATCCCCATGGACGTGTCTACATCTTCCTCAACACCACTTGGACCCATGACAAGAGCTCGAGCCAAGGCTATCGAAGATAAAGTGAACTCGCTCCTTTCTGAACTTCCTCTCTCTACTCACGAGACTTGGCTACTACCTCATATGGACACTTTGTGTGTGATCAGGTACCAGGAGGAAAGCCATGGTGCATCTATATCCATCGGACAAGGAGGCAAAGCTACCAACCGCGAAGGTCAAGAAGAAGATCAACCGGAGAAAGTTCCAGCCACCGAACGACCAGTCGGGACCGGACGTCCGGCGCCTGAAGCCCCAGCCAACACAGGCCCCAGCGAGCGGACGTCCGGCCCGGACCGGACGACCGGCCACACCCTCCAGCGAGTGGACGACCGAAGTCTCCGGACGTTCGGCACCTGTCAACAGAACAAATATTAACGGAAGTATGAAACTTCCGGACGTCCGGCGCCCCTTCACAGAACGCTTCCAGCGGACGTCCGGCGCCCCTTCACAGAACGCTTCCAGCAGACGTCCGACGACACCGGATGTCCGGTCCCTCATGAGCCACCGGATGACCGGCCCCCAGCGGACGTCCGGTACCTGTCTGCGCATAGTTTCGGGCCAAAGCCCATGTACCCCTCCACTTCGCCCCCTTTTGCACTAAGACTATAAATAGGACACCCCCTCCTCCTAGCTAGGGTTAGCATTGGATTAGCTCATGTTTGTGTGAGAGCCTTTGCTCATCCACTGGGATACTTCTCCTCGGAGTTCACGACCTCTTCGGAGAAGATCCCCCAAGCGGATTCAAGACCCCTCTCTAGGGAAGAACATCAAGGCCTCCTCACGGAGAAGAACGGTTCCTTTGTATCCTTACCTTTGTTGATTGTGGATCATATGTTACTCTTTGTGTTTGGTGATCTAGCACTTGTGTGATTGATTTCTTGTCGGTTTAGTGATTCTCTCTCGTTTTCCCCCGTGTTTTCCCTTTGTGGTTCCGCGTGTTCTTCATGATTCCCCGTAGGATCCACTCCAAACGTGAAAGATAGTCGCCATAGGGTTCCGCCCTACATCAAAACGCCTATAGAATCCTGCGAGGCCAAGAAAACTCCTCACTTGTGTGACCGTTTTGGGCTGCGGCCAACTCTCAATAGCTTCAAGCTTGGCTTTGTCAACTTCAATTCGATGTGGATTAACAACATAGCCAAGAAAAGATACTCGGTCGGCGCAAAAGGTGCACTTCCCAAGGTTACCAAACAAACATGCATCACATAGAGCAATAAAACAACACGTAAATGTTCCAAATGTTCTTCCAAAGATCGTCTATAAATCAATATGTCATCAAAGTAAACTACCACAAATCGTCCAATGAAAGCACGTAAAACTTCGTTCATTAATCTCATGAAAGTACTAGGTGCATTAGTTAATCCAAAAGGCATGACTAACCACTCATATAATCCAAACTTAGTTTTAAATGTCGTTTTCCATTCATCTCCCAATTTCATACGAATTTGATGGTATCCACTACGCAAATCAACTTTGGAGAATATTGTAGAGCCACTCAATTCATCAAGCATATCATCTAGCCTAGGAATAGGATGACGATAACGAATAGTAATATTATTAATGCCTCTACAATCAACACACATACGTGATGTACCATCCTTTTTCGGCACTAGAATAATAGGAATAGCACAAGGACTAAGGGATTCGCGTATATAACCTTTGTAGAGCAGCTCCTGTACTTGACGCATAATGTCCCTCGTCTCCTCTGGATTGGTACGGTATGGTGCACGGTTGGGTAATGATGCACCGGGAATTAAGTCAATCTGATGCTCAATCCCTCGAATGGGAGGTAATCCCCGTGGCACATCTGGTGGAAAGACGTCAGCGAACTCCTGCAAAATGTTAGTGACAGCAGGAGGCAAAGTGGAAGGCACGTCCTCGAATGAAAATAATGCCTCTTTGCACACAAAAGCATAGCAAACAGATTTGCCGAAATCTAGCTCATCAATATCAGATTTAGTGGCAAGTAAACATGCACTTTTCAATTTAATATCAGAAGCAACACTAGATGGTTTACTATTAGGCTTCATTTGTTGCTCAAATTCTTTTGCCACAATCTGATTTTCACTCTAATTTTTCTCCTGTTTTGCTTTATTAGCTCTATTAATACCATCTTTAAAAATGGAATCAGGTGTCATAGGAAGCAAAGTAATATTTTTATCCTTATGAACAAGAGTATACTGATTGTTTCTACCATGGTGTACAGAATTTTTATCAAATTGCCATGGCCGACCAAGTAATAAGGAACATGCTTGCATAGGTACCACATCACAATCAACATAATCCGCATATGTAGAGATACTAAAATGCAAACGAACAGTACGTGTTACCTTAACCTTGCCGCTGTTGTTGAACCATTGGATGTAGTAAGGATGTGGATGTGGTCTTGTGGTGAGAGATAGCTTCTCCACCATCTCCATGCTAGCCAAGTTGTTGCAGCTCCCTCCGTCTATGATGATGCGCACATAACATTCCTTCACAACTCCCTTTGTATGGAAGAAATTGTGCCTCTGATTTTGCTCAGCTTGTGTGACCTGCACACTCAAAACACGTTGAGCAACTAAACATTCATACCTGTCAGTGTCTTCAGGAGCCATGTATTGCGTCTCATGATCAGAATCATCTCCACCATGTTCTTCACGTGTAATAAGGGCCAAAGTCTCCTCGTCATAGTCACTAGTGGACTCATACCCACCATCCTCAGTACCAATCATCACACGCTGAGATTTGCATTCTCTTGCATAATGACCTCTTCCCTTACAACAACGACAAATAATATCACTTGTGTGCCCAGTTGAGGCCATGGAAGAAGAAGAGCTCTGTGTAGGCCCGGCAGGTGCGCTCTTGGCAGATAGTGGTGGTTGTGCCTGCTTTCTTGTATCACGGCTGGAGGTAGCAGCTGATGGAGGTGCTGGTGTAGTGGAAGTAGAGGATGCACGCGGTGTCCATGATGAAAGTCGAACTGCAGAAAAGTTAGTTCACGCCAATGCTTGTCGGTCCTGCACTTCACGTTCAGCTTTACAAGCAAGATGGAATAAACGAGTGATATTAGCATACTCCTTATACTCTAGAATGGTCTGAATCTCTCTATTTAATCCACCCATAAAACGTGCAAGCATAGCTTCATTCTCCTCAACAATACCACATCTAATCATGCCAGTTTGTATTTCCTGATAATATTCTTCTACAGAATTTTTTCCTTGTCTTAAACGCTGCAATTTTGAAGCAATTCTTGTTGATAATATGGTGGAACCCAACGAGTACGCATAGCAGTTTTCAAAGCAGCCCAAGTAGTTGGAATAGGATATAATCTACAATGTTCCGACCACCATACACATGCAAAACTAGTGAAAGCACAAACAATGACAGAACCCGTCTCTCCTCGGGATATTGTAAACATGTAAAACGTTGTTCGCTCTAACTCCCAAGTAAGATATATATTAGGAATATATCTACCCTCAAATGGTGGAATATTCAATTTCAGTTTGAATATGGTCATTATCTCGTACTGAGGTGGTGGTGCAGCCTACCGTTGCGAATATATACCGAGGTCGACCTGGGTGGTGGTGGTCTTTGGTGGCTGCACGTAGTTCGATTTTGATCAACCTCATCCTCGTAATAGTCCTCCACCTCTGCGATATGCAGCAGAGCTACAGAAGCACCAACAACAGTAGCAGTGACACCAGAATTTTGTCCTGGCTCAATAGGAACACGCTATGCTCGCCCATATTGATTCGAAAGGGGGCGTTGTTGTTGTTGTTGTTGTTGTTGCAGAGGTGCGATAGGTGCAGCCGGCGGTGGTTGTGGAAAACGCGCGAGCAATTCATTAAACTTGCTATCAAGCTTTGTTTCGAATGTCTTCTCAATGCCATCTATCTTCTCCATGGCCTCGTCAAATCTGTTTAGCACATCTTGCACCTGTCCACTCATCATTTGCTGAAATTTATCATGTAGTTGTTTGTTCGTCTGGTTCTCCCAATCAGTCTCATCGGCTTGTGATCCTACTATGGTTAGCGGCAAATAGAAACACACAAGAATATGATCCTATAGACTACTAAGAAGTGGTGGTGGTGTATCACAAACCCGTCAAGCAAATCTCAAATTCTTACCAGTTCTTACCCTGCAGTAGGTGGTGATCGGCAACCGTTGTAGTCAAAACTCTCAAAGCTTGGATAGAGCGATTACCAGGGAGAGTCAAACGCACGATGTAGATGTATGTGGAGCTGGGAAGGCTTATAATATGGTAGCAAAAAGGGTCAGCAATAATCAATTCAGATATGCAAAGTTGAATAAACGCTCAACGACGGTACTGTGCTGGTCCTAGGCTAGACTGTCCTAGAGACGTGAGCCTAGAACACCAACAAAATCACGGCGTGGCACGTAAACAAGGGAGGAGCACACTCTGATTTTTTTTCATTTTTTGTCCTTTTTTTGCACTTTTTTTCCTCTTTTTTTCCTCCGCAACAGTTTTTTTCAAAAAAGTCTACAAATGGTCTAAAAACTGCCTAGCCACAAATTTTCCTCTTATTTTTGAAACTGGAACTATTTTTCTTCGGAAGTTGGGGAGTCCTTCGCTGTCATGACTCGGAGTATCGCGTGATCTGGAAATCGAGAACAATGCAACAATTACTGGACTCGGACTAGGACTAGTGGCGGAGATGAAACTGGTGGAACTCGGACTGGTGGCGAAGATGAATCTGGTGGAACTCGGACTGGTGGCGGATATATGTTGCAGGTGGAATCGGATGGGCGTGATGGTGGCGGATCTGTGGTGGCGTATATGGACTCAGATTGGCGGTGAATATGTGGTGGTGGTATATGGCAGCAACGACGATGATGATGAAGTGGTGATATGTGGCAGCGACGACGTGACAACCTGTGAACAGAACTTGAAACTCTGAAGGACTAGACGCTAAGACTAGCAACTTGACACGACGATGCAACCACAAATTCAACAAAGCAAATACAGAAAAGATTATGCAAAGGCTCAGATTGGTTCGGATGGGATGAACTAACCCTAAATTTTTTGGCTTTTTCGTGGACTATAGGTATGAAGAATAGACTCGATCTAAACTACGAAAAACTGTAAAATCTCACCGAGCAACCTGGAAATCTGATACCACTTGATAGAGGCAAAGGTGTCCCGTCTTTCAATCAGATGATGGATATCGCTTTGGTGGAAGTCGACTTTGACGATCCGACTACGAACGTGCGAAGACGTCGCGCCTTAGCAATCGCTAAACCAACTCCGAGAGGTTATTGACCACGCCGAAGCACGATCAACCTAACCACGAGGGTCTGTTTCTTGCGAGTAAATGAAGAACAAGCAAGGAACTGAGATTGCAATCTGGATATTGCGAATATAAGATGAAAGCTTTATTGATCAAGGTGGGGCTCTGTGACGCCTTTGTCTGGTTGTTGAACACAAACGAAGTACGCGAAGTTGCAGCTATGGCGCACTTTAATCTAAACAAAATCCAAAGTCTAAACGATGCCCTAAGGGCTGTATATATGGAGGAAGAGGGGGGAATTTCGTGGCTCTTGGTGGAGGGGTCCGAAACTAACTCTATATCTTGTTTCCCCACACATATGGACTCTAAAAATAGCCTATACTCATGTATTTCAAAATTACATGGGCCTGGCCCAATAATGAGGTGACGCAGCACCTAGAATAGCCTCTGGACGAAATTTATGAAGTGGCATCTTGTATATTTCGTCCAAGGCTTCATGCACTCATTATGGTGGCTTCAATGTCCTGAAATCATCACTTGTAACTCCGTTCTTGTTCCCCTTGCGCATGCCATCATCTCCATGCTTGTTCTTGCTCCAATGTTCATCCTTCTCCAAGCTAGGCCCTTCATTTGTAAGCAAAATAAATGTATCCAATTTAGGCAGCATCATATTCTCATGAACATTAGAATCATTACCAAGAAAGGAAAGTACCTGATAATTTAATTGGCGTGTGCGAGCTCTAGTAATTGGTCCAGTATATGTAGCAGTAGGGCCTGTGGGTGTAACAATGGTATTGATGTCCTCATCATGAGCGTTGCATCAAGAGCAACAAGCAATGAACGACCGCATCGACAACCTCGCCACCGACTTGCGACTCTCCGAGCAACGTACACGAGTGATGTAGGGCGGAACCCTATGTTGACGATCTTTCACGTTTGGAGTGGATCCTACGGGGAATCACGAAGAACACGCGGAAGCACAAAGGGGAAACACGGGGAAAACGAGAGAGAATCACTGAAAGTGCGTTATATCGACTAGAGGGGGGTGAATAGGCGATTTTTATGAATTCTTCACTGAGGAATTTGCTGGTGAGGAAATTCCTTAGCGAAGAACTACTTGCAGCGGAATAAGTACTCAGAAGTAAACATAACAGGATACAAACATAGTCATCATGATGAAATGAAGACTAGCACAGAGTATAGAAAGCGTAAACATAGGATAACAAGATGAAGACAAACAGACTGAAGAAATTGAACTGAGGAGTTTGTGAAAGTCTTCAGTCAAAGTCTTCAAGCACAGATATGAACAACATACAACACAGTCATGAGGAAATGAAAGAGTTGAGGAAATAGAACCAGTTAGTTGGTGAAGACAATGATTTGGTAAACTAGTTCCAACTGATGTCTCGGCTTATGCGTCTGTTGGAGCGGCCGAGCATTTAAACTCGAGGACACGCAGATCCGGACACCCGCCTCTAAGCCGCAACTCAGGACACCCAGTCCTCACCGTATTCTCCTTGAACTAAGACCACGCAGGTCTCGTCCAATCACTCGTGGTAAGTCTTCAAGTGACTTCCAAACCTTCACAGACTTGGTCACTCGATGATCCACAATTCCTCTTGGATGCTCTAGACCTTGACGCCTAACCGTTTGGAAGAAGCACAGTCTTCAATGGAAACAAGCGTCGGATCCACGCAGGATCAATTTTTTAAGTGATGCTCAATCACTTGGGTTTGTGGGGGTTAGGTTTTGGGATTTTCCTCACTTGATGATTTTCGCTCAAAGTCCTCGGAGGATGGGCTGCTCTCAGATGACAAGTGTCAAGTTCTCTCGGAGTAGCCAACCAACTATTGGTTGTAGGGGGCGGCTATTTATAGCCTAGGGAGCAGCCCAACATGATAAGACATAAATGCCCTTCAATGATATGACCGTTAGGTGGATAGGATATTTTGGACAGCCGGCACGCAGCACAGCAATGGTCGGAAATTTGACTCTCAAATTCCTCAGGGCTATCATGTTCCTCATCGTAGGATTCGCCTGGCGAATTCCTAACTCCTCGATCGAGCAAAGTCCTCAAGGACTGTAAGAACTGCGTCTCACATCAAGAAATGGACTGAATCAGTATGAGATTTCCAATGGCTTCACTCAAGGGATTGGTAGGTGTAGGATTTTGAGTTGAGCATCACATGGAAATTTTTCCTTAGTATTTCCTCGACCCCCTTTAACAGTACGGTGTTTCCTATGACTCAAGAAAGAGAAAATGAAACTACGAAAACAAAAGTCTTCATGCTTCATATTCCTCGAACGAATACCAAGTCTTCAAGGTCACACCAATTTCTTCACTTTCAAAGTCTTCAGAAAGTCTTCAGAATATCAAAGTCTTCAGTCGAAGAACTTCATTTTTAGGGGTCGACTTTCTCTGTAAATATCAAACTCCTCATAGACTTATAGACCTGTATACACTCACAAACGCATCAGTCACTTAACCTATAAGTCTTCAATACACCAAAATCACTAAGGGGCACTAGATGCACTTACAATCTCCCCCTTTTTGGTGATTGATGACAACATAGGTTAAGTTTTCAACGGGGATAAACATATGAAGTGTAAATACTGATATTGAGGAATTTGATTGCAAGATATAGAAGAACCCCCCCTAAATATGTGCATAGTGAGGAATTTGCTTTTGAGGCAATGCACATTTGAAGAATTGAATCATGGAGATCTCCCCTATATCTTGTAATTCATACACGATTTGATATATAATATGAAGAATTTGAAATGCATGATGAAATATGGTGCTGATGAGATTCAAATCGTGCAATAATATTAATGAGGAATAGGCATGCAGAATAACACATCAAAAGTATCAGAGCACAATGCATCAAAGTCAGAGCACCATGCACCATCCAAAAGTATCAGGGCACCATCGGATTTAAGATTACAACTCGATCCAATAAAAAGTTTCGGAAGAACGAGAGTTGTAACTTAACAAAACGCCCATACTATAAACCCGCTTGAAGACTAACTCAGATTTCTCCCCTTTGTCATCAAATGACCAAAAGGATCGGCCGAGGACTAACGCCTCAAAAATTTCAAGTTGATGGAGGAGCGCCAAAGATTATCGGGTTGTTCGTTGAAGTAGGGCCTGCCGCAGTGTCGTCCAAATCTTCATGTTCATCAGTTTCACGCGATGAAGAATAAGAGCTGGCCACCAAATCAGGAACTTTGACTCTCTTGAATTTCTTCGGAGGTGGTGCGCACCGACCAAATGCTTCCGGAGACCCATAGTCTTTAGTTCTTCCGCTGAATATACATGAGTGAGAACAGCCCAAAGCGGTTGAGGGTTTCATGAAGGTGATACTGATTTTCTTCACCGCATTATGAGTTGAGGTCATGTTGTGAAGAATTGCAGCAAACTGACGCTTCACCCATTTGTGATTGCGATCAACCTTCTGATGAAGACTGAGGAGTAACTCACGGTCAGTCATCACCCTTGGTGCTGTTGCTTGAGGCTTTTGCTTGGCTGATGTATTTGGGGCAGTGTCATGTGTTGCAGAATCGTCATTGGTGGAGTAAGATGTAGCTAGACGGAATTGACCATCCAATGGACGAGTGCCTTCATCGATCACAGCAGCTGCCTTGCCCTTATCATCAGATGATGAAACTAGTCGCTTGAGGACTTCAATGGGCGGCAAGTAGCTACCATGGTTCAGAGTGTCAGCCTTGTAATTCAGTGAAGATCTTGCCCTTATGAATCTCATAATCCAAGGCGATAGGGCTTCAGCTCAAAAGGTGACATAGCAACATTAGCCAGAGTCCTCATGAAGAAATCATGGAAGTTGACGGGAACGCCATGAAGGATGTTGAAAAGCATGTTCTTCATGATGCCAACGACATCTTCATCATTTGAGTCGTGGCCTTTGATAGGACTCATTGTCTTCATCAGGATGCGATAGACAGTCCGAGGCACATATAGCAATTCCTTGACGAGGAATTTGGTTCGTGGGGCCTTCCCTGGCTTCAAAGGCTTCATAAGCACTTGCATATAATGATCTGTCAGTTCTCGGTCATTGTAGATGCAACGTGCGCTGGCATGAGGAGGATCAAGAGGAAGGACACGAAGCAATTCAGTTGCTGGTGCCTTATAGTGAGTGTTTTCTGTCATCCAATCCAGCACCCATGAATTGACATCTTCAAAGATCTCCGTGATATGCAAAGTGGCATAGAATCAAGAATGAGTTTTCATTCCAATCACGTATATCGGTCAGAAATTCAAGAGTCCCGCATCGTGAATAACTCGGAGAACTGCTCAAGCACGGCAGAGATTCCATATCCACATGAGGAATATGTTCATGATCAAGATTTTGTCCTTGTCAAAGAGCTTGAGGAATAGAAGTTGGCTTGTGTAGCAGTCCGTAAACGTCTCTTCCTTATGCGAGCAGAGTCATATGGATTGTAATCGTGAAGAACACATGCTCGTAAAAGAAGTCTTCACCTTGAATTTTTGCTTGCTAGAGAACGGATTCTTCGGTTTGGGCAGAGGAGTGTCGGTGATTTGCAGACAACCTCGTGAATCGCGATCTCGGGTGCTTCAGTGAGGAATTTCTGGTTCCTCTTCTTGTGCGCTTTGGGGATCAAGAAGAAGTTCTTCAAAGACTAGCGGCTGGAATTTCTTCATGAATGATCGATGTGGGATGAGTTTCTTCAGAGCCCATTTGAACAGTTGTAGCCGGGACCGAGGAATTTGTTGAATAGGAGTGAAGAGAGGAGTATTGGGATGCTGACTTTCCCAAAAGTCATCGTTCATCACTGGTGTAGTGCATCCAATATCCACATCTTCTTCTTCTTTTTCAATTTCCTCAACACCAGCCTCTTCAGCTGTGAACTGAGGCATAGGTGAGGAAACGACTGGCATTGAAGGGAATGTTTCCACTTTAATTTCTTCATCAAACTGCTCTGAGGTAGCAACAGAACGATTTTTTTCATCAGATCCACTTGGGATCTTGTAGTCTTCTCCATAAGGAACAATTTCCTTAGACGACATGGAGGAAATGGGAGCAGCATCAATGGGATTTTCAAGCAAGCTGGTCATTGGCTTCATTTTCTTCGCGGCCGAGGAATTTGACACAGCTGATGCCTTCCTTTTCTTCACTGTAGCTCGCTCTGCAGCCTTGGTCTTCTTCACTTCATAAGCAGAAGGAAGAATTGGAGTTGGTGTTGGCGCAGGAGGAGCTGAGTACTGTGGTTCAGCTTTCTTGGTAACAGTGTAGTTGCCTGATCTCTTGAGCTTTTGAGCGCACCACTAGTGGATGCCCCAGGAATTTTTTCAATGGCTGGAATGGGGTCATCAGCCTCGAACTTGTATTCTCATCAGCAGTTGAAAGTCATCAAGAAGGTTGGCATGTTCTTCAAAGAGTTGAGCAGAGTCTGCAGCTCGAGGATTTTCTTGTTGCGATGGGGCTGCAATAGTTGTCATTTTCTTCGTCAAATTGACGAATCTCACTTTGGCTCCTTGCCAATCAGCATTGTATGCATCGAAGTCCTTGCTGAGGGCTTGGATCTCAGATTGAGCCTTGAGAAGTTCTTCAGGAGTTAGTCTAACAACGTTCTTCTTCAGAAGCTTCTCCTTTCTAGCTTGAGCTCTTTTTATCTCACGGGCCTTTTCAAACTTCCATTTCTCTTGAGAGATGAAATGGGTCAGCATATGACTTTGACTAGGAGTCAGAGGCAGATTGGGCATTGTAGTGTTTGGATCCTGATGCCATAAGTCAATGTAGTCGAGGATCTTCTTTGGATCCAGAAGCAGAGGCACATGTGTTCCTTTGGCTCTGGCGGCCTTTGCTTGTCTATCTCTGATGATTTCTGCAAGTTCTTCATCAGAAGCCTCGTCATCAGAGGGAACTTGGAAAGCAACCTGTTTCTTTCTTGGACTTGGCCGAGGACCGCGTCCAGCTGTTGCTTTTGTATTCAGCAGAGTGGGGCCTGATGAGGACATTGGTGCAGCTGAGGAACTCGCCGAGACACTGTAGCAATTGAGAAACCCCGAGTCCTTTGACATGTAGCCGATGCACAGGAGTTGAGGACTTGGAGGGAGCTGCCGAGGACTTTGGTGGAGCAGCAGTAGTCTGAGGAATTTGCCGTGAGGGCGCGGCTGAGGAACTTGGCCGTGAGGGCACTGATGGTGAAGCACTTGGCTGTGAGCGGGCTTCTTCGGCACTGATTTCCTCGGCTTGACCGAGGTCTCAGCGGCGGCAGCAGCAGCAGAATCCTCATTAAATTTCCTCACTGCCTCCTTGGCTTGTCTTGCCAATTTTGCTTGGCGCCTAGCCCATTCTTCAGGAAAGTCTTCACCACTTTTGATGCTAGTGGGATCGCGACTTGGCCAAAGCCAATGGAGCTCTTGGGCATGGAGGATTTAAGGCTAATTTCTTCATGTACTTAGGAGTAACATATCGATATTCCCTCCATTCTCGTGCCCATCTTCGCTCAATCCTCCAATGCGCACTTTGCGCTGATTCTTGTTTTCTTTGCCAAACTTGGCTTCATCAGTGTGCAATAATCCTTGTATATTTCATCAGGGATCTCGAAGCAGTCATGACCTCCGGTTTCTTTCCTCCTTTCGTGGTCTCTTCCTTCACCATTTTCTTCAGATGTGGAATTTGAACAATAGAACACTCAAGAAGTATGCAGTTTTTCTTCGAGGAACGCTGCAAATGAGTTAAGTTGATGAGAACCTAATGATTCAAAGAATGACATGAGTACCTATGAACAGAGTGTAGGTGCGAGGAATTTGGAGAGGTCATATGCTCTCGTAAGATTTTTCAAAAAGACAAGTTTTGAGGAATTTGACCAGTTGAGCCTTGAGGAATTTCACTAAGCGTTCTTGTCTTAGGTTCCAGAGTTGTACAGATCGAAAATCCGCACAATTGAGGAATCTTGAAGAAATGAGTGCATAGAGAGATGGATCAAGAGCATACAGTGTGTGAGGTGTTCATATGTGAAGATTTGAAGAATAAAACACCTTTGAAGATTTTCAGAAAAGTTTGAGAATCAAAGCGAGTAATAAAAGTGACTTTTAATTACCTGAACTGAAGAACACGACGAACAGAGATGAACCGCGGTGAAGTTCATCAAGCTAGATCTCCCACGCCCTAACTTGGCAGAGGGAGATAGCTACGGCGGCGGCGGAGTGAAGATTTCCGCAGCCGGCACGAGTACGACGGCGACGAGGTTGAGGCAGTGAAGCTCTTCCTCACCGGCGGCGATGGAGTAGCGGTGGCGCTAGGGTTTGAGGAGAGCTCGAGCGAGAGACAGCGACCGAGCGGAGTAAATGATGTAAGGAAGGGAGGAGGGGTATTTATAGCCACGGTAAAAACTGTTCGCCCGAAGATTTTTGGGACGAACATGCCCCTGCCCTTTCTTCTTCACGCGACATGTGTCACCCACGTACTGTGCAGATGAGATCGTGTAAGATCGTGGGTGAATAAAGTAATGCATCGTGGGATGCGGAACGGTTTGAGCGGTAAAACCAAAAATCTGGCTAAGATTTGTTTTAAAGTTTCGTTCGCAATTTCTTCAACTGACAAGGACACAGTGAAGACTTTGAACGAGTTTCAAATAGAACGCACATGAAGAATTTGTGAATAGATTGGGTTGAGTATAGCATAGAGGGGGAAGGGTCCGATCATATTCACTTAGTAGAAATCACAACTTGAAGAAATAGCAATAAGTGAATGTTGTAGAGGACATAAACTCATATATATATATATATATATATATATATATATATATCCAATGAAGACAAACGTCGGAAACAGTGAAGATTTTGCAAAGTTGAAGAATTTGAACAATCAAGAATTTCAAAATGAGGAAAACTCAAATTGAAGATTTTCAACTTTTGTGGTGGCGTGACCCACCAGATAAGAATGATGATTTCAGACACCGCGCATAATTGTCGAGGGTTACGAGAATCAAATTCTTCATTAATCTCTTCACACCTAGAGTGTTATTCTTCATTGATTGAAGAAAACGCTTTCTTCATGTGTTGCACATCTACGTCATCAATTCGCATAAGGGTTAGGATGTGTGTCCTTTTCAAAGAACATTCAAGATTCTAAGATATTTAGCTCACACCGCAACTTGCTAAATTTCTTCTCGCCCAAGGGCTTAGTGAAGATATCGGCTAGCTGTTCTTCGCCTTCACATGCTCGATGGAGATGTCGCCTTCAACACATGATCACGAAGAAAATGATGACGAATCTGGATGTGCTTAGTCTTCGAAAGTGCTGAACTGGTTGTGAGCAATCTTGATGGAACTCTCATTGTCGCAGAGGAGAGGCACATTCTTCACGTTAACGCCATAGTCCTTGAGGGTTTGCTTCATCCAAAGCAGCTTGAGCACAGCATGAGCCAGCGGCAATGTATTCAACTTCAGAAGAGATCGTGATACACAGTTCTGCTTCTTCAAGGACCAATGCACCAAAGATCGTCCGAGGAAATGACAAGTGCTAGATGTTGACTTGCGGTCCACACGATCACCAAAGATAGTCGAGTCGTAATATCCGATGAGATCAAAAGCAGAGCCCTTGGGGTACCATAATCCTAGTGTTGGTGTGTGAGCTAGATATCAAGAATATGCTTCACAGCCTTATGGTGTGATTCCTTCTGCAGCTTGAAATCGGGCACACATGCAAACACCAAGCATTATATCCGCCTAGATGCACATAAGTACAATAAGGAACCAATCATGGAGCGGTATACCTTGTGATCAAGTCAATACCATTTTCATCAAGGCATAGATGGCCATTTGTGGGCATAGGAATTTTGACGCTTTTGCAATCTTGCATGCCGAATTTCCTCAAGACATCTTTGAGGTATTTCTCCGAGATATGAATATGCCATTGCTGTCGATTTAATTTGAAGACCTAAGAAGAATTTCAACTCTCCCATCATAGACATTTGATATTCTTCACTCATCATATAGGCAAATTCATCACTATAACGTTGGTTAGTACAGCCAAAGATAATATCATCAACATATATTTGGCACACAAACAGTTCACCATCATATGATTTAGTAAAGAGAGTAGGGTCGAGTGAACCGGGTGTGAAGCCATTCTTCACGAAGATTTCCTTCAATGTGTCATACCACGCCCGAGGGGCTTGCTTGAGGCCAGAGAGAGCATTATTGAGTCTGAAGACTTTGTCAGGATTTTTGGGATCTTCAAAACCTGGGGGTTGAGCAACATATACTTCTTCCTCAAGCTTACCATTGAGGAATGCACTTTTCACATCCATTTGACATAAGATGATATCATGATGGTTAGCGTAAGCAAGTAATATGCGAATAGCCTCAAGTCTAGCAACAGTGCAAAAGTTTCATCAAAATCAATTCCTTCAACCTCGTGTAGCCTTGAGCTACTAGTCGTGCCTTATTCCTCACCACAAGGCCATTTTCATCTTGCTTGTTGCGGTAGATCCACTTTGTGCCAATGATATTATGCTTGCGAGGATCCGGCGATTGACCAATTCCTGACATTGTTCAGCTCGAACAGATGTAATTCTTCTTGCATAGCTCTGAATCCACTCCGGCTCGTAAATGCTTCATCTACCTTAGTGGGCTCTGTGATAGAGACAAAAGCATAGTGCCCACAAAAGTTAGATAAATGTGAAGCTTTTGAGCGAGTGAGAGGACCCGTGCGCTAATGTCATCGATGATCTTCTCCACTTGCACTTCTTTTGCAACGCTGGATGAGTTGGTTGTCACGAGGATTTTGATCAGCATTTTCTTCAAACCATTTTCCTCATCATGTTCTTCAGTGCATCACTCGACGCTCTTCATGAACAGGAATGAATTCTTCAAAGATTCTTCATCGGAATGACATCCTCGCTTGCCTTGAGCTTGATAGCATCTTCAGTGCTGGTTCATCTAACACGTAGGTAGGTGCTCTCTTTGCGAGCCATTAGTTTCATCGAACCGCACATCTACAAAGGTCAACAATCTTGTGAAGAACAATGTTGAAGACTCAGAGGTGTGCGAGTCCTTCCGTAACCAAGCATAAAACCTTCATGTGCTTTCGGTGCAAATTTAGAGTTGTGGTGAGGATCTCTAATCCAACATTTAGCATCAAGACTTTGAAATAACTCACATTGGGTTTCTTGTCGTTGAGGAGTTCATATGTAGTCTTCTTGAAGAATTTGTGAAGATATACTGTTGATGATGTGGCACGCAGATCAATTGCATCAATCCAAAAACGCCGAGGCGTTTTGTATTCATCAAGCATAGTGCGAGCCATCTCAACAAGAGTTCTATTCTTGCGCCCACGGCGCCATTCTCACGAGGAGTATACGGAGCAGATAACTCATGAGTAATACCAAGTTCATCAAGATAAGCATCAAGACCGAATTCTTGAACTCGGCCCATTGTCACTTCGATATGCTTGATCTTCACACCAAAGTTGGTTGAAGCCCTCGAGGAAAATCGCTTGAAGACTTCCTGCACTTCATGTTTGTAAGTAACAATGTGTACCCATGTATATCGAGAATAATCATCAACAATGACAAAACCATATAGAGATGCATCATTAGTGACCGCTGAGTAATGATTAGGTCCAAGAGGTCCATGTGAAGCAATTCAATGGACGGGTAGTGGTCATGATAGTCTTTGCTGGATGCTTGGCCTTGGTCATTTTTCCAGCTTCACAGTTCCGATAAGTGATCCTTGAGGAATTTGACATTCTCAATGCCAATGACATGCTTCTTCTTCGCAAGCGTGTTCAAATTCCTCATGCCTGCGTGACCAAGTTGTCGATGCCATAGCCAGCCTTCGAAGCTTTTGCAAGTAGACACACGGCTGGTTGTGGTCCCAGAGAGAAATCAACAATATACGATCTCCTCTCCTAAAGCCTTCAAGACTTTGGAATTGTCGACTTCCATAATCACAACATAGCGATATTTGCCGAAGACAACAACCATATCAAGATCACAAAGCATTAAGACCGACATGAGATTGTATCCTAAGGACTCAACAAGCATGACTTTGTCCATGTGCTTATCCTTAGAGATAGCAACCTTACCAAGACCCAATACCGACTTTTGCCTTTGTCAAGAAAGATGATATGCTTCAGAGGTGACGGTGATAAGGGAGCATCCATCAATAGATTCTTGTCACCAGTCATGTGATTTGTACATCCACTATCGAGGACCCATTTAGTGGTTTTGGGTTGATCATCCTGTAGATGAATTAGTGTAACTTACAATCTCATATGCTTCATCAGTGAAGAATATGATATCAAGTTCATCAGATGAATTTCATCAAGCAGAAAACATATATATAGCAGTATGAGCACATGTGAAATGAAAGTTCATTTCATCATGATTTGCCTGCGTCCTTACAGGCATTTTTGTCAGGTCCCCAGCAAATTCTTCAAACGTTAAAGCACGTCTGGAGACCTGACCCTGCAGAAGAGATTAGTTCTTTTTTCTTCACCACCCACATCCGGAGGGGTGGCAAAGAGTTCATCATTCTGCGAGCACCATATGAGAAAGGTGGCAAAGATGCCAAACCATTTCGTTTCACATAAGAGGGGTTAGGGTAAGCATATGAATAAGCAGAGTAATTCTTCGAGGACTTATGAACATAATGGTTTGAAGAATAATGCACATATTCATAGCCCTTAGCTCTACCCTGCGAGATAGAGTTGTTAGCACGATGATAATCATATGAGGACTTTGATCCATTTGAAGAATTTGGTCCATATGAAGAATTTGATCTGGGGTTCCTGTTCTTCACAGGTGGTGTCATGAGGACATTCACCTGAAGACTTTCAACACAACTTTTGGGAACCCAGATTTTCTTCATAGGGGAACCGTTCCTGCAGTTAGTGCCAACATATCTAGCAAATACTTCACCATTCTGATTTTTGAACAGTTTATAGTTGGAGTCAAAAGACTCATCAGAAGAATGAGGAGATTCACATGTAAAGCCAGACAAGTTAGATGGATCAACTGGAGGTCCCTTTGCAGCCACCCATGAGGTTTTGGGGTACCGCCAAAGCTTCCAATATGTTCCATCAAGATTGAGTTTCATCTCAAAGGCAATACCCTCTTTCCTAGGGTTTCTATTGAGGATCTGCTTTTTGAGCACATCACAAAGTGTCTGATGCCCTTTGAGGCTTTTGTACATGCCTGTCATGTAGAGTTCCTTCAGCCCTGCATTGTCAGTGATACTAGCAATGTCCTCAGACGAGGAATTAGTGATAGCAGGGGCAGATGAAGAATTTGTAACAGTTGAAGCATTTGAACATTCAGGTGAAGAATTAGCAGACTCACGTTCAATGCACTTTAAGCATGGGGGAACAAATTCTTCCTGAGAAGCGCTGATTTGTTGAGCTAGTAATGAATCGCGCTCCTTCTGAAGATCTTCATAACACACTCTTAGCTTTTCAAGATCTTCCTTTCTTTGAAGAGATTCAAGAGAAAGCTTCTCGTGATCACCAAGAGGGTATTATGTTGATCTTGAAGGCGCCAAACTTGGAGTGAATTCTCTCAAGACATTCACCCAAAGCTTTTGATGATCCATTTCTCTCAAGCAACATTTTATCACTTTTGTCTAGCATATCTTGAGTTTGTTCTAAAGCCGCTTTGTTGTTTAGTGGCAATGCAAACAAGTTTGGTATAGCAGATTCAATATCATCATCGATTCATCATTGTCGATTCATCATTATCGATTCATCATCACAAGACTTCGGATGAGGAGCATTCGTTACCTCAAACCGCTTGCCATGAGACAAGATGCGAAGATGAAGATTCGGCTCGAAGTCATCGCTTTGAGAGATTCCTTGAAGTCCTCAAACCAGGGATCATGACGAGTTCGATGACCTTCATAGACATCAGAGATTCGGTCCTAGATGAGCTTCGAATTGCCAAGATGCATAATTCGCCCGAATTGATCTCTGGATAGGCAGGAGCAGATGATATCCTTTGCTATGATGTCAAGTCGAGTGTACTTGCGAATATCATCAAGATTCGCCGCCTTGCATAAATCAAGAAGACCAACCTCGATGACGGTCCACGACTTGTCGTTCCTTGCCATGAGGCGCTTCCTCATCATGGCCTTCCACTTGGGGTAGTCATGACCGCCAAAGATAGGGCATGTCACTTTCTTCATACCTGTGGTCGACATAACTAAAACTCCAGGCGGTTAAACCAAATTCACACAGAACAAGGGAGTACCTTGCTCTGATACCAATTGAAAGTGCGTTATATCGACTAGAGGGGGGTGAATAGGCGATTTTTATGAATTCTTCACTTAGGAATTTGCTGGTGAGCAAATTCCTTAGCTAAGAACTACTTGCAATGAATAAGTACTCGAAGTAAACATAACAGATACAAACATAGTCATCATGATGAAATGAAGACTAGCACAGAGTACAGAAAGTGTAAACATAGGATAACAAGATGAAGACAAACAGACTGAAGAAATTGAACTGAGGAGTTTGTGAAAGTCTTCAGTCAAAGTCTTCAAGCACAGATATGAACAACATACAACATAGTCATGAGGAAATGAAAGAGTTGAGGAAATAGAACCAGTTAGTTGGTGAAGACAATGATTTGGTAAACCAGTTCCAACTGCTGTCTCAGTTGTACGTCTCGTTGGAGCGGCTAAGTATTTAAACTCAAGGACACGCAGTCCGGACACCCGCCTCGAGCCGCAACTCAGACACCCAGCCTCACCAGATTCTCCTTGAACTAAGACAACGCAGGTCTCGTCCAATCACTCGTGGTAAGTCTTCAAGTGACTTCCAAACCTTCACAGACTTGGTCACTCGACGATCCACAATTCCTCTTGGATGCTCTAGACCTTGATGCCTAACCGTCTGGAAGAAGCACAGTCTTCAAAGGAAACAAGCATCGGATCCACGCAGGATCAATTTCTTAAGTGATGCTCAATCACTTGGGTTTGTGGGGTTTGGTTTTGGGATTTTCCTCACTTGATGATTTTCGCTCAAAGTCCTCGGAGGATGGGTTGCTCTCAGATGACAAGTGTCAAGTTCTCTCGGAGCAGCCAACCAACTAGTGGTTGTAGGGGGCGGCTATTTATAGCTAGGGAGCAGCCCGACATGATAAGACATAAATGCCCTTCAATGATATGACCGTTAGGTGGATAGGATATTTTGGACAGCCGCGCAAGAAGACAAAGAACGGTCGGAAATTTGACTCTCAAATTCCTCGTATATCATGTTCCTCATCAGGTACGCAATTCAGACTGGCGAATTTAACTCCTCGATCGAGAAGTCCTCAAGGACTGTAAGAACTGCGTCTCACATCAAGAAATTGATCGAATCAGTATGAGATTTCCAATGGCTTCACTCAAGGGATTGGTAGGTGTAGGATTTTGAGTTGAGCATCACATGGAAATTTTTCCTTAGTATTTCTCGACCCCCTTTAACAAAGACGGTGTTTCCTATGACTCAAGAAAGAGAAAATGAAACTACGAAAACAAAAGTCTTCATGCTTCATATTCCTCGAACGAATACTAAGTCTTCAAGGTCACACCAATTTCTTCACTTTCAAAGTCTTCGTAAAGTCTTCGAATATCAAAGTCTTCAATAAGAACTTCATTTTAGGGTCGACTTTCTCTCAGAATATCAAACTCCTCATAGACTTATAGACCTGTATACACTCACAAACGCATCACCACTTAACCTATAAGTCTTCAATACACCAAAATCACTAAGGGGCACTAGATGCACTTACATTCACTAAACCGACAAGGAATCAATCACACGTGCTAGATCACCGAGAACAAAGAGTAACACATGATCCACAATCAACAAAGGTAAGGATACAAAGGAACCGTTCTTCTCCGTGAGGAGGTCTTGATGGTCTTCCCTAGAAAGGGGTCTTGAATCCACTTGGGGGATCTTCTCCGAAGAGGTCGTGAACCCCGAGGAGAAGTATCCAAGTGGATGAGCAAGGCTCTCACACAAATACGAGCTAAACCAATGCAACCCTAGAAAGGTGGGGAAGAAGGAGTATATATAGTCTAGGGGGGCCAAGGGGTACATGGGCTACGGCCCTACACGAAATTACCACACAGGCGTCGGACGTCCGGAAGATGTCGGACGTCCGGAGCTTTGGGATGGTCTAGACGTCCGGGGCTGTCGGACTTCCGTAAATTCGGTTCTGGTCCTGGTCGACCGGTCGTCCGGTGGCTTCGGTCTTCCGTTAATTTCTTCTCGGGTGTCCAGCTTCTTGGACGTCTGAGGGCGCTGGTCGTCTGTGGCCCTCGAGTCGCTCGGACGTCCGGGTAGTGCCGGTCGTCTGGTGCATGTAGCTCTGTCATGTCTTCCTTCGCTGTAGCATATCCCAGGGCCCGGACGTCCTGGACCGGCCGGTCGTCCGGTGCCTGTAGCTTCACAAATGGCCTTTCTTCTTGATGTCCATGCTTGGCATCCTTGCCACCTTGGCCATTGGGTGTAGCTATCCCGTGGCTCTCCACCAGGTACCTGATCACACACAGAGTGTCCATATGAGGTAGTAGCCAAGTCTCGTGAGTAGAGAGAGGAAGTACGGAAAGGAGTGAGTTCACCTTATCTTCGATAACCTTTGCTCTAGCTCTTGTCATGGGTCCAAGTGGTGTTGAGGGAGATGTAGATATGTCCATGGGGATGAGCGAGGGATGCTCCGCATCATCTCCCCCCCTTGGGAAAGATCCGACCACGGATCAAAAGCTTCATCTCCATGGTATGGCGCAAGGTCCTTGACGTTGAAGATGTCGCTCACATTGTACTTGCCTCGTGGTAGGTCTATCTTGTAGGCGTTGTCGTTGTAGCGTGCTAGCACCTTGAAGGGTCCATCGGCTCGAGGGAGAAGTTTGGACTTGCGTTCGTTGGGGAAGCGGTCGTTTCGAAGGTGTATCCACACGAGATCGCCAATGTTGAAGATCATGGGTTGCTTGTTGACGTTGAGCTTGGTGGCTAGTCGTTGTACTTGGCGCTCGATGGTGTGCCTTGTATCCTCATGCATCTTCTTGATGTAGATTTCCCGTGCACTCGCATCCATGTTGGTGCGCTCTTGTAGAGGAAGAGGTAGAATGTCCAATGGTGACAACGGGTTGAAGCCGTAGACGACCTCGAAGGGGGACTTGCCGGTAGTCGAATGTCTTGCACGGTTGTAGGCGTACTCGGCGATGGATAGACATGCTTGCCACTCCTTGATGTTGTTCTTGATCAACACGCAAAGTAGAGTGGAGAGAGTCCGGTTCGTCACCTCCATTTGGCAGTCAGTTTGAGGATGGTATGCGGACAAGAGCTTGATTCCGAGCTTGGCGCATAGGGTCTTCCAAAAGTAACTCAAGAACTTGACGTCGCGGTCGGAGACTATTGTCTTTGGTACTCCATGGAGATACAAGATTTCCCTACAAAAGAGATTTGCAACGTGTGAAGCATCGTCTATCTTGTTGCAAGGTATGAAATGTGCCATCTTAGAAAATCGGTCCACAACAAAAAACACGGAATCCTTTCCATTTTGAGTTCTAGGCAAACCAAGTACAAAGTCCATGCTAATGTCTTCCCAAGGTTGATAAGGAATAGGAAGATGCGTGTAAAGACCATGAGATTGAGCTTTAGACTTAGCTTTGCGACATGTAAAGCATCGGGTGGTGAAGCGTGAGACGTCTCGAAACATCTTGGGCCAAAATTAGTTCTTGGAGAGCGTGGTGAATGTCTTATCTTGTCCAAAGTGTCCCATGAGTCCTCCATGAGCCTCTTGCAAAAGTAGCAAACGAAGAGAAGACTCAGGAATGCAAAGTTTGTTAGCTTTCATAAGATAAGCATCCTTGATATAATATTGTTCCCAAGAAGTATGCGTCAAACACTTAGCATAAGGAACAGCAAAAGATGGATCATTAGCATACAGGTCTTTGATGTTCTCAAAACCAATAACATTCAACTCAACTTTAGTGACAAGCGTGCACATGCGTAAAAGCACATCTGCAACTACATTTTCCTTACCCTTAATGTACTTGATCACATAGGGGAAAGATTCAATAAATTCACTCCCTTTGGCATGACGCTTGTTCAACTTAGTTTGACCTTTTTAGTACTTAAGCGTTTCATGATCGGTATGGATGACAAACTCATGAGGTCTAAGATAATGTTCCCAAACATGTAGCACACGCACTAAAGCATACAATTCTTTGTCATATATGGGATAGTTAAGTTGAGCACCGGAGAGTTTTTCACTAAAATATGCAATGGCTCGTTTTTCTTGCATCAAAACTCCGCCAATTCCGGTACCACTTGCATCACAATGAACCTCAAAAGTTTTGTCAAAATTGGGCAAAGCAAGAATCGGAGCATGAGTAAGTAGGGACTTGAGCTCATCAAAAGTGGTGGATTGCAAAGATCCCCAAACAAAAGGAGCATTCTTCTTACTCAAGGCATGCAAAGGAGCGGCAATAGTGCTAAAATCTTTCACAAAGCAACGATAAAAACCCGCAAGACCAAGAAAACTTCACACTTGTTGCAAATTGGTGGGTTGGGGCCAAGTTTTAATTGCTTCAATTTTAGTTTCATCAACATGAACACCCTTGGATGATACAACAAAACCCAAGAAAACCACTTTGTCAGCACCAAATGTGCACTTTTTCATGTTGGCATAAAGACTTTCCTTGCGAAGTGTTTGTAAAACAGCCCTAACATGATCAAGATGCTCTTTCATGGTTTTGCTAAACACAAGAATATCATCGAAGTAAACCACAACAAAGACTCCAATATAAGAGCAAAGCACATAATGCATGAGACGCACGAAAGTACCGGGAGCCTCCGATAAACCCATAAGCATAACTAACCACTCATATAAGCCAAATTTGGTTTTGAAAGCAGTTTTCCATTCATCACCCTCTTGAATGTGGATTTGATAATAGCCACTTTTAAGATCTATTTTTGAGAAAAAGTTGGCTCCACTAAGTTCATCAAGCATATCATCTAAGCGAGGAATGGGATGCCTATAGCGAACGGTGATAGCATATATAGGTCTACAATCGGAACACAAGCGGAAACTTCCATCGGGCTTAGGCACAAGTATAACCGGAATGGCACGAGGGCTTAAGCTTTCACGTACATGACCGTTGTCGATAAGTTGTTGTACTTGCCGTTGAATCTCCTTAGTCTCTTCGGGGTTGACACGGTATGGAGCTTTGTTTGGAAGTGACGCTCCGGGGATGAGGTCGATTCGATGTTCAATGCCTCGTAGAGGAGGTAGACCCGAAGGTAGCTCATCAGGGAAAACATCTTGAAATTCCTGCAAAAGAGATTGAAACACCAAAGGTAGCTCGTGAAGGGTGTTAGTTTTTGGTTCTCCATCCTTGCACACAAGGACAAAGTGCATCACACTCGATGGGTTCTCACACACTTCCCTCATCTCACTTTTTGTGGCAAATAGTATGAGGTTTTTCTCTCTATGCGAAGAGGCGCTCAAGTTTGGTTTGTGGCTCTCACTCACTTTTTGGTGGATCTCTTTTTCAGTCTTCTCTCCACGATGGGTGGCTTGCTTGTCGGCTATCACTTGACTAGGAGACATAGGGCGTAGCACATATTCCTTTCCTTGCATCTTGAAGCTATAGTGATTTGTACGCCCATTGTGGATGACACCACAGTCAAATTGCCATGGTCGACCAAGAAGGAGATGGCAAACGGTCATTGGGACCACATCACACTCCAAAGTGTCCTCATATGCACCTATTTTGAAGGAGACTTGGACCATATGCTCAATTCGTATAGTGCCGGAGTCACTTAGCCATTGAACCTTGTAGGGGTGCGGGTGCTTCCTCTTGACCAATTGAAGCTTGGAGCATAGTTCTTCACTTGCCAAGTTGTGGCAACTACCTCCGTCGATGATGACCTTGACGGACCTTCCATTGATGCCGGCCTTTGTGTGGAAAATGTGGCATCATTGGTCTTCTTCTTGTTGATGTTGAAGAGTCAAGACCTTGGAGACAACAAGAGCGGGGCTCGTATCTTCATCACAAAAGACTTGGTCATCTTCATCTTCATTCACCCGCCTATGCATGGCCACTTGCTCAATAGCTTCCATCTCATCTTCACTCATTGAGTCGTAGGTGCCATCGTCGTTGAGGATCATGGTGCGCTTGTTTGTGCATTCATAGGACTTGTGGCCTCGGCCGCCGCAAGTGAAACACTTGAAGGAGCTTGTCTTGACGGTCTCATCGGTCGGAGTAGATGAAGAAGCACGCGGCTTGAAGTTGCTTGTAGTAGGAGGAAGGCGACTTGAACTTGACGAATGTTTCTTGTAACTTGACTTGTCGTCGTTGCTTGGAGAAGGCTTGGTTGATGTTGAAGTTGGAGTAGTTGTTGAAGCTTGGTTATTGGAGAAGCCGTAGGTCTTGGATGAATACTTGGCGTACTTGAAGTCTTCTTGCACTTGATGTTCGGCCTTTGTAGCTTGATGCACAAGCTCAATGAGGTTGGAGTAGGGTTGGAAGTCGGCGATCTTCTTGATGGGATGATTGAGTCCATTCAAGAATCGTGCCATTGTTTGCTCATCATCTTCCGTGACATTGGCTCGAATCATGGCTATCTCCATTTACTTGTAGTATTCTTCAACACTCTTTGTTCCTTGCTTGAGGAGTTGTAGCTTCTTGAAGACATCACAGTTGTAGTAGGTTGGTACAAAACGTTCTCGCATGCTTCATTTGAGCCCAAGTGGTGATTGGAGGTTCACCTCTTGTTTGTCGGCGCTCAAGGACTTGTTCCCACCATATGAGCACATAGTCTTGGAACTCAAGTGATGCCATAGCCATCTTCTTCTCTTCCTCATAGTTGTGTAAATGAAATATTTTGTCGACCTTCAATGCCCATGAGAGGTATTCTTCGGGATCATTGCTTCCATTGAACTTGGGCATTGTGAATTTAAGCTTGCCATAGCGTTGCTCTTGATTGTATTGTTGGCGATGGTGGTGATGACGCCCTTGACGTGGAGGGTAATCATCCTCATGTTGCTCTTGGCATGGAGGAAGTCCATGATCAACTCGCTCTTGTTGAACTTGAGGTTGTGGTGGAGCTTGACGAGCTTGTGAAGGAGCTTGAGGAACTTGACGTTGCACGCGCGGTTGGTAGTTACTCTCTTGGATTTCTTCTTGAAGGGCTTCCTCTTGATTGCGCCGTTCGCGATTGCGGTTGGCGATGGCTCGACTTGATTCTTGAAGGGCACGTCGCGCCTCAAGAGCTTGCGCTTCTCGTTGTTGTTGTTGAAGACATTGAGCCTCGGCCTCTTGTTCCTCCTGGTGTAGACGCGCTCGTTCTCCTTGTTCTTGGCGAAGAAGACGTTGTCGTTCTTGAGCTTGGGCAAAAGCGTCTTTGTTTGAGTGAGGATGAGAGACTTGCTCATCGGCTTGCTCTTGTGAATGCTTGACGTATAGCGGGTTGCGAGATGCATCACGGTCTTGACGCGCGGCTTGTCGAAGAGTGTTCGATGACAGTGTACTTCAGCCGGAGAAGGAGTCGTCGGAGTGTCGACTTGAGTGGCTCCGTGATGAGGACATGACTACCTTGGATATAACCAAAAATATTGCATATATGCATATTTGTCAGGTGATTTCTAGTGCAAACTATTCAATAATCTATTTATGTTATCCAGAACAAAAATACTTCACACACTTTTGTGTTTTTTCTAATTGCAGGTGTATGAGACATTTGTACAATCCACATATGAAGATAAGGGAAAAAGAGAAGTTTAGGTTCTATTTAAAAAGTCCTCTCGCGTCACTTTTGGGTCAATAGAAGATAGAGTCCAAGTCTCTCACGTTCTGGATTCAGATTCGGACTGCACAGACATACCTGACTCAAAACGCTAACAACTTTTTCATACAGACTCCGAATTGGGTGATTCTTTTTTTTTGTTGGAAAGTAGAATTCGTGCTCTTTCCATCCCAATTGGATTCACCTTAAAATACTTTCTGAGCGTTGAGATATCAACGAAACAATCAGACGTTGCTGCAGAATGCAAGTCAAACAACAAGTCCAAAGGTGTTGCATCACCTCCACTTGGGCCCATGAGCCTTATACGCCCTAGGGTTGGTTTTAGGCTGCCTTGGGACGTTCTCCCACCTCCTTGGCCATCACCCCTTGCTCCTATATAAGTAGATCCATCTAGTAGCTTTTTGCTTGGGTTTTGTTTAGATTAAAAGTTCGCCATAGCTGCAACTTCGCAGCATTTCGCTTGTGTTCAACGACTGCATAAAGGCGCCACGTAACCCCACCTTGATCAATAAAGCTTTCATCTTATATTCGCAATATCTAGATTGCAATCTCAGTTTCTTGCTTGTTCTTCGTTTGCTCGCGGGAATCAGACCCTCGTGATCAGGTTGATCGTGCTCCGGCGTGGTCAATAACCTCTCGGAGTCGGTTTAGCGATTGCTAAGGCGCGACGTCCTCGCACGTTTGTAGTCGGATCGTCAAAGTCGACTTCCACCAAAGCGAAATCCATCATCTCATCGAAAGACGGGACACCTTTGCCTCTATCAAGTGGTATCAGTTTTTAGGTTGCTCGGTGAGAATTTCCAGTTTTCCCTAGATTAGATTTATTTTCTTACCTATTGTCCAATAAAAAGCCATAGAAAAAAGTTAGATCTATTCATCCTTTGTCCAAGCCAGTCTGAGCCTTTGCAATTTTCTTTTCATTGTTTGCATTATTGAATTGTCGGTTGCATCGTCGTGTCGAGTTGCTGGTCTTAGTGTCTAGTTCGTTTAGAGTTTCGAGATCTGTTCACAGTAGTCACGCTGCCGCTTTCGCCGTTATCCCTTCCACTGTCCACCACCCATCCATCAATTTTCATCACGTCCTACCCACCGTTCATGGTCATAATCATAGTTGAGGTTGTTCACATCTTCGCTTGATCCAATCTGCATCTTATCTAGTTTGTTTTGGAAAGAGGGACAAAAAAAAGACAGAGAAAAAAAAAGAGAAAAATAAAAAAAGTCAGAGAAAAAAAGGAGAGTAAGAAAAATAAAAAAAGTGTGAGGAAAAAAAGAGAGAAGAAAAAAACAAAATTCAGATCTATCTAGACTCAATCTCGTAGTTGAATTCGGATTGGAATCTGTTTTGTGCACTGTTGAGTAAAACAGGCATAACTTTCTCATACGAAGTCCGTTTTGGCTCCGCGAGTACTCAAATGAAAGCTAGCGACGAGCCGCATATAAATAGTTGCATAAGCTAGTTCCATATTTGGCACCTCAATATAGGCTTCTAAATAGGTCTGTTTGCCCTCCGAATTTCACGAACACAACTTATTCCAGTTTTTCATGCCAATTTTAGAATGTTTTGACTCCTCATAGCAACTCGGAATCGAGTGATTCTTTTTGCATTGGAAAGCTTGAGTTAGTAGCATTCTTTGAAAAAATTTATCAAAAAATTGGCTTAAACTTTTCAAGAGGAAAGTTGGAGAGAGAGTTGTTGTATATCCTGCTTGGCGCTTGTTTTCATCATTATCTTTACCGCCAGTGATCTTCACTTATATCTTGCTGTCCTGAGCTACTCAAGATCCTTCATTGATGCTAGTTGTGCTACGCCTTGACCTCATTAGTGTTCTAGGCTCACGTCTCTAGTCCGGTCTAGCCTAGGACCAGCACAGTACTGTCGTTGAGCATTTATTCAACATTGCATCTTTGAATTGATTATTGCTAATTTTTGCTACCATATATAGCCAACCCAGCTCCACATATTTCTACACCGTATACGTCGCTCCCCGAGCAATCGCTTTACACAATCTTCGAGTTATTTGACACCGCTGGTTGCTTGTCACCACCGCCGCATGGTAAGAACGTAAGATATTGATATTTGCTTTACTTCGTGAGCACGCTATAACCACATCCTAGTAGTTCATAGGAACATTATTCTCGAATTTTGTTTCTTGTTTCTACTAATCATGACAGGTTCCGGAGATAGAAGTTCTTGGACGACGTACACATCTTCACTATCACGAGAGTTGGGACAACACACACAAGCACATGGTCAGCTTAGCTCTTTACCGTCATTTGAGGGTAGATTTAATCCTGCTATTTATCTAGCTTGGGAGCTTGAGGTAGAACAAGTTTTTAGTCACCATGACTTTTCTGAACTTGAGCGAGTAAGAGCTGCCACTAGAGCATTTACTGGTTTTGCTTCTATTTGGTGGAGTGTGCATTGTAAGAAAAACATTGATAACCAACCCACAACTTGGAAAGATTTGAAAGATGTAATGAGAAAACAACTTTTCTCTCCTTACTATCGTCGTGAATTGCTTCGCAAATTTGAACAATTTAAACAAGGCAACAACACTGTTCATGCTTACTACCAAGAGTTTAAATCTTATATGCATCATTATGACATAGAAGAATCTAAGGATGATACAGTGAATAGATTTTTTGGTGGTTTGAACCATGATATCCGTGCAAGATTTCACTATATTCCTCGTTGCATTACTGGTATGTATGTTCGAGCTTGTACCTTTGAGAGACAGATACAGGAGGATGCATTGGGTGACTACAACAACTACTACTCCAGTTCATGCTCACCACCACCGGTTGGTTCCTCCACCGTTCCACCTACTAGAGCAACCCCACCTCGGATTGTGAGCGCGACATCATCCCAAGAGTATGATGCACTGTCAACGTCTGTACCTACATCAGCTACGTCTTTGCGACAAGGTAACAGTAAAGGTATTGATGATATAACTTCACATGAGAATGATGCATCCCTAGTTAACTTGAATGCATCATGTGTTGAGTTACCTGGTAATTTGAGCACATCACCTATTTTAGAGAATCTTGATACTGTCATGAATGCGTCATGTGATCAAACAACTGAAATACCAACAATTTTGAGTGCACCCACTGAATTAACTGTTGATGCAAAAGAATCAATGTTTAATCATTTTGATATGACCTCTACTCTTGGTGATGATTCTGTCTCGAATGACTTATTGCATGTTTGCTTATTTAAGCATGTTGTAGCATGTAAATTTGATGCAAGTAAGGTTTATTCACCAATGTTGGGATGGTTTAATGATGAACATTGTCAATCTTTTGAAATGAATAAGAGCTTCACTTATATGTGCAAACTGAGTTGCAATATTTTCATGCCTTCTACTTCTTGTGATAATATTTTGGCTTTATATTTTATGAACTATGAAAGTTCCTCATGCATACATGTGTCATATGTGCAAAAACAAAGGGAAGTAAAAATGGATGACGTATTCATATACAACATGTACACATTCTCTTTTTTGTTAGCCACATTTCAGATTAAGCAACACCGAGGACGGCTTTGTTTTAAAGAAGGGGGGATGATGAGGACATGACTACCTTGGATATAACCAAAAATATTGCATACATGCATATTTGTCAGGTGATTTCTAGTGCATACTATTCAATAATCTATTTATGTTATCCAGAAAAAAAATACTTCACACACTTTTGTGTTTTGTCTAATTGCAGGTGTATGGGACATTTGTACAATCCACATATGAAGATAAGGGAAAAGGAGAAGTTTAGGTTCTATTCAAAAAGTCCTCTCACGTCACTTTTGGGCCAAGAAAATATAGAGTCCAAGTCTCTCACGTTCTGGATTCAGATTCGGACTACACAGACATACCTGACTCAAAATGCCAACAACTTTTTCATACAGACTCCGAATTGGGTGATTCTTTTTTTTGTTGGAAAGTAGATTTCGTGCTCTTTCCATCCCAATTGGATTCACCTTAAAATACCTTCGGAGCGTTGAGATATCAATGAAACAATCAGACACTGCAGCAGAATCCAAGTCAAACAACAAGTCCAAAGGTGTTGCATCACCTCCACTTGGGCCCATGAGCCTTGTACGACCTAGGGTTGGTTTTAGGCTGGCTTGGGACGTTCTCCCACCTCCTTGGCTGTCACCCCTTGCTCCTATATAAGTAGATCCATCTAGTAGCTTTTTGCTTGGGTTTTGTTTATATTAAAAGTTCACCATAGCTGCAACTTCGCGTACTTCGTTTGTGTTCAACGACCAGACAAAGGCGTCACAGAACCCCACCTTGATCAATAAAGCTTTCATCTTATATTCGCAATATCTAGATTGCAATGTCAATTTCTTGCTTTTTCTTCGTTTGCTCGCAGGAAACAGACCCTCGTGGTCAGGTTGATCGTGCTCCGGTGTGGTCAATAACCTCTCGGAGTTGGTTTAGCGATTGCTAAGGCGCGACGTCCTCGCATGTTCGTAGTCGGGTCGTCAAAGTCGACTTCCACCAAAGCAAAATCCATCATCTCATCGAAAGACAAGACACCTTTGCCTCTATCACTCCGTCTTGAGTATGACAATGTAGAAGGAGGACGGTTCACCAACAAAGCTTGGATCTTGTCCATTCTTGCATCATTCTCTTGCTTGTGCGCGTCGAGCTTGTTGTCGATGTAGTCTCATGTACGTTGCTCGGAGAGTCGCAAGTCGGTGGCGAGGTTGTCGATGCGGTCGTTCATAGCTTGTTGCTCTTGATGCAACGCTCGTTGTGCACCAAAGAGGTGACTCTTGGTGACGTATGATGACATGTCGTCGTCTTTCTTGATGAAGAGTGGGTTGGTAGAAGTACTCGGCCTATCCATCATTCCAAGCAAAATGTGAGTTGTAAGAAGAGAAGAACTTATACCAATGTACCTTGATCAATGTTGACGATGAATCAAGTTCACTCAAATGCGGACAATGAAATAGCACTATTGGTACCAATCCTTGTCGGTTCTCACACCTACACAAGTAAAAGCTTATGGTGGATCTTGGTTAGGATGGTGGTACAAAATTGATTGCAATGGTTAGTTTGACTCAAACATGTTGAAAAAGATTCGCAAATTCACAAATGCAACAAGTAGACCAAGAAAGTAGTGGAACACGGAAACACACACACAAATAGAATAATGGGATTGTGCAAACCAAAAATGAGCCAAAATGTGGAATCCACAAAAATGCTCTTGTTGCACAATACTCGAGAGACGCTAGCACGATTGCACAATAGGCGGATACGGAGCTTGTGCACAACCTATTAGGCAAAAATGCAACGATCTCTATCCCAAGTATGCTATATGTATGGTATTTCGGTGATATGATCCAAGATGATCGGGTATGACAGTCTTAATGTAGTATGATGCTATGGTTCTTGCTTATAAGCTCTTTGCTTATCTTTCTCTTTTGCTTAAAAGCTTGGTTGGCTCTTTCACTTTTGAGATCTTTTCTCATGCGATAGTTCACGAACCAAGATAGAAATTGTGTATGCGATGACAACTTTTTGACACAAGAGATGATATGGTATGTATGGTATGGTATGATCACTAATGTGCACAAGTCATGTTGCCGGCAATACTCTATGGCTAGTCTCGATGGGTAAGCTACGCAAAAGATGGGATATGATGGTTATCAATGCAATTGCAAGGTATGACAAAGATGTCGTCTAAGTTACCGTCCGTAGTGAAGATGAGTAGTCGACGAAGATGAGCTTTGGTGATGTAGAAGTCGCACCGTACCTAAATAGCCGAAACACAATAAGACACAGGAAATCACAACTCAAATTCTCGAACCCAAAGTTGAATGGTGGTACGGAGGTTGTGTCGTGGGGTTTTGGCAGGTGGATGTGGTGGTGGTCGAAGTGGGGGAGTGCGTAGGCGTAGGTGGTGGTGGTGGAGAACTGCAAAAATGCAGTTTCGATACAGGAAGCCGGATGATCCGGGCCAGGAGCCAGATGATCCGGGCGCGTCCTGATGATCCGGGTCAAGGTCCAGATGATCCGGGCAGGTTAATAGCGGTCGGGAACTGCTCGGAATGAACTCAAAAACGGCGAGAATTTCGACGATTCCACGGATTTTGGATGGATTTCGAGGGGGAGAAGGTGGGGAAAAGCAAGGTCCATGAGTTACACACCGAATCTACAGATCGAAATCAACAAATCATCATCAAAACCAACAAATCACAAAAAATTTGGGGCTATTTTTGGTGGGGATTTTCGGATTTAGGATGAAAACAACAAAATCAAGCTAGAAAACGAGGGGTAGGGGCTCCAAAAACGTGATCAACGTGGCTCATGATACCAAGATGATGTAGGGCGGAACCCTAGGGGCCGATCTTTCATGTTTGGAGAGGATCCTACGGGGGAAACACGAAGAACGCGCGGAAGAACACGAGGAAATGACGGGGACAAACGAGAGAAACACTCAACCGACAAGAGATTGATCACACAAGGTCTAGATCATCGAAGCACGAGTAGCACGAGATTCAAAGTCAACAAGGGACGATACACGAGTAACCGTTCTTCTCCGTGAGGAGGTCTTGATTGTCTTCTCTGGATGGAGGCCTTGAATCCGAAAGGATCTTCTCCGAGGAGGCACGGTCCCTCACGTGGAGTAGATCCGGTACGGATGAGCAGTGCTCTATCTCAAAATGAGCTATCACAATGCTAAGTCGCGAAGTGAGGAGGAGGAGTCCTATATATAGGCTAGGGGGGCGAAGAGGTACATGGGCTCAGCCCAACACTCACGCGCAGGCGCTGGCCGGATGATCCGGGGGTGGGGCCGGATGATCCGGGCTGGTCCGGATGATCCGGGTGGAGGCCCGGATGAGCTAGAGACGCGGCTGGTGGCGGTGCAGGTCCGGATGTCTGGCTGGGGGTCCGGACGTCTGGGCAGGGTCCGGATGATCCGGGACGTGGTCCGGATGAGCCGGCTTCAGGTGGGAGCTTTGGGTGTCTTCGGGGCGAGTTAGCCGGATCGTCCGGACCGAGGTCCGGATTGTCTGGGCCGCCGTCCGGATCATCCGGCCAGTCTGGGACTTGGCGCTTTTCCTCTCCATCTTCATTCATGTCTTCCGCTTTCGGTTCTCCTTGCTTCCTAGCTTCTCCATGGTGAACTCCTTGGTACCTGAGTATGCATAGCATTTCCGTTTGAGTTAGTAACCATGTCTCATGTGAATCGAAAGGGAGTTGTGAGAGGAGTGACGTCACCTCGGTTTCAAGAGCTGTTGCACGTGCTCGAGTCATAGGTCCAAGTGGTGTTCTAGGGGATGTAGATACGTCCATGGGGATGATCGTGGGATGCTCCGCATCATATAGGACGCAAAATGTATGAGCTTTCTATCCCAAGTATGCTATGTGTACGATGTTCCCGATGTTCTTCTCAAGGTGATCCAAGATGATCGGATATGACAATCTTATGTACAATGTGGTATGATGTTATGGCTCTTGTAACGCCCTCGATGCGGCTATATCTCCCACGTGTCGAAGCACGACTTAGAGGCATAACCGCATTGAAAGCAATGTCGCAAGTGAGGTAATCTTCACACAACCCAAGTAATACATAAGGGAAAGAGATACATAGTTGGCTTACAATCGCCACTTCACACAATTACATGAATAAAGCATTACATCATCCAGATACAATCAAGGTCCGACTACGGAACCAAAATAAAAGAAGAACCCCAAATGCATAAAGGACCCCGATCGACCCCAACCGGCTCCACTATCGATCAACTAGAACGAAACAACACAAAGGGCAAGATCTTCATCGAGCTCCTCCTTGAGCTTGATTGTGTCACCGCCGTAACATAGGCACCGCAAACTGGTTTTGAAGTATCCGTGAGTCACGAGGACTCAAAGAATCCCATTACCATGGGTATCAAGACTAGCAAAGCTTAATGGGAAAGGAAGGGGTAAAGTGGTGAGGTTGCAAAGAGCGACTAAGCATGATATGGTGGCTAACATACGCAAATGAGAGCGAGAAGAGAAACAAGCGGAACGGTCGTGAAGCTAGCAATGATCAAGAGGTGATCCTCAACACCTACTTACGCCAAACATAACACGTAAACCGTGTTCACTTCCGGACTCACGAGAAGAGACCATCACGCTACACACTCGGTTGATGCGCTTTAATTCGGATCAAGTGTCAAGTTGTCTACAACCGACATTAACAAATTCCCATCTGCCACATAACCGCGGGCACGGCTCTCGAAAGTTTATACCTCCGTGGTGTCCCAACTTAGCCCATGACAAGCTCTCGCGATCATCGAAGAATAGACCTTCACCCAGAAGACCCGATCAGCCTCGAATCCCTGTACATCAAGACATTTCGACAATGGTAAAACAAGACCAGCAAAGCCGCCTGATGCGCCGACAATCCCGATAGGAGCTGCACATATCTCGCTCAGGCAACACCGGATGAGACATCCTACGAGTAAAACCAGACTCGAGTTGCCCCGAGGGGCCCCGAGTTACTCGATTCCGACCAACACTTAGACAAGCACCGCCCGGGGCTATAATAAAGATGACCCTTGGGTTAATTACTCCCAAGGGAAAAGTAGGTCGTGGTGAGGCAAATGGTAAAAGTCAATGTTGGGCCTTGCTGGACAAGTTTTATTCAAAGCGAACTGTCAGGGGGGTCCCATAAATCACCCGACCGCGTAAGGGACGCAAAATCCGGGAACATAACACCGGTATGACGGAAACTAGGGCGGCAAGAGTGGAACAAAACACCAGGCATAAGGCTGAGCCTTCCACCCTTTACCAAGTATATAGATGCATTAATATTATAAAAGATATTGTGATATCCCAACAAAACCCTGTCCACCATGGAGAAATCTTCAACTTCACCTGCAACTAGCAACGCTATAAGAGGGGCTGAGCAAAGCGGTCACATAGCCAAACAACGGTTTGCATAGGAATGGTGTCAAAGGTTAGAGGTTCATGGCAATATGGGATGGCTGGACAAACAGGTAATAGGTAGCGCAGCATAGCGAAAGAACGAGGCAACTAGCATAGCAATGATAGTAGTGAGATCCAGGGTAGCGGTCATCTTGCCTGAAATCCCGCAAGGAAGAAGAACGAGTCCATGAAGAAGACGAACGGAAGTAGTCGAACGAATCCTCACAACTCTGGAACGAAACCGAAGCTAACGAGAGAAGCAACCCGGAAAGAAAACAAACAACATAGTAAACAACCATCACATAAACTTGGCATGATGCACAACCAAGGATGATGCATGTCCGGTTTAATGAGGCATGGCATGGCATGGCAAAGTGCACAAGCAATCCTACAAATTAAGTGGAGCTCAATATGCAACGGTGCATATTGATGAAACACCACGACAAGTTATTTAGTTCGATCTCGTTTATGTACCCAACAATATTAAATGTTGATTAACATGGCAAGGGATGAAGCACAACAAAACTACCTACCTAGGCAAGTTTAAATGAGGCCGGAAACAACGAACAACAAGTCCGGAAAATCCCCATGTGCATATTTTAAGGTTTGGTACTGTTCTGACCTAAAGCATATTTTAATGTTGTTAAACAGCAAAATAAAGTGCACCATGTTAAACTAGGCAAAATTCTACCCCATTTACATATAAAGTTTATTAAAATCGGAGCTACGGTTAAATAGTTATGAATTAAATCATTTTAACATAGCATTTGAGCAAATTTAATCAAACAACATTTTAAACATTTCAAACATGGATGAAAATGGCATATTATGAAACTAGATGAAATTCTAAGCATTTTACATATAAAGTTTGTTTTAATCCGATGCACCGTTAATTAGTTATTATATGCATGAAGTTTAGGGGGTTTTCTACAAAACAGTAATTCGCTGGATAAATGCAAAAATGGCAGCAGCGGAAAAAAACACTACGGGCCAAATCTACGCATGCTGGGCCAACAGAGGGGGGGCTGGAGGGGCGCTCACCCATGGGCCAAGGCCCGGTTTGTGGAAGAGGAGGCCGGGCAGGCCGGCTGGGCGCTGGATCTGGGCCGTGGGAGGCCCACGCGCACACGCGTGCACGAGCGGGCGAGGCACCGTCCTCCTCCCGTGCCCGCATGGACAGGGAGACAGGGGCGGCGGTGGTGGTTGACGCCGGCGACGGCGAGGCTCGAGGGTGGCGGCGGGGCGGATCCGGCAAGGGCGGGGCCGGCAGAGGCCGGATCCGGCAGCGGCGGTTCCATTCCCGGCGATGAACGGCGGCGGGGACGAGCTCTTGACAAACCATGGTAGTGAGGGAGAGAGATGTGAGATCTGAGAGAGAAAGAGAGGAGCGAGAGAGAGAGGGAGATGGGGAGGCGCTACCTGGCGGAGGCGGCGGCCACGAACTCCGCGGGACCGACTCGGTGACCAGACGGGCGAGAGAACGACGACGGAGGCGAGGTCGGGCATGGCGGCAAATGGGCCGACGGGAGAAGGGCTCGGGAGCCGGGCGACACTTGCTCGGGCGGATCCGGTTCGCCGCGCCCAGAGCGGCCGGGATGGCTCCATGGGCCTGTGGCGGTGGCCGAGGAGCTGGGGCGACGTGGAGGCGGCCGAGTGGCTGCGGTAGGTGGGGGGCGACGGGCGGCGCCTGGCTGGCCGGGCGACGCCTCAGGTGGCGGCGCGGCGATTGGCGGCGCGCCAAGTGGCGAAGGGGGAGCGCACCGGCGCTGAAAACAAGGAGGGAGCGGCGGCTGGCTGCGGGAATAGAGGAGGGGGGTAGGTAGGAGGCCAAAATGGAGAGAGGGGGTCTATATATAGGAAAAGAGGCTAGGGTTGGGGGGTTTGAGGGGTTTCGGAGCCCTCCGATCTCGATCGGATGGCACCGGACGCGAGGAGGGGTATGGTAGGTGGGCTAGTGGACTGTGAAGAGGAGTAGGGCCGAGGGGAGAGAAGGGAAGTGCAGCCCGACAACTGTTTCCGGAGACCGAAAACGTCCGACGATAGACCGACTATATTGCGGTTGTAGGTTTAACGGTTGGGCTATCAAATGGACTCCGAATGCGATGAAACTTGGCGGGCGGTCTGTCTACACTATAATAAGACCGCACGACAAGTTGCAACCCATTCCGAGAACATTTTTATGCCACTTATAAAATAATATTTCGGAGATGTCGCGGCGCTGCAAGTGTGTCCGGCTCGAACGGACAATGACGGAACGAGGAGACCGGACGGATGCAAGTTTTGAAAACATGATGATGCAATGCACATGATGACATGATAAGATGCACACGCAAGCAAATGACAAGGCAACAACAGCGAATAATCAAGGACACTGCACATCGGTCTCAAGGCCACAACACTCCACCACTACGAGAGGATCTCGCCCCGAGATCTAGGATGGCACCGAGGGAAAACGGAAGAGGAAGAGAAGAGGTAAAACTAAGTTGCTTTTTGACGTAACGTGAAACCACGAACCTTGAGAGGTTGAGCAATTTAAAAGAAAGAGTACAACAGAGATGAACGAGATTGCAAACAATCCGTTAGAAAAGATGAACAAGGAGTATTACGAGAACTTGGAGGTTGCAATTACATGAATCAAGAGTTTAATGGACAAGATAGAATTCGAACACACTCCGGTTAAAACAAGATGAGAGAGGAAGAATGATATAATTTGGGCAGCACTCCGACTGTAAATGGAAGGAATTGGACATGAACTTGACAAGATGAGAGGATACTTGAAGAAATCAACAACACACTGCAATGGGTAAGAGGGATTTCAGACAGCACTCCGGTTGAAAAGAGAAGAAAACTTGATAAGATGAGAAGAAAAGATATGGTAGAGATGACACAACACTCCGGTTAAATGGATAAGCACAAAAAACATGATCCTCACAAAACGAGGTGATGGTTGAAGAGCACAACATCACAATGCCTCCGGAAGAAAGAATAGAAAATAGATCATTGGGATAAAAGGACGGAGAAGAAAATGCCAACTTCTGCCACAAATGAGCTTGGAAAGCATCCTTGCAAAGAAGAATTGAACGGAGTTGTTGCAAAACCAACAACTAAACGAATAGACTTGTAGTGGGCTTATGGAAACATCTCAACATTATGAGGTGAAATTCTGCCACTATCAAAATCAATTGCTTGCTTGAGATCAATGAAGAGATGAAAACTGCTTCACCAAGATGATAGAGATATAACTTGGATCATTGATAAGCACCACAAATAGCAATATTCCTTAGGGAAGGCTTTAGGTGAAATCTATACCAAGATAACTCCAGAGAAGAGATTGATGGATTTAAATACCTCATTCTTGACAACATGAATCACGAAGGGAAATTGTCAAGAGTGACATAACACCATCTCAAAAGATAAGGTAGAAGGAATTGCACCGGATTACCATATTAAGAAAGCTTGAGCTTTTAGGAAAGAATCTCGATGAAAACTTTGAGAAGGAATTAAATCCTTGATGAACCACCATGTAGAGCCTCAATGAAGAACTCCGTAAACAAAAGGAATGAAAAGAAAGAGAAATTGAAAACACAAGGTGAATCCTTGCAATGATTTAGATGGATCTTCGTGATAATTAGAGCTTGGAACTCCGAAAAGAAAAGATGAAGCATCTCGAACCAAGAATGTGATATGATGAACAACTCCGAAAGAAGAAATTAATCACTTGGATGAACAGTAATAAGAATTACGTTATGCCTATCCTTCACCAATTTAAATTGATGACAAGCAACGGATTTGGCATACCACTTATTCTCGTAGAAAGGATTAAGAGAGATATGGCGTAAACTTGAGAAAAGTCTTCAACGATCCACCGATAGGATTTGAACAACAAATGAATTGATATGATGAGCAAGGAAGAGAGATCTTGAAAGAACCACCGTTAGAATTGAAAATGATCGAAGTAGGGGTGCATCACCGATAAGAATTAGCAAATGAACGAAGGTGCTTGAGACAAAATAGATACATGAGAACAAAGAGATCAAGAACTGACTAGAGGATATTTGAACGATGCACCGGTAAGATTTGGAGAATGAAAGCTCAAATCTGAGAATGAAGAATTATGACATGATGGCCTTCGAGGAAAGAAATGGAAACAACTCATGAAATGCTCCGATGGTTTAAAGAATTCTCACAATCGAAAACAATTATGAGAGGATGGCATCAAGCCGTAACCATGAATCTTGAAGAGAATAGAGCAAGATTAAAGAGAAACTCTTCTTCGGTCTTCAAATGATGAGAATGACAACGAGAAACACCACCAAGAATTATTGAGGCACACCGAAGAATCAAAAGCTAAGAGATTGAGCCAACTATGAAAAGAATTTGAAGAGATCTTGGAGAAAAACATTTGATGATGACAACTCATTCTTACGCCAAACTTGGAAAAGAATTTAGGATAGCTCGGGAATAATAGAAGAGTCAGGTAAGATCCTGGGAAAAGACCTGTGGGTTAGGGCCCACTCACAAGAAAACACCGTTGAAAAGATTTAAAGAGATATTGCACCGGTTGAATTAAATGGCTTGAATGAGATACCAATCTCGAAAGAGCTTGAACGAATGCGGAGTGAAAACACGAATCTTCGAGATATCTTAAGCACTCCGGAATAACAAATAGCGAGAAGTAGAATGATAATGAGGTGCACCGGTATGAGAAGACATTTGAAACAAGGAAAGGAATATGATGAATATTGACAGCTTGAATTGGAACCACCGGAGAAGAAACAACAATGAAGAATGATGAACTTGAAACTGCTGAGCATCTTCATGGGAAATCACCGGATAAGAACATTGATGAAAAGAATGGAGAAACTTCACATGAATAAATGGATACTTGATTAAGAAAACTGTGTCCTTGAAGAAAAAGGGTGGAGGGCGGGAAAAACAAAGGCAACTTGGAGACGGATGAAAAAACACCGCTGAGAAGAAATGATAATTGGTCTTATTGATGTTGAAGTGATCGGATCCACTTCAAGAGAAACACGCCGTTGAAAAGGATTGACATGACAATCTCAATGATAAAAAGGATTAGTATTCACATAGCAATATGAGAACACCGCTTAGGAAAGGTATGGATTCAACCTTTGACTTCAAGCAACTCAATACCACAAATAAAACAAAACAAAGGATCGGCTTGCGAATGAGCCGAACAAACATATGATAGAGATTTCGTCCAAGTTTTCGTGGTGGGGCCTACACGGCTCAATCGTACAGCACCATCATGTACAAGGCAAGGCACATGACATACGGTGTCCCCCAGTCGGCATAGCCAAGGACTCTTTAAGACACAACGAGACCATCAGAAACCAACCGTGAATAGGCGGACCACTAGACGTCGAACCCCAATTTCATATCATACATCCGCCGGAAAGATATCCTAAGAGCTACTTGAATTCCCACCTATGAAACTCCCAAACTTTCTCGGTTATGCAATCTGTGTTGGGGATACAGGAGCAATATATCTCACACAAACTAACAATCCCTACATCCACCAGATCCATCCGTCAACACATAACCAAGAAACCTTCGAAATCGTGTACCTCAACCTTCAAAAGCATCCGTTATACAAGTCATGGCAATACTCCCGCACTCACCTCAAGATCGGGTTAGCGGGTTATCTCACCAACAACTGCATAAAAGAGATTTTCGATGTCGGCGCATTAAACGCAGGTATTCCGAATCGCAACGATAAAATTATGACGACAACACCTCGAGCTCAACTCCCGGGACACCGCCACAACCCCTAAATGACAGGAGGCACCAAGACAATGTTGTCATCATAAAACCATCGAACGATTACAAGATACCCGCGTGATCCTAAAAAAAATTAGTGAAATTTAAGAAGAGAAGAGTCAAAACTCTACGTCAGATACCTCACCGTAAGGTCAAGGACCGGGAGTAAAAAGAATTCCTAAACTCTCCGATATATATAATCCTAAATGACTCAAAACATTTTTCTAGACACAACTCGCCGCTAAAAACGATCAAGCAAAGGGGCTCCTAAGGTTGGGAAGGCTCGATTACCAACTTGTAACGCCTCGATGCGGCTATATCTCCCACGTGTCGGGCACGACTTAGAGGCATAACCACATTGAAAGAAATGTCGCAAGTGAGGTAATCTTCACACAACCCAAGTAATACATAAGGAAAGAGATACATAGTTGGCTTACAATCGCCACTTCACACAATTACATGAATAAAGCATTACATCATCCAGATACAATCAAGGTCCGACTACGGAACCAAAATAAAAGAAGAACCCCAAATGCATAAAGGACCCCGATCGACCCCAACCGGGCTCCACTATCGATCAACTAGAACGAAACAACACAAAGGGCAAGATCTTCATCGAGCTCCTCCTTGAGCTTGATTGTCTCACCCGCCGGTAACATAGGCACCGCAAACTGGTTTTGAAGTATCCGTGAGTCACGAGGACTCAAAGAATCCCATTACCATGGGTATCAAGACTAGCAAAGCTTAATGGGAAAGGAAGGGGTAAAGTGGTGAGGTTGCAGCAGCGACTAAGCATGATATGGTGGCTAACATACGCAAATGAGAGCGAGAAGAGAAACAAGCGGAACGGTCGTGAAGCTAGCAATGATCAAGAGGTGATCCCGAACACCTACTTACGCCAAACATAACACGTAAACCGTGTTCACTTCCGGACTCACGAGAAGAGACCATCACGGCTACACACTCGGTTGATGCGTTTTAATTCAGATCAAGTGTCAAGTTGTCTACAACCGACATTAACAAATTCCCATCTGCCACATAACCGCTGCACGGCTCTCGAAAGTTTATACCTGCAGGGTGTCCCAACTTAGCCCATGACAAGCTCTCGCGATCATCGAAGGAATAGACCTTCACCCAGAAGACCCGATCAGCCTCGAATCCCGTACATCAAGACATTTCGACAATGGTAAAACAAGACCAGCAAAGCCGCCGATGCAATCGACAATCCCGATAGGAGCTGCACATATCTCGCTCGTGGCAACACCGGATGAGACATCCCACGAGTAAAACCAGACTCGAGTTGCCCGAGGGGCCCCGCAGTCTACTCGGTTCGACCAACACTTAGACAAGCACCGCCCGGGGCTATATTAAAGATGACCCTTGGGTTAATTACTCCCAAGGAAAAGTAGGTGGTGGTGAGGCAAATGGTAAAAGTCAATGTTGGGCCTTGCTGGACAAGTTTTATTCAAAGCGAACCGTCGGGGGTCCCATAAATCACCCGACCGCGTAAGGGACGCAAAATCCGGGAACATAACACCGGTATGACGGAAACTAGGCGGCAAGAGTGGAACAAAACACTGTGCATAAGGCCGAGCCTTCCACCCTTTACCAAGTATATAGATGCATTAATATTATAAAAGATATTGTGATATCCCAACAAAACCCTGTCCACCATGGAGAAATCTTCAACTTCACCGCAACTAGCAACGCTATAAGAGGGCTGAGCAAAGCGGTCACATAGCCAAACAACGGTTTGCATAGGAATGGTGTCAAAGGTTAGAGGTTCATGGCAATATGGGATGGCTGGACAAACAGTAATAGGTAGCGCAGCATAGCGAAGAACGAGGCAACTAGCATAGCAATGATAGTAGTGAGATCCAGTAGTAGCGGTCATCTTGCCTGAAATCCCGCAAGGAAGAAGAACGAGTCCATGAAGAAGACGAACGAAGTAGTCGAACGAATCCTCACAACTCCTAACAAAACCGGCTAACGAGAGAAGCAACCCGGAAAGAAAACAAACAACATAGTAAACAACCATCACATAAACTTGGCATGATGCACAACCAAGGATGATGCATGTCCGGTTTAATGAGGCATGGCATGGCATGGCAAAGTGCACAAGCAATCCTACAAATTAAGTGGAGCTCAATATGCAACGGTGCATATTGATGAAACACCACGACAAGTTATTTAGTTCGATCTCGTTTATGTACCCAACAATATTAAATGTTGATTAACATGGCAAGGGGTGAAGCACAACAAAACTACCTACCTAGGCAAGTTTAAATGAGGCCGAAACAACGAACAACAAGTCCTAAAATCCCCATGTGCATATTTTAAGGTTTGGTACTGTTCTGACCTAAAGCATATTTTAATGTTGTTAAACAGCAAAATAAAGTGCACCATGTTAAACTAGGCAAAATTCTACCCCATTTACATATAAAGTTTATTAAAATCGAGCTACGGTTAAATAGTTATGAATTAAATCATTTTAACATAGCATTTGAGCAAATTTAATCAAACAACATTTTAAACATTTCAAACATGGATGAAAATGGCATATTATGAAACTAGATGAAATTCTAAGCATTTTACATATAAAGTTTGTTTTAACCGATGCACCGTTAATTAGTTATTATATGCATGAAGTTTAGGGGTTTTCGCAAAACAAGAATTACCGGATAAATGCAAAATGGCAGCAGCGAAAAAACACTACGGGCCAAATCCACGCATGCCGGGCCAACAGAGGGGGGCTGGAGGGCGCCACCCATGGGCCAAGGCCCGGTTTAGGAAGAGGAGGCCGGGCAGCCGGGCCGGGCGCCGGATCTGGGCCGGGAGGCCCACGCGCACACGCTGCACGAAGCGGCGAGGCGCTGTTCTCCTCCCGTGCCCGCACGGACAGGGAGACAGGGCGGCGGTGGTGGTTCACGCCGGCGACGGCGAGGCTCGAGGGCGGCGGCGGGGCGGATCCGGCAAGGGCGGGGCCGGCAGAGGCCGGATCCGGCAGCGGCGGTTCCATTCCCGGCGATGAACGGCGGCGGGGACGAGCTCTTGACAAACCATGGTAGTGAGGGAGAGAGATGTGAGATCTGAGAGAGAAAGAGAGGAGCGAGAGAGAGAAGGGAGATGGGGAGGCGCTACCTGGCGGAGGCGGCGGCCACGAACTCCGGCGGGGACCGACTCCGGTGACCCGACGGCGCAGAAACGCACGACGGAGGCGAGGTCGGGCATGGCGGCAGCGGGCCGACGGGAGAAGGGCTCGGGAGCCGGGCGACACTTGCTCGGGCGGATCCGGGCCTGCCGCGCCTGTAGCGGGCCGGGATGGCTCATGGGCCTGTGCGGTGGCCGAGGAGCTGGGGCGACGTGGAGGCGGCCGAGTGGCTGCGGTAGGTGGGGAGGCGACGGGCGGGCGCCTGGGCTGGCCGGGCGACGCCAGTGGCGGCGCGGGCGACATGGCGCGCTAAGTGGCGAAGGGGAGCGCACCGGCGCTGAAAACAAGGAGGGAGCGGCGGCTGGCTGCGGGAATAGAGGAGGGGGGTAGGTAGGAGGCCAAAATGGAGAGAGGGGGTCTATATATAGGAAAAGAGGCTAGGGTTGGGGGTTTGAGGGGTTTCGGAGCCCTCCGATCTCGATCGGACGGCACCGGACGCGAGGAGGGGTATGGTAGGTGGGCTAGTGGACTGTGAAGAGGAGTAGGGCCGAGGGGAGAGAAGGGAAGTGCAGCCCGACAACTGCTTCCGAGACCAAAACGTCCGGACGATAGACCGACTATATCATGTTGTAGGTTTAACGGTTGGGCTATCAAATGGACTCAATGCGATGAAACTTGGCGGGCGGTCTGTCTACACTATAATAAGACCGCACGACAAGTTGCAACCCATTCCGAGAACATTTTATGCCACTTATAAAATAATATTTCGAGATGTCATGGCGCGGCAAGTGTGTCCGGCTCGTAACGGACAATGACGGAACGAGGAGACCGGACGGATGCAAGTTTTGAAAACATGATGATGCAATGCACATGATGACATGATAAGATGCACACGCAAGCAAATGACAAGGCAACAACAGCGAATAACTGGCGGACACCTGGCACATCGGTCTCGGGGCGTCACAGCTCTTGCTCTCTTTTTGCTTAAAAGCTTATTCTTTTTTTTGTATGGCCACTTATGCGAAATGCACAAACCAAGATAGCAATTCTGTATATGCGGGAACAATCTTGTGACACACGGGATGATATGATGATACCCAGATGATACCAATATGATATGGTATGTATGCAATGGAAGGTACAGATCACTAATGTGCACAAGTAACATTGCCGGCAATACTCAAATGGCTAGTCTCGCTAGGCAAGTGACGCAAAATGGGCTAAGGGGTTAACAATGTAATGGCAAGAATGTACAATGAAGGGATACCACGATACCAAGGTGATAAGGTGGTCACCGCTCTTGCTTACGGTTAGGTTGTCAAAATGGTGAAGTGGTCGATGTCGATGACGACCTCGTGGCGATGATGAGTGGTGGTGTTCTTGATATAGATACCAAGATGATGTAGACCCGTCCCTAAGTAGCCGAAACACCTTAGGAAACGGTAAAAAACCGTGAACTCAAAATCTCAAGGAAAATGTCAAATGGTGGTAGCGGAATGCGTTGGTGGTTCCGGAGTTAGCAATGCGGAAGTGGTGGTGGTGGTTGATGACGAAGCAACTGTCCCTAAGTAGCCGAAACACCTTAGGAGACTCAAGTCACCACTCAAGCAACCACAAATGCTATATGGAGCAAAAATGGGTTAGGTTGTGGAAAGTTATGGTGTTTTTGCGGATGATATGGTGGATGGCCTAGGCAAAGATGCCAAAATTCCAAAATTTTGATGGAGTCAAATGGTAGTAAAACCAAGATGAGCAGCTCGGGCACGTCACTAGCTTTTCAACGAGCCAAAGAACACTCAAAACGGAGTTTGGGAGTGAAAGTTATGAGTGAAAATGTAAAGTGCACGCGGCTGATTCTGGGGGGTGCGGGTGGCCGGGGGTGGAAGGTGCGGGCACCCGGGGTGGTCCGAGGCAAACAGCCCGGGGGTGCGGGTGCCCGGGGTTTGGGGTGCAGGCAGCCGGGTTGGTTAGCGGGGGTGGGCGGGGGGGGGGTCCGTGTGCCCGGGGTTTGAGGTCCGGGTGCGCGGGGGTGTCGGATTTGGGCGGAAATTCATGGCAAAATGGAAGAAATTGGTGGATTTCGTGGAGGGAAAGGTGGAGATGGATGGGGGGAACGCTAGATCCACTTGAAACCAAGAAAATCCATGGATCAAATCCAACAAAATCTCATCAAACCAACAAATCACAAAAAAAATTGTGGCAGCATCATATTCTCATGAGCATTAGAAACATTACCAAGAAACGAAAGTACCTGATAATTTAATTGGCGTATCTGAGCTCTAGCAACTGCCCCAAGGGGTAAAACAGTAGGGGATATGGGTGTAACTGTGGTAGCCATGTCCTCACCATCCTCCCCTTCTTGAAAACAAAGCCGTCATCGGCGTTGCTTAATCTGAAATCTGGCTCCCAAAAGAGACAAGGTGTACACGTTGTTTATGTATATGTCATCCATTTTCACTGATCTCAGTTGGGGCACATGTGACGCAGTTATACAAGAGCTACCTTCAAAAGTCATGAAATATAAAGCCAATATATTATCACAAGAAGTTAAAGGCATGAAAAAATTGCAACCTAGTTTGCACATATAAGTGAAGCTCTTATTCATATCAAAAGACTAACAATGCTTATCATTAACCATCCCAACATTGATGAACCATCACCAAGATTAGAGGTCATATCAAAATGATTAAACATTGGCACAATTATTTTCAAACGTATTTGATCCAAATCTGATTTATTCCCTAATTCACTTGATTCTTTTGCATCGATAATTAATTCAATGGGTGCACTCAAAATTGTTTGATCACATAGCAAAGTTAAATCATGAACATAGTCCTCTAAAATAGCTGGTGTGATCAAAGTAGTGAGTAGCCCACCGCATGGTGCATTTAAATTAACAAGACATTCATCATACTCATGTGGAGGTGGAAGATTAGTACCTCTGTCATTACCTCTTATGATCAATTCAGATGATGTAGGCACTATCGGTGATGATGTGTCGCATGGTGGAGGTGATGTACTCCTGACAACAGCGGATGTGGTTGTCATAGTATGCCTAGTAGTTGAAGGGACAACCGTATCAACTCTTGGAATGTGCATCGGCAACACGTCGTTTTATTTCCTGTTCAGCTTTGCAAGCAAGATGAAACAAATGGTCCATAGGATAACACTCTTCATGAATTAGTATCTCCTGTATGTCACGATTTAATCCTCCCCAAAATCTATCCATAAAATCTTCTTCACTTTCTACTAAAGAGGAATGCAGCAAGGTAGTTTGTAAAGTATCATAATATTTCGTTACGGTGTCACTACCTTGTTTTAAATGTTGCAACTTTTCATCATGTCACGAGTATAATAAGCGGGAACAAATGTATGTTGCATGGCAGGTTTCAAATCATCCCTAGTAGTAGGTATATAATCAGAGTGTAACCGACAATATTCACTCCACCAAACTAAAGCATAACCGTTGAAAGAACCAATCGCAACTTTAACATTTTAATGTTCATCAAAATTATGGGAAGCAAATATATTATTTATGTCGAACTCCCATTCAATATATAAAGCAGGTCTAAAACGGCCATTAAATGGTGGTATAGAAACATTAACCTGATCATGTGCATCTGGATGTTTGTGCACCTCTCGTGACGGTTGTGATATTTGCATAGGTGGTGGCACGTCTCCCGCGATTGACAAAGCCCATGAATTGACTCTGGATCCTATCATGATTAGTAGAAACAAGAAACAAAATCCAAAAATAGTGTTCCTATGAACTACTGGGATGTGGTGGTAGAACACTCACAGTATGACAAATATCAAAGTCTTACAAGTTCTTACCATGCAGCAGGTGGTGACCGGCAACCAGCGGTGTCAAGTAACTCCAAAAGTTGGGTAAAACGATTGCGAGGTGAACGTATGTATGCACGATGTAGAAATATATAGGGCTGGGTTGGATTTATATGTGTGGAAAAAAATGCTACAACCACGTTAATTAATGCAAGCTCAAAATTCGTTCAAAGTGGTCGAGTGCTGGTCCTAGGCTAGACTGTACTAGAGACGCGAGCCTAAGACACAGACGGATTCACGATATGCCGCGAACACCAGCCGTATTGTTCTTCTAACCACAGTTTTTTAACAGCAACAAGACACGTGGTACCAGCCTCCTTTCACATTTTCTTTTATCCGTTCTCCAAAGATATCCAACCGAGTGGGGCAACCTCTTTTTTTACCACAACCAAAGTACTACTCCCTCCGTCCCAAAATAAGTGTCTCAACTTTATACTACCTCTAGTACAAATTTGTACTAAGCTCAAGACACTTATTTTGCGACGGAGGGAGTACTATGTAGTAGTAGTAGTCACAAGGAACGCTGTTTTTTTTTTCTTACCTAAGTCCCACGTGGCAATGAAAAAGATTGTCACGTGATTCTCTTTTTCTCGTTTTCCAACAAACCAGCCGAAGTATACCTCCCTTTTTTCCTCTTGGTTCCCAAGGAAACAGATCCACACTTTAATGCTCTTTTTGCTTAAAACTCCCAACAGATAATGATTTTTTTTCTCTTCCAAACGAGTAAGGAAAATCTGAATATCTTTCTTTCCAAAAACTCAAGGTATTTCCTTCCGAACTCTCTCTCTCTCTCTCTTCTCCTTTGGGCGCACCAAAACTTGCCCTTTTATTCTGGTTGGTTGTTTCCTTTCGCTGGCAGATCCAATCTCTCTAAGAAATTAGTTTTTTGATATCTTTCCTTGTTCTATTCGGTGCTGATAGTAACGCACCAAAAGGCACTTCCCATGAGAGGAAAAAAACGAATTTGCCTTATCTGCCCATCCTTCTCTTGGAAAAGGTAACAATACGCTATAATCATGTCCCAAAGGCTACCAGATGTGCACCTTTCTTGCGGTCAACCTTCCTATTGGGAGTACCACGAATTTATTTGATGTCTCTTATGGTAACTGATCCCAATATAAAAAAATCTTGACCGAATCTAACTTTCCCAAATAGCAGCAGTTTTTTTTTTAAATCAAATCTGCTCACGACCTTTTTTTTCCTCCAACGTTGGCTGCAACCTTTTTTTCTCCTTAATTTTCGCCAGGGAAACTTCCAAAACGTGGAAACTACCAACCGAATCAGCCAACTAGTATTACTTTTTTTTTCAAACGTGATGTTTAAGGCAACATTCACGTGCACTTTCCTTCCCCGCTTATTTGTACTAATCAGATTTCCCTTTTAAAGGCCAGAACGAAAATCTCTCTCTCTCCTCTTATTCCGCCAACATCTTTTTTTTTTTGCGATCTCCAAGGATAAGGTGACGTGTGATGGGTAGTACTTTCCTTAACAGCACAACTTTCCAAACGTCCTAGTACTCCCTTACGACCTTCCTCACGTAACACAACTCATTCTTCTCCTTTTACTGCCTGTCGTGGGGAAACGAGCACCTATGGGGCAGGGGGCGCCTTCTAGTCCGGCAAGGGAGCGGAGGGCGCACGCAGAGCAGATCGAGGCGACGGCACGCGGGGGGTTCTTACCCAGCTTCGGAGCTCTCCGGAGAGATAAAACTCCTACTGCTGCTTTGTGTTTGTATTTGTTCTTGCTCGAGAGCGTGAGCGCAGTAGTGGTGTTGAATGCGCCGAATGGATCGAACCCCCACGCGCGCATGGGCCTCCTTTTATAGTCTAAGGGGTCACCGGCAGTGGCAACGAGGAGGAGGGGTAAAAGAGTAAAACGCAGTTGGTACAACAAGAACCAACAAAGTCCCCTACCTAACTCGACGGCAGGGACAAGGGCATTTAATGCCCGTCCGGTCGCCCAACAAAGGCAAGGAAACGACCGTTAGGGCGCCATCGACGCCACGATGGCCTCCTTGTCACTTTCGCCACCGCACCAAGATGGCTGCACAAATACCGCCACGCGCTCTCGGATGGCCCCGGGTGACACGCCGCTGGATGCGCCGGAGCTTGGGTGCAGAGTGGCAGCCTTGCCGCTGCAAGCGCCGCCGCCATGACCTTCTCTGTTGTGCGGCAATCTTGCTTGTCGCCGGGCCTTCTTGCCGGACGCTGGGGCGTCGCGACAAGTTTTCTGGAAGCGCCTTGGTTGGCCTTCCCGGCAAGCTCCTCTTGCCGGGGCCTTGTTCAAGCTCCTCTTGCCGGGGCTTTGTCTACTTGGTTGCTTTACTTTGTTCTTGAATGGCGGTAAGTGGAAATGACGGAGGATCTTGGCGGGCGCCCGCAAGCCTTGCCGCTGGGTGTCTGAACCGCTTGCAGACAAGTTCGGGTACTAAGGTACCCTACTTTAGTACACCGACAGAGCCCCGGCTCGGGCCATACACGGTGCCGAGTAATCGCTGGCCAGCCCAAAACAAGGCACGGGCACGCTGCCCGGGTCCACACAAAACCCACCAGATTCACCGCGCCCCCAGAACGGCACGCGCTAATCGCGGCGCCAGGAGGCGTGGGTGGCGCGATGCCAAGGCGCCCGTGATCACGGGTGGGCCGAGGTCACCTCATCCGCCGCTTTGGCTCAGATCCACGCCACGCGCCCCCATGCGCTGCGGGGGTCGTGGCGGTGGAAGCGGAAACCGAGCCGCCACGGGCGGAGGCAGCGGGTCGGCCCCGACTCCTGCTCTCCCTGCGCTCGATTGGCGAGCAGGCGGCCGAGCCCCCATCTTGCTCCTTAAAAGGGCGGAAGGGAGCGAAAATCCCGCACTTCCTCATCTTCTCCTTTCTTCAACTTCCGCCCTTCCTCTCATCCGCCATGGAGGAAGGGAACCCCGCCCTTCATCGGTGGCGGCGAGGGTCGCTGCCAGCAGCGATCCTCCCTATCCCGCGCCTGGTGGCGTAACCAGCCCCAAGGGGGAGAGGGAGGGGCGATGTCGCGGGCGAGGTCGAGGGCGAGGTCGAGGCGCTGGGAAGAGGCGGCGGGCGCAGCGTCGGCCGCCTCCGCCGGGCGGCCCTCTCCTCCCGGCGGTCCACACGGGATGACCTTGGGAGTTCTTCGTCAAGCTGCGCGCCGCACTCGCCGTCGCCTCCGGCTTCCGCACCGCTTATGAAGCGATGGAGCCGGACCCGCCCGAGACGCTGGATTGCGATGAGGGGCTGTGGGATCAGCGCACGCGAGTCAGCGTCGATCCCCAGCCCCCGACCTGATGTATCTTGATCGAGGGTGGAAGACGTCATCAAGATCCATAGCTTGACGGCGGGTTTACCTCCATTTCAAGTTAATGGAGGGCGACCTCCTCTCCGCCAAGGTCTTCGGGACTCGCACCCGGCGAGATGCTGCGTGGACAGCTCCTCCGATAGCGAAGACTCTCCTCGAGCGAGAGTGACGAGGAGGGAGCGACAATGACGACGAGCGACGGGCCCGACTAGGCGCCGGGCGTCGCCTCGGCGCCACCGGCGACCCCATCATCCGGTCGTCGGCCTCCTGAACTCCCCGGGTCGCCTCCTTAGGCGGCCGCGCGAGGGAGGCTGCGGAAGAGGAGGAGGGTTGGCGGCAAGGCCGCTGTCGGAGCACGAGGCGTGGTGCCTCGACAGCAGGCCGACGCCCCGCCGCCTGCCTCGAGCTCGCTTCCGGCGCCTGCCTCCGCCAAGCCCCACCGGGCCCCGGGATGTTCTCTTGGTGTCTTCTGGCACCCGTAGTTCACCTAGGCGCCTCTTTTGCCCTCTTTGCCTCCTTGACCTACCTCCTGAAAAGGGGGACAGGAAAGGGATTACGGGCATCTTATCTTTTTAGTTTGTAACCCTTCGGGCCTGAGATGCATCTAGAACTTGTAATCCTCTCTTTCATGTTTTTCATCCTCTATGGACTGTACCCGAACGGGATGTTTTTTAATGAAAAAGGGGAAACTTGCCATGCCACATCTTTTATTTGACTCTATGCCTTGTATGTCTTTACCCCACGCTTTGAGGAACTTGCAGGCGCAAAGCACACTTGCCGAAAAGTGAACATCAAGAGCCAGTGGCGGTGTTGCCTCCGCAAGAAATCTTGTCGGGCTAGTTGCAGCTCACTTGTATTGTTGAGCGGACTCGAAAACAAATCAAGGGCTTAACTTAGCAACGAGTCGATTCCTCCGCGCACAGGTTTTTCATACAAGGCACGGCCGTTCTAGGACGCGGCTTCGCGTTTCCCACTCCATAAGAGGATGCATGATGAGGGACGAAAAGCTTATCTGATGTCGCAGCCCCGCGACTCGGCTTGCCGGGGTGAATCTTGGCATTCGCAGCCCCCAAAGAACTCGCTTGCGGATCCAGTGCCGCGCACCTTTCTCCTCTTTCCTTGTCCTTGCCGCCGTTGATGTGTCATAAGAACAATCTCTCGAGCGCGCAAGTTATTTATCAGAATATATAACTTTATTCTAAGCAAAGCTTGCTATGTTATGCCCTTTACTAGATTCGTTGCCTTGTATGTTTCTACCCCACGCTTTGAGGGAACTTGCTTGCGCGAAAGCACGCTTGTCGAGTGCGAACATCAGCAGCACCGGCGGTGCGCTTCCGCAAGAAACCTTGTCGGGCTAGTTGCAGCTCACTTGTATTGTTGAGCGGACTCGAAAACTAATCAAGGGCGCAACTCAGCCACGAGCCGTTCCTCCGCCGCATGTGTTTTCCATACAAGGCACGACCGTTCAAGGAACATAACTTTAAAATTTTGAAACTGACTGCGCCCTATGGCAGCGATTGCTATGTTATATCCTTTATTCTGTCGCTTCCCTTGTATGTCTCTACCCCACGCTTTTAGGGAACTTGCCGGCGCAAGCACACTTGCTGAGTGCGGAACATCAGCAGCCCGCTGGCGGTGCTGCCTTCCGGCAAGAAACCTTGTCGGGGCTAGTTGCAGCTCACTCTCATTTGTTGAGCGGACTCGAAACAAAGTAGGGGCGCAACTCAGCCACGAGCCGGTTCCTCCGCGCACAGGTTTCCCATACAAAGCGCGGCAGTTCAAGGAATATAACACAAGAATTTGAAACTGGCTGGGCTTTGTGCTCAGACTTGGGCAACTTAGCTTTTCTGTCGTCTATGTCCCGGCAAGGTTGCGCTTCTTTGAACGGCACCAAATGCTATGTTGTCTCCTTTACTTGATTCCATCCCTTGTATGTTTTTACCCTTACGCTTTTTAGGGAAATTGCCGGTGCAAGCACACTTGCTGAGTGCGGAACATCAAGAGTTCCGGGCGGTGTTGCCTCCGGCAAGAAACCTTGTCGGGGCTAGTTGCAACGCGCTTTCATTTGTTGAGCGGACTCGAAACAAAGTAAGGGCGCAACTCAGCCACGAGCCGGTCCCTCCGCACACAGGTTTTCATTACAAGGCACGGCCTATCAAGGAACATAACCTAAGAATTTAAGAACGACTGTGCTCTAGCTCGATGGTGCGTCCTCGACGGCAGCGCAGCACTCGGAAGAGGCGCGCTTGCCGGAGCGGGCATCAGAGCTACGCTTGCCGGACTTAGTCTCTTGTGAAGCTGTTTTTGCCTTCTTGCACTTGCCGATGGAGCTCGATGGTGCGTCCTCAACGGTAGCGCAGCACTCCGAAGAGGTGCGCTTGCCGGAGTGGGCATCAGAGCTACTCTTGCCGGACTTGGCCTTCTTCTTCTTCTCCCGGAGCTTCAGCAAGTGTTTGGCGCCACCATGGCTGCTGCTTCCCGGTAGATCTTGTCGGTATAGATAAGTGCATCCTTCTTGTCGCCTTGGACAGAAATAACACTTATCGGACCAGGCATCTTGAGCACATTGTAGGCGAATGAGAGGCTACCATGAACTTGGCAAGCGCCCGATTTGCCTAGTATCCCATTGTAGGGCAATGGGAAATCAGCAACGCCGAATGTGACTCTCTCGTCCTAAAATTCAGCTCGCGCCAAAGGTCACCGGCAGCAGTGATCTTCCCTTCGCTTGCTCCTTCCAAGATTTATCCTCGAAAGGTACCGGTCTCTTCGAGCTCATTGTCGGGATCCGGAGCTTCTTGAGCACCGCTGAAGAGATCAGATTCAGGCCGGCCCCGCCGTCAACCAACATCTTTGTGACCTTGAGGTTGCGGATTGTTGGCGAGACCAACATCGGCAAGCACCCGACCGCAGTGATGCGATCAGGGTGATCCTCAATATCGAAGATGATGGGCGTGCTGGACCACTTCAGGGGCTTGCGCGATTCAACGGACGGTTCTGCTGCGCTCACCTCTTGCGCCCACTGTTTGAGTTGGCGGTGCGAGGTGTGTAGAGAAGCACCACCGTCGATGCACAACACCTTCGTTGCCTTCTTAAACTCTTGGTCGTCGGTCTCATCTTCCTCCATTTCATCATCTTCATCTTCGTCTTCGTCCTTGTCGCGGCCACGGGGAGGCCTGTCTCCTTGCCGCGGTTTGGCCTTGCCGCGGCGCCCTCCCCGGGCGGGAAGCTTCTTGCCGGATCCTCCGCCACCTCCCTGGGCCCTCTCTTTGTCGCGGCGCCAGACTCAGCTTCAGAGTCCGCCATCTGCTCAACTTTCTTACTGTGCTTGGAGGTCATGGCCCTTGGTGCGATGGATCTTGCAATCGCTTGCCGGAGCCGCCCCGCTTGTCGGCGGCTACCACAGCCTCGCCGGACTCAAGAGCTTTGGCCTTGTCGGAGCCGCCTCCGTCCGAATGCTCGGCTAACCAGCACATCCTTAGCCTTTCTTTTTCTGTTGCCCGCCTCCGGTTCTTCCTTGCCGTATGCATCCTCACTTTCGCATCCTTCGCTCCTGCAGCCTCCGGGATTTTCCTCCTCCTCAGCCCGTGCACACTTGTCGCCGAGCGCATAGCTCGCCGACATCTCTAATCTTGCACATCGCCATCTCCTCCTCATCTCTGCGGTTACGCACGCTCGATGGAACGCGCTAATAATCGCGGGCGCAGGTGGACATCTGTGATGTTGCGCCGCACCGCTGAATTTCGTATGTACTTGCACGGGGTTCTCCTCTTCTCGACGAGCAAGTGAAGGTCGCTCTCCGCCATGAGGCTTGTGGTCACCGTGAAGGCGCCGACAAACCGATGGCACAGTCCGCCCACGAAGAGATGGAGTTGTCCGGCAAGTGCATGAGCCAAGATCTGACGTTGGGCTTGAGCACCAGCGGGAATTAGTTGGCGAGGATCTTCTGGTCGCGCCCTCCGGCAGCCTGCATCGCGATGGTGTAGATGCTAAGGAATTCGACGGATGTATCCTGCCATCGCACTTCTCGCACGCTGGGCTTGAAGTTCTTGGTCTCCGCCATCGATTTGCCGCAGCTCACGGTGAACGCAGGCAACTCGCCGCAGACGGCAAAAGTCGCTGGTTCTTCGGGCGCATGCATATCGACAAGGGGCCCAGCGCGCTGGTCGATTGACGCCGCTTCCTTCGCGCTCGGCGCGAGTACGAAGTCTTCGTGTCGCCGTTTGGAGAACGGGCGTTGATCGCGGCGAAGCTCGCGGGTCCGGCACGACGCGGTGGAGTCGACGCCGAGGTTGGCCGGCGAAGTCGGCGATCTCGCCTTCGGGCGGGAGTGCACGTGGTGGCACCCCGCCGTCTTGTCGCCACCGCTTCCGCCGAGCGCTTTGCCGCGCTTCGACGTGCTCGCTTGCGGGGCTTGTCGGCGTTGGCGGCCAATGAGGCTATAGATAGCGGCCTCCGATCCGATCTTGTTCGGCGCCGAGGGTAATCTGTATAGCCGGGCTCGGGCGGCGCTTCCTCTGAGTCTTGGGTGGCGGTGGTGAGCGACGCGAGGTGCGAGACATGCTCAAACTTCTAACAGTGTTAGAAGGAGCAGATTCGCCCAGTGACCGCACAGCGCTGCGTGCCAGCGTCTTTGGCGCGATGTCGGGTTTTGAACGCCCCGCGACCCACCAGCTTCGCCTTGCTCCATCGCGAGCACGGCGCCCGAGCGCCGTGGCGTTGTCGATCTTGCACCTTCCGGGAGGGGTGCGGCAGATGTGCGACGCTGAACCTTGCGGGGCCTTGTCCTTGGAGCGGTGACGATGTGAGTCCCCGGCGGCGCCGCTCCTCCGCCGGCGCCCACCCCACCGCCTGCTTGCTCGGTGGCGGTAGGATGGTGCCGACGGAGCGGCTACCTCAAGTTTTATTCTTCGTGCCATGTCGATGGAGATGTTGATGTAGCGCGTGAGACGCCGGATCGGATCAAGACGACCGATGCCCCTACCGGCGCGCCAAAGATGTCGTGGGGAAACGAGCACCTATGGAGCAGGGGGCCCTTCTAGTCCGGCAAGGAACGGAGGGCGACGCAGAGCGATCGAGGCGACGGCACGCTGGGTTTTTTACCCAGCCGGAGCTCTCCGGAGAGATAAAACTCCTCCGCTGCTTTGTGTTTGTATTTGTTCTTGCTCGAGAGCGTGGCGCGTAGTGGTGTTGGATGCGCCGAATGGATCAACCCCCACGCGCGCATGGGCCTCCCTTTATAGTCTAAGGGGTCACCGGCAGTGGCAACGAGGAGGAGGGGGTAAAAGAGTAAAAACGCAGGTTGGTACAACATTGTCCAACAAAGGTCCCTACCTAACTCGACGGCAGGGACAAGGGCATTTAATGCCCGTCCGGTCGCCTAACAAAGGTAAGGAAACGACCGTTAGAGGCGCCATCGATCGCCACGATGGCCTCCTTGTCGCCTTCGCTACCTCGCGACCGCATGGCTGCACAAATACCGCCACGCGTCCTCGGGATGGCCCCGGGTGACACGTCGTTGGATGCGCTGGAGCTTGGGTGCAGAGTGGCAGCCTTGCCGCGGCAAGCGCCTCGCCGTGGCCCTTCTCCTGTTGTGCCGGCAAGCTTGCCGGTCGCCGGGCCTTGCCGGGACGCACGGGCGTCGCGGCAAGTTTTCTGGAAGCGCCTTGGTTGGCCTTCCGGCAAGCTCCTCTTGCCGGGTTTGTTCTTCCCGCAAGCTCCTCTTGCCGGGCTTTGTCTACTTGGTTGACACTTTGTTCTTGAATGGCGATAAGTGGAAATGACGGAGGATCTTGGCGGGCGCCTCGCAAGCCTTGCCGCTGGTGCTGCAACCGCTTAGTGACAAGTTCGGGTACTAAGGTACCCCTACTTTAGTACACCGACACTGCCCCAATCTTGCTGTTTTTTTTGTGCGATCCCAACGTTCCAACAATATCTGCCCACTAGATCTCTCTAGATGAATCAAGCTCCAAGATGACCAATGAGAGGATGACAGAACAACTTTTTTTGCGGGAAAAAAAAGGTGACAGCGGTGGTGGAAATAATATATTGCAACGGAAGATAACAATGAAGTGGACAAAGGTGCGTGCGGATCCGGCGTGATTAAAATGTGACTAGAACTCGAAACTCTAAAAGTTTAGACACTAAAACCAGGAACTCGACACACAATGCAACCGAAAATTCAACAATGCAAAAACTAAGTGGCAATGGCGAAAAGGCTCAGACTGCCTGGGATATGATGGACTAATCTAACTTTTTTTTGGCTTTTTCGTGGACTGTAGGTATGACGAATAGACTCGATATAAACTAAGAAAAACTGTAAAATCTCACCGAGCAACTTGAAAACTGATACCACTTGATAGAGACGAGGTGTCCCGATCTTTCAATGAGATGATAACTATCGAGTTGGTGGAGACGATTTTGACGATCCGACTACAAACGTGCAACGACGTTGTGCCTTAGCAATCGCTAAACCAACTCCGAGAGGTTATTGACCACGCCGAAGCATGATCAACCTGACCACAAAGGTCTGTTCCTGCAAGCAATCGAAGAACAAGCAACAATATGATTAAGCAATCTGAATATTGCGAGTATGGATGAAGTATTGATAAAAGTGGGGTTTCATAAGCGGTCTTGGTATGGTCGTTGGACACAAACGAAGTACACGAAGTTGCAGCGATGGCTAACTTTTAACTAAATAAAACCCAAGTCTAAACGATGCCTTAAGGGCTATATTTATAGGGAAAAGAGAGGGTGTCCACCCTTGGCAAGGTGGGACTAAACCACCTCCTAAGTCGTTTTCCCTACAATATGGACTCTAAAAATAGATTACATGGGCCTGGCCCAAAATAAGGTGGCGCAACACCAGCTATGGACGAAATTTATGAAAGGCCATCTTGTATATTTCGTCCACCATCTTGTATGTCATCATGGTGGCTTCAAAGTTCGGAAATCTCCACTTGAACCTCCGTTCTTGTTCTCTTCGCACGCACCTTCATCTCCGTGCTTGACCATCCTCCAATGTTCAACCTTCTTGTCCGTGCTAGGCCCTTCAATTGCAAGCAACACAAATGTATCCAAGTTAGGCAGCATCATATTCTCATGAACATTAGAAACATTACCAAGAAACGAAAGTACATGATAATTTAGTTGGCGTATCTGAGCTCTAGCAACTGTCCCAAGAGGTAAAACAGTAGGGGATATGGGTGTAACTGTGGTAGCCATGTCCTCATCATTCTCTAAGTGACATTTTTCTTCATGACTCCTCAACTGTGTGAATCTCACGATTCGCACAACTTTGGAACCTAAGTCAAAGAATGCTTAGTGAAATTCTTCAAGACACATCGGGGCAATTTCCTCAAACTTGTTCAGTTTTACCAAAACTTCTGAGAACGCATATGACCTCTCCAAATTCTTTGCACCTATACTGCTCACAGTACACATGTCTCCGTCTTTGAATCACTAGGTTCTCATCAACTTAACTCATTTGCAGCATTCCTCAAAGAAAAGCTGCACACTTCTTCAGAGAACTCAATTGTTCAAATCCCTAAGCTGAAGAAAATGGTAGATGGTAAATTGCCTCAGAAAGGAGGAAAGAAGCTTGAAGTCAATACTGCCTTTGAGATCCCTCATGACATCTATGAAGGGTACTGCACGCCTGATGAGGCAATTCATGGCAAGCAGACTAAAAATGAGCCCAAAGTGCGCATACAGAGGATTGAAAGAAGATGGGCAAGAGAATGGAGGGAGTACATATATGTCACTCCCAAATACATGAAGAAATTCGCACTTCACCCTCCATGGCCAAAGAGCTGATCCAACAAGCCTTAAACATGGTCAGGATTACGCTGATGAATGGGCCAGGCGGCAAGCTAAATTGGCCAATCAAGCCAAAGAAGCAGTGAAGACATTCAATGAGGATTCTGCTGCTGCCGCTGCCGAGGCTTCTTCAAGCAAGAAATCGAAAGAAGCCGGTGTCACGCCCAATATGCGACCCTATCCAAGAGGAACTCGAAGGTCCCACCAAGGGTAGACCCGCATATTGAAACGCTTTTGCAAGGTGGATATCATTACATCAACATTACATAAATAGATGGGGATACATACATAAGGCATACAATGCCACATGAATACAACATCATACATAAGATCAACATCCGACTACGGATGAAACACAAACAGAAGCTCAAACAACATCCACCCTGCTAGCCCAGTCATCGACCGAACCTATCCCCGATCGAAGGAGAAGCGGAAGAAGAACTCAACGAAGCAAGCATTGCTCTCGCATCATGATCATTGCATAACCTGTACACGCAATCGTTGTTGTAGTAATCAGGAGCCACGAGGACTCAGCAATCCCATTACCATGGGTATCAAGACTAGCAAAGCTTAATGGGAAAGGAAGGGGTAAAGTGGTGAGGTTGCAGCAGCGACTAAGCATGATATGGTGGCTAATATACGCAAATGAGAGCGAGGAGAGAATCAAAGGAACGGTCGTGAAGCTAGCAATGATGAAGAAGTGATCCCGAACTCCTACTTACGTCAAACATAACCCAGAAACCGTGTTCACTTCCTGGACTCCGCCGAGAAGAGACCATCACGGCTACACACGCGGTTGATGCGTTTTAATTCGGATCTGGTGTCAAGTTATCTACAACCAAACATTAACAAATTCCCATCTCCCACATAACCGCGGGCACGGCTCTCGGAAGTTTATACCCTGCAGGGGTGTCCCAACTTAGCCCATGATAAGCTCTCGCGATCAACGAAGGATATTCCTTCTCCCAGGAAGACCCGATCAGTCTCGAAATCCCGGTTTACAAGACATTTCGACAATGGTAAAACAAGACCAGCAAGATCACCCGATGCGCCGACATCCCGATAGGAGCTGCACATATCTTGTTCTCAGGGCAACACCGGATAAGCTAAGCGTATAGGTACCGACGTAACCCAAGTTGCCAAGGGATGGTCCCGCACGGTGCTCTAGTTTGGACCAACACTTAGACAAGCATTGGCCCCGGGGGCTAAAGTAAAGATGACCCTCGAGAGAGCGACTCCCAAGGGAAAAGTAGGTGGTGGTGAGGCAAATGGAAAAACCAAGGTTGGGCCTTGCTGGAGGAGTTTTATTCAAAGCGAACTGTCAAGGGGGTCCCATAAATCACCCGACCGCGTAAGGAACGCAAAATCCGGGAACATAATACCGGTATGACGAAAACTAGGGCGGCAAGAGTGGAATAGAACACCAGGCATAAGATCGAGCCTTCCACCCTTTACCAAGTATATAGATGTATTAATAATATAAGAGATATTGTGATATCCCAACATAACCCTGTCCACAATGGAGCAATCTTCAACTTCACCTGCAACTAACAACGCTATAAGAGGGCCTGAGCAAAGCGGTAACATAGCCAAACAACGGTTTGCTAGGAAGGGTGTCAAAGGTTAGAGGTTCATGGCAATTTGGGAGGCTTGAAGAACAAGTTATAGTAGGCGCAGCAAAGCGATAGAACGAAGCAACTAGCATAGCAATGATAGTAGTGAGATCCAGGGTAGCGATTGAGGGAGTCCTGGACTAGGGGGTGTCCGGATAGCCGGACTATCGATATCCGCCGGACTCCCAGACTACGAAGATAGAAGATTGAAGACTCCGGCTCGTGTCCCGAAGGTACTTTACTTGGCGTGGAAGGCAAGCTTGGCAATACGGATATGTAGATCTCCTACCATTGTAACCGACTCTGTGTAACCCTAGCCTCTCCAGTGTCTATATAAACCGGAGGGCTTTAGTCCGTAGGACACAACATTACATCTCAACAATCATACCATAGGCTAGCTTCTAGGGTTTAGCCTCCTTGATCTCGTGGTAGATATTCCTTTGTACTACCCATATCATCAATATTAATCAAGCAGGACGTAGGGTATTACCTCCATCGAGAGGGCCTGAACCTGGGTAAAAACATTGTGTCCCTCGTCTCCTGTTACCATCCGCCTAGACGCACAGTTCGGGACCCCCTACCCGAGATCCGCCGGTTTTGACACCGACATTGGTGCTTTCATTGAGAGTTCCTATGTGTCGTCGCCGATAGAGCGGATGCCTTTACCCGTCTTCAAAGACGGTGTTCTCACCGGAGGGGCCTTTGCCGCCGGTCAGACAATCCGGCTTGGCGGCTTCCTTATGACCGCCTGCCCGGGCGTCGCTTCGGCAATGACTTCTCAAGTCGTCGGAAGCAATCTTTGAGTCAGCCCTAAAGCTGCCGAACAGTTAGATCCAATCGAGCTCTCGTCTGTTAACGAGCTCTTGGGTCGACGCCGCCTCGAGTCGCAACGGACTACGATCAGATCGGGCTTAAAACCGATCTGAGAGAGATTAACTCTCCCCAGGCTACCCACCACGTCGAAGTGGTAGAAGAACAACTCGGCAATTCATTGCCATTATTGAAAACAGTCTGTGTCCGGATTCCCGAACCCTCCATGCCGGATTCCCGTGGAGGGACGGACCCTAATCGAGCATTGAACCTAAAATCATGCGTCGCTCCGGACTCGCTGGGCTGTTTCCAGCAAATCAAGCCTCCAAGTTCGGAAGACCCTCGGCCTTTGAGCCCAAAGATGGGCAGGGATCCGGATTTTATTCCACCCACCGCCCGGACATATGCGACCTATCTCTAATCCGCAAGAGCCATCGAAAACGATACATCATTATCGGGCCGATTCCTCCGGTTATGGACGGGATAAAGGACCGCCGAGAGGAAAACGCAATATCAATCTTCGCAATAATCGCACGGACGGGGAATCTGAACGCCATTGATCGTCGCAAGATTACGCGTTTTACCGATCTGGCGTCCATAGTACGAAAGTACTGTGCGATGGAAAGTTTCCGGAAAACTGAAAATCAATTTTGGGATAATCCGGCACCAAACCCAGTCCGCGGTAAAAGGGCGCCCACAATCAGGCCCCAAATGCAAAAACCAAAAAGCAAAAACCCAACAAGGGAAACGGAACCGTACTGGAGGGATGGCTCAATGGACCTCAAACTTCATAATACGGGGAGCTGTCCCAACACATAGCCTTCGAGCATGTTGGATACTACGGCGGTGGCCAAAGTGGCGAAGAGCTTCTAGCTCCGAAACCACTCCAACAATACCAAAGACGGTATCAACAGTCTTGAGACTTTCGCATCAAATAATATGCAAAACGAACAATCCGCGAACTCGCCAAGTCTACCAAGTAGCAACAAAGAATCCATGGAGCGACACAGCTATCACCTTCAAGCCAGCGACGAGCCCACATCTCGAACTACAGAGCCACGGCCGACCGGTACTTAGTCCCATAGTGGACGGCTTTCGACAAAAGTCCTCATGGACGGCGGCAATGACTAAACCTCATTTATGAGGAAACCTGCGGAAAATGGAAATCGATTGAGCTGTATCGAGCGAAGCAAAGACAACCTTCAGAGGAATAATCCCTAGCCGGAAGCGCGCTGCACCGGAAAAATCACACTCGATGTGGTGTTCGGCTCTCCGGACAATTACAGATCCGAAGAAGTCACGCCTGTAGCCCTGCTCAGCAGCGGCTATCACGCCATATTAGGACGAGAGGCATTCACAATTTTTCAAGCAATACCTCATTACGGGTACATGAAGCTCAAAATGCAGGCCCGGCGGAATAATCACTCTCGTCGGTGATCCGGACACAAACTCGCTACCGAAAACAAGACAAACGCACTAGCCCTCGAGGCACTATCCAAGCCTTAGCAAAGAGAGGAACTTATCGCGCACGCTCACGGTAAACAGGACGACGTGATACTTGATAAAAGATCCAAGTCCACCTCCTTCAAACCAGCAGATGAGATAGTTAAATTTCAGGTCCACCCAACGGACCCAACAAAGACGGCCTCTATCGGGCACAGTTGAACCTCGGTGGACGCCAAGATCGCTGTAATTCCTTCGGGAAAATTGGGACATCTTCGCCGGCATCCTTCGGACATGCCCGAATCCTCGCAGTTGGCGTAACACAGCCTAAACATCCTAAAAGGATTTAAGCCACCAAACAGGCCCTTCGACGATTTTCCGAACCCAAAAGACAGGCAATGGGAGAAGAGCTAGCCAAGTTATTAGAAGCCGGATTCATTAGAGATATCAAACATCCGGACTGGCTAGCAAATTTGGTGATGGTACCAAAGAAAGATAAATCCTGGCGTCTCTGTGTCGACTTCAAAGACCTCAATAAGGCTTGCCCAAAGGATCCTTTCCCCCTCCCCCGCATCGATCAAATTATCGATGCCACAGCAGGACACGATTCATTGTGCTTCCTAGATGCTTACTCTGGCTATCATCAAATCAAGATGGCGGAAGCAGATCAAGCCGCAACGGCATTCATCACTCCATACGGGCCATTCTGCTTCAACACGATGCCCTTCGGACTCAAAAACGCCGGCGCAACATATCAGCGCATGATTCAAACATGTCTGGCTACCCAGATCGGCAAAACAGTCAAGGCATACGTAGACGACGTAGTGGTCAAAACAAAACACGTCGAAACTTTAGTAGACGATTTGAGGCTCACATTCCACAACCTCAGAGCATATGACATTAAGCTGAATCCGGAAAAATGTGTTTTCGGCGCATCACCGGAAGTTCTTGGGCTTCATCGTATCCGGTAGAGGATCGAAGCAAATCCGCCAAAATCCGGCTCACACGCTTGGATATCCCAAAGGACCTCAAGCAAATACAAAATTAACAGGATGCATGGCAGCCTTAAGCCGCTTTATCTCCCGTTTAGGAGAGAAGGCGTTGCCCTTTATCGCCTCCTAAGGCGCATCAACACTTCGAGTGGACGGATGCCGCCACCGCCGACTCGAAGAAATAAAGGCCATATTGGCAACAAATTCGGTCTGGCTGCGCCCACTCGAGGCGAACCGATGTTGTTATACATCGCGCAACACATCAAGTTGTGAGCGCTGTCCTCGTCGTCGAACGAGCAAATGTAAGGGCATAAATTCCCTCTTCAAAAACCAGTGTATTATGTATCCACTGTGCTAACCCCCTGCAAATCCCGTTACCCGCACTATCAAAAGATAGCATATGTATCCACTGTGCTAACCCCCTGCAAATCTCGATTTCCATCACATAGCCCGAGATAACAACCAAGCGGCCGACATCCTGGCACGCATCGGTGCGAAACGTGATATTGTCCCTCCAAATATCTTCCTGGAGCGGCTCTTCAAGCCATCCGTACTATGGGAAGAGGAGTCCGGTAGTGACAAACCGGAGAAAGCCGCACCAACTGGTGATCCAGCAGACAACGTAACACAATCCGCCTACGACATAATGGCGAATCGCGGCGTGGGATGAACCTTTCTGGCCTACTTACTTAGGCAGAACTTCCGAAGACCAAAATGAGGCCCATTGCATAGTCCGCGATCGAAGGCCTACAAGGTTCATGAGGGAGAACTTTATAAGAAAAGTACTACCGAGTCCTTCAAAGGTGTATCTCCGAAGAAGAAGGGCGAAACCTCTGGCTGAAATCCATGCCGGACTAGGTGGACACCACGCAGCAGCCCGGCCCCGTTGGAAAGGCATTCCGTCTGAGATTTTATTGGCCGACGGCTCGGGCGGATGCACAGGACTTGGTCCGCGATCGTTGGTTGCCAGCTCTTCGCTAATCGAGCCATATGCCACCCACCGCCCACAAAACCATACCCATTACCTGGCCGTTCGCGGTCTGGGGGCTTGACATGGTTGGACCCCTCAAAGGGGGAACTCACAAGAAAAGGTACCTGTTGGTCATGGTGGATAAGTTCACCAAATGGATAGAGGCCAAACCGGTCAAAACGGCAGAGTCCGAACCAGTGATAGACTTTATATCAGAAGTGGTACACCGTTACGGAGTCCCCCACAGCATCATCACGGATAACGACACGAACTTCACAACCGATGAAGTGAAGTCATGGTGCAAAAATATGGGCATTAAGCTCGACTATGCATCAGTCTATCACCCTCAAACCAACGGTCAAGTGGAAAGAGCAAACGGTCTAATAATGAGCGGCATTAAACCCGCACTAGTGAGGTCACTCACTAAATCAGACACCAATGGGTCGAGGAGCTCGACTCCGTACTGGGGCTGCGGACAACGCCTAACCGTACTACCGGATTCACACCATTTTTATGGTATCTGACGCAGAGGCGTTCGCCCTGCGACATTATTCATGACTCACCTCGAGTGCGCATGTATGAGGAAAGAGAAGCTGAGCTCTATCGGCGGGACAGCTTGGACACATTGGAGGAAGAACGGACGTCGCGAAGGCTCGTTCCGCATTCTATCGCCAGCAGCCCAAAGATATCAAAGGCAGAAGTACGGGCCAAAACTTACAACGTTGGCGAACTAGTTCTACGCTGCGGACAAGAAAAAGGACAAGCTCAAGCCCGGATGGGAAGGCCCTTCATTATTGATCAAGTCTTGACCGCGGAGCATACCGTTTCTGGCGTCTCGGACAACCGACTCGAGCCGAACCCATGGAACGCAGCCCGACTCCGACGATTCTATGCCTAGCGCCGGACTAAGAGTTCGTCCCCCTTCCCCCGTCCAACCTTATATATTTCGGCTGTCTTCTTTTTCTCTTTTTATCCTTTTAAATCAACAAAGCCCCTCGGGGCCTATTTTCGCATTTTTTGCATACACACGATGTGCCACCCGCACTCGTTATTCCTGGGGGCTTCTTTTACAGAAGCTCAACTATACGGGTTTTATACCCAACACATGTGTCATGCTTCCACATGTACCTTTTACTCGCCATTATATGCATCGATATGACTTAAGTTTTGGCCAAGCTGGGTTGCCTGGCTCCTGTGCTTACCCCTACGTTCGCGATTGTTTGGCTAGGTGGTAAAGGAGCACCTCTGCGATTATTACTTGCGGGTCACCGGATGTGTACCTCGGTGGGTGAAGCCGAAAGCTAGCGTTCTTAAGGGAATATTCGATCGGTGATTTAAAAGATGACTTTTACCTATTTTTCCATCTGCCCCGGATGATTCATCGCTCCATTGGCAGTCCGACATGCACTTTAGGGCATGCCACCCCAAATGAAAGGAACCCCTAATGGAACTATTCTCTCGGAAGATGTTTCTTACTAACCATGTAATATAACATAACTAATTGGGCACTTGTCTGATAAAGCACTAATGACCCCTACGCCTAGTCTCCATGCATACCATGGTTATTTCTTAACCACAAAGGTATTCGGACGCACTCCGGACTCTAGGGTCCCGAGGTTGAAGCGAAAAGGTCGGCAACGACAAACGATCTACAATCCGGCTAGAAGACATTTCACATGTCATTTTTAAAGGATAACACACACTGTCGAGTTCATTGATTGTATTCCTCCTCAATCCCGTCTAACAGGCTGTCTAGCTTACAGTCCCATTGGGAAAATTTAGCAACCAGTTCTACCTGGCTGTACACTAAACTCACAAGGATCTCCTTCCCGTCGGGCCCCACCGGTCCAACTTCGGCCATATGGTTGGGATCCGCCTTCTTGTACCGCGTCTTCACCATGGCCCAAGCCTCCCTGGCACCTTGACGGTAGGCCGAAACCTTCCACAAACGGAAGCGCTGTCGCACTCCCTGTAGCTTCTCTGCAAGCTCCCCGAGGCCCTCAGGCGGGACGAGGATAGCCATAAAGCTCAGTCTGACACCACTCATTGCTGCCGAACTCGTTCGAACAGCCGCAACAGTTCGGGAAGTTGATCACCCATTGATCTGGGCATCTCCTCCATGAGATGGCCCGTGAGTATACCTACAAGACATATTATGTCAAATCGCTTCCTTGCCGAACTCCTCTTCCTAACAGAGTTCGCTCAAGCACTTACTATAGATGCTGCGACGAAGCCGTTGATTCTCCTTAATGGAGCCGGACAGCTCGGCCTGTGCGCCTTTCAGCTCTTCTCCGAGCTTGGCGTTGGCATCTTGAAGCTTGTTCCTTTCCTGTTGAACTCTGTTCAGCACATTTTCGCCGGCTTTTAGCTGGCGTAGTAGCGCTTGCCTGTCCGGATCTTGTTCGGCAGCTCCTATAGTGTCGTTATTAGACTCGTGCGCACGCTGCACAGCGCTTATATTAATTTATACAAACATGTTACCAGGTGGGGTCTTCCCGTCTCCTCCTGTGGCAGCAAGTGCAGCCCCAAGTTGGGCCTTGCAATCTTGCAGCTCCCGGGACAGCTGGGCATTCTTCTCGTTAAGAGCCTGAAAGTTCATATGATCCTTAAATCAGTTAACATAACTAATTTATGTCTCGGGGGCTACTGGTGTATACAACCATTAAAATTCCCTTACCCGTATGTCTTTAACATATTGCTCCGTGGCCCTGGTAAAACCATTTTGAGCAGCCCGGAGATGCGCGTCCCCTGCGTTAAAGGCATCCAATGCCTCAGGGGAAAAGCACGCCTCTTGAAAAACTGTCCGGCGGCGTCTATGATTCATAGCGCTCTCCACCTCCGACTTTGTGGCGGACAGTCTGTCGGTATCCTTCGTTGGAGTAGGATCCGGTTCGCGTCTTGCGCTTGCCTCCCCCTCCAGTCCGGGAGCTGGAGCCTGGCTGGTGTTGATTGGGTTGGCAATTCCTGTGCTCGCAGTCCAGCGAGCGCTTTTTCTTCTATGAAGATCATGAGCACTTAGAAGTTTCCTCGGAACATTGCTCAGAAAGATCAAACGCGAGCTATACCTCTGCGGCGACGTTTCCGCCCGCACGACGCTCCTTTTCTCCTGCCGGTTCGGCCTGACCTCTGTACGTCGGCCGCCGCAGGCTCGGCTCCCGGCCGGATTGGCGCTTCCTGCAAGACACCATCGTTCGCGAAGGTCAGAATAGGCAAGGATAAGATAACGGTGTCCGGACTTCGGTCTTGGTCACCTGGGATGCCGAACTTAGCCCGGGGTAGTCCGCCGTAATGGCGACCAACGCATCATCAACGCTTAGCTGGTGATACACCCCGTCGATTAGCTCCACCCCGAGGTCCGGATCCTCTTCGGAGGCCGGACCCAGGGATCCTTCCGGGTCCTCGGGTTGTGGAGCAGGACTCACCATGTCCTCCACAGTCCGGCGTAGACTCTGCGCCGAAGACGTATTATAAGAGGCTTAAACTTCAAAACTACGGGTAAAGACCCTTTTGAGGTGTTCGCTTACCCATCCTCTGGGATTGACCATGGAAAACCCATCCACAGGGTTCGGACGAAGGAAGTCCTCCTTCTCCCCCTTGTACAGGCCGGACAGGATCTTCACGAGATCCTCGGTCGAATCCGGGCCTTTGCGGCCGTGCCGGGTGGCATCGTCCTCCCCATTGAAATCCCACATGGGGTGGCCTCTGTACTGCAGCAGCTGCACCCCCCGCTTGATGCACGTCGCCATGACTCCGATCATGGTCAAGCCGGAATGAGCCATTAGTCTTATCCGGCCCATCAAGTAATGGACGCTCTTGTCCTCCTCCAAACGGGGCTCATGAGGCGCCAGTGAGGCGTTTCTTCAAGGGAGCAACATCAAACTCCGGAGGCCAATCCGGATTGGAGTGCAGCAATGGGCGTCTACAATATAAAACCACTCCGAGGGCCGTCTTGGACGCCCTCTTGGGGGTGCGGATAGGTATCCGGTCCCAAAGAATCGCCATATTTTGGCGCCGCCCACTTGATATATGGACCCTGGTGAGAATGGGGTACGAGGCGAACAGCCTCTTCCACAATGCGAAATGGGGCTCGATGCCCGTGAATAGCTCGCAAAAGAGCTACGTAGCCCGCGATGTGCAACATGAAGCGGGCGTGAATGGTGGAGCTGAAGTCCGTAGAACTTCAAGAGTCCGCGGAGGAACGGATGTATTGGAAACCCGAGCCCCCTTATTAGATAAGGGACGAAACACACCCGCTCCCCCCTGTTGGGGCTTGGGGTGTCCTCCGCCTAGATCCCTCCTCGATAAGTAACCAGTCCGGCTCGGACCAGAACCATGAAGGCCGGAGGAAGCCATCCCTCCGTTTGGAGCTTTACTAGCTCGTTGTGCGAAATAGAGCACCTCCTCCAATCCCCCGGCGATGGGCTGGGAGCGCGTGAGGAAGAGCCGCGTTGACGATCCATGGTGGAATGGATTTCGGGTCGAGGCGCTCGATGGAGTATCTGGCGGAGGAGGATGGTGCGGTTTGGATCTGGATCCCTGCCCCTTTAATAGGCAGGTGACCCGCACAACCAGGGGTAAAATGTAAAAGACTCCCTGGCTTTTCCCATTCGTGCGATGCGTGGAAGAGGGCCGTAATTTGGCATAGAAGCCAAGAAGCACAGTATTCGAGGTGAAGCCGGACACTGTTCGGCAGGAACATGGAATTCGAAGGGAGAACCCGCCTTGCAACGCCGAAGACTACAAGCACGCTGGACTTATCGTCATTGAAGCCTGGTTCGGGGCTCTTGAGGAGTCTGGACTAGGGGTGTCCGGATAGCCGGACTATCGATATCCGCCGGACTCCCGCATCACGAAGATAGAAGATTGAAGACTCGGCTCGTGTCCGGAAGGTACTTTACTTGGCGTGGAAGGCAAGCTTGGCAATACGGATATGTAGATCTCCTACCATTGTAACCGACTCTGTGTAACCCTAGCCTCTCCGGTGTCTATATAAACCGGAGGGCTTTAGTCCGTAGGACACAACATTACATATCAACAATCATACCATAGGCTAGCTTCTAGGGTTTAACCTCCTTGATCTCGTGGTAGATATACTCTTGTACTACCCATATCATCAATATTAATCAAGCAGGACGTAGGGTATTACCTCCATCGAGAGGGCCTGAACCTGGGTAAAAACATTGTGTCCCTCGTCTCCTGTTACCATCCGCCTAGACGCACAGTTCGGGACCCCCTACCCGAGATCCGCCGGTTTTGACACCGACAGCGATCATCTTGCCTGAAATCCCGCTAGGAAGAAGAACGAGTCCATGAAGAAGACGAACGGGAGTAGTCGAACAAATCCTCACAATCGCAACATTACCGGAACTAAGAAGCAACACCGGAAACAAACAAACAACATGGTAAACACACAAGAATAAACATGGCATGATGCACAATCAGGTATGATGCATGTCCGGTTTAATAAGGCATGGCATGGCAAAGTGCAACAAACAATACTACAAGTTAAGTGGAGCTCGATATGCAACGAGTTGCATATTGACGAAACACCACATTCGAGTTATTTAGTTCAATCTCGTTTAAGCTACCAAGCAATGTTAAATGTTGTTAAACATGGCAAGGGGTGAAGCATAAGAAAACTACCTATCTAGGCAAGTTTAAATGAGGCCGGAACAACAAACAACAATTCGGGAAAATCCCCATATGCATATTAAGAATTTGGTACTGTTCTGCCCTAAACACAATTTTAAAGTTGTTAAACAGCAAAATAAAGTGCACCACGTTGAACTAGGCATTTTTCCACCCCATTTACATATAAAGTTTTTTAAATTCCGAGTTACGGTTATTTAGTTATGAAATAAATCATTTTAGCATGGCATATAGCAAATTTAATCAAACAGCACTTTAAACATTTTAAACATGGATGAAAGAGGCATATTATTACTCTACACAAAATTCTAAGCACTTTACATATATAAATCATTTTAATCCGATGCACCATTTGTGAGTTATTAGATGCATGATCTTTGAGGGTTTTTCTGAAAAACTGTAAATCACTGGATATGTCTAAATTCGCAGCAGGGGAAAAAACACATCGGGCCGAATTGAACAGTGCACTGAGGCGGCTGGGATGCTCACCATGGGCCAAGGCCCAGTCGGTGGAGGAGGAAGCAGCAGGCCGGCGGGTCTGGTGGCCCACGGCAAAGGCGAGGCAGAGGAGGGCGCGCGCGGGCGACGTGGCACTCGTCCACGCTGGCGCTGGACCAAGTCAACGAGGGGAGCGCTGGTCCTCTCGTTCGCTCGAACAGGACGGGGCAGAGGCGTGGCTCTCGCCGGGAAGAAGCAGGACGGCGGCAGCTGGGCGGAGCGGTGGGTGAGAATCGGCAGCATGGGAGGCGCTGGTTCGAACCCGCAAGACGAGGCGGGCGCCGCTGATCCGTCGTCGCCCCTCAAGCCTTCACACGCAGAAGCAGGGGATGCATCTCCCATCGGTGGTCATGGCGGCTAGCTGCAGCGAAGATAGAGAGAGCAGTCGAGAGAGACGTGAGCGAGAGAACACAGAGGAGGACGGAAGGAAGGAGAGGCAGGGTCGGCGACCTGCGGGGCTCCAGCGAGGTTGGGAAGGTCCGACGCACGAGGAACGGCGTAGAGAAGGAAGGCTGGGTGCGGATCCATGGCACCGGGCAGGGGAGGTGCGCGAGCTCGAGGGGAACTGATTCCCGGCGGTGGGAGGTGGATCCGATGAGGCCAGGTCTTGCTGGCGGTTGGAGATCCATGGCGAGGCCCCTGGTCCAAAACTGAGTGAGAGAGACAGAGGTGAGACAGACAGAGAGAGGAGGAAGAAAGGAAAGGAGCGGGACGAGGCCGGCGGCATGACCTGCTGCAGTTGTCGCCGGCGGCGTGGGCGCGCAAGGTGGCGGGGAGGCGCTGGTGCTCACGATCCACTCGGGATCGAGCAGAGGAGAGAAGAGGAGGCACGGCCTCGGGCTTCCTTGAGCATGCGGGCGAGCAAGGAGGCAAGGCGGCTGCGGTTGTGGGTGGAGTGGATCGATGGGATGGATGGCACAGAGAAGGTCGGGCGCTGCTCTGGTTGGTGGGTGGCTAAAGACGAGGTGGATTTTTGGATCGGGGAAGAACCCGAGGTGGAAGAAGACAAGAGGAGTGGCGGCGGCGGCTAGGAGGATCCCTGGAAATTAGGGGTTTGTCTGATGACTGCACTGCTATTTATATTATGTGGTGGTTAGGGCAAAACGGACCCTCCGATAATGATCGAACGATCGAGAAAAATAGACTAGGAGAGTCCAAATAAGAAAACGGAGATGTTTTATAGATGTTGGGGGATGATCCGAACCCAACGGTGATGACTGTCCGGGTCGGGTTCGGGGGAGTTTCGGACACGCGCGAGAGGGGTCAAGAGAGGTCAACGAGGACAAGGGTCTGACAAAATGACAACGGAGGCAAAGAGAGAAAGGGCAACTGCGAACGTCTATGAGTTTTTATGAAAACATGCAAATGCAATGCGCATGATGCTATGAGATGAGATGCACGCCAAGAACAAAATGCAAAACAAAATATAAAAACCCAACGACGAAGGAAATATCATATCGCATCTCTGGAAAAGGCAAGAGTTGGAGTTACGAATATGGAAAATTGTATCCGGGGCGTTACAACACTCCACCACTACGAGAGGATCTCGTCCCGAGATCTAGGATGGCACCGGATGGAAAAGGAAGAGGAATAGGAGTGGTAAAACTAAGTTGCTTCTTTGGCGAACGAGTGAAACCACGAACCTTGAGAGGTCGAGCAATTTAAAAGAAAGAGTACAACAGAGATGAACGAGATTGCAAACAATCCGGTAGAAAAGAGGAACAAGGAGTATTATGAGGACTTGAAGGTTGAAAGACATGGAAATAAGAGCTTCACGAACGAAAAGAATATGACCACCTCGGTATAATGAGATAGCCAAGGAACAAGAATGGCAGAATTTGGACAGCACTCCGGTAGAAAAGAGAAGAAAACTTGATGAGATGAAAAGATATTGAAGAGATGATACAACACTCCGGTTAAATGGATAAGCAAGAAAAGAACACGATCCTCAAAAAAATGAGGTGATGGGTGAAGAGCACAACATCACAATGCCTCCGTAATGAAAGAATAGAAGTTAGATCGTTGGGATAAAGGGACGGAGAAGAAAATGACAACTTCTGCCATAAAAGAACTTGGAAAGCACACTTGCAAAGAAGAATCAAACGGAGTTGTTGGAAAATCAACAACGAGAAGCACAAGCTTGTTGTGGGATTATGGAAAACATCTCGAGACTATGAGGTGACAACCGGCCACTAATGGAAACCATTGAATAGATTGAGAGCACCAAAGAGATGAAAAACTTCTTCACCAAGATGAGAAGGAGAAAATTGGATCATTGATAAGCACCACAAATAGCTACATTCCTTAGGGAAGGCTGTAGGTGATAACCCAATATAGCTCCAACAAAAGATTGATGGATTCAAACTACCTCATTCTTGACAACATATGAATCATGAAACATGAAGGAAATTGTCAAGAGTGACATAGCACCACCTCAAAAGATAAGGTAGAAAGAATTGCACTTCAAAATGCAAGAAGAAGAATACTTGAACTCCTCAAAACAAAAACATGTGTTGAGCACCATGTTTATTTTAGAGTATAGCTTGACGGGTCACAACTTCAAGAGAAATCTTGAAGAACAAATGAAGAATGAAAGGAATACTTGACAAACCACCATGTTGAGCCTTCGTGAGAACTCCGGTAGTAAAATCAAAGGATGATAACAAAGAAAGAGAAGTTGAAAACACAAGGTGAATCCTTGCAATGGTTTAGATGAAGCTTTGAAATGATATAACCGATAAAAAAAACTTGGAACTCCAGAAATAAAAGATGAAGCATCTCGGACCGAGAATGTGATATGATGAACAAACTCCGGAAAGAAGAGATGAACAACTTAGAACTGAGAAAATGCTACCATTACGAACTCCAAAAGAATGAATCAATCACTTGGATGAAGCAAGAACAAGAATTATGTTATGCGTATCCTTCACCAATTTAAATTGATGACAAGCAACGGATTTGGCATACTACTTATTCTTCTTGAGGGATTAAGGATAGAGATAGCGCAAACTTGAGAAGGTATTGATGGAACCACCGGTGGGATTTGGAAACAACGAATGAATTGATATGATAACAAAGGAAGTGAAATCTCGAACGAACCACCATAAAAATTGGAAAAGAGAGTAGCAAGGCACAATTCACGGGAAAGAGTTTGAAAACGAATGAAGATACTTGAAGGGATTTAGATACATGAGAATGAAGAGAACATGAACTGATTAGAGGATATTTGAACGATGCACCGGTAAGATTTGGAGAACGATAGCTACACGCTGAGAATGAAGAATTATGACATGATGGCCTTCGTAGGAAAGAAATGGAAACAACTCATGAAATGCTCCGGATGGGTGAAAAGAATTCTCACAATCAAAAACAATTATGAGAGGATGGCATCAAGCTTGAACTACCCATCTTTGGAAGAACGGGTAAGGATTTAAGAGGAACTCTTCTTCGGTCTTCAAAACCCGAGAATGACGATGGGAAACACCACCATGAATTGTTGAGATACTCCGGGAGAAAGAAAAAAAACAAAGAGGTTGAGCCACAATGAAAATAATTTGAAAACAATCTTGGAGAATGCATGTGACTGATGGAATCCATTCTTACGTCACACTTGAAAAGAATTTAAGAATAACTCCGGAATAATTAGAAGAGTCAGGTAAGATCCTGGGAAAAGACCTGTGGGTTAGGGCCCACTCAAAAGAAAACACCGTTGAACAATTTTAAAGAGAGGTTGCACCGGTTGAATTAAATGGCTTGAATGAGATAACAACCTCGAAATATCTTGAATGGATTGAGAATGGAAACACAACTCTTGTGAGATATCTTCAGCACTCCAGAACAAATGAATAGGAAGAAGTGAATGATTAAGAGGTGCATCGGCATGAGAAAACATTAGAAACGAGGAAAGGAATATGATGAATATCGAAAGCTTGAATTGGATGCACTGAAGAAGAAAAAGAACAGAGGATGATGAACTTGAAACTGTTGAGCATCTTCATGGGAAATCACCGGATAAGAACATTGAAAGAAAAGAATGAAGAGACTTCACATGAATAAATGGATACATGATTAAGAAATCTGAGTCCTTGAAGAAAAAGGTTGGGAGGGTGGGGAAAAACAAAGACAACTTGGGATGAACGAAACAAACACCGTTGAGAAAACTTAGAACTAATCTTGCGGATGGGGAGAATGATGGGATCATCTCGAAGAGAAGCGCACCGGTTAGAAAAGAATTAACATGACAACCTCAATGATCAAAAGGATTAGTATTCACATAACAATATGAGAACACCGTTTAGGAAAGGTATGGATTCAACATTTGACTTCGAAGCAACTCGAATACCACAAATAAAACAAAACAAAGGATTTGGCTTGCAGAATAAGCCGGAACAAATACATATGATAGAGATTTACCCAATCCCATATCATGCATCTGTGGGAAAGATAATCTAGGAGCTACTTGAATTCCCACCTATAAACTCCCGAAACTTTCTGGTTATGCAATCTGGTGTTGGGGATATAGGGGAAGCAATATATCTCACCCAAACTAACAATCCCTACATCCAAGCTGTATCCATCCGTCAACACATAACCAAGAAAACTCCGGAAATAATGTACCTCAACCTTCGAAAAGCATCCGTTATACGAGCTATGGCAATACTCCCGAACTCCCCAGTACTGGGTGACGTCGAGGTTATCTCACCAACAACTGCATAAAAGAGATTTTTGATGTCGGCAAAACTCGTATTCCGAAATCGCAACGATAAAATTATGACGACAACACCTCGGAGCTCAACTCCCGAGACACTGCCACAACCCCTAAATGTCAGGAGGCACCAAGAACAATGTTCTCGTCATAAGAATATCGGAACAATCCCAAGATTCCCGCGTGATCCTAAATTTTTAGTGAAATTTGAGGAGAGGAAAGACAAAACATCTACGTCGAGTCCTCACCAGAGCGACGAAGGGCCGAGGAGTAAAAAGAATCCTACTCTCGATATATATAATCCTAAGACTCAAAATAGTTTTCTTCTAGACTCAACAACGGCCAACAAACAAGGGGCTCCTATGGTCGGTCGAGGCTCGTATCAACTTGAACACGCTTAATATGCGACCCTATCCAAGAGGAACTCAAGGTCCCACCAAGGATAGACCCGATATTGAAACACTTTTGCAAGGTGGATATCATTACATCAACATTACATAAATAGATGGGGATACATACATAAGGCATACAATGCCACATGAATACAACATCATACATAAGATCAACATCCGACTATGGATGAAACACAAACAGAAGCTCAAACAACATCCACCCTGCTAGCCCAGGCTGCCGACCTAGAACCTATCCCCTGATCGAAGAAGAAGCAGAAGAAGAACTCAACGCAAGCAAGCATCGCTCTCGTGTCATGATCATCGCATAACCTGTACCTGCAACTATTGTTTTAGTAATCTGTGAGCCACGAGGACTCAGCAATCCCATTACCATGGGTATCAAGACTAGCAAAGCTTAATGGGAAAGGAAGGGGTAAAGTGGTGAGGTTGCAGCAGCGACTAAGCATGATATGGTGGCTAACATACGCAAATGAGAGCGAGGAGAGAATCAAAGGAACGGTCGTGAAGCTAGCAATGATCAAGAAGTGATCCTGAACTCCTACTTACGTCAAACATAACCCAGAAACCGTGTTCACTTCCCGGACTCCGCCGAGAAGAGACCATCACGGCTACACACGCGGTTGATGCGTTTTAATTCGGATCTGGTGTCAAGTTATCTACAACCGGACATTAACAAATTCCCATCTGCCACATAACCACGGCACGGCTCTCGAAAGTTTATACCTGCAGGGTGTCCCAACTTAGCCCATGATAAGCTCTCGCGATCAACGAAGGATATTCCTTCTCCGGAAGACCCGATCGAGTCTCGTAATCCCGTTTACAAGACATTTCGACAATGGTAAAGCAAGACCAGCAAGACCGCCCGATGCGCCGACATCCCGATAGGAGCTGCACATATCTCATTCTCAGGGCAACACCGGATAAGCTAAGCGTACAGGTACCGACGTAACCCAAGTTGCCAAGGGATGGTCCCACACGGTGCTCTAGTTTGGACCAACACTTAGACAAGCATTGGCCCGGGGGGCTAAAATAAAGATGACCCTCGAGAGAGCGACTCCCAAGGGAAAAGTAGGTGGTGGTGAGGCAAATGGTAAAACCAAGGTTGGGCCTTGCTGGAGGAGTTTTATTCAAAGCGAACTGTCAAGGGGGTCCCATAAATCACCCGACCGCGTAAGGAACGCAAAATCCGGGAACATAATACCGGTATGACGAAAACTAGGGCGGCAAGAGTGGAACAAAACACCAGACATAAGGCCGAGCCTTCCACCCTTTACCAAGTATATAGATGTATTAATAATATAAGAGATACTGTGATATCCCAACATAACGCTGTCCACCATGGAGCAATCTTCAACTTCACCTGCAATTAACAACGCTATAAGAGGGGCTGAGCAAAGCGGTAACATAGCCAAACAACGGTTTGCTAGGAAGGGTGTCAAAGGTTAGAGGTTCATGGCAATTTGGGAGGCTTGAAGAACAAGTTATAGGAGGCGCAGCAAAGCGATAGAATGAAGCAACTAGCATAGCAATGATAGTAGTGAGATCCAGGGTAGGGATCATCTTGCCTGAAATCCCGCTGGGAAGAAGAACGAGTCCATGAAGAAGATGAACGGGAGTAGTCGAACGAATCCTCACAATCGCAACATTACCGGAACTAAGAAGCAACACCGGAAACAAACAAACAACATGGTAAACACACAAGAATAAACATGGCATGATGCACAATAAGGTATGATGCATGTCCGGTTTAATAAGGCATGGCATGGCAAAGTGCAACAAACAATACTACAAGTTAAGTGGAGCTCGATATGCAACGAGTTGCATATTGACGAAACACCACATTCGAGTTATTTAGTTCAATCTCGTTTAAGCTACCAAGCAATGTTAAATGTTGTTAAACATGGCAAGGGGTGAAGCATAAGAAAACTACCTATCTAGGCAAGTTTAAATGAGGCCGGAACAACAAACAACAATTCCAGAAAATCCCCATATGCATATTTAGAATTTGGTACTGTTCTGCCCTAAAGACAATTTTAAAGTTGTTAAGCAGCAAAATAAAGTGCACCATGTTAAACTAGGCATTTTTCCACCCCATTTACATATAAAGTTTATTAAATTCCGAGTTACGGTTATTTAGTTATGAAATAAATCATTTTAGCATGGCATATAGCAAATTTAATCTAACAGCACTTTAAACATTTTAAACATGGATGAAAGAGGCATATTATTACTCTGCGCAAAATTCTAAGAACTTTACATATATAAATCATTTTAATCCGATGCACCATTTGTGAGTTATTAAATGCATGATGTTTGAGGGTTTTTCTGCAAAACTGTAAATCAGTGGATAATGTCTAAATTCGCAGCAGGGGAAAAAACACATCGGGCCGAATTGAACAGTGCACTGAGGCGGCTGGGCTGCTCACCATGGGCCAAGGCCCAGTCGGTGGAGGAGGAAGCAGCAGGCCGGCGGATCTGGTGGCCCACGGCAAAGGCGAGGCAGAGGAGGGCGCGTGCGGGCGATGTGGCACTCGTCCACACTGGCGCTGGACCAAGTCAACGAGGGGAGCGCTGGTCCTCTCGTTCGCTCGAACAGGACGGGGCAGAGGCGTGGCTCTCGCCGGGAAGAAGCAGGACGGCGGCAGCTGGGCGGAGCGGTGGGCGAGAAAAGGCAGCGCGGGGAGGCGCTTGGGTTCAGACCCGGCAAGACGAGGCGGGCGCTTGCTTGATCCGTTGTCGTCCCCGCGCGCTTCACACGCAGAAGCAGGGGATGCATCTCCCATCGGTGGTCATGGCGGCTAGCTGCAGCGAAGATAGAGAGAGCAGTCGAGAGAGACGTGAGCGAGAGAACACAGAGGACCGAAGGAAGGAGAGGCAGGGTCGGCGACCTGCGGGGCTCCAGCGAGGTTGGGAAGGTCCGACGCACGAGGAATGGCGCAGAGAAGGAAGGCTGGGTGCGGATCCATGGCACCGGGCAGGGGAGGTGTGCGAGGTCGAGGGGAACTGATTCCCGGCGGTGGGAGGTGGATCCAACGAGGCCAGGTCTTGCCGGCGGTTGGAGATCCATGGCGAGGCCCCTGGTTTAAAACTGAGTGAGAGAGACAGAGGTGAGACAGACAGAGAGAGGAGGAAGAAAGGAAAGGAGCGGGACGAGGCCGGCGGCATGACTCTGCTGCTTGATTGTCGCCCGGCGGCGTGGCGCGCAAGGTGGCGGGAGGCGCTGGTGCTCACGATCCACTCGGGATCGAGCAGAGGAGAGAAGAGGAGGCACGGCCTCGGGCGTCCTTGAGCATGCGGGCGAGCGACGAGGCAAGGCGGCTGCGGTTGTGGGTGGAGTGCATCGATGGGAAGGATGGGACAGAGAAGGTCGGGCGCTGCTCTGGTTGGTGGGTGGCTAAAGACGAGGTGGATTTTTGGATCGGGGAAGAACCCGAGGTGGAAGAAGACAAGAGGACTGGCGGCGGCGGCTAGGAGGATCCCTAGAAATTAGGGGTTTGTCTGATGATTGCACTGCTATTTATATTATGTGGTGGTTAGGGCAAAACGGACCCTCCGATAATGATCGAACGATCGAGAAAAATAGACTAGGAAAGTCCAAATAAGAAAACGGAGATGTTTTATAGATGTTGGGGGATGATCCGAACCCAACGGTGATGACTGTCCGGGTCGGGTTCGGGGTAGTTTCGGACACGCGCGTGAGGGGTCAAGAGAGGTCAACGAGGACAAGGGTCTGACAAAATGACAACGGAGGCAAATAGAGAAAGGGCAACTGCGAACGTCTACGAGTTTTTATGAAAACATGCAAATGCAATACGCATGATGCTGTGAGATGAGATGCACGCCAAGAACAAAATGCAAAACAAAATACAAAAACCCAACCACGAAAGAAATATCATATCGCATCTCCGGAAAAGGCAAGAGTTGGAGTTACGAATATGGAAAGTTGTATCCGGGGCGTTACAGCCGGCCCATAAACCTCCAAGCCCCTTAGCAATTTCCTCACGTACAAGTTCTTCTTCAATGCCCTCACGGCCAAGCTCCTCTGTGCCACCAAGGCAAATTACTTAGACTTCTCCAGTTCCTCAGACTGCACAAGTTCCTCGGGCTTCAAAACCCTCAGCTCCTCCGGCAAAATCCTCGGCAACTATGCATCTCGCCACTTGCCAAAGGACCACTGGCATATCAATTGCCTCGAGAGCTTCAGCAAGTTCTTCAGCTCATCCTTCTTAACCCGGTCCCACACTACTGAAGACCAAGGCCACTGCTGGACGAGGCACTATACCAAGTACTCACAAGAAGCAGGTGGTCTTCCAAACTCCATCTGATGATGATGAATTAGTTGATATCATCAAGGACAAACAGCAGCGGGCCGCTAGAGCCAAAGGGAGTGTTATGCCTCTTCTAATGGATCCGAAGAAGGTCCTGGATTTCATCGATCTCTGGCACAAAGATCCCAATGCTCCAATGCTAGAGTTGGGCCTCCCTCCTGGACAAAGTGACATGGTGACGGCGTTCATTGCTGAAAAAATGGAATTTTGATCAAGCCAGAGTGGCTAAGAAAGCTCAATATAAGAAGCAGCGCTTTCTGAAAGATAATGTTCTGAGTCTTTCGCCTGAGTAGCTCATTAGACTTCAATATGAAATAAAAAAGCTCAATGATGAATTTGACGCCTACAAGGCAGAATGACTGGGAGCCAAGTTCAGATTCGTCAAGATGGCAAAGAAATTCACTTCATGTGTTGCTGATCCTGCGCATAGTGAAGTCACTCCGGCTGAAGCATCTGCTCAAGCCACTGAAGGAAATGCCAGCACCGCTGATGAAAATCAGGTTGCTGATGAAAGTGCAAGTACCAAGTGTTGTAGGGTCAAACCCTAGGAAGGATCTTTTCACTCTTGGAGGGGGAAAAGGAGGAAAAACTCAAGAACACCAAGAACACCAAGAACAAAATCTCTCAAACAAACCAAGTATCACATCTACTAGAGTGGCACACATAAGATCCACATGATTACAAGATCAATACAAGGAGAGTAGCACTTGGTAAAATTCTTCCCACTATGTGAGGTCTTGATGATCTTCTCCAAGAGGAGGCCTTGATAATCCTATGGATTCTTCCCAAGGTGGGGGCTTGAGCTCCTAGGAGGAGGGGATACAATGGGCAAAGGCTCAAAATGTGTAGTCTAATCTTTGCTAGCCTTCCAAATGACCTAGGGGGTGCACTTATATGGTCTAGGGGAGCAACAAGGCAAAAAGAGGGGGATACAATGCCAAAAAGGCCATCAAGGTGCGGTTGGACGACGGGGGCTGGGCACCCGGGCTGCTCAGGGGCCAGCCGGCTGGCCAGTGGCCGGGCACCTAGGGCCCATGTCCCGGGCACCCAGGGGTGGTGGTGTAGAGGGCCGGGCGAGGCGGCCGGGCACCCGGGGAGGGGCGCTGGAGGTGGCCTGGTGGCTCGGCCGGGCACCCGGGGCCTCAAGCCCGGGCACCCGGGGAGGAGCCCAGCGGCTGGGGCAGCAAGGGCCGGGCACCCAGCCAGCCTAGGCCCGAGCACCCGGGGGCGCGGCTGTAGGTGGCCAGGGGCCTGGGCACCCGGTGCGTCCAGGGGGTTTGCCCCTTCTCCTCTTTCTTCATCCTTCTCGTTCTCTTCTTCCTTCTCTTTCTTCCCTTGCCTCGAGGTCACTTGAGACTCCGTCCTCTCCTTCTCACCATTGTCTTCTTGGTACCTAAGCATGCACAATGTTTCCGATGACGGTAGAATCCAACTCTCATGTGAAACCGAGCGAAACTCGAAGAGGAGAGAATCAACCTCGTTTTCAATGGCACGTGCACGTGCTCGTGTCATTGGTCCACTTGGAGCTTGCGTTGGTGATGGAGAGTCGGTGCGAGTAGTCGAGGGATGCTCCGCATCATCAAGGCAGCTGAAAAAATTCCAGCCTCTGAAGAAACTGCCAGTGCAACCACTAGTGTTGTGCCTAAAGAATCTGCCAGGCTAGCTGAAGCATTTGTTGCTGCACCTGAAGAAATTGCTCAAGACAGGCCAACTGCATTAGTTGTGCTTGAAGAAATTACTCCAATTCCTTCTGCTCCGCCTGCACCAACACCAAGCCCAATTCTTCCTCTGCTCTAGAAGTGAAGAAAACAAAAGCTGCGGAGAGAGCCGCTCTGAATAAGAGGAAGGCATCAGCTGCCTTAGTATCTTCTGCGCCCAAGAAGGCAAAGATTTTGACAAGTTCATTTGACAATCCCATTGATGTTGTTCCTCTATCAAGCATGCCATCAAACGAAATTGTTCCTTTTGGTGAAGAATATCAGATTCCTGAAGAATCTGCTGAAGAAGATCCCTCTGCTGCTTCCACAGAGCAGATGGATGAAGAAATTAAAGCTGATGTTATCACTTCAACCCCTCAGGTATCATCGCCAATGCCCCAGTTCACTGCTGAAGAGGCAGGCATTGAAGAAATGGAAGTGGATGAGGATGTGGACATTGGCTGCACCACTCCAGTGATGAACGATGATTTTTGCGATAGTCAACACCCGAACTCTCCTCTATCACACCACTACAGCAAATTCCTCAGTCCCCAGCACCAACAGAAGTTTAGATGGGCTCTGAAGAAATACATACTGCCCCTTCCATTCAAGAAGAAATTCCAGCCACTAGTGCTGATGAAAATGCTGCTGAAGAAATGGAGGCCCAGGCTGCAAATGAAGCAGAAACTGAAATTCCTCAGCCTGCGGCTCCAGAAATTGAGATTCTAGAGGTTGTATTGCAACTGACTGACACTCCTCAGTCCCAGCCGAAGAATCCATTCTCCAAGACTCCAAAGTTCAAGGTTGATGCCTTCTTCAATGAGCATGTATTCTTCATTGACTACAATCCCTATGATTCTGCTCGTCTGAGGAGGAAGCGCTTCTGGACAGCTAGTCAAGCAAATTTCTATTCTTCAGTGCTTTTCAACAAGGACAAAGTCTTCTACCATGAGCATATTCCTTACTTGGATATGGAATCATTGCCTTGCTTCACGCTAGTCCTCGCTGCTATTCATGATGCTAGACTGCTAAACTTCTGCACTGACATCTGTGATTGGAATGAAGAACTCATTCTTCAATTCTATGCGACACTACACATCACTGGCAATGCTGAAGATGTGAACTCATGGGTGTTGGACTGGATGACCGAAAATACTCACTATAAGGCACCGGCTACTGAATTGCTTCGTGCCATGCTGTCGATCCTTCCCGTAAGGTGCCGCCTCATCTATTCAAACTGAATCTGTCGATCACTTTATGCAAGTGTTGATGAAGCCATTGAAGCCTGTTCAAGCCTCAAGGACAAAATTCCTTGTGAAGGAATTGCAATATGTGCCTAGGACTGTCTACCGCATTCTGACAAAGACATTGAGTCCAATCAAAGGCCACAACTCAAATGATGAAGAAGTCGTTGGCATCATGAAGAATCTGCTTTTCAACATCATGCACGGTATTCCCATGAACTACCATGATTTATTCATGAGGACTTTGGCAAACGTTGCAATGTCACCGTTTGAGTTGAAACCTTACGCTCCGTGGATTATGAGATTCATCATATCAAGGTCTTCACTCAACTACAAAGCTGATACACTCAACCATGGCAGTTACTTGCCCCCAATTGAAGACTCAAGCGGACATTTTCCTCAACTGATGAGAAGGGCAAGGCCACTGCAATTATCGATGAGGGCAATCGTCCATTGGATGGACAGTTTCGCTGATGTAGGGCGGAACCCTAGGGGCCGATCTTTCACGTTTGGAGAGGATCCCTACGAGGAACACGAAGAACGGGCGGAAGGAAACGAGGGAAATCACAGGGGAACACAAGAGAAAACAATCAACCAACACGAATATGATCACACATGTGCTAGATCCAAGGAACACAAAGAGATTCACGGTCCAAATCCAAAAAAGGATGACACAAGTGGCGGTAGCTCATCTCTGAGAGGAGGTCTTGAATCCACGAGGGATCTCCCGTAAAGGGGTCTTGAATCCATGGTGGATCTTCTCCGAAGAGGTCGCGGTCTCTTACAAGGAGATCCGTATGGATGAGCAAAGCTCTATCTCAAATGAGCTAATCCTTTTGATGCGGAGCATCCCTCGCACATCCACATGGACGTACCTACATCTCCCTCAACACCACTTGGACCCATGACAAGATCTAGAGCAAGGGCTATTGAAGATAAGGTGAACTCGCTCCTCTCCGAACTCCCTCTCTCTACTCACGAGACTCGCCTACTACCTCATATGGACACTCTGTGTGTAATCAGGTACTTGGAGGAGAGCCACAGGATAGATACACCCAATGGCCAAGGTGGCAAGGATACCAAGCATGGACATCAAGAAGAAGAGCCATTTGGGAAGCTACAGGCACCGGACGACCGGCCCCGGACGTCCGACCGCCGGGAGATGCTACACCCGAGAGAAGGAAGGCAGGACAGAGCTACAGGCCATGGACGACCGGCCCAGCCCAGACGTCCGACGACTCCCAGGCCACGGACGACCGACGCTCTCCGGACGTCCGTCAGCTGGGCACCCGAGAGGAAATTAACGGAAAACCGAAGCCACCATCGACCGGACGACCAGCACCCGAGCCGAAATCACAGAAGTCCGACATCTACGGACGTCCGGACCATCCTGAAGCTCCAGACGACCGACGTCTTCCGGACGTCCGACACCTGAGTGACCGCAGCCACGGACCGATGCCCTTGTACCCCTTCACTTTGACCCCCATTTGCACTATGACTATAAATAGGTCTCTCCCACCTCCTAGCTAGGGTTATCATTGTGATAGCTCATTTGAGATAGAGCATTGCTCATCCGTACCGGATCTACTCCACGTGAGGGACCGTGTGATGAGGACATCAATACCATTGTTACAACCACAGCCCCTGCTGCTATACATACTGGACCAATTACTAGAGCTCGCGCACGCCAACTAAATTACCAGGTACTTTCGTTTCTTGGTAAAGATTCTTATGTTCATGAGAATATGATGCTGCCTAAATTGATTACATTTGTTTTGCTTACAAATGAAGGGCCTAGCTTGGAGAAGGATGAACATTGGAGCAAGAACAAGCATGGAGATGATGGCATGCGCAAGGGGAACAAGAACGGAGTTACAAGTGATGATTTCAGGACTTTGAAGCCACCATAATGAGTGCATGAAGCCTTGGAAGAAATATACAAGATGCCACTTCATAAATTTCGTCCAGATGCTATTCTAGGTGCTGAGTACCTTATTATTGGGCCAGGCCCATGTAATTTCGAAATACATAAGTATAGGCTATTTTTAGAGTCCGTATGAGTGGGGAAACAAGAGATGGGGTTAGTTTCGGACCCCTCCACCAAGGGCCACAAAATTCACCCCCTCTTCCTCCATATATACAGCCCTTAGGGCACCGCTTAGACTTTGGGTTTTGTTTAGATTAAAGTTCGCCATAGCTGCAACTTCGCGTACTTCGTTTGAGTTCAACGACCAGACAAAGGCATCACAGAACCCCACCTTGATCAATAAAGCTTTCCTCTTGTATTCGCAATATCCAGATTGCAATCTTAGTTTCTTGCTTGTTCTTCGTTTGCTGCGAAGCAAAGACCTTCGTGGTCAGGTTGATCGTGCTCCGGCGTGGTCAATAACCTCTTGGAGTTGGTTTAGCGATTGCTAAGGCGCGGCGTCCTCACACGTTCGTAGTCGGATCGTCAAAGTCGACTTCCTCCAAAATGATAGCCACCATCTCATCGAAAAGACGGGACATCTTTGCCTCTATCAAGTGGTATCAGATTTCCAGGTTGCTCGGTGAGATTTTACAGTTTTTCGTAGTTTAGATCGAGTCTGTTCTTCATACCTATAGTCCACGAAAAAGCCACACAAAAAAAATTAGGGTTAGTTCATCATATCTGAACCAGTCTGAGCCATTGCATAATCTTTTCTGTATTTGCGTTGTTGAATATGCGGTTGCATCGTCGTGTCTAGTTGCTGGTCTTAATGTCTAGTCCTTTAGAGTTTCGAGTTCTGTTCACAAGTTGTCACGCCGCCGCCGCATCATCATCATCACCGCTGCCATATAAAACCATTGTCATCACCGCTGCCAATACCACCATCATCATCACCGCTGCCATCTACCATCATCGACATCACCGCAGCCATATGCCACATATCCACCTCCATCACGCCAATCCGAGTCCACCTGCAACATATATCCGCCACCATCCGAAGTTCCACCGATTCATCTCCGCCACCAATCCGAAGTTCCACCAGATTCATCTCCGCCACCAGTCCTAGTCCGAGTCCAGTATTTGTTGCTTTGTTTTTGATTTCCAGATCACGCCATACTCCGAGTCGTGATAGAGAAGGACTCCCGAACTTTCGGGTTACCCGTAGTAGAAAAATAGCTCCAGTTTCAAAAAAAAGAGAGGAAAAAGTCTGGAAAATTCTGGCTAGGCAGTTTCTAGACCATTTGTAAACTTTTTCAAAAAAAATTTGTTGCGGAGCAAATAAAAAAGAGAGGAAAAAGAAGTGCAAAAAAAGTGAAAAAAAGAGAAAAAAATTCAGAGTGTGCTCCTCCCTTGTTTACGTGCAGCGCCGTGAATTTGTTAGTGTTCTAGGCTCGCGTCTCTAGCACGGTCTAGCCTAGGACCAGCCAAGATCTGCGTCGTTGAGCGTTTATTCAACTTTGCATCTCTGAATTGATTATTGCTGACCCTTTTGCTACCATATTATAAGCCTTCCCAACTCCACATACATCTACGTCGTGCGTTTGACTCTCCCCGTAATCGCTCTATCCAAGCTTTGAGAGTTTTGACTACAACGGTTGCGATCACCGCCGCCGGGTAAGAACCGTAAGAATTTGAGATTCGCTTGAAGGATTTGTGACACACCACCACCACCACCGCTTCCTACTAGTCTATAGAATCATATTATTTTGTGTTTCTATTGCTGCTAACCATGCCAGGATCACAAGCCGATGGGATTGACTGGGAGAACATGACGAACAAGGATCTTCATGATAAGTTTCATCAAATGTTGGGTCAACAGGTGGAAGACGTGATGGTCAGTTTTGGAAAGGCATTGGAGAGGATGGATGAGATTGAGAAGACAATTGACACCAAGTTGGACGCCATGTTTGATGAGTTACTCAAACGTCTCCCACAACCAGTTCTACGCCACACAAGAGGGGCGAGCACAGGCGTGTTCCTATTGAACCAGACAAAATTTTGGTGCCGCTGCTCCTGCTGTTGGTGCTTCTGTAGCTCCTGCTGTTACTTCAGAGGTGGAGGACTATTACGAGGATGAGGTTGATCAAAATCAGAACTACATGCAGCCACCAGCACCACCACCCGCAGGTCGACCTCAGGTATATGTTCGCAACGGTAGGCCTGCACCACCACCTCAGGTACGAGATAATGACCATATTCCGAAACTGAAATTGAATCTTCCACCATTTGAGGGTAGATATGTTCCTGATATATATCTTACTTGGGAGTTAGAAACTGAACAACGTTTTACATGTTTACAATATCCGGAGGAGAGACGGGTTGCTGCTGCTGTTTGTGCTTTCACTAGTTTTGCATGTGTATGGTGGTCTGAACATTGTAGATTATATCCTATTTGAGGGAGTCCTGGACTAGGGGGTGTCCGGATAGCCGAACTATCATCATTGGCCGGACTCCAAGACTATGAAGATACAAGATTGAAGACTTCGTCCCGTGTCCGGATGGGACTTTCCTTGGCGTGGAAGGCAAGCTTGGCAATACGGATATGTAGATCTCTACCATTGTAACCGACTCTGTGTAACCCTAGCCCTGTCCGGTGTCTATATAAACCGGAGGGTTTTAGTCCATAGGACGAACAACAATCATACCATAGGCTAGCTTCTAGGGTTTAGCCTCCTTGATCTCGTGGTAGATCTACTCTTGTACTACCCATATCATCAATATCAATCAAGCAGAGTAGGGTTTACCTCCATCAAGAGGGCCCAACACAGGTAAAACATCGTGTCCCTTGTCTCCTGTTACCATCCGCCTAGACGCACAGTTCAGGACCCCCTACCCGAGATCCGCCGGTTTTGGCACCGACATTGGTGCTTTCATTGAGAGTTCCTCTGTGTCGTCGCTCATAGGCCCGATGGCTCCTTCGATCATCAACAACGACGTGGTCCAGGATGTGACTTTTCTCCCCGGACAAATCTTCGTGTTCGGTGGCTTTGCACTGCGAGCCAATTTGCTTGGCCATCTGGAGTAGATCGAAAGCTACGCCCCTGGCCACCAGGTCAGATATGGAAGTTTGAACTATACGGCCGACATCCGCGGAGACTTGATCTTCAACGGATTCGAGCCACAACGAGCACGCCTTTATCCACGATGGGAATGATTTAGCTCTGCTGCGGACAAGGCCACGAGGCCGCACAGAGTCCTCCCGACCCTTAACTTCGGAGCCGACTGCGCCGATCAAGGATGGGTGGCTAGACACCGCCTCGGGCGCTGCCACCTCTACGGCGATGGAGCCGAATGCCGACCCTGTCCCTTGTGAAGCTCGTGACCCTGAGGTGTCGGATTCCTCGTTGGACTCCGAACCTCCCGTGCCCCTACCAATCGAATCCGATTGGGCGCCGATCATGGAGTTCACCGTTGTGGACATCTTTCAGCACTCGCCTTTTGGCGACATCCTGAATTCGCTAAAGTATCTCTCGTTATCAGGAGAGCCCTGGCCGGACTACGGTCAGGACGGTTGGGATGCGGAAGACGAAGAAATTCAAATCCCACCCACCACCCACTTTGTAGCCACTGTCGACGACCTAACCGACATGCTAGACTTTGACTCCGAAGACATCGACGGTATGCCGGAGACAACCAAGAACCAGCGCCTACGGGGCACTGGAAAGCCACCTCGTCATACGACATATACATGGTGGACATCCCAAAGGACGGGAATGGCGATGGAACAACGAAGGAAGACCCCTCCAAGAAACAGCCTAAGCGCCGGCGTCAGCGGCGCTGCTCTAAATCCCGCCACAGTAAGAATGGAGATTCCGGCACCGGAGACAATAACACCTCGGACAGTGCCGAAGACAACCCCCTCCAGCAAGATTCAGCACAGGAGGATGGAGAAGCCAGCCCTCATGAGAGAGCGGCAGACAAAGAGGTAGAGGACGATAATTACATGCCTCCCTCCGGGAGGCGAGGCAAGCCTCGGCGACAGCAGAATTCGCCGTGCTCGAGGATCCCGTCAAACAAGAGCGTTTCAAACGCAGGCTTATGGCCACGGCAAGCAGCCTCAAGAAAAAGTAGCAACAGCTTAGAGCTGATCAAGATTTGCTAGTCGACAGATGGACCGAAGTCCTCGCGGTCGAAGAGTACGAACTCGAACGCCCCTCCAAAAGCTACCCCAAACGCAAGCTACTGCCCCGGTTAGAAGAGGAAGCATATAAACCTACATCACCAGCGCACCATACGGCCGACCGGCCACCTCGTGGCCGCGACAGAGAGACCTCTAGGCCTTCCACTAAAGCCGTACCCCGGCATCGCTCGAAAAGTACAAAGCCATGGGGGAATGCGCCGAACTTGCGAGATATATTGGAGGATAAGGCAAGACAATCAAGATCGATCTACGGATCGCTGGCGCTTCTACGATACTGTGACGACAACCGTCGCGCGGATACAACAATTCGGCGGGCGAACACGATGAACAAAGCTCACTCGAGCTACGTCATGATATAGCCCAATACAGAGGCGCCGCACACCCACTATGCTTCACAGATGAAGTAATGGATCATCAAATCCCCGAAGGGTTCGAACCCATGAACATTGAATCCTACGATGGCACAACAGACCCCGTGGTTTGGATCAAAGACTATCTCCTTCATATCCACATGGCCCGCGGTGATGATCTTCACGCCATCAAATACCTCCCACTCAAACTTAAAGGACCAGCTCGGCATTGGCTTAACAGCTTGCCAGCAGAATCAATTGGGTGTTGGGAGGACACCGAAGCCGCATTCCTTGATAACTTCCGGGCACATATGTGCGACCACCGACGCTGATGACCTAGGCCACATAATTCAACAACCGCATTTAATCGGCCACACAATTCGGACACGGTTCTTAACCAAGAAAAATCAAATCGTCGATTGTCCGGGATCAGAGGCCCTCGCAGCCTTCAAACATAACATCCGCGATGAGTGGCTTGCCCGGCACCTAGGACAGGAAAAGCCGAAATCCATGGCAGCCCTCACATCACTCATGACCCGCTTTTGCGCGGGAGAGGACAGCTAGCTAGCCCGCAGTAACAACCTCAACAAAAATTCTGGCAGTCCGGATACCAAGGACCACAATGGCAGGTCGCGTCGCAACAAGCACAAACGCCGCATTAACAGCGATAATATTGAGGATACGGCAGTCAACGCCGGATTCAGAGGCTCCAAACCCGGTCAGCGGAAAAAGCCGTTCAAAAGAACTACTCCGGGTCCGTCCAATTTGGACCTAATACTCGATCGCTCGTGCCAGATACACGGCAGCCCCGAAAAGCCAACTATTCACACCAACTGGGATTGTTGGGTATTCAAGCAAGCAGGCAAGTTAATTTCCGAAAACAATGACAAGGGGCTGCATAGCGATGATGAGGAGGAGACCCGGCCGTTGAACAATAGAGGACAGAAGGGTTTCCCCCCACACGTGTGGACGGTGAACATGATATACGCAACCCACATACCCAAAAGGGAGCGGAAGCGTGCACTCAAGGACGTATACGCGATGGAGCCAGTCGCCCCAAAGTTCAATCCATGGTCCTCCTGCCCGATCATGTTTGATTGAAGAGACCACCCCACCAGCATCCGCCATGGCAGATTTGCCGCATTGGTTCTAGACCCAATCGTCGACGGGTTTCACCTCACTCGAGTCCTGATGGACGGCGGCAGCAGCCTGAACCTGCTTTATCAGGACACAGTGTGCAAGATGGGCATATACCCCTCAAGGATTAAACCCACAAAGACGACCTTCAAAGGCGTCATACCAGGTGTAGAAGGCAATTGTACAGGCTCGCCATAATCGAAGTGGTCTTCGGATCCCGGATAACTTTCGCGAGGAGTTAATCTTCGACATAGTTCCGCTCATGCATGGCTATCATGCACTCGCCGGACGAACCGCGTTTACAAAGTTCAATGCGGTGCCGCACCACGATACCTCAAGCTCAAGATGCCAGCCCTCGAGGAGTCATCACAAATCAAGGAAACATCGAACGCTCTCCGAACGGAGGAGCATACAATGCTCTCGCGAAGTGCGAGCAGCCTCTTAAAGCAATTCTCGAGTCCGGCCGTTAAGTGACCGGACACCGCCCAGCGCGCCCGGAGTAACCTACAACAAGACCACCTGGCACGTTCCGAGCACGCGTAGCAATGCGGCCCCAACCCCAGCCCTCGCAAAATTGCAAGACCAGCACTTCGCGTACATCACTACGCTCTGAAGATACCATGGGCATAGGGGGAGGGGCACGACCACGCCAGGCCGAGAGTGCGGCTCAACCACACCAGGGGCTCCCAAGTGTGTCATCCTTTTTTTCTTTTTCTTCTCCTCAGGACTTCGTTTACCAGAGGCCCTGTCCGGCAGTAGACCTGCCAAACACACGATGCAGCAGCCAGGGAAGGAGTAAAGCTACGACGAGTATCCAGGTGGTCTCCATTACGAGCATTATACCTGTTTTATACACCATTCCGGAGCCTACCCCCGGAGGGGGGGACATGCTAAATAGTTCCACCCCTTGCTTACCGCACTATTTGTATCGTTCTGCATTCATGACAGTATTTTTTGAATAAACAATGCATCGCTTTTTACCTACCACGGCATTCCTTTCTTATACGTATGTTCATTTACAACGTGTTGCATCCGTACACTGTGGTACGGCTAAATACACCAGGGGCTTAAGTTCCCCATGTTATGGTGTGATAAGTCCAAACACTTTCACAAGTGCGGCACCCCGAACTTATAGCATTATATGCATCGGCTCCAAATCATGTCTTGGGTCAATAGTTGGGTTTGCCTGGCTCCCATGTTTTGGTACCTTACGTTCCGTTATATCGGCTAAGGTTGCGCTGGGAGAACCACTGCGATTGTGCCCCAGTTGAGCTGGGCGAGCACCTCAGTGGAGAAAGCTAAGACTGACTGTCATGATGAGGCGAGAGCCGGTCGCTGTTCGAGAGGTTTTTTCGAGTCCCTAAAGACTTATGCCGCTTAGAGCGAGGAACTGGCTTTGTCTGCCCCAGCGTGGATAGCGCCCAATTGACCTTATTTAACACTAGGGGCTTCGCCAAAATTTAAAATTATAGAATTCTATGGCTAAGTGAGAGTGTTCAAGCATTATAAGTCCGGTTGCCTCGTTCGTTGTGTTGAGTGCCTCCTAGATGGACCCAAAATGGGAACAAGAGCGCCAAGTTTATCCCGAACACCCCAAAGACTCGTGGCATGGGGCCAAAGCCAACGACTTGCCATCTCTCGATTTGATAAACGGCCGCCTGAAGGTAATATTTTAAATTAAAAGTGTTGCTTAGCGCATATGAACGAAGTTTTCAGCGCACAGATAACAAAATGCGAGTCTACTCAAAAATTACATCTTTGGAGCACTCACCTGCAATAATGCGGGCACCCTTCAGGACACCCTTATAATACATCTCGGGCGTGCGATACTCCTTGCCCGGCTGTGGCGCGTCCGTCACAAGCTTCTCAGCGTCCATCCTGCCCCAAGTGCACTTTAGCACGGGCAAGGGCCCGACGGGCACCTTCAATGCAGGTGGAGTGCTTGATGACTTCAACCCATGGACAAGCATCCACCAGCCACTGCACCAGGCCGAAGTAGCTCCCAGGCATGGCCTCTTTGGGCCACAGCCGAACTATGAGGCCCTTCATGACCTGTTCGGCCACCTTGTGAGCTTGACCAGCTGCTTCAGCTGGTCACTAAGGGGTACCGGATGTCCGGCCTCAGCATACTAAGACCAGAACACCTTCTCCATCGAGCTCCCCTCCTCGGCTCTATAGAAAGCGGCAGCATCGGACACGCCTGAGGCAGATCTGCAACGCCTCTGAGAGCTCCGACCGGTAAGTAACAGGTAATTCACTTTTACATGCTTTCTTTGCATGAAGAATGCCTTACCCGCCGCTATCTTCTTTAATGCCTCGATTTCCTGGAGGGCCTTATGGGCTTCGGCCTTAGCGGCTTTGGCACTCTCAAGAGCCGATGCAAGCTCGAACTCTCGAGTCTTCGAGTCATGCTCCAAACTCTCGTGTTTTTCCACGAGAGCCTGGAGCTCTTGCCGTACCTCCGCCACCCGCGCCTCCTGCTTCTCTCGCTAGGCGCGTTCCCCGGCCGCATTGCGTTCGGCCGCGGACATCGCCTCCTTCAGGGTCGCCACCTCGTTCGTAGCCCCTGGAGTACCCACGTTATCCTTGTCATTCCTCTTGCAACCAAATCCTTTTCTGTAAGGTACAACTTTAATAAGGTGTTACTCACCTTCCTTGTCCTCGAGCTGCTTCTTGGCACGGCCGAGCTCGCTCTCGGATGGCTCAAGGCTCTACTTCAAGGCATTGACCTCCATGATCGGTCTGGCAGAGGTCAAGAAAGACAACTGCATTCCCATATTGACATATTTTTGTTAAGACTCCTGCGTATATCTTTTTAGATCCTCGGTCCGCTTTTCTTTCCTAACAACGAACCGAGTATCAGGGGCTACTGTCTATGCGGTACTATTTTACATATCTTAAAATTCTTACCTCAAAGCCTGTTAGAAGGCTGCTGCAGGCTTCGGTCAGCCCGCTTTTGGCGAGCTGAACCTTCTGAATCACCGCACTCATGACGGCGGTGCTCCTCATCGATGGAAGCACCGTTGAGCGCCTCCAGCAAGTTATCCGGCGCCTCCGGTTGGACGGAGGCTGCCGGCGTCACAGTCTTGCCCTTCTTACGAAGGGCCGCCTGCCGGACTCTGGAACCACTGAAGGTTCTGGTGCGGAGTCCGGTCCAGAGTCCGGGAGGTTGCCCTGCGGCACCTCCGGGGCCTCCTCCTCCTGGTGGGTCCCTTTCTGGGATCCCACCTTAGCGTCGTCGGTGTCACGGGGGGTGGAGGCGGTCGGAAGTGAAGTGCTATTCACATTCGACGTACCCAAGGACCCGCTCGACGAAGCGGGAAGATCGTCCTTGGGTGGACTACAGCGTTGTATGCAGCGTTAAAAGATGCTATGCGACAAAAAGAAAAATTATGAGTTATTCAGGAGTCCGGATACTTACGATCTCGCCAGGGGCTTGGCCCTTGAGGGCCACTCCTCGTCGCCGTCGCCGGCGTTGGTGGAACAGTCCAGGGGAAGGGTCTTTCCCTTCTTGGACCCTTTGGCCTCCCCCGTTGGGGAGGCCTTCCTCTTCTTCTCTTCCCCCACTAGGGAAGAGGCCTCTTTCTTCTCCTCCTCGTCCTCGTGGGAGGAGTCCGCCTCGGAGTCATCAGACGATGAATCCGATAACACCTGACGCCGGGAACTCCTTCGGGTTCCCGTGGCCATCTTCTTGGCCTTCTTCTCTGGCACCACGTAAGGCGCCGGGACCAGCAGCCCTGTCAAACGGGCATCCGCTGGGTCTTCTGGAAGGGGAGCCGCATAGTTAACCTGTCCGGACGTCTTCTGCCAAGCCTGTTAAAGGTATTGGGAGTTTAGATCCCGCATAGAGTCAAACTATGAAAAGCAAGTGTCCCATAAAGGATAATATAGCTTACCTCGCCAGCCGGACCCTGCGAGCTGAATCCGCAATCTTCGGTAGTGGATGCGGGAGCCTCGGCGCCCTTGAACAGCACCCTCCAGGCCTCTTCGTACGTAGTATCAAAGAGCCCGCTCAAGGTCTGGTGCTGTGCCGGATCGAACTCCCACAAATTAAAGTCCCGCTGTTGGCAGGGGAGAATCTGGCGGATGAGCATGACCTGGATTACGTTGACAAGCTTGAGCTTCTTGTTCACCAGGGTTTGGAGACAAGATTGGAGTCCGGTCAGCTCTTCCGAATCACCCCACAAGCAGCCCTTCTCTTTCAAGAAGTGAGCCGCATAGGGATGCCAGATCTGAATTGGGGCGCTGCCCATTCAGGTCACGCTGCTCGGTGATGTAGAAACCACCCCGATTGCCACCCTTTGATGGTTTCCACAAAGGCGCCTTCGAGCCAAGTGACGTTGGGCATCTTGCCCACCATGGCGCCTCCGCACTCCGCTTGGCTGCCCTTCACAACCTTCGGCTTGACATTAAAGGTCTTTAGCCATAAGCCGAAGTGGGGCTGGATGCAGAGGAAGGCCTCGCACACGATGATAAACGCCGAGATGTTGAGGATGAAATTCGGGGCCAGATCAAGGAAATCCAGGCCATAGTAGAACATGAGCCCCCGGACAAAGGGGTGGAGTGGGAAGCCCAGTCCGCGGAGGAAATGGGGAAGGAATATCGCAGGACAAATACCCTCTCATGGGGCCCGGGGGTGGGGATGAGCTGCCCCTCGTCGCGGAGCCGATGCGCGTTATCGCAGGACAAATATCCGGCATTGCGCAGCTTCTTGATGTGCCCCTCCGTAACGGAGGAGGCCATCCACTTGCCTCCCGCTCTGGACATGGTTGGAGAAGGTTGAGGTGAGATGTGCGGACTTGGGCGCTGGAGCTCGAGTGCGCGGAGATGGATAAGCAAAGGAGGAAGAAAGCGTAGGTAAAAAGGTGGATCTCTATCCCCTTATATATGGGCGGACGAAACTGTGCGTCCCCACAAGCCTGGTAAAACTCGCTTATCTCCCAAGCGCCACAATCAATGGCGCGGTTGGGTTACCCACGTCCATATTGATGAGAATCCCGGAATAAGGGGACACGATCTCTGCTTCGACAAGACGTGCCAAGGAAACCGCTTCGCTAAACGCGCTGAGGTGGAATAATAAAAACAATTCGAGTAAAGGCTTGGCCGTGGTGTGACGTCGCGCCACGAAATACCTCAGCAGATTGAGCTTGTGTAAATATTATTCTCTCTATGGTGGTATGTGGAATTTATTTTTCAGAGCCGGACACTATCCTGGTGTTCACGATCTTCTATGAATTATTCGGAGGAGGAACCCGCCTTGCAATGCCGAAGACAATATGCGCTCCGGACTCGTCGTCATTGAAGCCTGGTTCAGGGGCTACTGAGGGAGTCCTGGACTAGGGGGTGTCTGGATAGCCGAACTATCATCATTGGACGGACTCCAAGACTATGAAGATACAAGACTGAAGACTTCGTCCCGTGTCCGGATGGGACTTTCCTTGGCGTGGAAGGCAAGCTTGGCAATACGGATATGTAGATCTCCTACCATTGTAACCAACTCTGTGTAACCCTAGCCCTCTCCGGTGTCTATATAAACCGGAGGGTTTTAGTCCATAGGACGAATAACAATCATACCATAGGCTAGCTTCTAGGATTTAGCCTCCTTGATCTCGTGGTAGATCTACTCTTGTACTACCCATATCATCAATATCAATCAAGCAAGAGTAGGGTTTTACCTCCATCGAGAGGGCCCGAACCTGGGTAAAAACATCGTGTCCCTTGTCTCCTGTTACCATCTGCCTAGACGCACAGTTCGGGACCCCCTACCCGAGATCCGCCGGTTTTGACACTGACACTATTCCAACTACTTGGGCTGCCTTGAAAATTGCTATGCGTACTCGTTGGGTTCCACCATATTATCAACGTGAATTGCTTCAAAAATTGCAGTGTTTAAGACAAGGAAAAAATTCTGTAGAAGAATATTATCAGGAATTACAAACTGGCATGATTAGATGTGGTATTGTTGAGGAGAATGAAGCTATGCTTGCATGTTTTATGGGTGGATTAAATAGAGAGATTCAGACCATTCTAGAGTATAAGGAGTATACTAATATCACTCGTTTATTCCATCTTGCTTGTAAAGCTGAACGTGAAGTACAGGATCGACAAGCATTGTCGCGAACTAACTTTTCTGCAGGTCGACTTTCATCATGGACACCGCGTGCATCCTTTACTTCCACTGCACCAGCACCTCCATCAGCTGCTAGCTCCAGCCGTGATACAAGAAAGTGGGCACAACCACCACTATCTGCCAAGAGCGCACCTGTCGGGCCTGCGCAGAGCTCTTCTTCGTCCATGGCATCAACCGGGCACACAAGTGATATTATATGTCGTCATTGTAAGGGAAGAGGACACTATGCGCGAGAATGCAAATCTTAGCATGTGATGATTGCTACTGAGGATGGTGGGTATGAGTCTGCTAGTGACTATGATGAGGAGACTTTAGCCCTTATTACAAGTGAAGAACATGGTGGAGATGATTCTGATCATGAGACACAATACATGGCCCCTGAAGATGCTGACATGTATGAATGTTTAGTTGATCAACGTGTTTTGAGTGTGCAGGTTACACAAGCTGAGCAAAATCAGAGGCATAATTTGTTCCATACAAAGGGAGTTGTGAAGGAACGTTCTTTGCGCGTCATCATAGATGGAGGGAGCTGCAACAACTTGGCTAGCATGGAGATGGTGGAGAAGCTATCTCTCAGCACAAGACCACATCCACATCCCATTACATCCAATGGTTCAACAACAGCGACAAGGTTTAAGGTAACACGTATTGTTCGTGTGCATTTTAGTATCTCTACATATGTTGATTATGTTGATTGTGATGTGGTACCCATGCAAGCATGTTCCTTATTACTTGGTCGACCATGGCAATTTGATAAAAATTTTGTACACCATGGTAGAAACAATCAATATACTCTTGTTCATAAGGATAAAAATATTACTTTGCTTCCTATGATGCCTGAGTCCATTTTGAAAGATGATATTAATAGAGCTAATAAAGCAAAACAGGAGAAAAATAAGAATGAAAATCAGATTGTGGCAAAAGAATTTGAGCAACAAATGAAGGCTAATAGTAAACCATCTAGTGTTGCTTCTGAAATTAAATTGAGAAGTGCATGTTTACTTGCCACTAAATCTGACATTGATGAGCTAGATTTTAGCAAATCTGTTTGCTATGCTTTTGTGTGCAAAGAGGCTTTATTTTCATTCGAGGACGTGCCTTCCTCTTTGTCTCCTGCTGTCACTAACATTTTGCAGGAGTTCACGACGTCTTTCCACAAGACGTGCCACCGGATTACCTCCCATTCGAGGGATTGAGCATCGATTGACTTAATTCCGGTGCATCATTACCCAACCGTGCACCATACCGTACCAATCCAGAGGAGACGAAGGAGATTATCGTCAAGCATGTGAGCTGCTCGACAAAGGTTATATACGCGAATCCCTTAGTCCTTGTGCTGTTCCTATTATTCTAGTGCCGAAAAAGGATGGTACATCACGTATATGTGTTGATTGTAGAGGCATTAATAATATTAATATTCGTTATCGTCATCCTATTCCTAGGCTAGATGATATGCTTGATGAATTGAGTGGCTCTACAATATTCTCCAAAGTTGATTTGCGTAGTGGATACCATCAAATTCGTATGAAATTGGGAGATGAATGGAAAACAGCATTTAAAGCTAAGTTTGGATTATATGAGTGGTTAGTCATGCCTTTTGGGTTAACTAATGCACCTAGTACTTTCATGAGATTAATGAACGAAGTTTTACGTGCTTTCATGGGACGATTTGTGGTAGTTTACTTTGATGACATATTGATTTACAGCAGATCTTTGGAGGAACATTTGGAACATTTACGTGCTGTTTTTATTGCACTACATGATGCACGTTTGTTTGGTAACCTTGGGAAGTGCACCTTTTGCACCGACCGAGTGTCTTTTCTTGGCTATGTTGTTACTCCACAGGGAATTGAAGTTGATAAAGCCAAGATTGAAGCTATTGAGAGTTGGCCGCAGCCCTAAACGGTCACACAAGTGAGGAGTTTTCTTGGCCTCGCTGGATTCTATAGGCGTTTTGTGAGAGATTTCAGCACCATTGCTGCACCTCTCAATGAGCTTACAAAGAAATATGTGCCTTTTGTTTGGGGTATCGCACAGGAAGAATCCTTCACGGTATTGAACGATAAGTTGACACATGCTCCTTTACTCCAACTTCCTGAATTTAATAAGACTTTTGAGCTTGAATGTGATGCTAGTGGAATTGGATTAGGAGGTGTGTTATTACAAGATGGCAAACCTGTTGCATACTTTTCTGAAAAATTGAGTGGGCCTAGTCTGAATTATTCTACTTATGATAAAGAATTATATGCTCTTGTTCGGACTTTAGAAACATGGCAACATTATTTATGGCCCAAAGAATTTATTATACATTCTGATCATGAATCTTTGAAACATATTAAAAGTCAAGCTAAACAGAATGTAGACATGCTAAATGGGTTGAATTCATTGAGACTTTCCCTTATGTCATTAAACACAAGAAGGGTAAAGAAAATGTTATTGATGATGCATTGTCTCGTCGCTATACTATGCTTTCACAACTTGACTTCAAAATATTTGGTTTGGAGACCATCAAAGATCAATATGTGCATGATGCTGATGTTAAAGATGTATTGCAAAATTTTAAAGAAGGAAGAACATGGAACAAGTTCGTCGTTAATGATGGATTTGTATTCTGTGCTAACAAGCTATGCATTCCAGCTAGCTCCGTTCGTCTTTTGTTGTTGCAGGAGGCGCATGGAGGAGGACTAATGGGACACTTTGGCGTGAAGAAGACGGAGGACGTACTTGCTACACATTTCTTTTGGCCAAAGATGAGACGGGATGTTGAGCGTTTTATTGCTCGCTGCACTACATGTCAAAAAGCTAAGTCACGACTCAATCCTCATGGTTTATATATGCCTTTGCCTGTACCTAGTGGTCCTTGGGAGGATATGTCTATGGACTTTGTTTTAGGTTTACCTAGAACAAAGATGGGGAGGGATAGCATATTTGTTGTCGTGGATAGATTCTCGAAAATGGCACACTTTATACCATGTCATAAAAGCGATCATGCTGTTAATGTTGCTGATTTGTTCTTTCATGAAATTATTCGCTTGCATGGTGTGCCAAATACTATTGTTTCAGATCGTGATACTAAATTTCTTAGCCACTTTTGGAGATGTTTATGGGCTAAGTTGGGGACTAAACTGCTTTTTAGTACTACTTGTCACCCCCAAACTGATGGACAAAGTGAAGTAGTCAATAGAATAATAAGAAAATGTGGGAGGAATGCTTGCCTCATATTGAATTTGTTTATAATCGTTCATTGCATTCTACTACTAAGATGTGCCCTTTTGAAGTTGTGTATGGTTTCCTACCTCGTGCACCTATTTATTTGTTGCCTCTTCCATGTTCGGATAAGGTTAATTTTGATGCTAAACAACGTGCTGAATTGATTTTAAAAATGCATGAGTTAACTAAGGAAAACATCGAGCGTATGAATGCTAAATATAAACTTGCTGGAGATAAGGGTAGAAAACATGTTGTGTTTGCACTGGAGATCTTGTTTGGTTTCATTTGCGTAAGGATAGATTTCCTGATTTGCGCAAATCAAAGCTAATGCCACGTGCTGATGGTCCCTTTAAGGTGTTGGAGAAAATAAATGATAATGCATATAAACTTGAGCTGCCTGCAGATTTTGGGGTTAGTCCCACTTTTAACATTGCAGATTTGAAGCCTTATTTGGCTGAGGAAGATGAACTTCCGTCGAGGACGACTTCATTTCAAGAAGGGGAGGATGATGAGGACATCAATACCATTGTTAAAACCACAGCCCTGCTGCTATACATCTTGGACCAATTACTAGAGCTCAAGACGCCAACTAAATTACCGGTACTTTCGCTTTCTTGGTAATGATTCTAATGTTCATGAGAATATGATGCTGCCTAAATTGGATACATTTGTTTTGCGTGCAAATGAAGGGCCTAGCTTGGAGAAGGATGAACATTGGAGCAAGAACAAGCATGGAGGTGATGGCATGCGCAAGGGGAACAAGAACGGAGTTACAAGTGATGATTTAAGGACTTTGAAGCAACCATAATGAGTGCATGAAGCCTTGGACAAAATATACAAGATGCCACTTCATAAATTTCGTCCAGACGCTATTCTAGGTGCCGAGTCACCTTATTATTGGGCCAGGCCCATGTAATTTCGAAATACATAAGTATAGGCTATTTTTAGAGTCTGTATGTGTGGGGAAACAAGAGATAGGGTTAGTTTCGGACCCCTCCACCAAGGGCCACGAAATTCACCCCCTCTTCCTCCATATATACAGCCCTTAGGGCACCGTTTAGACTTTGGGTTTTGTTTAGATTAAAGTTCGCCATAGCTGCAACTTCGCGTACTTCATTTGTGTTCAACGACCAGACAAAGGCGTCACAGAACCCCACCTTGATCAATAAAGCTTTCCTCTTATATTCGCAATATCTAGATTGCAATCTTAGTTTCTTGCTTGTTCTTCGTTTGCTGCAGAAAATGACCTTCGTGGTCGTTGATCGTGCTCCGGCGTGGTCAATAACCTCTTGGAGTTGGTTTAGCGATTGCTAAGGCACGACGTCCTCGCACGTTCGTAGTCGGATCATCAAAGTCGACTTCATCCAAAACGATAGCCAGCATCTGTCGGTGTACTAAAGTAGGGGTACCTTAGTATCCTGAACTTGTGCACGGGCAGTCGCAGCGCCCTGCGGCAAAGCTTGCCGGGTGCCCGCCAAGGTCCTCCGTGGTTCCTTTGGAGCCATTCAAGATCAAAGTGTTCAAGCCGAGAAGACAAGGCCCCGGCAAGAGGAGCTTGCCGGGAAGGACAAGGCCCCGGTAAGAGGAGCTTGCCGGGAAGGCCAACCAAGGCGTTTTCAAGGAACTTGCCGCGACGCGCCACGGTCCCGGCAAGACCCGCGAGCGAAAAAAGCTTCCGGCGCGACAAGACAACGATCATGCAAAGCCACCACTCTGTGCACGCCCAACAAGATCCGTCGACGTGTCGCCACGGGACCGTTCCAGGCGCACGTGGCGAGAGGCTGTGCAGCCAAGCGGTGCGAGGTGGCGAGCGGAGATGACAAGATGGCCATCGTGGCAAGCGGTGGCACCCCTAACGGTCACTTTTCTGCATTGTTTGGGCGACACAGACAGGCATTTAATGCCTTTGTCCCCTGCCGTCAGGGTTAGGTATGATACACTGTGCAAGTAGGTACACCTACCGCACCTCTTTTCCATTTTTACCCTTGCATGCGTTGCCACCTGTTGGTGACCGCTTGAGCATATAAAAGGAGGCCCATGCGCAACGTAGAAGGGGTTCGAAACCATAAAACACTCACGCTCGGTTTTGTAGCTCTCCACGCTCCTGAGCAAGAACATAATACGATCCGACAAGCAGCAGTAGGAGTATTATCTCTCCGGAGAAACTCGGCTGGGTAAATCGCTCGCGTGCTTCGCCTCGATCCGCTCTTCATGCGATCTCCGCCCCCCGCCGGACCGAAAAGGGGCCCTGCCCCATAGGTGTTCGTTCCCACGACATCTTTGGCATGCCAGGTAGGGGGCGTCGAGGTTGTGTGAACCCGATCCGGCGTTCACGCGAGCCAGATCTTCATCTTCTTCACCATCTTCATCGACATGCCACCGAAGAAGAAAGCTTCGGAGGTGGCAGCTCCATCCACGTCGATCCCACCGCCACCGGAGCAAACGGGTGGTGGGGTAGACGTCGGCGGAGGAGCGGGCATCGACGAGGGAGCTCACAATGCCGCCAGGTCCAAGGACAAGGCTGCGCAAACCTCGGCGTCCGTACATGCACCGCGCCCATCTCAGGAGGTGCGGGGCCAACAGCGTCATACTACTCGCGGTACCATACGCTCGTTGGACCAAAATCGAGCTGGTGGATCTCAGGGTGCTCAAGACCAGCATGCACGCCAACCTGCTGGCACGAGCAAGACACGGTCGCCTAGTGTTGGGGAACGTAGTAATTTCAAAAAATTTCCTACGCACACGCAAGATCATGGTGATGCATAGCAACGAGAGGGGAGAGTGTTGTCTCGTACCCTCGTGAGACCGGGCGGAAGCGATCACAACGTAGAGGAAGTAGTCGACGTTCTCCTCGCGATCCAACCGATCCCAGCGCCGTTACTCCGGCGCCTCCGAAGTTCTTGACACACGCGTACAGCTCGGTGGCGCTCCTCGGGCTCCGATCCAAAGAAAGCTCCGGAGAGAGTTCCACAAGACGACGGCGTGGTGGCGATCTTGATGTTCTACGACGCAGGCTTCGCCTAAGCACCGCTACGATATGACCGAGGTGGAATATGGTGGAGAGGGGCACCGCACACGGCTAAGGAACGATCTCACGGATCAACTTGTGTGTCTATGGGGTGCCCCCTGCCCTCGTATATAAAGGAGGGAGGGAGGAGGAGGCCGGCCTTGGGAGGAGGCGCGCCATAGGGGAGTCCTACTCCCATCGGGAGTAGGATTCCCCCTTTCCTAGTCCAACTAGGGATCCTTCCATGTATTAGGAGTAGGAGACTAGGAAGGGAAGAGAAGGGAAGGAAGGAGGGGTGCGGCCTCCCCTTAGCCCAATCGGACTAGGGCAAGGGCGGCGCGGCCTGCCCTAGGCAGCCCCTCTTCCTTTCCTTGAGGCCCAATAAGGCCCAATACTTTCTCCCGGCGAATTCCGTAACTCTCCCAGACTCAAAAATACCGAATCACTCGGAACCTTTCCGAACTCCGAATATAGACGCTCAATATATCGATCTTTACATCTCGACCATTTCGAGACTCCTCGTCATGTCCCCGATCTCATCCGGACTCAAACTCCTTCGGTACATCAAAACTCATAAACTCATAATATAACCGCCATCGAAACCTTAAGCGTGCATGGACCCTACGGTTCGAGAACAATGTAGACATGACCAAGACACGTCTCCGCCAATAACCAATAGTAGGACCTAGATGCCCATATTGGCTCCTACATATTCTACGAAGATCTTTATCGGTCGGACCGCATAACAACATCGTTGTTCCCTTTGTCATCGGTATGTTTCTTGCCGAGATTCGATCGTCGGTATCCAATACCTAGTTCAATCTCGTTACGGCAAGTCTCTTTACTCGTTCCGTAATACATCATCTCGCAACTAACTCATTAGTTGCAATGCTTGCAAGGCTTAAGTGATGTGCATTACCGAGAGGGCCCAGAGATACCTCTCCGACATTCGGAGTGACAAATCCTAATCTCGAATACGCCAACCCAACAAGTACCTTTGGAGACACCAGAGAGCACCTTTATAATCACCCGATTCGTTGTGACGTTTGGTAGCACACAAAGTGTTCCTCCGTAAACAGGAGTTGCATAATCTCATAGTCATAGGAACATGTATAAGTCATGAAGAAAGCAATAGCAACATACTAAACGATTGGGTGCTAAGCTAACTGAATGGGTCATGTCAATCAGATCATTCAACTAATGATGTGATCCCAATAATCAAATAACAACTCTTTGTCCATGGTTAGGAAACATAACCATCTTTGATTAACAAGCTAGTCAAGTAGAGGCATACTAGTGACACTGCTTTTGTCTATATATTCACACATGTATTATGTTTCCGGTTAATACAATTCTAGCATGAATAATAAACATTTATCATGAAATAAGGAAATAAATAATAACTTTATTATTGCCTCTAGGGCATATTTCCTTCAGTCTCCCACTTGCACTAGAGTCAATAATCTAGATCACATCACCATGTGATTAACATCGATAGTTCACATCATCATGTGATTAACACCCATAGTTCACATCGCCATGTGACCAACACCCAAAGGTTTTACTAGATTCAGTAATCTAGTTCACATCGCTATGTGATTAACACCCAAAGAGTACTAAGGTGTGATCATGTTTTGCTTGTGAGAGAATCTTAGTCAACGGGTCTTTCACATTCAGATCCGTTATGTATTTTGCAATTTTCTATGTCTACAATGCTCGCACGGAGCTACTCTAGCTAATTGCTCCCACTTTCAATATGTATCTAGATCGAGACTTAGAGTCATCGGATCGGTGTCAAAACTTGCATCGACGTAACCCTTTACGCATTTAACCCTTTTGTCACCTCCATAATCGAGAAACATATCCTTATTCCACTAAGGATAATTTTGACCGCTGTCCATGATCTACTCCTAGATCACTATTGTACTTCCTTGCCAAACTCGATGTAGGGTATACAATAGATCTGGTACACAGCATGGCATACTTTATAGAACCTATGGCCAAGGCATAGGGAATGACTTTCATTCTCTTTCCATCTTCTGCCGTGGTCGGGTTTTGAGTCTTACTCAATTTCACACCTTGTAACACGTGCAAGAATTCTTTCTTTGACTGCTCCATTTTGAACTACTTCAAAATCTTGTCAAGGTATGTACTCATTGAAAAACTTATCAAGCGCCTTGATCTATCTCTATAGATCTTGATGCTCAATATGTAAGTAGCTTTACCGAGGTCTTTCTTTGAAAAACTCCTTTCAAACACTCCTTTATGCTTTGCGAATAATTCTACATTATTTCCGATCTACAATATGTCATTCACATATACTTATCGAAATGCAGTAGTGCTCCCACTCACTTTTTAGTAAATACAGGCTTCACCGTAAGTCTCAGATAAAACTATATGCTTTGATCAACTCATCAAAGCGTATATTCCAACTCCGAGATGCTTGCACCAGTCCATAGATGGATCGCCGGAGCTTGCACACTTTGTTAGCTCCTTTGGATCGATAAAACCTTCGGTTGCATCATATACAACTTTTCCTCCTAAACCCATTCAGAATGCAGTTTTCACATCCATTTGCCAAATTTCATAAATTGTGGCAATTGCTAACATGATTCGGACAGACTTTTAAGCATCGATCGAGTGAGAAAATCTCATTGTATTCAACATCTTGAACTTTGTCAAAACCTTTTTCGACAAGTCTAGCTTTGTAGATAGTAACACTACTATCAATGTCCGTCTTCCTCTTGAAGATCCATTTATTTTCTATGGTTTGCCGATCATCGGGCAAATCCATCAAAGTCCATACTTTGTTCTCATACATGGATCATATCTCGATTTCATGGCCTTAAACCATTTTGCGGAATCTGGGCTCATCATCGCTTCCTCATAGTTCGTAGGTTTGTCATGGTCAAGTAACACAACCTCCGTAACAAGATTACCGTACTACTCAGTGCGGATCTCACTTTGTTTTACCTCGAGGTTCGGTAGTAACTTGATCGAAGTTACATGATCATCATCATTAGCTTCCTCACTAATTGGTATAGTAGTCACAAGAACAGATTTCGTGATGAACTACTTTCAATAAGGAAAGTACAATTACCTCATCAAGTTCTACTTTCCTCCCACTCACTTCTTTCGAGAGAAACTCCTTCTCTAGAAAGGATCCATTTATTACCAACAAATGTTTTGCCTTCGGATCTGTGATAGAAGGTGTACCCAATAATTTCCTTTGGGTATTCTATGAAGACGCACTTCTCCGATTTGGGTTTGAGCTTATCAGGATGAAACTTTTTCACATAAGCATTGCAGCCCCAAACATTAAGAAACGACAACTTTGGTTTCTTGCTAAACCACAGTTCATATAGTGTCGTCTCAACGGATTTAGATGGTGCCCTATTTAACGTGAATGCAGCTGTCTCTAATGCATGATCCCAAAACAATATTGGTAAATCGGTAAGAAACATCATAGATTGCACTATATCCAATAAAGTGCAGTTACGATGTTTGGACACACCATAACATTGTGGTGTTCCAGGTGGCGTGAGCTGTGAAACTATTCCACATTGTTTTAATTGAAGACCAAACTCGTAACTCAAATATTCGTCTCCGCGATCGATCGCGAAACTTTATTTTCTTGTTACGATGATTTTTCCACTTCACTCTGAAATTCTTTGAACCTTTCAACTATTTCAGACTTATGTTTCATCAAGTAGATATACCCATATCTGCTCAAATCATCTTGTGAAGGTCAGAAAATAATGATACTTGCCACGAGCATCAACACTCATTGGATCGCATACATCGGTATGTATTATTTCCAATAAGTCAGTAGCTTGTTCCATTGTTCCGGAGAACGGAGTCTTAGTCATCTTGCCCATGAGGCATGGTTCGCAAGCATCAAGTGATTCATAATCAAGTGATTCCAAAATCCCATCAGCATGGAGTTTCTTCATGCGCTTTACACCAATATGACCTAATCGGCAGTGCCACAAATAAGTTGCACTATCATTATTAACTTTGCATCTTTTGGTTTCAATATTATGAATATGTGTATCACTACGATCGAGATCCAATGAACCATTTTCATTGGGTGTGTAACCATATAAGGTTTTATTCATGTAAATGAATAACAGTTTATTCTCTTACTTAAATGAATAACCGTATTGCAAAAAACACGATCAAATCATATTCATGCTCAACGCAAACACCAAATAACATTTATTTAGGTTCAACACTAATCCCGAAAGTATAGGGAGTGTGCGATGATGATCATATCAATCTTGAAACTACTTTCAACACACATCGTCACTTCACCCTTAACTAGTTTCGCTTATTCGCAACTCCGTTTGAGTTACTACTCTTAGCAACCGAACCAGTACCAAATACCAAGGGGTTGCTATAAACACTAGTAAAGCACACATCAATAACATGTATATCAAATATACCCTTTTCACTTTGCCATCCTTCTTATCCACCAAATATTTAGGGTAGTTCGCTTCCAATGAACCAGTCCCTTTGCAGAGAAGCACTTAGTCTCGTGCTTAGGTCCAGACTTGGGCTTCTTCACTTGAGCAACAACTTGCTTGCCGCTCTTCTTGAAGTTCCCTTCTATCCCTTTGCCCTTTTCTTGAAACTAGTGATCTTGTTAACCATCAACACTTGATGTTCTTTCTACCTTCATCGATTTCATCATCATGAAAAAACTCGGGAATCATTTTCATCATCCCTTGCATACTATAGTTCATCATGAAGTTCTACTAACTTGGTGATGGTGACTAGAGAATTATGTCAATCACTATCTTATCTGGAAGATTAACTCCCACTTGATTCAAGCGATTGTAGTATCCAGACAATCTGAGCACATGCTCACTAGTTGAGCGATTCTCCTCCATCTTTTAGCTATAGAACTTGTTGGAGACTTCATATCTCTCAACTCGGTATTTGCTTGAAATATTAACTTCAATTCTGGAACATCTCATATGGTCCATGATGTTCAAAACATCTTTGAAGTCCCGATTCTAAGCCATAAAGCATGGTGCACAAAACTATCAAGTAGTCATCATATTGAGCTAGCCAAACGCTCATAACGTGCGCATACGCTCCTGCAATAGGTCTGTCACCTAGCGGTGCATCAAGGACATAATTCTTCTGTGCAGCAATGAGGATAAACCTCAGATCGCGGATCCAATCCGCATCATTGCTACTAACATTTTTCAACATAAATTTCTCTAGGAACATATCAAAATAAACATATGAAAGCAACAACGCAAGCTATTGATCTTACAACATAATTTGCAAAATACTACGGGACTAAGTTCATGATAAATTTAAGTTCAATTAATCATATTACTTAAGAACTCCCACTTAGACAGACATCTCTCTAGTCATCTAAGTGATCACGTGATCCAAATCAACTAAACCATAACCGATCATCACGTGAGATGGAGTAGTTTTCAATGGTGAACATCTCATGTTGATCATATCTACTATATGATTCACGCTCGACCTTTCGGTCTCCGTGTTCGAGGCCATATCTGCATATGCTAGGCTCGTCAAGTATAACTGAGTATTCTGCGTGTGCAAAACTGGCTTGCACCCGTTGTAGATGGACGTAGAGCTTATCACACCGATCATCACGTGGTGTCCAGGCACGACGAACTTTGGCAACGGTGCATACTCGGGAGAACACTACTTGATAATTTTAGTGAGAGATCATCTTAAAATGCTACCGTCAATCAAAGCAAGATAAGATGCATAAAGGATAAACATCACATGCAATCAATATAAGTGATATGATATGGCCATCATCATCTTGTGCTTGTGATCTCCATCTCCGAAGCACCGTTGTGATCACCATCGTCACCGGCGCGACACCTTGATCTTCATCGTAGCATCGTTGTCATTTACGCCATCTATTGCTTCTATGACTATCGCTACCGCTTAGTGATAAAGTAAAGCAATTACAGGGCGTTTGCATTTCATACAATAAAGCGACAACCATATGGCTCCTGCCAGTTGCCGATAACTTAGGTTACAAAACATGATCATCTCATACAATAAAATATAGCATCGCGTCTTGGCCATATCACATCACAACATGCCCTGCAAAAACAAGTTAGACGTCCTCTACTTTGTTGTTGCAAATTTTACGTGGCTGCTACGGGCTTAAGCAAGAACCAGTCTCACCTACGCATCAAAACCACAACGATAGTTTGTCAAATAGACTCCGTTTTAACCTTCACAAGGACCGGGCATAGCCACACTCGGTTCAACTAAAGTGAGAGAGACAGACACCGCCAAGAACCTTTAAGCACGAGTGCTCGTAACGGTGAAACCAGTCTCGCGTAAGCGTCGCTGGCGTGTCGGTCCCGCCGCTTCATCTCACAATACCGCTGAACCAAAGTATGACATGCTGGTAGGCGGATGACTTATATCGCCCACAACTCACTTGTGTTCTACTCGTGCATATAACATCAACGCATAAAACCTAGGCTCGATGCCACCGTTGGGGAACGAGTAATTTCAAAAATTTCCTACGCACACGCAAGATCATGGTGATGCATAGCAACGAGAGGGAGAGTGTTGTCACGCACCCTCGTGAACCGAAGCGAAGCGATCACAACGTAGAGGAAGTAGTCGTACATTCTCCTCGCGATCCAACCGATCCAGCGCCGTTACTCGGCGCCTCCGAGTTCTTGACACACGTACAGCTCGGTGGCGCTCCTCGGGCTCCGATCCAGCAAAGCTCTGGAGAGAGTTCCGTCGGCCTGACGGCGTGGTGGCGATCTTGATGTTCTACCGACGCAGGCTTCGCCTAAGCACCGCTACGATATGACCGAGGTGGAATATGGTGGAGGGGGCACCGACACGGCTAAGGAACGATCTCAAGGATCAACTTGTGTGTCTATGGGTGCCCCCTGCCCCGTATATAAAGGAGGGAGGGAGGAGGAGGCCGGCCTAGGAGGAGGCGCCCAGGGGAGTCCTACTCCCACCGGGAGTAGGATTCCCCTTCCTAGTCCAACTAGGATCCTTCCATGTATTAGGAGTAGGAGACTAGGAAGGGAAGAGAGAAGGCAAGGAAGGAGGGGTGCGGCCCCCCCAGCCCACCTCGGACTAGGGCAAGGGCGGCGCGCCTGCCCTAGGCAGCCCTCTTCCTTTCCGCAGGCCCAATAAGGCCCAATACTTCTCCCGGCGAATTCCGTAACTCTCCGTACTCCGAAAAATACCGAATCACTCGGAACCTTTCCGAACTCCGAATATAGTCGTCCAATATATCGATCTTTACGTCTCTACCATTTCGAGACTCCTCGTCATGTCCCCGATCTCATCCGGGACTCGAACTCCTTCGGTACATCAAAACTCATAAACTCATAATATAACCGCCATCGAAACCTTAAGCGTGCGGACCCTACGGTTCGAGAACAATGTAGACATGACCGAGACACGTCTCCGCCAATAACCAATAGCGGGACCTGGATGCCCATATTGGCTCCTACATATTCTACGAAGATCTTTATCGGTCGACCGCATAACAACATACGTTGTTCCTTTGTCATCGACATGTTTCTTGCCGAGATTCGATCGTCGGTATCCAATACCTAGTTCAATCTCGTTACCGCAAGTCTCTTTACTCGTTCCGTAATACATCATCTCGCAACTAACTCATTAGTTGCAATGCTTGCAAGGCTTAAGTGATGTGCATTACCGAGAGGGCCCAAGATACCTCTCGACATTCGGAGTGACAAATCCTAATCTCAAATACGCCAACCCAACAAGTACCTTTGGAGACACCTGTAGAGCACCTTTATAATCACCCAGATTCGTTGTGACGTTTGGTAGCACACAAAGTGTTCCTCCGTAAACGGAGTTGCATAATCTCATAGTCATAGGAACATGTATAAGTCATGAAGAAAGCAATAACAACATACTAAACGATCGGGTGCTAAGCTAACTGAATGGGTCATGTCAATCAGATCATTCAACTAATGATGTGATCCCATTAATCAAATAACAACTCTTTGTCCATGGTTAGGAAACATAACCATCTTTGATTAACAAGCTAGTCAAGTAGAGGCATACTAGTGACACTCTGTTTGTCTATATATTCGCACATGTATTATGTTTCCAGTTAATACAATTCTAGCATGAATAATAAACATTTATCATGAAATAAGGAAATAAATAATAACTTTATTATTGCCTCTAGGGCATATTTCCTTCACCTAGACGGGATCCTGCTCCTTCTAACATAGTTAGAAGTCCGAGCATATCCCGCTCCTCGCATCGTTCACCACCGCCACCGAAGACTCCAGAAGAAGCGTTGGCCCGAGCCCAACTGCTCCCGGATTACCCTCCAACGGCGGACAAGATCGACGACTGGAGGGCCACCATTCAGAGTCTCATCGGCTTCGCCAACGGCGACACTCCACGGCAGCCGAATGCGTCGCAGCCGCGGCAAGATTGCCGGACGCGAGTCGATGGCGACAAGACCGGTGGGGGTGCAACCACCGTGCACTCCCCACCCCGAAGGCCAAGATCGCCGACTCGCCGGGTCAACCTCGACACTGACTCCACAGAGTCATCAGACCCACGAGCTCGTCGCGATCAGCGCCAAGTTCTTCAAGAACGACAACAAGAAGACGCTCGTACACGCATCAAGCACCGAAGAGAAGCGCGGCGTCAGTCAGACCAGCACGCTGGGCCCACTGTCAATATGCATGCGTCAGGGGAACCAGGCGACTTGCCATACGCGGTAGGTTGCCCTGCGTTCACTCGTGAGTTGCGGCAAGTCCAGTGGCCCAGTACAACGAACTTCAAGCCAGATGTACCAGAGAAGTATGATGGCAGGTTGCATCCGTCGGAGTTCCTCAGCATCTACACCATCGCGGTGCAAGCTGCCGGGGAGCGCGACGACAAGATCCTTGCCAACTACTTCCCACTGGTGCTCAAGCCCATGTCAGATCCTGGTTCATGCACTTGCCGGACAACTCCATATCCTCATGGGCGGATCTGTGCCATCAGTTTGTCGGCGCCTTTACAGGCGGCCACAAGCCTCATGGCCAAGAGAGCGATCTTCATCTGCTCGGCCAGAAGGAAGGAGAGCCCCTGCGCAAGTACATTCAAAGATTCAGCCAAGTGCAGCGCAACATCGGATGTCCACCTGCCATGGTCATCAGTAGCGTTCCATCAGAACGTGTGTAACCGCAGGATGCGGGAGGAGATGGCGATGTGCAAGATTAGAGACGTCAGTGAGCTATACGCCCTGGCCGACAAGTGTGCACGTGCTGAGGAGGGGAGGAAGATCCCAGGAGAGAACACAGGAGCAGGAGGATCTGACAGCAAAGATGCGGCCCCGGCAAAGAAAAACCGGCGGCGGAACAACAGGAGAAGGAAAGGCAAAGATGTGCTAGCTGTTGAGCAGTCCGGAAACGGAGGTGGCGCCAAGGAAGCTGAAACTGTGGCGGCCACCGACAAGCAGGACGGCTCCGGCAAGCAGTACTGCAAGATCCACCGCACCAAGGGCCATGATCTCCAGAGTTGCAAGAAGGTTGAGCAGCTTGTCGAGCAGCAGAAAGCTGAGTACGAGCGACGCGAGAAAGAGAAGGCCCAAGAAGGTACTCGAGGATCCGGCAAGAAGCGTCCCGGCCGGGGGGGACGCGGCGGCAAGGCCAAGCAGCGGCAAGGAGACAGACCTCCCCGCGGCCGCGACAAGGATGAAGATGAAGACGATGATGAAGAGATGGATGAAGATGAGGCCGACGAGCAGGAGTTTCAGAAAGCCACAGAGGTTACGTGCGTTGACGGCGGTGCTTCTCGCATACTTCGACCGCCAGCTCAAACGGTGGGTGCGGGAAGTTAATGCAGCAGAACCACCAGTTGAGTCACGCAAGCCTCTGAAGTGGTCCAGCACGCCTATCATCTTTGATATTGAGGACCACCCTGATCGCATAACTGCGGTCGGGTGCTTGCCGATGTTGGTTTCACCAACTATCCGCAACCTCAAAGTCACAAAGATGCTAGTTGACGGCGGGGCCAGCTTGAATCTGATCTCCTCCGCGGTACTCCAGAAACTCCAGATCCCCGACAGCGAGCTCGAGGAGACCGGCACATTCCAAGGAATTAACCCGGGAAGGAGCAAGCCGAAGGGGAAGATCACGTTGCCGGTGACATTTGGCAGCGAATTGAATTTCAGGACTGAGAGGGTCACTTTTGACGTCGCTAATTTCCCATTACCCTACAATGGGATACTCGGCCGTCCAGCACTCGCCAGGTTCATGGCAGCCTCTCACTATGCCTACAACGTACTCAAGATGCCAGGTCCGATAAGTGTCATCTCTGTCCCTGGCGACAAGAAAGATGCTCTTATCTGTACCGACAAGATCTACCGGGAAGCAGCAGCTGCAGCGGATCGCAAGCCACTTGCCGCTGAAGCTCCCGGGGGGAAGAAGAAGACCAAGTCCGGCAAGAGCTCTGATGCCCACTCCGGCAAGCGCACCTCTTCGGAGTGCTGCGCTACCGTCCAGGACGCACCATCGAGCTCCACCGGCAAGTGTAAGAAGACGAAGGCAGCTCCGCCAGAGACCAAGAAGGTGTCCTCCAAGGAGGACGGCACTGGTGGTACCTTCACCATCAGTGCCACGCTCGACCCTAAATAGGAAAGTGCGCTTGTTGCTTTCCTGCGGGCGAAGCTCGATGTGTTTGCATGGCAACCGTCTGACATCCCCGGTGTTCCCAGGAAAGTAATCGAGCACCATCTTGCCATTTGTCCTCATGCGCGGCCCGTCAAGCAGAAAGTCAGGAAACAAGTAGTGGAGCGCCAAGAATTCATTGCAGAAGAGATCAAGAAGTTGGAAGTAGCAGGCCTTGTCAGAGGAGTGCTCCATCCTACGTGGTTGGCCAATCCTGTAGTCGTGCGCATGGCAAACGGGAAATGGAGGCTTTGTATTGACTTTACCGATGTTAATAAAGCTTGTCCCAAAGACCCATTTCCCTTGCCGCGCATTGACCAGATTGTTGACTCCACGGCCGGATGTGACTTGCTTTCATTTCTTGATGCATACTCAGGATACCATCAGATCTTCATGGCAGAAGAGGATGAGGAGAATACCGCATTCATCACTCCTTGTGGCACGTACTGCTTCGTACGGATGCCTTTCGGTTTGAAGAATGCTGGTTCAACATTTGCAAGAGTATTCAATCATGCTTTTGAGCCACAGTTACACAGAAATGTGGAAGCCTACATGGATGACATAGTGGTCAAGAGCAAGGACAGAGCAACTCTGATTCAGGATTTGGATGAAACTTTCACAAATCTGTGCAAAATCAACCTCAAGCTTAACCCCGAGAAGTGCGTGTTTGGAGTCCCCTCCGGCAAGCTTCTCGGGTTCTTTGTGTCTCAGCGGGGAATTGAAGCCAATCCCGACAAGATCAAGGCTATTGAGTAGATTGAAGCACCAAAGCGCCAAGGATGTACGAAGACTTGCGGTGTGTGGCTGCTCTCGGCGAGGTTTATCTCTAAGTCTGCTGAAGGCCGCCGCCATTTTTCAAAATATTGAAAAAGGCAGGTCCAATGAAATGGACTCGAAGCGGAGGCTGCGCCAGCAGACTTGAAGAGATACCTGTCCTCCACTCCAATACTTGTCGCACCTAAGCCACAAGAGAAGTTGTTGCTGTATCTAGCGGCAACCAATCAAGTGGTTAGTGATGCGTTAGTAGCAAAGAGGGAGGCGGATGATGAGCCAGCAACCGCGGCAGGTGCGTTCGGCGACAAGCGGGGGGCTTCCCCGACAAGCTCTGATCCCGAGAAGGATGGATCTGCGCAGACACAGGAGGTGCAGAAGAAAATGGTGCAGCGCCTAGTTTACTTTGTCAGTTCCCTTCTACAGGGGGCTAGGTCAAGGTACTCTGGTGTGTAGAAATTGCTTTTCGGCCTTCTCATGGCCTCGAGAAAGCTGCGCCATTACTTCCAAGCACATGAGATCACAGTTGTCACTCGTTTTCCGCTGAAGAGGATACTGCAGAATCCGAAGCAGCAAAGCGGGATTGTCGAGTGGGCATTTGGAACTGTCAAGCTTTGGCCTTAAGTTTGAGAGCACTTCAACTATCCAAAGCGAGCATTGGCAGAATTCATAGCGAGTGGACGCCAACACGGATGAAGAAATTCGAAAACGAGCATCCCGTCAAGGAGGCAAACAAAGAGTGGTTGATGTACTTTGACGGTGCCTTCTCGCTGCAAGGCGCCGGTGCGGGCGTGCTACTTGTCGCACCCACCGGAGAGCACCTCAAGTACGTAGTCCAGATGCACTTTCCCAAGGAGCAAGCAACAAACAATACTGCAGAATACGAAGGTTTGTTTGCCGGACTCAGGATCGCAGCGGACCTTGGGATCAAGAAGCTCATTGTCAGGGGTGACTCACAGCTTGTCGTCTGCCAAGTAAACAAAGATTATCAGAGTCCGTTGATGGAAGCTTACATTGATGAAGTGAGAAAGTTGGAAGAGCGCTTTGACGGTCTACAGATGGAACATGTTCCGAGAGCTCAGAACGACATTGCAGATGGCTCACAAAGTCGCGCCAGACTTAAGTTACACAATGGAACCAGGGATCTTTGTGCTCAAGCTGACTCAACCATCTGTAACACCATCAACTGGACAGAGCAAGATGAGGAAGTTGGTTTCTGGTGACTACTTTCCGGGAGAGCTCCCCAAGCCGCCGCCAAGAAGGTCCCCAAGATCAACACCAAAGGGTCTTTGAGGAGCGATCTGCTCCGACAAGCCCTAAGGTTTGTTCCGTTGAAGCGAGGCGCTCCCGACAAGTTTTGCTCCGGCAAGCTTGCCGGGAACATCAAGCTCGGTGAGCCGCGAGTTCTTGCCGTGAAGCGGATGTTCCCGTGGCAAGCATATGTGCCTTTAGTCCTTGTTGTCGAGCCGCAAGCTCCAAGATGGGCGCAGCAGATTGTCCGCTTCCTTCAGACAGGAGAACTTCCCGAAGAGCAAGAAGAAGCGGAGAGAGTAGCCCGGCAATCAAGTATGTACCAGTTTGTCGACAACACACTGTACAGAAGAATATTCAACGGTGTGAAATTGAAGTGTATTCACCGGGAAGATGGGCAAAAGCTGTTGGCAGATATACATGGAGGCATATGTGGCCACCACATTGGCGCAAGAGCACTTGTCGGCAAAGCGTTCCGACAAGGTTTCTTTTGGCCGACAACCCTCCAGGATGCAACTGCACAAGTAACCAAGTGTGAAGCGTGCCAGTTCCATTCCAAGCAGATACACCAGCCAGCTCAAGCTCTCCGGGCGATCCCTTTATCCTCGCCATTTTTGTCCGGGGGCTCGACATCCTCGGCCCCTTTCCCCGAGCTGTCGGGGGCTTTGAGTACTTGTACGTTGCAATCGACAAGTTCACGAAGTGGCCGGAAGTGGAAGCAGTGAGGAAGGTGACAGCACAATCAGCAGTCAAGTTCTTCAGGTCGATTGTTTGCCGTTTCGGAGTCCCTAACAGGATCATCACCGACAACGGCACGCAATTCACGAGCCGCACCTTCATGCGAAGACGTCCAAGATCTTGGCGCCAAGGTTCCGCTTCGCTTCATTGCTCACCCGAGAAGCAACGGTCAAGCGGAGAGGGCAACGCTGAAGTGCTGCGCTGGCTCAAGACCGAACTTTCGACAGGCTGCACAAGTGCGGAAATAATCTGGATTGAGGAGCTGCGGTGGTTCTTTGGTCGATCAGACGACGCCAAATCGAGCCACCGCCGGACACCTTTCACTCTAGTCTATGGAGCAGGGCGCTTCTCCCACGGAACTTCGATACGGATCGCCTCGAGTACTCGCTTATGATGAGTTTGAGCAAGAGCAGCTGCGACAAGATGACGCACTGCTCCTTGAGGAGGATCGTCTTCAGGCTGTTGTTCGAGCTGCTCGATACCAGCAAGCTTTGCGCCGCTACCACAGCCGCAAAGTTAATGCCAGAAGTCTCGAGGAAGGCGGCCTTGTTCTTCGGCGCGTTCAGTCTGCCAAGAATTCCAACAAGTTGACGCCAAAGTGGGAAGGCCCTTATCGGGTGAAACGAGTCACTAGGCTCGGCGCTGTTCGCTTTGAGACCGAAGATGGTTTTCGAAAGAGCAACTCACGAACATTGAGCATCTTCGTAAGTTTTACCCATAAAGCGCGATGTTTTAACTGTTCCAGCAACCACCTTTTGTACAAGCCTTGCCGTTCTTGCATGTAACCCTTTGTACAAAGCCGGGCGCAGATCCCGTGCATAAATAAAGCTCATGTGCTCTGCAAATCTTGTCAATTTCATGCCTTCTATTTTTTGCGTGTGTTATCTCACACTTTGTGCAGCACCAAACCCCGGTAAGCAGTAACGAGCCTTAAGGCTCCATATCTTTATTTTCTCTTCTTTCTTTTCTCAACAAAGGAAGGTTCCCTCGCCCACAAGTTCACCGGGGAAGGAGAAGATAATGGTGTGGACCAGCATCGCTCAAGAAAGTATCGCCTTGCTTAGGGGCAAACAGCGAAAAAGCTAAGTTGCCAAAGTTTGAGCACAATCAGTTTTAAAACTTTTAAGTTATCTTCCTTGAACGATGTGCTTTGTATGGAAAACCTGTGCGGAGGAACCAACTCAGAACTAGTTGCGCCCATACTTTGTTTCGAGTCCGCTCAACAACTTAAGTGTGTTTGCGACTAGTTGCGACAAGGTTTCTTGCGGAAGCAGCACCGCCAAAGAGCTGCTTGATGTTCCGACTCAGCGCTTCATGGCAAGGGTGCTCGCTACCGCAAGTTCCTCAAAGCGTAGGGTAAAAACATACAAAGGAAGGAATCAAGTAAAGGAAATAACATAGCAAATACTGCCCAAAATAAAGTTATATTACAAGATAACTTGTCGCGCTCTAATAAATTGTTCTCGTAACATGACTAGCAGCAGCAAGAAAAGGAAGAAACGGGCGGTCTAATCTACGCGGCCGCCATCAATCCTCCTGACTTCATTCACCTTGTCCACAATGGGTGCGACAAGGGCTTTGAGCTCTTCAAGATCAGCACCCGCCGGTAGCTTCTTGAGGACGTTGGTGAGGTTGAGGCCTGGGTTAAGGAAAGCCACCTTCACCAACACCTTCTCCAGATCGTGCGCGACTCGTCGGCCAGCTACTTTGGGATCCTTTCCCGGAGTTGCTGGAGGGCCGTCGCCACGCCCTTGAAGAACAGAGTGAGCTTGGCGCTGGGCTGGAGGTTCTCGTCGAAGGAGTACCCGAGACCCTCCACCCCCAGCTGCACCAGCTCCTCATCGATGACTGCAGCGATGTTCACGAGGCCCTCTGTCCAGAGCTCCACAGTCTCCCTAATGGTGTTCTGGGTTTCGGCGGCCCTCGTCAGCAGCGCTTCGTTGGCCTTGATCTCCTCTCTCGGGTCACCTCCTGCTCCTTGGCGCTGTCCAAATGTCTGGGTCAACGTGTGCTTCAACTCCAGATCAAGATTGGAGTCCTTGGCGGCGCCAGCTCCTTGCCCTTCTCGAGGAGACGGCCTGCAGCTCACCATGGGCAAGGCGTCCTTCTCGCCTTCCTTACTGGCTGCAAGCTCTTCATTCCTCGCCTTGAGATCGGTCTCCAGCTGCGCCACCTTCACCTCCAGCTCCTTCTTGGCGGCCTCGGCAACTGCAGCAGCATCCTTCGCTTCCTTTAGGGCCCTGCCAAGTGTTTCCTCACGCGTGGCAAGCTCCTCATCATAGCTGTCCAGATTGACCTTCCGCTGCGTCAACTCACCTTCCCGCACGGACAGCTCCTCGGCGGCAAGCCGCTGTTGCTCTTCGGCTTCTGCCTTCTCGAGGAGGAAGGCCTTCCGCGCCTCGACAAGCTGCGCCCTCTCCTCTGCAATGGACCGGAGGGCTTCCTGGTTGCGACTCTGGAGCTCCTCCGCATGCTTCTCAATATCTACTCCCGCCTGCGCGACAAGCGCTTCCCGAGACTCTAGCTTGGCTTCTCGGGCGCGGTAGAGCGGCAAAGACCTCCGCAGGCAGTGTTCCTCCTCGGGCTCGCCATGCTGCTATCGCTTGCGCGTCGACCAGTGTCAACCCAGCAGAGGCGAGCACTTCTCTGTCAAAAACTTCTCCTTCGACCGGCGCCCTGGAGCATGAAGCCCAGGGGAGCTTGATGAAGATGCCGTCGCCAGCCTTCAAGTAGGCGCCGGGCTAGGGCTCTTTGGAGCCTGGCGCTGCGTCAGCAGCGGAGGGATCGGCGTTCGGCGTAGCGCCTTGCGCTCCTACGGCCTCAGGGTCGTCAGTGCGATCGCCGGACCCCTCGCCAGCTCCTGCGCCAGCAGCCTTGGCGGCCTCGCTGGCGGGATCATCAGCGCCGGCCTCTTCTTCGGTGGCGGCGGCGTCGACAGTATTGCCGCGCGCGTTCTCCTCGCCGGTGGCCCCGGTCTCCATTGGATCCGTGGAGGGTGGATCTGGCGGACGGAAGAGGGAGAAGAGTCAAGCACATATTCAAAAAGACAACCAGAAGAAGAACCCAAGGGAAGTTTCAAGCAAGGGGGATTACCTGTGCTGGGATCTACAGTCATGGGCTCCGCCAACGGGGGATCGCTGGTGCTGCCCCTTGCCGGAGACTCCTCCCTTGCCGGGGACTTCTCCCTTGCCGGAGAACGCTCCCTTGCCGGAGAGTCCTCCCTTGGCGGCGTAGTTGAAGCAGATAGTATCTTAGGGGCGGCTTCAGAAGGCTCTTGATGAGGCTGTTCTGCTCCTACACAAGCAAACCAACAGTCAAGATATCAGCAAAGAAAGAACACCCATGCGCGCCTAACAGCGGGAAGTAAAACTATATACTTATGCTGGGGGCTGCGCTGGGGGCTGCTTCGGGGACTAGTTGCCGGGTCCGACAAGGTGGTCTCGGACGCACCCTCTGTTGTCACAGCAGGGTCGTCCTCGATGACAACCACGGGGACCTTGGCTCTCTTCGCCGCTCTCTGGGCCAGAGTCCTGAAAAGGAACAAGGTTCAGAATAAAGCAGATCAGATACAAGACAAAGACAGCAAGGAATCGAAGAACTACAAATACAACAAAGAGGCTTACTCTTCTTCTTCCTCGTCGGAGCTGAGTGCGGAGAGGTCGAAGTCCGGCCCACCTTCGGCGTGGCGAGGCGGAGGAGTGGGGTCCCTTGGCCGCTTGGCGGGGCGATGGCGGTGGTCCGGAAGACCCGCTCGATTACCGCTTCTGCAGGCGCGGCGCTCAGCAACAACATGGCTTGTCACGGCGGAGCGCGTCGCGCGGCGCGGCGGCTGCTGGCCCGTCTGCCGCCCTACTACATCCCCGGCCTTGCGGAGACGCCTTCTTGGTGGAGCTGGGGGCTGCGCTGATGGCTCCGCTTGCGGCAAGCTGCCTGGAGATGGTGGGCCGCTCGCACCCTCGGCAGGCTCACTCGACTCGGCTTCAGATTCGGCAAGCGCTTCCTCGCCGTCAAGCCACTCTCGCTCGGCAAGGCTCGCCGCCTCTGCTGCCTCTGCCTCCTCCACGGTGAACCCAAATTCACCCGCGGCAACGGCTGCCGCCGCCTCTTCCGCCCTGGTGGCGATGCGCTGCATCTCCTCCTTAGTGGTGTCGCGGGTGAGGCTTCTCTGCTCGTCGGCGCGGACCGCTACCTCCACCAGGCCGTCGAAGAACTGCTGCACGAAATCGTCTGCAGGCTCCTGCCAGGTGGGGACGATTCCATGCGAGTCGCACTGCTGCATCATGGCGTGGATGCGGTCAATTGAAGAGTTGTTGCACAGCGGAACGACACCCGCCGGCAATCTGAACCACTCGGGATGATTGGGGTCGTGCTTGAACAGCTCCTTGAGCATCGCATCCAGCTCCAAGACAGTGAAATTGAAGTTGAGGCCTGGGCGCAGCCTCATGATGTCCGCCGGACTCCCGAACAGCCAGGCGGGTCTCCCCCTCTCCTACAGAGGGGCGATGTGGCGGCGAAGAAAGTCCGCGCCAACAGCGCCTACAGTGAGCCCGGCAAGCCTGAGTCGCAAGATCCGGGTGGTGGCGATCTTCAGCTTGGCATCGTCCGCGGCCAGGGCGCTCCAATCATTGTCGCGCACTACTGGGGTTTGGCGCAGGGCAGTAAACGGCTGCGGGTTCTCCTCGACAATCCAGCACCACTCCGCTCTCCACTCCTCCCATTTGCTGCGGAGCTCCCCCTCCAGATAGGCCTCCTTCTTGCCGACCCTCGAGATCCAGGCAATCCCACTGGATAAGGGCTCTCCTCTCTCGACCCAGGGCATGAAGTAGTGGCGGAAAAAAGCTACATTTGGGTGGACTCCGACAAAGTTTTCGCAGAGATGTGCAAAAACCGCCATGGTCAGGACAGCATTGGGGGTGAAATCAAGGAGGTGGAACCCGTAGGTGTTCATGATGTCACAGAAGAACTCGGAGAAAGGCGGGCAGAGCCCACAGTAGAAGAACAATACGAAGAAGGGGTATCCGTTTGGAACCCGTTTCGAAGCGGCGGCGGAGAGTACCTTCGTGCACGGATGCGCTCGCGTCTCCGTCGACCAGAAGAGGTAGTACCACTCCCTCAGCTCCGCCGCGGCGAGCTCGGGGGGGAAAGTTGCCCGCTCCTTCTGCAGCGCCTCAAGCCGCAGCGCCTCGGCCGACTTCACGCCCTTCCCGGTTTTTGGAGCCATGGCGGAGGTGGTGTGGGAGATCGAAGGCGTTGACGGCAACGGCGGCAACAGGGGCGGAGCGCTGCTCTCTTTCGGCTTTGGAAGCGGAGGGGGGCGGCGGAGATTTCGGAGATAGGAACAGCAAATGGCGAAGGTGGGGAAACTGCCCATGTTTCCCCTGCTTATAAAGAGGGAGGAGGCGAACGTTATGCTTTTTCCGAATAAAGAACCACCCACGACCTCTCCCACGACGCCGCATTCGACGCATGCCGTTAGGGGAGAGCGCGGTGGATATGGAGTAAGATACGGCGTGGACCCAGGCCGCGCGTGCCCGTGCCCGGTCTTGGGCCTGGCCCAACAGCGCTCGGCACCGTGTATGGCCCAGGCCCGGGGGCTCCTGTCGGTGTACTAAAGTAGTGGTACCTTAGTATCCCGAACTTGTGCACGGGCAGTCGCAGCGCCTCGCGGCAAGGCTTGCCGGGTGCCCGCCAAGGTCCTCCGTGGTTCCTTTGGAGCCATTCAAGAACAAAGTGTTCAAGCCGAGAAGACAAGGCCCCGGCAAGAGGAGCTTGCCGGGAAGGACAAGGCCCCGGCAAGAGGAGCTTGCCGGGAAGGCCAACCAAGGCGTTTTCAAGGAACTTGCCGCGACGCACCGCGCGTCCTGGCAAGACCCGGCGAGCTACAATCTTCCGGGCGCGATAAGACAACGACCGCGGCAAGGCGCTTGCCGCGGCAAAGCCACCACTCTGTGCCCACGCTCCAGCGCATCCGTCGACGTGTCGCCACGGGACAGTTCCAGGCGCACGTGGCGAGAGGGTGTGCAGCCAAGCGGTGCAAGGTGGCGAGCGGAGATGACAAGATGGCCATCGTGGCAAGCGGTGGCACCCCTAACGGTCACTTTTCTGCACTGTTTGGGCGACACAGACGGGCATTTAATGTCTTTGTCCCTTGCCGTCTGGATTAGGTATGATACATTGTGCAAGTAGGTACACCTACCGCACCTCTTTTCCATTTTTACCCTTGCATGCATTGCCACCTGTTGGTGACCCCTTGAGCATATAAAAGGAGGCCCATGCGCAACGTAGAAGGGGTTCGAAACCAGAAAACACTCACGCTCGATTTTGTAGCTCTCCACGCTCCTAAGCAAGAACATAATACGATCCGACAAGCAGCAGTAGGAGTATTATCTCTCCGGAGAGCTCCAAAGCTGGGTAAAATCGCTCGCGTGCTTCGCCTCGATCCGCTCTTCGTGCGATCTCCGCCCCCCGCCGGACCGAAAAGGGGCCCTGCCCCATAGGTGTTCGTTCCCACGACACCATCTCATCGAAAGACGGGACACCTTTGCCTCAATCAGCGTGCCTCTTCGGGGAAGATCCATCCGGATTCAAGGCCTCCATCCAGAGAAGACAATCAAGACCTCCTCACGGAGAAGAATGGTTACTCTTGTTGATGAGGACATCAATGCCATTGTTACACCCACAGCCCCTGCTGCTATACATACTGGACCAATTACTAGAGCTCGCGCACGCCAACTAAATTACAAGGTACTTTCGTTTCTTGGTAATGATTCTAATGTTCATGAGAATATGATGCTGCCTAAATTGGATACATTTGTTTTGCTTACAAATGAAGAGCCTAGCTAGGAGAAGGATGAACATTTGAGCAAGAACAAGCATGGAGATGATGGCATGCGCAAGGGGAACAAGAATGGAGTTACAATTGATGATTCCAGGACGTTGAAGCCACCATAATGAGTGTATGAAGCCTTGGACAAAATATACAAGATGCTACTTCATAACCTTATTATTGGGCTAGGCCCATGTATTTTCGAAATACTTGAGTATAGGCTGTTTTTAGAGTCCGTATGTGTGGGGAAACAAGAGATAGGGTTGGTTTCGGACCCCTTCCCCAAGGGCCACAAAATTCCCCCCTCTTCCTCCATATATACAACCCTTAGGGCATCGTTTAGACTTTGGGTTTTGTTTAGATTAAAGTTCACCATAGGTGCAACTTCGCGTACATTGTTTGTGTTCAACGACCAGACAAAGGCGTCACAGAACCCCACCTTCATTAATAAAGCTTTCCTCTGTTATTCGCAATATCGAGATTGCAATCTTAGTTTCTTGCTGGTTCTTCGTTTGCTTGCAGGAAATAGACCCTCGTGGTCGGGTTGATCGTGCTCCGGCTTGGTCAATAACCTCTCGGAGTTGGTTTAGCGATTGCTAAGGCGCGACGTCCTCGCACGTTTGTAGTCGGATCGTCAAAGTCGACTTCCAGCAAAACGATAGCCACCATCTCATCGAAAGACGAGACACCTTTGCCTCTATCAAGTGGAATCAGATTTCTAGGTTGCTCGGTGAGATTTTACAGTTTTTCGTAGTTTAGATCGAGTCTATTTTTCATACCTATAGTCCACGAAAATGCCATAAAAAATTAGGGTTAGTTCATCATATCTGAACTAGTCTGAGCCATTGCATAATCTTTCATGTATTTGCGTTGTTGAATTTGTGGTTGCATCGTCGTGTCTAGTTGCTGGTCTAAGTGTCTAGTCCTTTAGAGTTTCGAGTTCTGTTCACAAGTTGTCACGCCGCCGCCGCATCATCATCATCACCGCTGCCATATACCACCATCGTCATCACTGCTGCCATCTACCACCATCATCATTACCGCAGCCATATACCACATATCCACCGCCATCATGATAATCCGAGTCCACCTCCATCACAGATTAGCCACCAGTCTGTGTTCCACCGCCCTACATATCTCGGCCACCAGTCCGAGTTTCCACTAGATTCATATCCGCCATCAGTTATAGTCCGAGTCCAGTAATTGTTGCTTTGTTTTCGACTTCCAGATCACGCCATACTCCGAGACGTGACAGAGAAGGACTCCCGAACTTTCGTGTTACCCGCAGTAGAAAAATAGCTCCAGTTTAAAAAAAACTAAGTCTAGAAAATTCTGGCTAGGCAGTTTCTAGACCATTTGTAGACTTCTTCGAAAAACATTTGTTGCGGAGCAAAAAAAAAGAGGAAAAAAGTGAAAAAAAAGAGAAAAAAATCAGAGTGTGCTCCTCCCTTGTTTACGTGCAGCGCCGTGATTTTTTTAGTGTTCTAGGCTCGAGTCTCTAGCACGGTCTAGCCTAGGACCAGCACAGTACCGTTGATAGAGGCGGGGGTGTCCCGATCTTTCGATGAGATGATAACTATCGATTTGGTGGAGCTGACTTTGACGATCCGACTACAAACGTGCACGACGTTGCGCCTTAGCAATCGCTAAACCAACTCCGAGAGGTTATTGACCATGCCGGAGCACGATCAACCTGACCACGAAGGTCTATTCCTGCAAGCAATCGAACAACAAGCAAGAATATGATAAAGCAATCTGAATATTGCGAATATATATGAAGTACTGATAAAGGTGGGGATCCGTAAGCGGTCTTGGTCTGGTCGTTGGACACAAACGAAGTACACGAAGTTGCAATGGCTAACTTTTAACTAAACAATTCCCAAGCAAAAGGTACTAGATGGATCTACTTATATAGGAGTAAGGGGTGGCGGCCAAGGAGGTGGGAGAATGTCCCAAGGCAGCCTAAAACCAACCCTAGGTCGTACAAGGCTCATGGGCCCAAGTGGAGGTGATGCAACACCTTTGGACTTGTTGTTTGACTCGGATTCTGCTGCAACATCAGATTGTTTCGTCCATAACTCAATGCCCCGAACGAATTTGAAGGTGAATCTAATTGGGTTCTAAAGTGCACGAAATCTAATTTCCAATAAAAAAAGAATCATCCAATTCGGAGTCCATATGAAAAAGTTGTCAGCGTTTTGAGTCAGGTATGTCTGTGAAGTCCGAATCTGAATCCATAACGTGAGAGACTTGGACTCTATCTTCTCTTGGCCCAAAAGTGACGTGAGAGGACTTTTTGAATAGAACCTAAACTTCTCCTTTTCTCTTATCTTCATATGTGGATTGTACAAATATCCCATACACCTGCAATTAGACAAAACACAAAAGTGTGTGAAGTATTTTTGTTCTGGATAACATAAATAGGTTATTGAATAGTTTGCACTAGAAATCACCTGACAAATATGCATGTATGCAATATTTTTGGTCGTATCCAAGGTAGTCATGTCCTCATCATCCTCCTCTTCTTGAAAACAAAGCCTTCCTCGGCGTTGCTTAATCCGAAATGTGGCTAACAAAAGAGACAATTTGTACCTGTTGTATATGAATATGTCATCCATTTTTACTTCCCTTTATTTTTGCACATATCACACATGTATGCATGAGTAACTTTCATAGTTCATAAAATATAAAGCCAAAATATTATCACAAGAAGTAGAAGGCATGAAAATATTGCAACTCAGTTTGCACATATAAGTGAAGCTCTTATTCATTTCAAAAGATTGACAATGTTCATCATTAAACCATCCCAACATTGGTGAATAAAGCTTATTTGCATCAAATTTACATGCTACAACATGCTTAAATAAGCAAACATGCAATAAGTCATTCGACACAGAATCATCACCAAGATTAGAGGTCATATCAAAATGATTAAACATTGATTCTTTTACATCAATAGTTAATTCATTGGGTGCACTCAATTTTTTTTTGGTATTTCAGTTGTTTGATCACATGACGCATTCATGATAGTATCAAGATTCTCTAAAATAGGTGATGTGCTCAAATCATCAGGTAACTCAACACATGATGCATTCAAGTTAACTAGGGATCCATCATTCTCATGTGAAGTTATATCATCAATACCTTTACTGTTACCTTGTCGCCAAGACGTAGCTGATGTAGGTACGGACGTTGACAATGCACCATACTCTTGAGATGATGTCGCGCTCACAATCCAAGGTGGGGCTGCTCTAGTAGGTGCAACGGTCGAGGAACCAACCGGTAGTGGTGAGCATGAATTGGAATAGTAGTTGTTGTAGTCACCCAATGCATCCTCCTGTATCTGTCTCTCAAAGGTACAAGCGCGAACATACATACCAGTAATGCAACGAGGAATATAGTGAAATCTTGCACGGATATCATGGTTCAAACCATCAAAAAATCTATTCATTGTATCATCCTCAGATTCTTCTATGTCACAATGATGCATATAAGATTTGAACTCTTGGTAGTAAGCATGAACAGTGTTACTGCCTTGTTTTAATTGTTCCAATTTGCGAAGTAATTCACGACAATAGTAAGGAGGAAAAAATTGTTGTCTCATTACAGCTTTCAAAACTTTCCAAGTTGTGGGTTGGTTATCAATGTTTTTCTTACAATGTACACTCCACCAAATAGAAGCAAAACCAGTAAATGCTCTAGTGGTAGCTCGTACTCTCTCAGGTTCAGAAAAATCATGGTGACTAAAAACTTCTTCTAATTCAAGCTCCCAAGCTAGATAAATAGCAGGATTAAATCTACCCTCAAATGATGGTAAAGACATAACCTGACCATATGCTTGTGTGTGTTGTCCCAACTCTCGTGATGGTGAAGATGTGTCCGTCGTCCAAGAACTTCTATCTCCGGAACCTGTCATGATTAGTAGAAACAAGAAACAAAATTCGAGAATAATGTTCATATGAACTACTAGGATGTGGTTGTAAAGTGCTCACAGGAAAGCAAATATCAATATCTTACAAGTTCTTACCATGCGGCAGGTGGGGACAGGCAACCAGCGGTGTTAAATAACTCCGAAGATTGTGTAAAGGGATTGCCAGGGGAACGTACGTATACACGGTGTAGAAATATGTGGAGCTGGGCTGGCTATATATGGTAGCAAAAGATTAGCAATAATCAATTCAAAGATGCAATGTTGAATAAACGCTCAACGACGGTACTGTGCTGGTCCTAGGCTAGACCAGACTAGAGACGCGAGCCTAGAACACTAATGAGGTCACGGCGTAGCACAAATAGCATCAATGAAGGATACTACGTAGCTCTGGACAGCAAGATATAAGTGAAGATCACAATGGCAGTAAAGATAATGATGAAAAACAATTGCCAAGCAGGATATACAACAACTCTCTCTCCAACTTTCCTCTTGAAAAGTTTGAGCCAATTTTCTGATAATTTTTTTCAAAGAATGCTACTAACTCAAGCTTTCCAATGTGATGCGGAGCATCCTTCCATCATCCCCATGGACTCTACACCGACACATTCAACCCCACGAGGACCCATGACAAGAGCTAGAGCACGTGCTTTGGAAACCGAGGTGAACTCCTTCCTACTAGACTTGCATGTGGACAGGAATGGAACATGTTTACTACCTCACCAAGATATGCTATGCCTCCTTACGTATGAAGAGGAACATCACCAAGAAGCTCAGGAGCATCACCAAGGAGAAGGAGGACCACCCCAAGGCCGTGCGATCCAAGAAGAAGGACAACAGCAGCAGCACAGGAAGCTCCAGGCGACCCCATGCGCACGGGCCCCCGAGACCCCGTGCCCATGGACCTCCCAGGAAGTGGACGCTGGAGCACCCCGTGCGCACGGGCCGGTACCATGCCCATGGGACCCCCGTGCGCACGGGCCTCCCAGGATGACCGGCTGAGATGGCATCTTCGGCTCCCCTTCATCTCCTTCGACCCCAAGGCTATATATTCCGTACCAAGGACCATGTTTAGGGTTAGCAAAGTATTAGATGAGATATTTGTGAGCTTTGCTCCTTCACCTTCCCTCTTGGAGAATCAAGACCCCCTAGGGAAGAATCCTTGTGGATTTCAAGACCTCCACAAGGAGAAGACTACCTTCAAGACCCCATCTCCCTTGGATTTGGGATGAACTTTGCCATTGTATCTTTCCTTTGATTGTGTTTGTGACTTGTGGATCTTGTGTTGTTACCCTAGTGGATGTGTAATCGGGAATTGTAGGAGTGATTGCCTCTTTGTGTTCTTGTTCTTTCTCTCCTTTTCCCCCTTGATAGAGGCAAAGGTGTCCCGTCTTTCGATGAGATGATAGATATCGCTTTGGTGGAAATCGACTTTGACGATCCAACTACGAACGTGCGAGGACGTCGCGCCTTAGCAATCGCTAAACCAACTCCGAGAGGTTATTGACCACGCCGGAGCACGATCAACCTGACCACGAGGATCTGTTTCCTGCGAGCAAACGAAGAACAAGCAAGAAACTGAGATTGCAATCTGGATATTGCGAATATAAGATGAAAGCTTTATTGATCAAGGTGGGGTTCTGTGACGTCTTTGTCTGGTCGTTGAACACAAATGAAGTACACGAAGTTGCAGCTATGGCGAACTTTAACCTAAACAAAACCCAAAGTCTAAACGGTGCCCTAAGGACTGTATATATGGAGGAAGAGGGGGTAATTTCGTGCCCTTGGTGGAGGGGTCCAAAATCAACCCTATCTCTTGTTTCCCCACACATACGGACTCTAAAAATAGCCTATACTTATGTATTTCGAAATTACATGGGCCTGGCCCAATAATAAGGTGACGCAGCACGTAGAATAGCCTCGGGACGAAATTTATAAAGTGGCATCTTGTATATTTCGTCCAAGGCTTCATGTACCCATTATGGTGGCTTCAAAGTCCTGAAATCATCACTTGTAACTCCGTTCTTGTTCCCCTTGCGCATACCATCATCTCCATGCTTGTTCTTGCTACAATGTTCATCCTTCTCCAAGCTAAGCCCTTCATTTGTAAGAAAAACAAATGTATCCAATTTAGGCAGCATCATATTCTCATGAACATTAGAATCATTACCAAGAAATGAAAGTACACAGTAATTTAGTTGGCGTCTTGCGAGCTCTAGTAATTGGTCCAAGATGTATTGCAGCAGGGGATGTGGGTGTAACAATGGTATTGATGTCCTCATCATCCTCCCTTCTTGAAATGAAGTCGTCCTCGATTTAAAGTTCATCTTCCTCACCAAAATAAGGCTTCAAATCTGCAATGTTAAAAGTGGGACTAACCCCAAAATCTGCAGCAGCTCAAGTTTATATGCATTATCATTTATTTTCTCCAACACATTAAAGGGACCATCAGACGTGGCATTAGCTTTGATTTGCGCAAATCAGAAATCTATCCTGACGCAAATGTAACCAAACAAGATCTCCGTGCAAACACAACATGTTTTCTACCCTTATCTCCAGAAGTTTATATTTAGCATTCATACGCTCAATGTTTTCCTTAGTTAACTCATGCATTTTTAAAATCAATTCAGCACGTTGTTTAGCATCAAAATTAACCTTCTCCGAAGATGGAAGAGGCAACAAATCAATAGGTGCACGAGGTAGGAAACCATACACAACTTCAAAAGGGCACATCTTAGTTGTACAATGCAATGAACGATTATAAGCAAATTCAATATGAGGCAAGCATTCCTCCCACATTTTCTTATTATTCTTCAAAACAGGCCTAAGCATAGTAGACAATGTTCTATTAACTACTTTAGTTTGTCCATCAGTTTGGGGGTGACAAGTAGTACTAAAAAGCAGTTTAGTGCCCAACTTAGCCCATAAACATCTCCAAAAGTGGCTAAGAAATTTAGTATCACGATCTGAAACAGTAGTATTTGGCACACCATGCAAGCGAATAATTTCACGAAAGAACAAATCAGGAACATTAACAGCATCATCGCTTTTATGACATGGTATAAAGTGTGCCATTTTCGAGAATCTATCCACGACAACAAATATGCTATCCCTCCCCTTCTTTGTTCTAGGTAAGCCTAGAACAAAGTCCATAGATATATCCTCCCAAGGAACACTAGGTACAGGCAAAGGCATATATAAACCGTGAGGATTGAGTCGTGACTTAGCTTTTTGACATGTAATGCAGCGAGCAATAAAACGCTCAACATCCCGTCTCATCTTTGGCCAAAAGAAATGTGTAGCAAGTATGTCCTCCGTCTTCTTCACGCCAAAGTGTCCCATTAGTCTTCCTCCATGCGCCCCCTGTAACAACAAAAGATGAACGGAGCTAGCTGGAAAGCATAGCTTGTTAGTACGGAACACAAATCCATCATTAACGACGAACTTGTTCCATGTTCTTCCTTCTTTACAATTCTGCAATAAATCTTTAAAATCAGCATCATGCACATATTGATCTTTGATGGTCTCCAAACCAAATATTTTGAAGTCAAGTTGTGAAAGCATAGTATAGCGACGAGACAATGCATCAGCAATAACATTTTCTTTACCCTTCTTGTGTTTAATGACATAAGGGAAAGTCCCAATGAATTCAACCCATTTAGCATGTCTACGATTCAGTTTAGCTTGACTTATAATATGTTTCAAAGATTCATGATCAGAATGTATAACAAATTCTTTGGGCCATAAATAATGTTGCCATGTTTCTAAAGTCCGAACAAGAGCATATAATTCTTTATCATAAGTAGAATAATTTAGACTAGGCCCACTCAATTTTTCAGAAAAATATGCAACAGGTTTGCCATCTTGTAATAACACACCTCCTAATCCAATTCCACTAGCATCACATTCAAGCTCAAAAGTCATTAAAATCAGGAAGTTGGAGTAAAGGAGCATGTGTCAACTTATCTTTCAATACCGTGAAGGCTTCTTCCTGTGCGGTACCCCAAACAAAAGGCACATCCTTCTTTGTAAGCTCGTTGAGAGGTGCACCAATGGTGCTGAAATCTCTCACAAAACACCTATAGAATCCAGCGAGAACAAGAAAACTCCTCACTTGTGTGACCGTTTTGGGCTGCGGCCAACTCTCAATAGCTTCAATCTTGGCTTTGTCAACTTCAATTCCCTGTGGAGTAACATCATAGCCAAGAAAAGATACTCGGTCGGTGCAAAAGGTGCACTTTCCAAGGTGATGCGGAGCATCCCTCGCTCATCCCCATGGACTCTACTACAACTCATCAAGCACCTCGAGGACCGATGACAAGAGCACGTGCACGCACCGTCAAACCCGAGGTTAACTCATTCCGCTTCGAGTTTCATTCGGATTCACTCGAGAGTCAGATTCTACCTCATATGGAAACTCTATGCACTCGTAGGCTCAAGCACATGAAGAGAAGAAGGAGGGAGAAGAGTGAGGGAAGCACGAAGCTACGAAGAAGAAGGGTGAAGAGGGAGAAGCCCTGAGCCTCCCGGGTGCCCGGCCAGGAAGGCCCCGGGTGCCCGGCCCCTTGCTGGCACCGGTGGTGGCCGCCCGGGTGCCCGGCCAAATGGCCCCGGGTGCCCGCCCCAGCTCTTGGAGCAGCCCACTGCCCGGTGCCCGGCCACCAACCCCTGGGTGCCCGGCCCCTCCCAGCATGCCCAGCCCACTCCGAGTGCCCGCCCCACCGCCGGGTGCCCGGCCACCTCCAGCCTGCCCAAGACACCCCGGGTGCCTGGCTTTGAGGCCCCGGGTGCCCGGCCGAAGCCGCCCAGCCCCCTGCACCGACCCCGGGTGCGCGGGCTTGAGTCCCTCGGGTGCCCGCACCACTCTGAGGCCTGCGTGCCTTTTGGGCTTTTTGCCCTTGTATTCTCCCCTCCTCTCTTATTTCGTCCCTAAACTATATAAGGACATCTCCTAGCTCATTTAGAGGATAGCAAAGTATTTGATAGACATTTCTGAGCTTTGCTCCATGGAGCCACTCCACTAGGAGATCAAGACCTCCTCTTGGAGTGACCAAACATCAAGACCTCCTCCTTGGGGAAGGATCCCCATCATAGGATCATCAAGCCCTCATCTCCTTCATAGGATTTGGGATGAACTCTACCATGTATCTTATTTCCCTTTGATTGTTCATGTACCTTGTGGATCTTGTGTGTTTGTTGGTCTAGTGGATGTGTGATTTGGACTTGTTCTTGAGTGTTCCTCTTGTTTTCCCTCTTGTGTTCATCTTGTTCTTGGGGATTCCCCCTCCAATTCGTTAAAGATCTTCACCTAGGGTTCCACCCTACAACATCTTGGTATCATGAGCCATGGTTTCTCACGAAATTGGAGCCTCCCATCTTGTTTTCTAGCCTAATTTTGTGTGTTCTTCCCCAATTTCAAAAATTCCCCACCAAAAATAGCCCCAAATTTTTTTGTGATTTGTTGGTTTGTTGAGATTTTGTTGGATTTGATCCGTGGATTTTTCTTGGTTTCAAGTGGATCTAGCATTCCCCCATCCATCTCCACCTTTCCCTCCACAAAATCCACCAATTTCTTCCATTTTGCCACGAATTTCCGCCCAAACCCGACACCCCCGGGCACCCGGACATCAAACCCCGGGCACCCGGACCCCCGTGCACCCCCCTGACCACCACCCTGTGCCCGCACCCCCGGGCTGTTTGCCCCTGCCCACCCCGGGCACCCGCACCCCCAAACCCCGGGCACCCGCACCACCCAGAATCAGCCGTGTGCACTTTACGTTTTCGGCCATAACTTTTGCTCCCGGAGTCCGATTTTCGCGTTCTTTAGCTCGTTGAGTAGCTATTGACATCCCCCATCCATCTATATAGGTTCCAACACCATTTGACTCCATAAAAAATTTGGCATTTTGGCACCTTTGCATAGTGCCATCCACCATATCATATGCAAAACCACCATCGCTTTCCGCAACCTAACCCATTTTTTATCCATATAGCATTCGTGGTTGCTTGAGTGGTGACTTGAGTGTCCTAAGGTGTTTCGGATACTTAGGGACGGTCGCTTCATCATCAACCACCACCACAACTTCCGCATTGCTAACTTCAGAACCACCAACGCATTCCGCTACCACCATTTGACATTTTCTTTGAGATTTTGAATTCGCGGTTTTTTACCGTTTCCTAAGGTGTTTCGGCTACTTAGGGACAGGTCTACATCATCTTGGTATCTACATCAAGAACACCGCCACTCATCATCGCCGCGAGGTCGTCATCGACATCGACCACTTCACCATTTTGACAACCTAACCGTAAGCAAGAACGGTACCCTCCATATCACCTTGGTATTGTGGTATCCTATCATTGTACATTCTTGCCATTACATTGTTAACCCCTTAGCCCATTTTGCGTCACTTCCCTAGCGAGACTAGCCATTTGAGTATTGCCGGCAACATTACTTGTGCACATTAGTGATCCATACCTTCCATTGCATACATACCATATCATATTGGTATCATCTTGGCATCATATCATCCCTTGTGTCACAAGATTGTTCCCACATATACACAATTGCTATCTTGGTTTGTGCATTTCGCATAAGTGGCCATATCAAAAAAAAAGAGAATAAGCTTTTAAGCAAAAGGAAAAGAGAGCAAAGAGCTTGTCAGCAAGAGCCATAGCATCATACCATTGCATGTAAGATTGTCATATCCTATCATCTTGGATCATCTTGAGAAGAACATCGGGAACATCATACACATAGCATAGTTGGGATAGAAAGCTCATACGTTTTGCATCTTATAGGTTGTGCACAAGTGTCGTATCCGCCTATTGAGCAATCGTGCTAGCGTCTCTCTTGAGTTGTGCAACACGAGCGTTTTCCGTGGTTTCCACATTTTGTGCTCATTCCTTGGTTGCACGACCCCATTTATCTATCCGTGTGTGTGTTTCCGTGTGCCACCCATTGCTATTGGTCTACTTGTTTCACTTGCGAATTTGTGAATCTTTTCCAACATTATTGACTCTTGCTAACATTTTGCATCAAATTTTTGTGCCACTATCCTCACCGAGCTCCACTATAAGCTTTACTTGATAGGTGTGAGTGAACAAGTCCGATACCAATTCCACTATTCTTTCATCTCACATTGAGTGAAACGGGATACATCCTCAACTTTGGGAAAAGGTAACTTGGTATTGTTTATCTCATTTCCTACTCACCTCTACTCGAGTCTTGTGATGGATAGGCAAGGCATTTCATCTCCGGTCTTCCACGACAACGACAACCCGAATAACTGTTGGGGAACGTAGTAATTTCAAAAAAAAATCCTACGCACACGCAAGATCATGGTGATGGCATAGCAACGAGAGGGGAGAGTATTGTCCACGTACCCTCGTAGACCGTAAGCGGAAACGTTATGACAACGCGGTTGATGTAGTCGTACATCTTCACGGTCCGACCAATCCAAGCAACGAACGTACGGCACCTCCGAGTTCAGCACATGTTCAGCTCGATGAAGATCCCCGGACTTCGATCCAGCAAAGTGTCGGGGATGAGTTCCGCCAGCACGACGGCGTGGTGACGATGATGATGTTCTACCGGCGCAGGGCTTCGCCTAAACTCCGCGACGATGTGACCGAGGTGGAATATGGTGGAGGGGGGCACCGCACACGGCTAAGGAACGATCTTGAAGATCAACTTGTGTGTCTTGGGGTGCCCCCCTGCCCCCGTATATAAAGGAGCAAGGGGGGAGGAGGCCGGCCCTTGGAGGGGGCGCGCCAAGTGTGGAGTCCTACTAGGACTCCCTAGTCCTAGTAGGATTCCACCTCCCTTGTTGGAGTAGGAGAAGGGAAAGAGGGGAGAGGAAGAAGGAAAGGGGCTGCGCCCTGTCCAATCGGACTAGAGGGGGTGAGGCCTCCTTCCTTTGGCCTCTCTCCTCTATTCCCGTATGGCCAAATAAGCCCCATATACTCCCGGCGAATTCCGTAACTCTCCCAGACTCAAAAAATACCGAATCACTCGGAACCTTTCCGAACTTGAATATATTCGTCCAATATATCGATCTTTACGTCTCGACAATTTGAGACTCCTCGTCATGTCCCCGATCTCATCCGGGACTCCGAACTCCTTCGGTACATCAAAACTCATAAACTCATAATATAACCGCCATCGAAACCTTGTTGCGTGCGGACCCTACGGGTTCGAGAACTATGTAGACATGACCTAGAACTATTCTCGGTCAATAACCAATAGCGGAACCTGGATGCCCATATTGGCTCCTACATATTCTACGAAGATCTTTATCGGTCAAATCGCATAACAACATACGTTGTTCCCTTTGTCATCGGTATGTTACTTGCCCGAGATTCGATCGTCGGTATCCAATACCTAGTTCAATCTCGTTACCGGCAAGTCTCTTTACTCGTTACATAATGCATCATTCCGTAACTAACTCATTAGGGACATTGCTTGCAAGGCTTATAGTGATGTGCATTACCGAGAGGGCCCAGAGATACCTCTCCGATGATCGGAGTGACAAAACCTAATCTCGAAATACGCCAACCCAACATGTACCTTTGGAGACACCTGTAGTACTCCTTTATAATCACCCAGTTACGTTGTGACGTTTGGTAGCACCCAAAGTGTTCCTCCAGTAAATGGGAGTTGCATAATCTCATAGTTATAGGAACATGTATAAGTCATGAAGAAAGCAATAGCAATGTACTAAACGATCAAGTGCTAAGCTAACGGAATGGGTCAAGTCAATCACATCATTCTCCTAATGATGTGATCCCGTTAATCAAATGACAACTCATGTCTATGGCTAGGAAACTTAACCATCTTTGATTCAACAAGCTAGTCAAGTAGAGGCATACTAGTGACACTATGTTTGTCTATGTATTCACACATGTATTATGTTTCCGGTTAATACAATTCTAGCATGAATAATAAACATTTATCATGAAATAAGGAAATAAATAATAACTTTATTATTGCCTCTAGGGCATATTTCCTTCAGTCTCCCACTTGCACTAGAGTCAATAATCTAGTTCACATCACCATGTGATTTAACACCAATATTCATATCGATATGATTAACACCCATAGTTCACATCGTCATGTGACCAACACCCAAAGGGTTTACTAGAGTCAATAATCTAGTTCACATCGCTTATGTGATTAACATCCAAAGAGTACTAAGGTGTGATCATGTTTTGCTCGTGAGAGAAGCTTAGTCAACGGGTCTGTCACATTCAGAGCCGTATGTATTTTTGCAAATATTCTATGTCTACAATGCTCTGTACGGAGCTACTCTAGCTAATTGCTCCCACTTTTAATATGTATCCAGATTGAGACTTAGAGTCATCTGGATCGGTGTAAAAGCTTGCACCGATGTAACTCTTTACGACGGGCTCTTTTATCACCTCCATAATCGAGAAATATTTCCTTAGTCCTCACTAATGATATTCTTGACCAATGTCCAGTGATCTACTCCTAGATCACTATTGTACTCCATTGCCCAATTCTGTGCAAGGTATATAATAGGTCTGGTACATAGCATAGCATACTTTATAGAACCTATGACTGAGGCATAGGGAATGACTTTCATTCTCTATTCTATTTTCTGCCGTGGTCGGGATTTGAGTCTTACTCAATTTCACACCTTTGCAACACAGGCAAGAACTCTTTCTTTGACTGTTCCATTTGAACTACTTCAAAAACTTATCAAGGTATGTGCTCATTGAAAATCTTATCAAACGTCTTGATCTATCTCAATAGATCTTCATGCTCAATATGTAAGTAGCTTTACTGAGGTCTTTCTTTTAAAGAACTCCTTTCAAACACTCCTTTATGCTTTGTAGAATAATTCTACATTATTTCCGATCAACAATATGTCATTCACATATACTTATCAGAAATGCTATAGTGCTCCTACTCACTTTCTTGTAAATACAGGCTTCACCGTAAGTCTGTACAAAACTATATGCTTTGATCAACTTATCAAAGCGTATATTCCAACTCTGATATGCTTACACCAGTCCATAGATGGATCGCTGGAGCATGCACACTTTGTTAGCACCTTTAGGATTGACAAAACCTTCTGGTTGTATCATATACAACTCTTCTTTAATAAATCCATTAAGGAATGTAGTTTTGACATCCATTTGCCAAATTTCATAAAACGTGGCAATTGCTAACATGATTCGGACAGACTTTTAAGCATCGATACAAGTGAGAAAATCTCATTGTATTCAACACCTTGAACTTTGTCAAAAACCTTTTTCGACAAGTCTAGCTTTGTAGATAGTAACACTACTATAAGCGTCCGTCTTCCTCTTGAAGATCCATTTATACAATATGGCTTGCCGATCATCGGGCAACTCCACCAAAGTCCACACTTTGTTCTCATACATGGATCCCATCTCAGATTTCATGGCCTCAAGCCATTTTGCGGAATCTGGGCTCATCATCGCTTCCTCAGAGTTTGTAGGTTTATCATGGTCTAGTAACATGACTTTCAGAACAGGATTACCGTACCACTCTGGTGCGGACCGCACTCTGGAAGACCTACGAGGTTCTGTAGTAACTTGATCTGAAGTTTCATGATCATCATCATTAGCTTCCTCGCTAATTGGTGTAGGAATCACTGGAACTGATTTCAGTGATGAACTATTTTCTAATTCGGGAGAAGGTACAGTTACCTCATCAAGTTCTACTTTCCTCCCACTCACTTCTTTCGAGAGAAACTCCTTCTCTAGAAAGGATCCATTTTTAGCAACGAATATCTTGCCTTCAGATTAGAAGGTATACCCAACAGTTTCCTTTGGGTATTATATGAAGACGCACTTCTCCGATTTGGGTTTGAGCTTATCAGGATGAAACTTTTTCACATAAGCATCATAGCCCCAAACTTTAAGGAACGACAACTTGGGTTTCTTGCTAAACCACAGTTCATATGGTGTCGTCTCAACGGATTTAGATGGTGCCCTTTTAACGTGAATGCAGCTGTCTCTAATGCATAACCCCAAAACAATAGTGGTAAATCAGTAAGAGACATCATAGATCGCACCATATCCAATAAAGTGTGGTCACGACGTTCGGACACACCATGACGTTGTGGTGTTCCAGGTGGCGTGAGCTGTGAAACTATTCCACATTATTTTAATTGAAGACCAAACTCGTAACTCAAATATTCGTCTCCGCGATCAGATCGCAGAAATTTTATTTTCTTGTTACGATGATTTTTCTACTTCACTCTGAAATTCTTTGAACCTTTCAACTATTTCAGACTTATGTTTCATCAAGTAGATATACCCATATCTTCTCAAATCATCTTGTGAAGGTGAGAAAATAACGATACTTGCCACGAGCATCAACACTCATTGGATCGCATACATCGGTATGTATTATTTCCAATAAGTCAGTAGCTTGTTCCGTTGTTCCGGAGAACGGAGTTTTAGTCATCTTGCCCAAAAGGCACGGTTCGCAAGCATCAAATGATTCATAACCAAGTGATTCCGAAAATCCAACTTTATGGAGTTTCTTCATGCGCTTTACACTGATATGACCCAAACGGCAGTGCCACAAATAAATTGCATTATCATTATTAACTTTGCATCTTTTGGCATCAATATTATGAATATGTGTATCACTATGATCGAGATCCAATAAACTATTTTCATTGGGTGTATGACCATCGAAGGCTTTATTCATGTAAATAGAATGACAATTATTCTCTAACTTTAAATGAATAATCGTATTGCAATAAACATGATCAAATCATATTCATGCTCAACGCAAACGCCAAATAACATTTATTTAGGTTCAACACTAATCTCGAAAGTATAGGGAGTGTGCGATGATGATCATATCATTCTTGGAACTACTTCCAACACTCATCGTCACTTCCCTTCAACTAGTCTCTGTTTATTATGTAACTCCTGTTTTGAGTTACTAATCTTAGCAACCGAACAAGTATCAAATACTCAGGGGTTACTATAAACACTAGTAAGGTACACATCAAACACCTGTATATCAAATATACCCTTGTTCACTTTGCCATCCTTCTTATCCACCAAATATTTCGGGCATTTTCGCTTCCAGTGACCATTTCCTTTGCAGTGTAAGTATTCAGTTTCAGGCTTTGGTCCAGCTTTGGTCTTCTTCACGGGAGTGACAACTTGTTTGCCATTCTACTTGAAGTTTCCCTTTCTTTCCCTTTGTCCTTTACTTGAAACTAGTGGTCTTGTCAATCATCAACACTTGATGCTCTTTTTTTTTATTTCTACCTTCGTCGATTTCAACATCCCTTGCATACTATAGTTCATCACAAAGTTCTAGTAACTTAGTGATGGTGACTAGAGAATTCTGTCAATCACTATCTTATCTGGAAGATTAACTCCCACTTGATTCAAGCGATTGAAGTACCCAGACAATCTGAGCACATTCTCACTAGTTGAGCGATTATCCTCCATCTTTTAGCCATAGAACTTGTTGGAGACTTTATGTCTCTCAACTTGGGTATTCGCTTGAAATATTAACTTCAATTCCTGGAACATCTCATATGGTCCATGATGTTCAAAACGTCTTTGAAGTCCCAATTCTAAGCCGTTAAGCATGGTGCACTAAACTATCAAGTAGTCATCATATTGAGCTAGCCAAACGTTCATAACGTCTGCATCTGCTCCTGCAATAGGTTTCTCACCTAGCGGTGCATCAAGGACATAATTCTTCTGCGCAGCAATGAGGATAAACCTCAGATCATGGATCCAATCCGCATCATTGCTACTAACATTTTTCAACACAATTTTCTCTAGGAACATATCAAAATAAACATATGAAAGCAACAAAGCGAGCTATTGATCTACAACATAATTTGCAAAATACTACCAGGACTAAGTTCATTGATGAGGACATCAATACCATTGTTACACCCACAGCCCCTACTATTACATATACGGGACCAATTACTAGAGCTCGCGGAAGCCAATTAAATTACCAGGTACTTTCGTTTCTTGGTAATGATTCTAATGTTCATGAGAATATGATGCTGCCTAAATTGGATGCATTTGTTTTGCTTACAAATGAAGGTACTAGCTTGGAGAAGGATGAACATTGGAGCAAGAACACGCATGGAGTTGATGGCATGCGCAAGGGGATCAAGAACGGAGTTACAAGTGATGATTTCAGGACTTTGAAGCCACCATAAGGAGTGCATGAAGCCTTGGACGAAATATACAAGATGCCACTTCATAATATTCGTCCATAGGCTATTTTAGGTGCTCGTCACCTTATTATTGGGCCAGGCCCATGTAATTTCGAAATACTTAAGTATAGGCTATTTTTAGAGTCCGTATGTGTGGGGAAACAAGAGTTAGGGTTGGTTTGGACCCCATCCTCAAGGGCCACGAAATTCCTCCTTTTCTCCCATATATACAGCCCTTAGGGCGTCGTTTAGACTTTGGGTTTTGTTTAGATTAAAAGTTAGCCATAGCTGCAACTTCACGTGCCGTTTGTGTTCAACGACTGCACAAAGCGTCCACGTAACCCCACCTTGATCAATAAAGCTTTCATCTTATATTCGCAATATCCAGTTGCAATCTCAGTTTCTTGCTTGTTCTTCGTTTGCTCGCAGGAAATAGACCCTCGTGGTCAGGTTGATCGTGCTCGGCGTGGTCAATAACCTCTCGGAGTTGGTTTAGCGATTGCTAAATGCGGCGTCCTCGCGCTTCGTGGTCGGATCGTCAAAGTCGACTTCCACCAAAGCAAAATCCACCATCTCATCGAAAGATGGGACACCTCCGCATCTATCATTCATGATAAATTTAAGTTCAATTAATCATATTACTTAAGAACTCCCACTTAGATAGACATCCCTCTAATCCACTAAGTGATTATGTGATCCATATCAACTACACCATGTCCGATCGTCACGTGAGATGGAGTAGTTTCAACGGTGAACATCAATATGTTGATCATATCTACTATATGATTCACGCTCGACCTTTCGGTCTCCGTGTTCCGAGGCCATATCTGTTATATGCTAGGCTCGTCAAGTTTAACCTGAGTATTCCGCGTGTGCAACTGTTTTGCACCCGTTGTATTTGAACGTAGAGCCTATCATACCTGATCATCACGTGGTGTCTCAGCACGAAGAACTTTCGCAACGGTGCATACTCAAGGAGAACACTTCTTGATAATTTTAGTGAGAGATCATCTTAAAATGCTACCATCAATCAAAGCAAGATAAGATGCATAAAGGAGAAACATCACATGCAATCAATATAAGTGATATGATATGGCCATCATCATCTTGTGCTTGTGATCTCCATCTTCAAAGCACCATCGTGATCACCATCGTCACCGGCGCGACACCTTGATCTCCATCGTAGCATCATTATTGTTTATGCCATCTATTGCTTCTACGACTATTGCTACCGCTTAGTGATAAAGTAAAGCAATTACAGGGCGTTTGCATTTCATACAATAAAGCGACAACCATATGGCTCCTGCCAGTTGCCGATAACTTCGGTTACAAAACATGATCATCTCATATAATAAAATATAGCATCACATCTTGACCATATCACATCACAACATGCCCTGCAAAAACAAGTTAGACGTCCTCTACTTTGTTGTTGCAAATTTTACGTGGCTGCTACGGGCTTAGCAAGAACCGTTCTTACCTACGCATCAAAACCACAACAATAGTTTGTCAAGTTAGTGATGTTTTAACCTTCGCAAGGACCGGGCGTAGTCACACTCGATTCAGCTAAAGTGAGAGAGACAGACACCCGCCAGCCACCTTTAAGAACGAGTGCTCGTAACGGTGAAACCAGCCTCGCGTAAGCGTACGCGTAATGTCGGTCCGGGCCGCTTCATCTCACAATACCGCCGAACCAAAGTATGACATGCTGGTAAGCAGTATGACTTGTATCGCCCACAACTCATTTGTGTTCTACTCGTGCATATGACATCTACGCATAAAACCGAGGCTCTGATACCACTGTTGGGGAACGTAGTAATTTCAAAAAAAAATCCTACGCACACGCAAGATCATGGTGATGGCATAGCAACGAGAGGGGAGAGTATTGTCCACGTACCCTCGTAGACCGTAAGCGGAAGCGTTATGACAACGTGGTTGATGTAGTCGTACGTCTTCACGATCCGACCGATCCAAGCACCGAACGTACGGCACCTCCGAGTTCAGCACACGTTCAGCTCGATGACGATCCCGGACTCGATCCAGAAAGTGTCGGGGATGAGTTTCACAAGACGACGGCGTGGTGACGATGTTGATGTTCTACCGGCGCAGGGCTTCGCCTAAACTCCGCGATGATGTGACCGAGGTGGAATATGGTGGAGGGGGGCACCGCACACGGCTAAGGAATGATCTTGAAGATCAACTTGTGTGTCTTGGGGTGTCCCCCTGCCCCCGTATATACAGGAGCAAGGGGGGAGGAGGCCGGCCCTAGGAGGGGGCGTGCCAAGTGTGGAGTCGGATTCCACCTCCCTTGTTGGAGTAGGAGAAGGGGAAAGAGGGGGAGAGGAAGAAGGAAAGGGGGGCTGCGCCCCTTGTCCAATTCGGACCAGAGGGGGGCGCAGGCCTCCTTCCTTTTGGCCTCTCTCCTCTATTCCCGTATGGCCCAATAAGGCCCATATACTCCCCGGCGAATTCCCGTAACTCTCCGGTACTCCGAAAAATACCCGAATCACTCGGAACCTTTCCGAACTCCGAATATAGTCGTCCAATATATCAATCTTTACGTCTCGACCATTTCGAGACTCCTCGTCATGTCCCCGATCTCATCCGGGACTCCGAACTCCTTCGGTACATCAAAACTCATAAACTCATAATATAAGCATCGCCGAAACCTTAAGCGTGCGGACCCTACGGGTTCGAGAACTATGTAGACATGACCTAGAACTATTCTCGGTCAATAACCAATAGCGGACCCTGGATGCCCATATTGGCTCCTACATATTCTCTGAAGATCTTTATCGGTCAAACCGCATAACAACATCGTTGTTCCCTTTGTCATCGGTATGTTACTTGCCCGAGATTCGATCGTCGGTATCCAATACCTAGTTCAATCTCGTTACCGGCAAGTCTCTTTACTCGTTACGTAATGCATCATTCCGTAACTAACTCATTAGCTACATTGCTTGCAAGGCTTATAGTGATGTGCATTACCGAGAGGGCCCTGAGATACCTCTCCGACGATCGGAGTGACAAAACCTAATCTCGAAATACGCCAACCCAACATGTAACTTTGGAGACACCTGTAGTATTCCTTTATAATCACCCAGTTATGTTGTGACGTTTGGTGGCACCCAAAGTGTTTCTCCGGTAAACGGGAGTTGCATAATCTCATAGTTACAGGAACATGTATAAGTCATGAAGAAAGCAATAGCAATATACTAAACGATCAAGTGCTAAGCTAACGGAATGGGTCAAGTCAATCACATCATTCTCCTAATGATATGGTCCCGTTAATCAAATGACAACTCATGTCTATGGCTAGGAAACTTAACCATCTTTGATTCAACGAGCTAGTCAAGTAGAGGCATACTAGTGACACTATGTTTGTTTATGTATTCACACATGTATTATGTTTCCGGTTAATACAATTCTAGCATGAATAATAAACATTTATCATGAAATAAGGAAATAAATAATAACTTTATTATTGCCTCTAGGGCATATTTCCTTCAATAACTACATCACCAAAACGTCCATCTTCGGACTACAACGAGCAATGCAGGGCATTGAGCGACTCACCATCAACATTCGCCAAAACGAAGCAAGGATAAGGGACTACCTCGACACCAAGTTGGCCGAACAAAGGGATCAAGTACGAGAAATGATGGCCAACTACAAGTCTTCTTCCCCTTCGTCATCTTCAAGGCGGCGACGCTCAAGTGGCCAATCTTCGGAACGTCATCGAGCTCATGCACTACACCACCATCAAGATGAAGATGTTCGCGATGCGTACACCTACAAGTCCCAAAAAGCTATACATCAAGCTACAGCCAAACTTCATGAGCACATGAGAAGACCGCGAGACAAGCACCACCAAGACGGAGCTACGACTACTACCACCACTTCGGCATCTTCGCCAAGTGTTCTCAAGGCATCTTCGCCTTTGGATGTTCTCCCATCGTCGGCCTTCATCCACGATGAGAGCGATGATGTGCCATCTTCGGCCTTCATCCACGGCGACGACTACGAGATGGTTGAGCATGGGATTTTCCCTTCGACCACGGCGACGTATGATAACTTGAGTGACTTGTGCCACCATATTGAGAGTGAGAGTGACTTCACCACTACCCCCATATATGATGAGTTGCCACAATTTCCATGTGAGGAGAGCCACCACCACCACAACTTGAGTGATTTGAGTGACTCCACCATATGTGATGCGGAGCATCCTTCCATCATCCCCATGGACTCTACATCGACACATCCAACCCCACGAGGACCTATGACGAGAGCTCGAGCACGTGCTATTCAATCCGAGGTTAACTCTCTCCTTGTTGAACTTCCCTTTGACCCACTTGAGACATGGCTACTACCTCAAACGGAGATGCTTTGTGTGCTTAGGTACCAAGAAAGTAACCAAGGAGAATTTAAAACGCAAGATGAACATTGAGAGCATGTAGATGATATGCCCAGCCCAGAAGGACCGGAACAACCGCCCAACCACCGCCCGGGTGGAACAACCGGCCAGCTACCACCCAACAACCGGCCCACCTTTTGTGATCAAGCGGAGCAAGGCCGGTGCTGCACCGGTTTTACCGGTTTCTGCCCAAAGACCAGAACAACCGCCACGACCATCGGTACAACCGCTGGCCCCTTCGACGTCCATCTCCTGAGGCCAGCGCCTGACCTCCCAGCGGTAGTACCGCCTTCCACGTCCGGAACTACCGTCCCTCATGAGCTCCCAGCGGAACTATCGGCCACATGACCGGTACTACCGGCCTGCCTGCGCGCAGTGCAAGGGGTTTTCGCCCCATGTATCCTCTCCCACTTACCCCTTCGTGGCTTAGCACTATATATACTCGTCTCCTAACTTTGTATTAGGGTTAGCATTGGTTTAGCTCATATTTGTGTGAGAGCCTTGCTCATCCACTTGGTTACTTCTCCTCGGAGCTCACGACCTCTTCGGAGAAGATCCCACAAGCGGATTCAAGACCCCTCTAGGGAAGACCATCAAGACCTCCTCTCGGAGAAGAACGGTTCCTTTGTATCCTTACTTTTGTTGATTGTGGATCATGTGTTACTCTTTGTTCTCGGTGATCTAGCACTTGTGTGATTGATTCCTTGTCGGCTTAGTGATTCTCTCTCGTTTTCCCCGTGTTTCCCCTTTGTGCTTCCGCGTGTTCTTCATGATTCCCCATAGGATCCACTCCAAACGTGAAAGATCGTCACCATAGGGTTCCGCCCTACATCATCTTGGTATCAAGAGCCACGTTGATCACGTTTTTGGAGCCCCTACCCCGTGTTTTCTAGCTTGATTTTGTTGTTTTCGTCCTAAAATCCGAAAATCCCCACCAAAAATAGCCCCAATTTTTTTTGTGATTTGTTGGTTTGATGATGTTTTGTTGATTTTGATCCATGGATTTGCTTGGTTTCAAGTGGATCTAGCATCCCCCCAAGTTTCCCCACCTTCCATCCACGAAATCCATCCAATTTCGCCCCCGAAATCATCCATTTCCGTCCCACAATCCCGCCCCGATTCGATCTGTGATGAATCCTGACACGAGCGGTACAACCGCCCCTGTAAGTGGTACCACCGCTAAGTACCACAAGCGGTACTACCGCCCATCCGAGCGGTACTACCGCCCATGCCAGTTTCAGCATTCAGAGTTTCACCATTTTTATCATAACTTCCACATCCGAAGTCCGATTTTCGCGTTCTTTAGCTCGTTGAGAAGCTATTGACATCCCCCATCCACCTAGATAGTCTACAACATCATTGGACACCATATTCGTTTCTGAACATGGGCATCTTTGCCTAGGGCTTTCACCACATCATCCGCTATACCACCTCCGTTTTCCGTACCACCATTGTTGCTTTTGGTCTTTGAGAATTTGAGTTGTGGTTCCCGTGTCCTATTGTGTTTAGGCTATATAGGTACAATTCGATGTCAACATCACCACCGCTCATCTTCGCCAAGGACTCATCATCGCCAAGGACGGTAACTTTGATGACATCTTTGTTATCCCATGCCATTGCATTGATAACCACATAGCCTTACTTTTGCGTTGTTTACCCATCGAGACTAGCCATTGAGTATTGCCGGCAACGTGACTTGAGCACATTAGTGATCATACTCCATAGCATACATACCATACCAAAGTGGTGCATATCTTGGCATCAACTTGTGTGTCACAATGTTGTCATCGCATACACAATTGCTATCTTGGTTCGTGAAGTTTGCATAAGAAAAGAGCTCAAAAGAGAAAGAGCCACCCAAGCTTTTAAGCAAAAGAGAAAGATAAGCAAAGAGCTTATAAGCAAGAACCATAACATCATACTACATTAAGATTGTCACATAAGATCATCTTGGATCATAGCACCGAAATACCATACATATAGCATACTTGGGATAGAGATCGTTGCATTTTTGCCTAGTAGGTTGTGCACAAGCTCCGTATCCGCCTATTATGCAATCGTGCTAGCGTCTCTCTAGTATTGTGCAACAAGAGCATTATCGTGGACTCCAGATTTTGGCTCACTTTTGGTTTGCACAATCCCACTTATCTATTTGCGTGTGTGTTTCCTTGTACCACTACTTGCTTGGTCAACTTGTTGCATTTGCGAATTTGCGAATCTTTTTCTACATCTTTGAGTCAAACTAACGATTGCAATCAATTTTGTGCCACCATCCTAACCAAGCTCCACCATAAGCTTTTACTTGTGTAGGTGTGAGAACCGACAAGGATTGGTACCAATAGTGCTATTTCATTGTCCGCATTTGAGTGAACTTGATTCATCATCAACATCGGTCAAGGTACATTGGTATAAGTTCTTCTCCTTCTACCACTCAGATTTTGCTTGGAATGATGGATAGGCCAAGTACTTCTACCAACCCACTTTTCATCGAGCAAGACGACGACATGTCATCATAGTCACCAAGAGCCACCTCTTTGGTGAGCGTTGCATCAAGAGCAATAAGCAATGAACGACCGCATCGACAACGTCGCCATCGACTTGCGACTCTCCGAGCAACATACAAGAGACTACTTCGACAACAAGCTCGACGCGCACAAGCAAGAAAACGATGCAAGAATGGATGAGATCCACGCCTTATTGGTGAACCGGCCTCCTTCTACATCGTCATACTCAAGACGGAGCCACTCAAGTTGACACTCCGACGGCTCCTTCTCCGGCTCAAGTACACCGTCATCGAACACTCTTCGACGAGCCGCGCGTCAAGACCGTCATCTCGCAACCCGCTACACGTCAAGCATTCACAAGAGCAAGCTGATGAGCAAGTCCCTCGTCCTCAATCAAATCAAGTCGCTTTTGCCCAAGCTAAAGAATGACAACGTCTTTGTCGCCAAGAAGAAGAAGAACGAGAACGTCTACACCAAGAGCAACAAGATGCCGAGGCTCAACGTCTTCAAAAACAACTACGTGAAGCGCAAGCTCTTGAGGCGCAACGTGCACTTCAAGAATCAAGTCGAGCTATCACCAACTGCAATCGCGAACGGCATAATCAAGAGGAAGCCCTTCGAGAAGAAATCCAAGAGAGCAATTACCAACCGCGTGTGCAACGTCAAGCTCCACAAGCTACTCCATAAGCTCGTCAAGCTCCACCTCAACCTCAAGTTCAACAAGATCAAGTTGATCATGGACTTCCTCCACGCCAAGAGCAACATGAGGATAATTACCCTCCACGTCAAGGGCGTCCTCATCACCATCGCCAACAACACAATGAAGAGCAACGTTATGGCAAGCTCAAATTCACAATGCCCAAGTTCAATGGAAGCAATGATCCCGAAGAGTAACTCTCATGGGCATTGAAGGTCGACAAACTCTTTCGTTTGCACAACTATGATGAAGAGAAGAAGATCGCTATGGCATCACTAGAGTTCCAAGACTATGTTCTCATATGGTGGGAACAAGTCCTTGAGCGTCGAGAAGCAAGAGGTGAACCTCCAGTCACCACTTGGGCTCAAATGAAGGATGTCATGCGAGCACGTTTTGTGCCAACCTACTACAACCGTGATCTCTTTAAAAAGCTACAACTCCTCAAGCAAGGAACAAAGAGTGTTGAAGAATACTACAAGGAAATGGAGATTGCCATGATTCGAGCCAATGTCACGGAGGATGATGAACAAACTATGGCACGATTCTTGAATGGACTCAATCATCCCATCAAGAAGTTAGCCGACTTCCAACCCTACTCCAACCTCATTGAGCTCGTACATCAAGCTACAAAGGCGGAACGTCAATTGCAAGATGACTTCAAGTACGCCATGTACTCATCCAAGACCTACGGCTTCTCCAACAACCAAGCTTCAACAACTCCTCCAACATCTACATCAACCAAACCTTCTCCAAGCAACGACGACAAGCCGAGTTACAAGAAAACTTCATCAAGTTCAAGTCGTCTTCCTCCTACTACAAGCAACTTCAAGCCGCTTCTTCATCTACTCCGACCGATGAGACCGTCAAGACAAGCTCCTTCAAGTGTTTCACTTGCGGCGACCGAGGCCACAACTCCTATGAATGCACCAACAAGCGCACCATGATCCTCAACGACGATGGCACATATGACTCCATGAGTGACAAGGAGATGGAAGCTCGTGAGCAACTGGCCATGCACCGGCGCATGAACGAGGATGAAGATGATCAAGTCTTTTGTGATGAAGATACGAGCCCCGCTCTCGTTGTCTCAAAGGTCTTGACTCTTCAACACCAACCAGAAGAAGAACAACAATGCCACATCTTCCACACCAAGGCCGACATCAATGGACGATTCGTCAAGGTCATCATCGACGGAGGTAGTTGCCACAACTTGGCAAGTGAAGAACTACGCTCCAAGCTTCAATTGGTCAAGAGGAAGCACCCGCACCCCTACAAGGTTCAATGGCTAACTGACTCCGGCACTATACGAGTTGAGCATACGGTCCAAGTCTCCTTCAAAATAGATGCATATGAAGACACTTTGGAGTGTGATGTGGTCCCAATGACCGTTTGCCACCTCCTTCCTGGTCGACCATGGCAATTCGACCGTGGTGTCTTCCACAATGGGCGTACCAATCACTATAGCTTCAAGATGAAAGGGAAGGACTATGTGCTACGACCTATATCTCCTAGTCAAGTGATAGCCGACAAGAACGCCACCAACCATAGAGAAAAGAGTGAAAGAGAGATACACCAAAAAGTGAGTGAGAGCCAAACAAAACTTGAGCGCCTCTTCGCCTAGAGAGAAAAACCTCATACTATTTGCCACAAAAAGTGAGATGAGGGAAGTGTGTGAGAACCCATCGAATGTGATGCACTTTGTCCTAGTGTGCAAGGATAGAGAACCTAAAACTAACACCCCTCACGAGCTACCTTTAGTGTTTCAATCTCTTTTGCAGGAATTTCAAGATGTTTTCCCCGATGAGCTACCTCCGGGTCTACCTCCTCTACGAGGCACTGAGCATCGAATCGACCTCATCCCCGGAGCGCCACTCCCAAACAAAGCTCCATACCATGTCAATCCCGAAGAAACCAAGGAGATTCAACGGCAAGTACAACAACTAATCGACAACGGTCAGGTACGTGAAAGCTTAAGCCCTTGTGCCGTTCCCGTTATACTTGTGCCTAAGCCCGATGGAAGTTTCCTCTTGTGTTCCGATTGTAGACCTATAAATACTATCACCATTCGCTATAGGAATCCCATTCCTTGCTTAGATGATATGCTTGATGAACTTAGTGGAGCCAACTTTTTCTCAAAAATTGATCTTAAAAGTGGCTATTATCAAATCCGCATTCAAGAGGGTGATGAATGGAAAACTGCTTTCAAAACCAAATTTGGCTTATATGAGTGGTTAGTTATGCCTATGGGTTTATCGGAGGCTCCCGATACTTTCGTGCGTCTCATGCATTATGTGCTTCGCCCTTATATTGGAGTCTTTGTTGTGGTTTACTTCGATGATATTCTTGTGTTTAGCAAAACTATGAAAGAGCATCTTGACCATGTTAGGGCTGTTTTACAAACACTTCGCAAGGAAAGTCTTTATGCAAACATGAAAAAATGCACATTTGGTGTTGACAAAGTGGTATTTTTGGGTTTTGTGTATCATCCAAGGGTGTCCATGCTGATGAAACTAAAATTGAAGTAATTAAAACTTGGCCCCAACCCACCAATTTGCAACAAGTGCGTAGTTTTCTTGGTCTTGCGGGTTTTTATCGTCGCTTTGTGAAAGATTTTAGCACAATTGCCGCTCCTTTGCATGCTTTGAGTAATAAGAATGCTCCTTTTGTTTGGGGATCTTTGCAGTCCACCGCTTTTGACGAGCTCAAGTCTTTGCTTACTCATGCTCTGATTCTTGCTTTGCCCAATTTTGACAAAACTTTTGAGGTTCATTGTGATGCAAGTGTTACCGGAATTGGCGGAGTTTTGATGCAAGAAAAATGAGCCATTGCATATTTTAGTGAAAAACTCTCCGGTGCTCAACTTAACTATGCCATCTATGACAAAGAATTGTATGCTTTAGTGCGGGTGCTACATGTTTGGGAACATTATCTTAGACCTCATGAGTTTGTCATACACACCAATCATGAAATGCTTAAGTACTTAAAAGGTCAAACTAAGTTGAACAAGCGTCATGCCAAATGGAGTGAATTTATTGAATCTTTTCCCTATGTGATCAAGTACATTAAGGGTAAGGAAAATGTAGTTGCGGATGCACTTTCATGCATATGCACACTTGTGAATAAACTTGAGTTGAATGTTATTGGTTTTGAGCACATCAAAGACTTGTATGCTAATGATCCATCTTTTGCTATTCCTTATGCTAAGTGTTTGACGCATACTTCTTGGGAACAATATTACATCAAGGATGGTTATCTTATGAGAGCTAACAAACTATGCATTCCCGAGTCTTCTCTTCGTTTGCTACTTTTGCAAGAGGCTCATGGAGGCGGACTCATGGGACACTTTGGACGCGACAAGACATTCAGCACGCTCTCCAAGAACTACTTTTGGCCCAAGATGTTCCGTGACGTCCCACGCTTCACCACCCGATGCTCTACATGTCGCAAAGCTAAGTCTAAAGCTCAATCCCATGGTCTTTACACGCCTCTTCCTATTCCTTATCAACCTTGGGAAGACATTAGCATGGATTTTGTACTTGGTTTGCCTAGAACTCAAAATGGAAAGGACGTGTTTGTTGTTGTGGACCGATTTTCTAAGATGGCACATTTCATTCCTTGCAACAAGATAGACGATTCTTCACACGTTGCAAATCTCTTTTGTAGGGAAATCTTGCCCCTCCATGGAGTACCGAAGACAATCGTCTCCGACCGCGACGTCAAATTCTTTAGTTACTTTTGGAAGACGCTATGCGCCAAGATCGGAATCAAGCTCTTGTTCTCATCCGCATACCATCCTCAAACCGATGGCCAAACGGAGCTGACGAACCGGACACTATCCACCCTACTTCACGTGTTGATCAAGAAGAACATCAAGGAGTGGGAGGCATGTCTACCCATCGCCGAGTACGCCTACAACCGTGCACGACATTCGACTACTGGCAAGTCCCCCTTCGAGGTCGTCTACGGCTTCAACCCGTTGTCCCCTTTGGACATTCTACCTCTACCTCTACAAGAGCGCACCAACATGGATGCGAGTGCACGAGCAAGATACATCAAGAAGATGCATGAAGATACAAGGAACATCATCGAGAGCCAAGTACAACGACTAGCAACCAAGCTCAACATCAACAAGCAACCCATGATCTTCAACATAGGTGATCTCGTGTGGCTACACCTTCGCAAGGACCGCTTCCCCAACGAACGCAAGTCCAAACTTCTCCCTCGAGCCGATGGACCATTCAAGGTGCTAGCACACTACAATGACAACGCCTACAATATTGAACTCCCACGAGACAAGTACAATGTGAGCAACATCTTCAATGTCAAAGACCTCTCGCCTTTCCATGGTGATGAAGATTTTGATCCGAGGTCGGATCTTTCCCTAGGGAGGGGAGATGATGCGGAGCATCCTTCCATCATCCCCATGGACTCTACATCGACACATCAAACCCCACGAGGACCCATGACGAGAGCTCGAGCACGTGCTATTCAATCCGAGCTTAACTCTCTCCTTGTTGAACTTCCCCTTGACCCACTTGAGGCATGGCCACTACCTCAAACGGAGATTCTTTGTGTGCTTAGGTACCAAGAAAGTAACCAAGGAGAAGTTACAATGCAAGATGAACATCGAGAGCATGTAGACGATCTGCCCATCCCAGAAGGACCGGAACAACCGCCCAACCACCTCCCGGGCGGAACAACCGGCCAGCTACCGCCCAACAACCGGCCCACCTTCTATGATCGAGCGGAGCAAGGCTGGTGCTACACCGGTTTTACCGGTTTTTGCCCAAAGACCGAAACAACCGCCACGACCACCGGTACAACCGCTGGCCCCTTCGACGTCCATCTCCTGAGGCCAGCGCCTGACCTCCCAGCGGTAGTACCGCCTTCCACGTCCGGAACTACCGTCCCTCATGAGCTCCCAGTGGAACTATCGGCCACATGACCGGTACTACCGGCCTGCCTGCGCGCAGTGCAAGGGGTTTTCGCCCCATGTATCCTCTCCCACTTACCCGTTCGTGGCTTAGCACTATATATACTCGTCTCCTAACTTTGTATTAGGGTTAGCATTGGTTTAGCTCATATTTGTGTGAGAACCTTGCTCATCCACTTGGTTACTTCTCCTCGGAGCTCGTGACCTCTTCGGAGAAGATCCCCCAAGCGGATTCAAGACCCCTTGTAGGGAAGACCATCAAGACCTCCTCTCGGAGAAGAATGGTTCCTTTGTATCCTTACTTTTGTTGATTGTGGATCATGCGTTACTCTTTGTTCTTGGTGATCTAGCACTTGTGTGATTGATTCCTTGTCAGTTTAGTGATTCTCTCTCGTTTTCCCCGTGTTTCCCCTTTGTGCTTCCGCGTGTTCTTCGTGATTCCCCATAGGATCCACTCCAAACATGAAAGATCGTCACCATAGGGTTCCGCCCTACATCAATATGTGATATTGAGTGCACCTACCTTGAGGGAGTGAGTGAGCCACCACCACATAGAGAGTGTGAGGTAGTTGATAGGGCATGTGAGGCCATTTAAATTTCTAACAACTTAACCTCTAACTCTTTTGTGTCTTCTCATTTGGTGTGAGGTCCCATTTATGATGACGCGCCGATCCTCGACGACTTCGTCCTTTCTTTGGACAAGACGATGGCCATGGTGGAATATGATGCACCCCCCACATGGTTCCATCAAGATGAAGATGATGACCACCATTTGGTCTTTGCCACCTCGCCTACACCACTTGAGTGGAATGAACAAGGTAACATAGGTGAAGGTGATGCTCTTGTCCCACTAGTGGACATTCTTGACATTGATTGCTTGCATGATGTTGATCCACCTATTGGCATGCTTCATTCTAGTTCGACTTCCCCATGCGATGATTTACCCATTTACGATGAGTTTGATGATTGCCACGTGGAGTCTATTAGTTGTGATGCCATGTTACATAGGATTTCTTGTGATAATTCTCATGGTCACATCATGTTTGATAATCCGCTTGACTTGTCATATGTTATGCATGAGATCAATCATATGTCTTATTTGCAATCTCATCTTAGTGACTATGCATATGCCATCAACATAAACCCAATTTGCACATATGGCATAGATGACAAGCCCATGGTTATTGGCATTTGTTTTTCTTGTGATGCTATTGATATGCTTCCTTTGCATCATTTATCTCATATGCCATGCCATGACCACCTAGCTTTGGATATGCATTGTTTTGGATGTTCTCCATTTTCTCCATATGATGTTTCCACTATTGCTCATGAGGACACCCCCATAGTTTCCTCATACATTTTAGGAGACTTTGATTCATCCTATCCATTGCATGATCCCAATAATTGTGTGCACAATATGCTTCCTATGAATAAACATGCTATTGATGTGCCATATACTTCTATGCTCAATTTGCATCCCCATCATGTCATACACAATAACTATTCTTTCATGATGGATGACATGTTCTTATACCATGCATCAAATTTCTTTGAGAGATGCTTATCTTGTGCTAACTCACATGTGCACATACACATCATGATGGATGATGTGTACATTTACCACGCGCACAATTTCTTTGGTTTGTGTTTCTTTTGTGTAGGCACCCATGAATACTTGTCAACCTCACAATCCCGTGAGTTGACAAAACGAGCTCTCAAGAGCAACGATGACTTGGGATCACATGGATTGCCTTTCCCACTGCTCCCGTCGCGCAAAGACTTCACCCATTTCTTCTACATGGCTCTCACATGGTTATGGGTTATCTTACATTACATCTTATATGCCCATATTGCCTTGTTCACTTTGCATGATATGCTCATTCCTATGCCTTTGCCATGCATTTGTGACCCATGCTTTGCATTACACATGATGATTGACTCTACTACTTGTATGTGTATTTGCAAGCTTGGTGGAGATATTGCTTGTTATTGCCATGTTTGCCATGAGCCCCAAGACTATGATGATCTCTTGCTTTGTAATCGTGCTTTTGATATGCCATGTGCATTGACTATGCCTACTATTTGCTCTCATGACTTGATTGCCTCGCACATGTTGCAAAATCGCTATATCATTTGTGTTGAGTGCCTCACTTTCTTCACCACACCATATGCACATTATGCTTGGATTGTCTTGCACTTGCCCCATGTGTTTAGACATTTCATTTCTCTTGGTGTTGTAGACGACTCTTATGCCTACCATAGACCGTTCATTGAGAGTCTTATGCATGCTTGCTATGGGCTTGAGGTAGATGCTTATTCTCATGTCCACCCTATTAGCACCTTTTCCTCACCTTTGCATGCTTGTTTCCATGATGCTTTTCAATGTGCTCAATTTAGATGCTTACATTCCATGCCACACTTCTTTTTCAAACCATATGCTATGCTTGATGACAACACTTGTTGGGTGAATCACCTCTCGAATGCTTGGTTTTGCTTTAATGCCAATCACATTTGTTGTTCCAAGTGCTTGTTATCTTTGCTCCTTTTGAAGGAACTACAAGATGGTGCGACATCGGAGAGTGACCATTTCGAGGTTGACGATGATGAGTGCTTGGTGGTTGTCCACTCCTACACGGCGACACACACTCTTTCCCATGGTGATGAAGATCACGATCCATGGACGGATCTCTCCCAGGGGGGGAGATGATGCAGAGCATCCCTCGCTCATCCCCATGGACTCTACTACAACTCATCAAGCACCTCGAGGACCGATGACAAGAGCACGTGCATGCACCGTCAAACCCGAGGTTAACTCATTCCGCTTCGAGTTTCATTCGGATTCACTCGAAAGTTCGATTCTACCTCATATGGAAACTCTATGCACTCGTAGGTACCAAGAACAAGACCGTGAAGAGGCGAGGACGGATGCACAAGCACATGAAGAGAAGAAGGAGGGAGAAGAGCGAGGGAAGCGCGAAGCTATGAAGAAGAAGGGTGAAGAGGGAGAAGCCCTGAGCCTCCCGGGTGCCCGGCCAGGAAGGCCCCGGGTGCCCGGCCCCTTGCTGGCGCTGGTGGTGGCCGCCCGGGTGCCCGGCCAATGGGCTCCGTGTGCCCGGCCCCGCTGCTGGGACCAGCCCAACCTGCCGGTGCCGGGCTACCAACCAGTGCCGGCCCTCCCAGCCAGCCCAGCCCACTCTGGGTGCCCGGCCCCGCCGCCCAGGTGCCGGGCCACCTCCAGCCCCCAGCATGCCCCAGGTGCTGGGGCTTTGAGGCCCAGGTGCCCGGCCAAGCCGCCAGCCCCAGCTCGACCCGGGTGCAGGACTGAGCCAGGTGCCCGCACCACTCCGTGGCCTGCGTGCCTTTTGGGCTTTTTGCCCTTTTATTCCCCCCTCCTCTCTTATTTCGTCCCTAAACTATATAAGGGCATCTCCTAGCTCATTTAGAGGATAGCAAAGTATTTGATAGACATTTGTGAGCTTTGCTCCATGGAGCCACTCCACTAGGAGATCAAGACCTCCTCTTGGAGTGACCAAACATCAAGACCTCCTCCTTGGGGAAGGATCCCCATCATAGGATCATCAAGCCCTCATCTCCTTCATAGGATTTGGGATGAACTCTACCATGTATCTTATTTCCCTTTGATTGTTCATGTACCTTGTGGATCTTGTGTGTTTGTTGGTCTAGTGGATATGTGATTTGGACTTGTTCTTGAGTGTTCCTCTTATTTTCCCTCTTTCTTGGGGATTCCCCCTCCAATTCGTGAAAGATCTTCACCTAGGGTTCCTCCCTACAACACAAGGTTACCAAACAAACATGCATCACATAGAGCAATAAAAACAGCACGTAAATGTTCCAAATGTTCTTCCAAGGATCTGCTATAAATCAATATGTCATCAATGTAAACTACCACAAATCGTCCAATAAAAGCACGTAAAACTTTGTTCATTCATCTAATGAAAGTACTAGGTGCATTAGTTAACCAAAAAGGCATGAGTAACCACTCATATAATCCAAACTTAGATTTAAATGCTGTTTTCCTTTCATCTCCCAATTTCATACGAATTTGATGGTATCCACTACGCAAATCAACTTTGGAGCATATTGTAGAGCCACTCAATTCATCAAGCATACCATCTAGCCTAGGAATAGGATGACGATAACGAATAGTAATATTATTAATGCCTCTACAATCAACACACATACGTGATGTACCATCTTTTTTGGCACTAGAATAAAGGAACAACACAAGGACTAAGGGATTCGCGTATATAACCTTTGTCAATCGGCTCCTGTACTTGACGCATAATCTCCTTCGTCTCCTCTGGATTGGTACGGTATGGTGCACGGTTGGGTAATGATGCACCGGGAATTAAGTCAATCTGATGCTCAATCCCACGAATGGGAGGTAATCCCGGTGGCACGTCTTGTGGAAAGACATCAGTGAACTCCCGCAAAATGTTAGTGACAGCAGGAGGCAAAGAGGAAGGCACGTCCTCGAATGAAAATAATGCCTCTTTGCACACAAAAGCATAGCAAATAGATTTGCTAAAATCTAGCTCATCAATATCAGATTTAGTGGCAAGTAAACATGCACTTTTCAATTTAATTTCAGAAGCAACACTAGATGGTTTACTATTAGGCTTCATTTGTTGCTCAAATTCTTTTGCCACAATCTGATTTTCCCTCTTATTTTTCTCTTGTTTTGCTTTATTAGCTCTATTAATATCATCTTTCAAAATGGAATCAGGAGTCATAGGAAACAAAGTAATATTTTTATCCTTATGAACAAGAGTATACTGATTGTTTCTACCATGGTGTACAGAATTTTTATCAAATTGCCATGGTCGACCAAGTAATAAGGAACATGCTTGCATAGGTACCACATCACAATCAACATAATCAGCATATGTAGAGATATTAAAATGCACACGAACAGTACGTGTTACCTTAACCTTGCCGTTGTTGTTGAACCATTGGATGTAGTAAGGATGTGTATGTGGTCTTGTGGTGAGAGATAGCTTCTCCACCATCTCCATGCTAGCCAAGTTGTTGCAGCTCCCTCCGTCTATGATGACGAGCACAGAATGTTCCTTCACAACTCCCTTTGTATGGAACAAATTGTGCCTCTGATTTTGCTCAGCTTGTGTGACCTGCACACTCAAAACACGTTGAGCAACTAAACATTTATACCTGTCAGCGTCTTCAGGAGCCATGTATTGCGTCTCATGATCAGAATCATCTCCACCATGTTCTTCACGTGTAATAAGAGCCACAGTCTACTCATCATAGTCACTAGCGGACTCATACCCACCATCCTCAGTAGCACTCATCACACGCTGAGATTTGCATTCTCTCGCATAATGACCTCTTCCCTTACAACGACGACAAATAATATCACTTGTGTGCCCTATTGATGTCATGGAAGAAGAAGAACTCTGTGGAGTCCCGGCAGGTGCGCTCTTGGCAGTAATGGTGGTTGTGCCTACTTTCTTGTATCACGACTGGAGGTGGCACCTGATGGAGGTGCTGGTGCAGTTGAAGTAGAAGATGCACGCGGTGTCCATGATGAAGGTCGGCCTGCAGAAAAGTTAGTTCACGCCAATGCTTGTCGATCCTGCACTTCACGTTCAGCTTTACAAGCAAGATGGAATAAACGAATGATATTAGTATACTCCTTATACTCTATAATGGTATGAATCTCTCTATTTAATCCAACCATAAAACGTGCAAGCATAGCTACATTCTCCTCAACAATACCACATCTAATCATGCCAGTTTGTAATTCCTGATAATATTCCTCTACAGAATTTTTCCCTTGTCTTAAGCGCTGCAATTTTTGAAGAAATTCACGTTGATAATATGGTGGAACCCAACGAGTACGCATAGCAGTTTTCAAAGCAGCCCAAGTAGTTGGAATAGGATATAATCTACAATGTTCAGACCACCATACACATGCAAAACTAGTGAAAGCACAAACAGCAGCAACAACCCGTCTTCCATCTTAGGTAAATTTTAATGCTAAACAACATGCTGAATTGATTTTAAAAATGCATGAGTTAACTAAGGAAAACATTGAGTGTATGAATGCTAAATATAAACTTGCTGGAGATAAGGGTAGAAAACATGTTGTGTTTGCACCTGGAGATCTTATTTGGTTACATTTGTGTAAGGATATATTTCCTGATTTGCACAAATCAAATCTAATGCCACGTGTTGATGGTCCTTTTAAGGTGTTAGATAAAAGAAATGATAATGCATATAAACTTGAGCTGCCTGCAGATTCTGGGGTTAGTCACACTTTTAACATTGCAGATTTGAAGCCTTATTTGGGTGAGGAAGATGAGTTTCCGAGGACGACTTCATTTCAAGAAGGGGAGGATGATGAGGACATCAATACCATTGTTACACCCACAACCCCTGTTGCTATACATACTGGACCAATTACTAGAGCTCGCGCATGCCAATTAAATTACCAGGTACTTTCGTTTCTTGGTAATGATTCTCATGTTCATGAGAATATGATGCTGCCTAAATTGGATACATTTGTTTTGCTTACAAATGAAGGGCCTAGCTTGGAGAAGGATGAACATTGGAGCAAGAACAAGCATGGAAATGATGGCATGCGCAAGGGGAACAAGAATGGAGTTACAAGTGATGATTTCAGGACGTTGAAGCCACCATAATGAGTGCATGAAGCCTTGGACGAAATATACAAGATGCTACTTCATAACTTTCGTCCAGAGGCTATTCTAGGTGATGCGTCACCTTATTATTGGGCCAGGCCCATGTATTTTTGAAATACTTGAGTATAGGCTGTTTTTAGAGTCCGTATGTGTGGGGAAACAAGAGATAGGGTTGGTTTCAGACCCCTTCCCCAAGGGACATGCAATTCCCCCCTCTTCATCCATATATACAGCCCTTAGGGTGTCGTTTAGACTTTGGGTTTTGTTTATATTAAAGTTCGCCATAGCTGCAACTTCGCGTACTTCGTTTGTGTTCAACGACCAGACAAAGGCGTCACAGAACCCCACCTTCATTAATAAAGCTTTCCTCTGTTATTCGCAATATCCAGATTGCAATCTTAGTTTCTTGCTTGTTCTGCGTTTGCTTGCAGGAAATAGACCCTCGTGGTCAGGTTGATCGTGCTCCGTCGTGGTCAATAACCTCTCGGAGTTGGTTTAGCGATTGCTAAGGCGCGACGTCCTCGCAAGTTCGTAGTCGGATCGTCAACGTCGACTTCCACCAAAATGATAGCCACCATCTCATCGAAAGACGGGACACCCTATCCTCTATCACTTGTATCTTCCCTTGTTGACTTTGGAACATGTGTTACCTTATGCTTTCGGTGATCTAGCCCTTGTGTGATCAATTACTTGTCGGTTGAGTGTTTCTCTCGTTCCTCCCCGTGTTTTCCCATGTGTTCTTCCGCGCGTTCTTCGTGTTTCCCCGTAGGATCCACGCCAAACATGAAAGATCGAACCCATAGGGTTCCGCCCTACATCATCTTGGTATCAGGAGCCACGTTGATCACGTTTTTGGAGCCCCTAAGCCGTGTTCTCTAGCTTGATTTTGTTGTTTTCGTCCTAAATCCGAAAATTCCCCACCAAAAATAGCCCCAATTTTTTTTTGTGATTTGTTGGTGAGTTGAAATTTGGTTGGATTTGTGTTGCCACGTGTGGATCTAGCTTTCCCCACCCTCCCCACCCTTTTCCATCCACAAATCCGCTCGATTTCGATATCACCATCTTCTTCCACCCCAAAATCGCGCAGTTCATCCCGTGCCCGATTTTTTCCCAGGCACCGGATGACCGGACCCTGCCGGACGTCCGACGACCGGACGACCGTGACCTCCCGGACATCCGTGAAACTCTGATGAAACCGAATTTTTTCAGTTTGGCCACCACCACATCCCCACCTTCCACCGCATCTTCCAAACCCACATACACCACCATCATCCCCAATATCTCCTATGACGATTTTGAGATGTTTTGATCTTTGAGATTTTGAGTTGTGGCTCCCGTGTCCTATTGTGTTTCGGCTATATATGTACGGTTCAACATCATCATCACCACGGCTCATCTTCGCAAGGGTCTCATCATCGCCAAGGACGGTAACATCGACGACATCTTTGTCATACCTTGCAATTGCATTGATACCCACATTGCCTTACCTTTGCGTAGCTTACCCATCGAGACTAGCCATTGAGTATTGCCGGCAACGTGACTTGTGCACATTAGTGATCATACTACATAGCATACATACCATACCATAGTGGTGCATATCTTGAAATCAACTTGTGTGTCACAAAGTTATCATCGCATACACAATTGCTATCTTGGTTCGTGAAGTTTTGCATGAAAAGAGCTCAAAAGTGAAAGAGCCACCCAAGCTTTTAAGCAAAGAGAAAAGATAAGCAAAGATCTTATGAGCAAGAACCATAGCATCATACTACATTAAGATTGGCATATTAGATCATCTTGGATCATAGCACCGAAATACCATACATATAGCATACTTGGGATCGCGATCGTTGCATTTTTGCCTAGTAGGTTGTGCACAAGTTCCGTATCCGCCTATTGTGCAATCGTGCTAGCGGCTCTCGTGTACTGTGCAACAAGAGCATTTTCGTGGATTCCACATTTTGGATCAATTTTGGTTTGCACAATCCCACTTATCTATTTGCGTGTGTGTTTCCGTGTACCATTATTTGCTTGGTCTACTTGTTGCATTTGCAAATTTGTGAATCATTTCCAACATTATTGAAGCTCACTTACTATTGCATCAAATTTTGTGCCACCATCCTAACCAAGCTCCACCATAAGCTTTTACTTGTGTAGGTGTGAGAACCGACAAGAATTGGTACCAATAGTGCTATTTCATTGTCCGCATTTGAGTGAACTTGATTCATCATCAACATCGGTCAAGGTACATTGGTATAAGTTCTTCTCTATCTATCACTCACATTTTTCTTGGAATGATGGATAGGTCGAGTACTTCTACCAACCCACTCTTCATCGAGCAAGACGACGACATGTCATCATACGTCACCAAGAGCCACCTCTTTGGTGCACAACGAGCGTTGCATCAAGAGCAACAAGCAATGAACGGCCGCATCGACAACCTCGCCACTGACTTGCGACTCTCCGAGCAACGTACACGAGACTGCTTCGACAACTAGCTCAACACGCACAAGCAAGAGAATGATGCAAGAATGGACGAGATCCGAGCTTTGTTGATGAACCAGCCTCCTTCAACTTCTTCATACTCAAGACGGAGCCACTCAAGTTGACACTCCGACGACTCCTTCTCCGGCACAAGTACACCATCATCGAACACTCTTCGACGAGCCGCGCGTCAAGACTGCCATGCATCTCGCAACCCGCTACACGTCAAGCATTCACAAGAGCAAGTCGATGAGCAAGTCCCTCGTCCTCACTCAAACCAAGTCGCTTTTGCTCAAGCTCAATAACGACAACGACTACGGCGCCAAGAAGAAGAACGAGCGCGTCTACACCAAGAGGAACAAGACGCCGAGGCTCAATGTCTTCAACAACAACAACGAGAAGCGCAAGCTCTTGAGGCGCAACGTGCCCTTCAAGATCAAGTCGAGCCATCGCCAACCGCAATTGCGAACGGCGCAATCAAGAGGAAGCCCTTCGAGAAGAAATCCAAGAGAGGAACTACCAACCGCGCGTGCAACGTCAAGTTCCTCAAGCTCGTCAAGCTCCACCTCAACCTCAAGTTCAACAAGAGCAAGTTGATCATGGACTTCCTCCACGCCAAGAGCAACATGAGATGATTACCTCCATGTCAAGGGCGTCATCATCACCATTGCCAACAACACAATGAAGAGCAACGCTATGGCAAGCTCAAATTCACAATGCCCAAGTTCGATGGAAGCAGTGATCCCGAAGAATACCTCTCATGGGCATTGAAGGTCGACAAAATCTTTCGTTTGCACACCTAAGAGGAAGAGAAGAAGATCGCTATGGCATCACTTGAGTTCGAAGACTATGTGCTCATATGGTGGGAACAAGTCCTTGAGCGCCGACAAGCAAGAGGTGAACCTCCAATCACCACTTGGGCTCAAATGAAGGAAGTCATGCTAGCATGTTTTGTGCCAACCTACTACAACCGCGATCTCTTCAAGAAGCTACAACTCCTCAAGCAAGGAACAAAGAGTGCTGAAGAATACTACAAGGAAATGGAGATAGCCATGATTCGAGCCAATGTCACGGAAGATGATGAGCAAACAATGGCACGATTCTTGAATGGACTCAATCATCCCATCAAGAAGATCGCCGACTTCCAACCCTACTCCAACCTCATTGAGCTCGTACATCGAGCTACAAAGGCGGAACGTCAAGTGCAAGATGACTTCAAGTACGTCAAGTACTCATCCAAGATGATAGAGGCAAAGGTGTCCCGTATTTCGATGAGATGATGGATATCGCTTTGGTGGAAGTCGACTTTGATGATCCGACTAAGAATGTGCGAGGACGTCGCACCTTAGCAATCGCTAAACCAACTCCGAGAGGTTATTGACCATGCCGGAGCACGATCAACCTGACCATGAGGGTCTGTTTCCTGCGAGCAAACAAAGAACAAGCAAGAAACTGAGATTGCAATCTGGATATTGCGAATATAAGATGAAAGATTTATTGATCAAGGTGGGGTTCTGTGACGTCTTTGTCTGATCGCTGAACACAAACGAAGTACGCGAAGTTGCAGCTATGGCAAACTTTAATCTAAACAAAACCCAAAGTATAAACGACGCCCTAAGGTCTGTATATATGGAGGAAGAGGGGGGCAATTTCGTGGCCCTTGGGGAAGGGGTCCGAAACCAACCCTATCTCTTGTTTCCCCACACATACGGACTCTAAAAACAGCCTATACCGAAGTATTTAGAAAATGCATGGGCCTGGCCCAATAATAAGGTGACGCAGCACCTAGAATAGCCTCTGGACGAAAGTTATGAAGTGGCATCTTGTATATTTCATCCAAGGCTTCATGCACACATTATGGTGGCTTCAACATCCTCAAATCATCACTTGTAACTCCATTCTTGTTCCCCTTGCGCATGCCATCATCTTCATGCTAGTTCTTGCTCCAATGTTCATCCTTCTCCAAGCTAGGCCCTTCATTTGTAAGCAAAACAAATGTATCCAATTTAGGCAGCATCATATTCTCATGAACATTAGAATCATTACCAAGAAATGAAAGTACCTGGTAATTTAATTGGCGTGCGCGAGCTCTAGTAATTGGTCCAGTATGTATAGCAGTAGGGGCTGTGGGTGTAACAATGGTATTGATGTCCTCATCAGAAGACCTGCGGCTTCTCCAACAACCAAGCTTCAACAACTCCTCCAACATCTACATCAACCAAACCTTCTCCAAGCAACGACAACAAGCCGTGTTATGAGAAAACTTCGTCAAGTTCAAGTCGTCTTCCTCCTACTACAAGCAACTTCAAGCCGCGTGCTTCATCATCTACTCCGACCGATGAGACCATCAAGACAAGCTCCTTCAAGTGTTTCACTTGTGGCGGCCGAGGCCACAAGTCCTATGAATGCACAAACAAGGGCACCATGATCCTCAACGACGATGGCACCTACGACTCCATGAGTGATGAGGAGATGGAAGCTCTTGAGCAAGTGGCCATGCACCGGCGTGTGAACGAGGATGAAGATGATCAAGTCTTTTGTGATGAAGATACGAGCCCCGCTCTTGTTGTTTCCAAGGTCTTGACTCTTCAACATCAACAAGAAGAAGACCAAAGATGCCACATCTTCCACACAAGGGCCGGCATCCATGGAAGGTCCGTCAAGGTCATCATCGATGGACGTAGTTGTCATAACTTGGCAAGTGAAGAACTATGCTCCAAGCTACAATTGGTAAAGAGGAAGCACCCGCACCACTACAAGGTTCAATGGCTAAGTGACTCCGGCACTATACGAGTTGACCATACGGTCCAAGTCTCCTTCAAAATTGGTGCATATGAGGACACTTTGGAGTGTGATGTGGTCCCAATGACCGTTTGCCACCTCCTTCTTGGTCGACCATGGCAATTCGACCGTGGTTTCATCCACAATGGGCGCACCAATCACTATAGCTTCAAGATGAAAGGGAAGGAATATGTGCTACGACCTATGTCTCCTAGTCAAGTGATAGCCGACAAGCAAGCCACCCATCGTGGAGAGAACAGTGAGAAAGTGATCCACCAAAAAGTGAGTGAGAGCCACAAGCCAAACTTGAGCGCCTCTTCGCCTAGAGAGAAAATCCTCGTACTATTTGCCACAAAAAGTGAGATGAGAGAAGTGTGTGAGAACCCATCGAGTGTGATGCACTTTGTCCTTGTGTGCAAGGATGGGGAACCAAAAACTAACACATCTCACGAGCTACCTTTAGTGTTTCAATCTCTAATGCAGGAATTCCAAGATGTTTTCCCCAATGAGCTACCTCCGGGTCTACCTCCTCTTCGAGGTATTGAGCATCGAATCGACCTCAACCCCGGAGCGCCACTTCCAAACAAAGCTCCATACCGTGTCAACCCCAAAGAAACTAAGGAGATTCAACGGCAAGTACAAAAACTCATCGACAACGGTCATGTACATGAAAGCTTAAGCTCTTGTGATGTTCCCGATATACTTGTGCCTAAGCAAGATGGAAGTTTCTGCATGTGTTCCGATTGTAGACCTATAAATGCTATTACGGTTCGCTATAGGCATCCCATTCCTCGCTTAGATGATATGCTTGATGAACTTAGCGGAGCCAACTTTTTCTCAAAAATTGATCTTAAAAGTGGCTATTATGAAATCCGCATACAAGAGGGTGATGAACGGAAAACTGCTTTCAGAACCAAATTTGGCTTATATGAGTGGTTAGTTATGCCTATGGGTTTATCGGAGGCTCCCGGTACTTTCATACGTCTTATGTATTTTGTGCTTCGACCTTACATTGGAGTCTTTGTTGTGGTTTACTTTGATGACATTCTTATTTTTAGCAAATCCATGAAAGAGCATATTAATCAAGTTAGGGCCGTTTTGCAAACCCTTCGCAAAGAACTTCTTTATGCCAACATGAAAAAGTGCACATTTGGTGTTGACAAAGTGGTTTTCTTGGGTTTTGTTGTCTCTTCCAAGGGTGTCCATGTTGATGAATCTAAAATTGAAGCAATTAAAACTTGGCCCCAACCCACCAATTTGCAACAAGTGCGTAGTTTTCTTGGTCTTGCGGGTTCTTATCGTCGCTTTGTGAAAGATTTTAGCACTATTGCTGCTCCTTTGCATGCCTTGAGTAAGAAGAATGCTCCTTTTGTTTGGGAATCTTTGCAATCCACCGCTTTTGATGAGCTCAATTCTTTGCTTACTCATGCTCCGATTCTTGCTTTGCACAATTTTGACAAAACTTTTGAGGTTCATTGTGATGCAAGTGGTACCGGAATTGGCGGAGTCTTCATGCAAGAAAAATGATCCATTGCATATTTTAGTGAAAAACTCTCCGGTGCTCAACTTAACTATCCCATATATGACAAAGAATTGTATGCTTTAGTGCGTGTGCTACATGTTTGGGAACATTATCTTAGACCTCATGAGTTTGTCATACATATCGATCATGAAACGCTTAAGTACTTAAAAGGTCAAACTAAGTTAAACAAGCGTCATGCCAAATGGAGTGAATTTATTGAATCTTTCCCCTATGTGATCAAGTACATTAAGGGTAATGAAAATGTAGTTGCGGATGCACTTCCACGCATATGCACGCGTGTCACTAAATTTGAGTTGAATGTTATTGGTTTTGAGCACATCAAAGACTTGTATGCTAATGATCCATCTTTTGCTATTCCTTATGCTAAGTGTTTGACGCATACTTCTTGGGAACAATATTATATCAAGGATGCTTGTCTTATGAAAGCTAACAAACTATGCATTCCGAGTCATCTCTTTGTTTGCTACTTTTGCAAGAGGCTCATGGAGGCGGACTCATTTGACATTTTGGACGAGATAAGACATTCGCCACGCTCTCCAAGAACTACTTTTGGCCCAAGATGTTTTGAGACGTCTCACGCTTCACCACCCGATGCTCTACATGTCGCAAAGCTAAGTCTAAAGCACAATCTCATGGTCTTTACATGCCTCTTCCTATTCCTTATCAACCTTGGGAAGACATTAGCATGGATTTTTGATGTGGAGCATCCCTCGACCATCACCATGCATGTCACACCATCACCGCAAGGACGGAGAGGACCGTGGACAAGAGCACACACACGCACCATCGAAACCGAGGGTGACTCCTTCCTCTTCAAACTCCATTCTAATTCACTCGAGAACAAGGTCCTACCTCAAATAGAAGTACTATGCATGATTAGGTGTCAAGGTGTTGATCATGGAGAGGCTAGCACGAAGACCCAAGCACCCATGGTCGAGGAGAAGGAGGAGAGGAGCGACAAGAGAGAAGACGGACAAGGCACAAGCCGGAGGGCCAAGTCCCTGGCCACCCCGGGTGCCCGGCCACCAGCAGCCCGGGTGCCCGGCCCTTCCCTGGGCGCTGCCTTTGCCGACCCCGGGTGCTCGGCCTTGGAGCCCCGGGTGCCCGGTCCTTGGCCCAGCCGCCGCTGGCTGGCCTGGCGCTGCCCACCCCGGTGCCGGGTCGCCACCAGTGCCCGGCCTCCTCAATGGCAAGCCAAGCCCGCCACCGGGTGCCGGGCCATCACCCCGGTGCCCGCCCACCTGCTGGAGCAGCCCATCTCACCAGTGCCGGGCTCTCACCCGGTGCCCGCCACCTCGCCCACTGAGCCTCTCCACCGCCCGGGTGCCCGGCCAAATAGCCCCGGTGCCCGGCCCCTCAAGCCTTGCCTCCAGTGCCACCCGGGTGCCCGGGCTTTGGACCCCCGGGTTCCCGGCCTCGACCGCCCAGCCCCTGCGTCTACCCCGGGTGCCCGGGCCTTGGACCACCGGGTGCCCGGACCCCTCCGAGAGTGTGTGCATTTTCAGGGTCATTTTGGACCTTTGTATCCCCCTCTCCCTCTATTTCGTCCCTAGACTATAACTACCTCCCACCTAGCTCATTTAGAAGGATAGAAAAGTATTTGATAGACATTTGTGAGCTTTGCTCCATGGATCCACTCCACTAGGAGATCAAGACCTCCTCTTGGAGTGACCAAACATCAAGACCTCCTCCTTGGGGAAGGATCCCCATCATAGGATCATCAAGCCCTCATCTCCTTCATAGGATTTGGGATGAACTCTACCATGTATCTTATTTCCCTTTGATTGTTCATGTACCTTGTGGATCTTGTGTGTTTGTTGGTCTAGTGGATGTGTGATTTGGACTTGTTCTTGAGTGTTCCTCTTGTTTTCCCTCTTGTGTTCATCTTGTTCTTGGGGATTCCCCCTCCAATTCGTGAAAGATCTTCACCTAGGGTTCCACCCTACAACAATTTTGTACTTGGTTTGCCTAGAACTCAAAATGGAAAGGATTCTGTGTTCGTTGTTGTGGACCGATTTTCTAAGATGGCACATTTCATTCCTTGCAACAAGATAGACGATGCTTCACACATTGCAAATCTCTTTTGTAGGGAAATCTTGCGACTCAATGGAGTACCCAAGACAATCGTCTCTGATCGTAACGTCAAGTTCTTGAGTTACTTTTGGAAGATCCTATGCGCCAAGCTCGGACTCAAGCTCTTGTTCTCATCCGCATACCATCCTCAAACCGACGGCCAAACGGAGGTGACGAACCGGACACTCTCCACTCTACTTCGCGTGTTGATCAAGAAGAACATCAAGGAGTGGGAAGCATGTCTACCCATCGCCGAGTACGCCTACAACCATGCAAGACATTCGACTACCAGCAAGTCCCCCTTCGAGGTCGTCTACGGCTTCAACCCGTTGTCACCATTGGACATTCTACCTCTTCCTGTACATGTGCGCACCAACATGGATGCGAGCGCACGAGCAAGCTACATCAAGAAGATGCATGAGGACACAAGGCACACCATCGAGCGCCAAGTACAACGACTAGCGACCAAGCTCAACGTCAACAAGCAACCCATGATCTTCAACATTGGCGATCTCGTGTGGCTACACCTTCAAAAGGACCGCTTCCCCAACGAACGCAAGTCCAAACTTCTCCCTCGAGACGATGGACCCTTCAAGGTGCTAGCACGCTACAACGAAATGCCTACAAGATAGACCTACCACGAGGCAAGTACAATGTGAGCAACATCTTCAATGTCAAGGACCTCGCGCCATACCATGGAGATGAAGCTTTTGATCTGAGGTTGGATCTTTCCCAAGGGGGGAGATGATTTGGAGCATCCCTCGCTCATCCCCATGGACATACCTACATCTCCCTCAACACCACTTGGACCCATGACAAGAGCTAGAGCAAAGGCTATCGAAGATAAGGTGAACTCGCTCCTCTCCGAACTTCCTCTCTCTACTCATGAGACTTGGCTACTAAATCATATGGACACTCTGTGTGTGATCAGATACTTGGAGGAGAGCCACGGGACAGCTACACCCAATGGCCAAGGTGGCAAGGACGCTAAACATGGACATCAATAAGATGAGCCATTTGTGAAGCTACACGCACCGGACGACCGGCCGGTCCCGGACGTCCGAGCCCTGGGAGGTGCTACAGCGAGGGAAGGAAGGCAAGACAGAGCTACAAGCCACGGACGACCGGTCCTGCCCGGACGTCCGACGACTCCCAGGGCCACGGACGACCGACGCCCTCCGGACGTCCGGCAGCTGGACACCCGAGAGGAAATTAACGGAAGACCGAAGCCACCGGACAACCGGGCAACCAGCACCCAAGCCGAAATTACGGAAGTCCGACAGCCCCAGACGTTCGGACCGTCCCGAAGCCCCGGACGTCCGACGTCTTCCGGACGTCCGACACCTGAGTGACTGCACCCTCGGGCAGGAGCCCTTGTACCCCTTCACTTTGACTCCCATTTGCACTACGACTATAAATAGGTCTCTCCCACCTCCTAGATAGGTTTAGCATTGGTTTAGCTCATATTTTGTGTGAGAGCCTTGCTCATCCACTTGGTTACTTCTCCTCGGAGCTCACGACCTCTTCGGAGAAGATCCCCCAAGCGGATTCAAGACCCCTTCAAGGGAAGACCGTCAAGACCTCCTCACGGAGAAGAACGGCTACTATTGTATCTTTCCTTTGTTGATTTTGAATCTTGTGCTACCATATGTGTTCGGTGATCAAGCCCTTGTGTGACCAATTACTTGTTGATTGAGTTTCTCTCGTTCCTCTCCGTGTTCTTCTTCGTGGTCTTCCGCTTGTTCGTCATGTTTCCCGTAGGATCCACTCCAAACGTGAAAGACCATCCACATAGGGCCCCGCCCTACATCAAAATGTCTCCATGCGCGGTCGCGTAGCTTGACTCGGAGTATGAGTCCAATGTGGGCATCGTCTTCATGTTGTTGAAGAGGTTCGTGCTCGTCACCGTAGTCGAAGGGGATGGCCCTTGCTCGACCGTCTTATCGCCGTCTTGTTGTTGGAGGTCCATATGATGTGGCACCTCCTAGCTCGTCTCCATGACCGAAGGGAGTTTCCCATGCTCGGCCATCTTCCTTGAGGGGCTTCCGGAGATGGAAGTGTCGCCCTCGCTTGTAGGTGGTCGCCTTGTTGTTGAGGATGTCGATGTAGGCAAACTCATGGGAAGTAGGCGAAGATGTCGTACGTCCAAAGGCCAAGATGCCTTGAGAACACTTGGCGAAGATGCCGAAGTGGTTGATGTAGCCGTATCTCCGTCTTGGTGGTGCTCGTCTCGCGGTCTTCTCTTTTGCTCGTGATGCTTGGACTTGGCGTGAAGTAGGGCTTGTTGGGACTTGTGCATTTGCGCTTGTGGAGCATCTTCATGATGATGGTGTCATTGTCATGCTTGAGCTCGTAGTAGATGTCGTTCGTCGCCGTAGTGCAGATGTTTCTTGGAGATGACTTTCCCTTCATGACGATGTGGATCACGAACGTGATGGTGGTTGCCATGTAGATGTGGACGTGGACGAATTGTGCTTGCATCGCTTGGGCGCTCCGGAGATGATCGACTTGGTCGCCACCACCTTGAAGATGATGCAGGGGAAGTAGACTTGATTAAGGCCCGAATCTCCTCCATCCTTGCATCTTGCTCCTCTTTATGTGCGGAAAGCTTCTTGTCGATGTAGTCCCTTTTCCGTGCTTCGGAGTGAGAATGTCGATGGAGATGTTCTCGATGCGCTCTCGCAATCTTGATTGCGCGCCTTGCATTTGTCGTTGTAGATCGAAGATGGACGCTTTGGAGATGTAGTTGTTCACGCTGTCGTTGTTGTCGTAGACCGGAGAGGAAATGCCTTGCCTATCCATCACAAGACTCGAGCAAATATGAGTGGGAGAAAGAGAAGAACTATACCAAATGTACCTTGACCAATGTTGAATATGGATCAATGATCACTCAAATGTGTAACAAGGAAATAGCACAATGGGTACCTATTCTTGTCGGTTCTCACACCTACACAAGTAAAGCTTATGGTGGAGCTCGGTGAGGATAGTGGCACAAAAATTTGATGCAAAATGTTAGCAAGAGTCAATAATGTTGAAAGAGATTCACGAATTCGCAAGTGAAACAAGTAGACCAATAGCAATACGGATGGCACACGGAAACACACACACTGATAGATAAATGGGGTCGTGCAACCAAGGAATGAGCACAAAATGTGGAATCCATGGAAAACGCTCGTGTTGCACAACTCAAGAGAGATGCTAGCACGATTGCTCAATAGGCGGATACGACACTTGTGCACAACATATAAGATGCAAAATGGATAAACTTTCTATCCCAAGTATGTTATGTATGTATGGTTCCCGGTGTGTCTCTCAAGATAACGCAAGATGATCGGATATGACAATCTTATATTCAATGTGGTATGATGCTATGGCACTTGCTTACAAGCTCTTTGCTCTCTTTCTTTTGCTTAAAAGCTTTATTTTCTTTTCTTTTTTTGTATGGCCACTTTTGCACAATGCACAAACCAAGCTAGCAATTGTGTATATGCGGGAACAAACTTGTGACACAAGATATGATAGCAATATATGCACCACGATGATATGGTATGTATGCTAGGGGAAGTATGATCACTAATGTGCACAAGTAACATTGCCGGCAATACTCAAATGGCTAGTCTTAATAGGCAAGTAACGCAAAATGGTGATGCGGAGCATCCTACGGTCATCCCCATGGATACTACTTCGACTACTCAAGCTCCAAGTGGACCCATGACAAGAGCTCGAGCACGTGCTATTCAATCCGAGGTTAACTCTCTCCTTGTTGAACTTCCCTTTGACCCACTTGAGACTTGGCTACTACCTCAAACGGAGATACTTTGTGTGCTTAGGTACCAAGAAAGTAACCAAGGAGAAGTTACGACGCAAGACGAACATCCAGAGCATGTAGATGATCTGCCCAGCCTAGAAGGACCAGAACAACCGCCCAACCACCGCCCGGGTGGAACAACCGGCCCGCTACCGCCCAACAACCGGCCACCATTTTGTGATCAAGCGGTGCAAGGCCGGTGCAGCACCGGATGTACTAGTAAATCTCAAAAGGCCAGAACTACCGGCCCAACGACCGGTACAACCACTGGAGCCCTCGACGACCATCCGCAGAAGCTAGCGCCAAACCCCAGTGGTATTACCGCCTTCCTCAACCGGTACTTCCGCCCTCCCTGAGTCGCCAGTGGTACAACCGCCCCCTCGACCGGTACAACCGGCCTGTCTGCGCATAGTGTAACGGGCCAAGCCCATGTACCCCTTCGCCCTCACTTAGCCCTTCATGGCTCTAGACTATATATACTCCTCCACCTCCTCCTAGTTTGGGTTAGCATTGGATTAGCTCATGTTTGTGTGATAGCCTTTGCTCATCCACTTGGATACTTCTCTTCGGAGTTCACGACCTCTTCGGAGAAGATCCCCCAAGCGGATTCAAGACCCCTTTCTAGGGAAGAACATCAAGGCCTCCTCACGGAGAAGAATGGTTCCTTTGTATCCTTACCTTTGTTGATATTGAATGTTGTGCTACCTTATGTGTTCGGTGATCTAGCACTTGTGTGATTGATTCCTTGTCGGTTTAGTGATTCTCTCTCATTTTCCCCGTGTTTTCCCTTAGTGCTTCCGCGTGTTCTTCGTGATTCCCCGTAGGATCCACTCCAAACGTGAAAGATCGTTGCCATAGGGTTCCGCCCTACATCATCTTGGTATCATGAGCCATGTTGATCACATTTTTGGAGCCCCTACCTCGTGTTTTCTAGCTTGATTTTGTTGTTTTCGTCCTAAATCCGAAAATCCCCACCAAAAATAGCCCCCAAATTTTTTTGTGATTTGTTGGTTTGATGATGTTTTGTTGATTTTGATCCATTGATTTGCTTGGTTTCAAGTGGATCTAGCATTCCCCCAAGTTTCCCCTCTTTCCATCCACAAAATCCATCCAATTTTGCCCCGAAATCATCCATTTCCGCCCCAAAATCGCGCCCCGATTCGATCTGTGTCGAATCCCGATCCGAGCGGTACAACCGCCCATCCAAGCGGTACCACCGTTGAGTACCACAAGCGGTACTACTGCCCTTCCGAGCGGTACTACCGCCCATGCCGGTTTCAGCATTCAGAGTTTCACCATTTTCATCATAACTTCCATATCCGAAGTCCGATTTTCGCGTTCTTTAGCTCGTTGAGAAGCTACTGACATCCCCCATCCACCTAGATAGGCTACAACATCATTAGACACCATCTAATTTTCCAAACATTGGCATCTTTGCCTAGGTCTTTCACCACATCATCCGCTATACCCCCGCCGCTTTCCGCTACAACCATTGTTGCTTTTGGTCTTTGAGAATTTGAGTTGTGGTTCCCGTGTCCTATTGTGTTTCGGCTATATAGGTACGGTTCGACGTCAACATCACCACCGCTCATCTTCGCCAAGGACTCATCATCTCCAAGGACGGTAACCTAGACGACATCTTTGTCATCTCTCGCAATTGCATTGATAACCATCATAGCCCATCTTTTGCGTTGCTTACCCATCGAGACTAGCCATCGAGTATTGCTGGCAACGTTACTTGAGCACATTAGTGATCATACTCCATAGCATACATACCATACTATAGTGGTGCATATCTCGAGATCCACTTGTGTGTCACAAAGTTGCCATCGCATACACAATTGCTATCTTGGTTCGTGAAGTTTTGCATGAGAAAAGAGCTCAAAAGTGAAAGAGCCACCAAAGCTTTTAAGCAAACAAGATAAGCAAAGAGCTTATAAGCAAGAACCATAGCATCATACTACATTAAGATTGTGATATAAGATCATCTTGGATCATAGCACCGAAATACCATACATATAGCATATTTGGGATAGAGATCGTTGCATTTTTGCCTACTAGGTCGTGCACAAGCTCCGTATCCGCCTATTGTGCAATCGTGCTAGCGTCTCTCTAGTATTGTGCAACAAGAGCATTTTCGTGGATTCCACATTTTGTCTCACTTTTGGTTTGCACAATCCCACTTATCTATTTGCGTGTGTGTTTCCGTGTACCACTACTTGCTTGGTCTACTTGTTGCATTTGCGAATTTGCGAATCTTTTTCAACATCTTTGAGTCAAACTAACGATTGCAATCAATTTTGTGCCACCATCCTAACCAAGCTCCACCATAAGCTTTTACTTGTGTAGGTGTGAGAACCGACAAGGATTGGTACCAATAGTGCTATTTCATTGTCCGCAATTGAGTGAACTTGATTCATCATCAACATCGGTCAAAGGTACATTGGTATTAGTTCTTCTCCTTCTACCACTCACATTTTGCTTGAAATGATAGATAGGCCAAGTACTTCTACCAACCCACTCTTCATCGAGCAAGACGACGACATGTCATCATACGTCACCAAGGGCCACCTCTTTGGTGCACAACGAGCGTTGCATCAAGAGCAACAAGCAATGAACGACCACATCGACAACCTCGCCACCGACTTATGACTCTCCGAGCAACGTACACGCGACTACTTCGATAACAAGCTCGACACGCACAAGCAAGAGAATGATTCAAGAATGGACGAGATCCGTGCCTTCTTGGTGAACCGGACTCCTTCTACATCGTCATACTCAAGACGGAGCCACTCAAGTCGACACTCTGACGACTCCTTCTCCGGCTCAAGTACACCATCATCGAACACTCTTCGACGAGCCGCGCGTCAAGACCGTCATGCATCTCGCAACCCGCTACACGTCAAGCATTCACAAGAGCAAGTCAACAGGCAAGTCCCTCGTCCTCAATCAAACCAAGTAGCGTTTTCTCAAGCTCAAGAACGACAATGTCTTCGTCACCAAGAAGAAGAAGAACGAGCGCGTCTACACCAAGAGCAACAAGACGCCGAGGCTCAACGTCTTCAACAACAACAACGAGAAGCACAAGCTCTTGAGACTCGTCCCTAAGTAGCCGAAACACCTTAGGAAACGGAAAAACCACAAACTCAAAATCTCAAATGACAAATGTCAAATGGTGGTAGCGGAAAGCGGTGGTGGTTTTGCACTAGGCAATGCGGAAGTGGGATGATGGGTTATGCGAGTCAATGTTGAAGTTATCGTCCCTAAGTAGCCGGAACACCTTAGGAGACACAAACCACAACTCAAACAAGCTCAAACAAAATTGTGTTGTGTTGGGGTGGCGAAATGTATGGTGGACAACGTTATGCGGAAGTGGTGGTCGTGCTTGATGAAGAAACAACCGTCCCTAAGTAGCCGAAACACCTTAGGAGACATGAATCACTTCTCAAGCAACCACAAATGGAATGGGGAACAAAATGGGTTAGGTTGCGGAAGTCGGTGGTGGTAATGCGGATGATATGGTGGAGGGCCTAGGCAAACTTGCCAAATTTTCGAAAGTTTGATGGACTCAAATGATGTTGGTTATATTTTTGTGGGATGGGGAATGTCAATAGCTTCAAAATGAGCTAAAGAACGTCAAAATCGGAGTTCAGATGAATTAGTTGTGGACAAAACCAAAATCAGCCGAAGTCTAAAACTATAGGTTACGGACGTCGATTTTGGTGGGGATTTTCAGATTTAGGACGAAATCAACAAAATCAAGCTAGAAAACAAAGGGTAGGGGCTCCAAAAACGTGATCAATGTGGCTCATGATACCAAGATGATGTAGGGCAGAACCCTAGGGGCCGATCTTTCACGTTTGGAGAGGATCCCTACGAGGAACACGAAGAACGCACGGAAAGAAACGAGGGAAATCACGGGGGAACACAAGAGAAAACACTCAACCAACATGAATATGATCACACATGTGCTAGATCCAAGGAACACAAACAGATTCACGGTCTAAATCCAACAACGGACGATACAAGTGGCGGTAGCTCATCTCCGAGAGGAGGTCTTGAATCCACGAGGGATCTTCCTGTAAAGGGGTCTTGAATCCATGGTGGATCTTCTCCGAAGAGGCCGCGGTCTCTCACAAGGAGGAGATCCGTATGGATGAGCAAAGCTCTATCTCAAATGAGCTAGTCCTTTGCTAACCCTCTCTAGGAGGAGAAGGGGGTCTATTTATAGTCTAAGTGCAAAAGAGGGCCGAAGTGAAGGGGTACATGGGCCTCAGCCCGCAACTGGACACAGACAGGGTCCGGATGTCCGTGGGGCGCCGGTCGTCCGGAGCTCGCGGGGTCTCGGACGTCCGGAGTTCTTTGGATGTCTGTAGATTCAGTTATGTGGTCGCTGGCACGGTCGTCCAGAGGGGCCGGTCGTCCGGAGCCTGGGAGTCGTCGGATGTTCGGTCTTGGTCGGACGTCCGGCCGCTGTAGCTTCTGCTGGCCTGTCTTCCTGGGGCTGTAGCAACCTCCAGGGGTCGGACGCCTGGGCTAGTCCGGTCGTCCGGATCCTGTAGCTTCCGAAGCAGCTCTTCTTCTTGATCCTTGTACTTGGCGTCCTCGCTAGCTCTTCCGTTGGTTGTGGTGGCTCCGTGGCTTTCCTCTAAGTACCTGATCATGCATAGCACACATGTTGGAGGTAGTAGCCATGTCTCACACGTAGAAAGTGAAGGTTCGGGGAGGAGCGAATTCACCTTGTGTCCAATGGCGTTTGTTTGAGGTCTCGTCATATGTCCACTTGGGGTTTGGAGAGTAGTCGGAGTGTACATGGGGATGAACGTGGGATGCTCCGCATCATTCGCAAAGCTGCTTCATACTCCACCAATGATGACTCTGCTACTCATGATTCTGCCGCCAATGCATCTAAGCAAAGTCCTTAGGCAACAGCTCCAAGGGTGAAGACTGATCGTGAGCTTCTCCTCAGTCTTCATCAAAAGGTGGATCACAATCATAAATGGGTAAAGCGCCAGTTTGGTTCTATTCTTCACAACATGACTGCCACATATAATTCAGTGAATAAGAACCATTACTACCTCAATGAAGCTTTTTTGTTAAGTTGCAACTCTCGCTCTTCCGAAGCTTTTGTTGATTGAGTTGTAAACTTAAGTCCGATGGTGACCTGATACTTTTGCTCGGTTATTCTGCGTACTATTTCCTCATTAATGTTATGCACGAATGCTGAATTACATCGGTCACCATATTTCATCATGCATTTCAAATTCTTCTTTTCATATGTTAAATGCGTGTATGAATTACAAGATATGGGGGAGTTCTCCATGATTCTACTCTTCAAATGTGCATTGCTTCAAAAGCAAATTCCTCACTATGCACATCCTCAGGGGGAGTTCTTCTACTTGCAATCAAATTCCTCAATATTGAGTACTTTCTATTCATATGTTTATCCCCGTTGAAAACTTAACCTATATTGTCATCAATCACCAAAAAGGGGGAGATTGTAAGTGCATATAGTGCCCCTTAGTGATTTTGGTGTATTGGAGACTTATAGGTTAAGGGACTAATATGTTTGTGAGTGTACACAGGCTCTATAAGTCAATGAGGAGTTTGATATTTACAGTGAAAGTTGACCCCTAAAATTTAATGTCTTCGACTGAAGATTTCGGTTCTACTGAAGACTTTGAAAGTGAAGATATTTGTGTGACCGTGAAGACTTGGATATTCATGCGAGGAATCTGAAGCGTGAAGACTTTTGTTTTTGTAGTTTCTTTTTCTCTTTCTTGAGTCATAGGAAACACCGTATTGTTAAAGGGGGTCGAGGTAATACTAAGGAAACTGATTTCCAAGTGATGCTCATCTCAAAATCCTACACCTACCTAATCCTTTGAGTGAAGCCATTGGAAATCTCATATCAGTTTAGTCAATTTCTTCAGTGACAGAGACGAAGATCTTCCGGTCTCTGAGAAATTTGTTCTAACTGAGGAGTTAGGAATCCGCCAGTGCGAATTGCATACACACTGAGGAACGTGATAGCCCTAAGGAATTAGAACCTCAAAGTATCCGACCGTTGCTGTGCCGAGTGCCAGTTGTTCCAAAATATTCTACCACCTAACGGTCATATCAGTCAAGGGCATTTATGTCTTATCATGTCGGGCTGCTCCCTAGCCTATAAATAGTCGCCCCCTACAACCACTAGCTGGTTGGATGCTCCGAGAGAAACTGACACTTGTCATTTGAGAGCATCCCATCCTCCGAGGACTTTGAGCGAAAATCATCAAGTGGGGAAAACCCAAATCCCAAACCCAAACCTACAAACCCCAAAGTGATTGAGCATCACTAAAGAGATTGTTCCTGTGTGAAACCGACGCTTGTTACCTTTGAGGACTGTGTATCCTCCAGATAGTTAGGCGTCATGGTCTGAGCATCCAAGAGGAATTGTGGATTGCCGAGTGACCAAGTCTGTGAAGGTTTGGAAGTCACCTGTGAAGACTTACCGGCTTCAAAGTCCTGAAATCATCACTTGTAACTCCGTTCTTGTTCCCCTTGCGCATGCCATCATCTCCATGCTTGTTCTTGCTCCAATGTTCATCCTTCTCCAAGCTAGGCCCTTCATTTGTAAGCAAAACAAATGTATCCAATTTAGGCAGCATCATATTTTCATCAATATTAGAATCATTACCAAGAAACGAAAGTACACGGTAATTTAGTTGGCGTCTTGTGAGCTCTAGTAATTGGTCCAAGATGTATAGCAGCGAGGGCTGTGGGTGTAATAATGGTATTGATGTCCTCATCATCCTCCCTTCTTGAAATGAAGTCGTCCTCGGCGAAAGTTCATCTTCCTCACCCAAATAAGGCTTCAAATCTGCAATGTTAAAAGTGGGACTAACCCCAAAATCTGCAGGCAGCTCAAGTTTATATGCACTATCATTTATTTTCTCCAACACCTTAAAGGGACCATCAGCACGTGGCATTAGCTTTGATTTGCGCAAATCAGGAAATCTATCCTTACGAAAATGTAACCAAACAAGATCTCCAGGTGCAAACACAACATGTTTTCTACCCTTATCTCCAGCCATTTTATATTTAGCATTCATACGCTCAATGTTTTCCTTAGTTAACTCATGCATTTTTTAAATCAATTCAGCACGTTCTTTAGCATCAAAATTAACCTTCTCCGAAGATGGAAGAGGCAACAAATCAATAGGTGCACGAGGTAGGAAACCGTACACAACTTCAAAAGGGCACATCTTAGTAGTAGAATGCAATGAACGATTATAAGCAAATTCAATATGAGGCAAGCATTCCTCCCACATTTTCTTATTATTCTGTAAAACAGCCCTAAGCATAGTAGACAATGTTCTATTGACTACTTCAGTTTGTCCATCAGTTTGGGGGTGACAAGTAGTACTAAAAAGCAGTTTAGTCCCCAACTTAGCCCATAAACATCTCCAAAAGTGGCTAAGAAATTTAGTATCACGATCTGAAACAATAGTATTTGGCACACCATGCAAGCGAATAATTTCACGAAAGATCAAATCAGCAACATTAACAAAGATCATCGCTTTTATGACATGGTATAAAGTGTGCCATTTTAGAGAATCTATCCACGACAACAAATATGCTATCCTCCCTTCTTTGTTCTAGGTAAACCTAAAACAAAGTCCATAGATATATCCTCCCAAGGAACACTAGGTACAGGCAAAGGCATATATAAACCATGAGGATTGAGTCATGACTTAGCTTTTTGACATGTATTGCAGCGAGCAATAAAACGCTCAACATCCCGTCTCATCTTTGGCCAAAAGAAATGTGTAGCAAGTACGTCCTCCGTCTTCTTCACGCTAAAGTGTCCCATTAGTCCTCCTCCATGCGCCTCCTGCAACAACAAAAGACGAAAAGAGCTAGCTGGAATGCATAGCTTGTTAGCACGGAACACAAATCCATCATTAACTACGAACTTGTTCCATGTTCTTCCTTCTTTACAATTCTGCAATACATCTTTAAAATCAGCATCATGCACATATTGATCTTTGATGGTCTCCAAACCAAATATTTTGAAGTCAAGTTGTGAAAGCATAGTATAGCTTATTTAGACAATGCATCAGCAATAACATTTTCTTTACCCTTCTTGTGTTTAATGACATAAGGGAAAGTCTCAATGAATTCAGCCCATTTAGCATGTCTATGATTCAGTTTAGCTTGACTTTTAATATGTTTCAAAGATTCATGGTCAAATTCTTTGGGCCATAAATAATGTTGCCATGTTTCTTAAGTCCGAACAAGAGCATATAATTCTTTATCATAAGTAGAATAATTCAGACTAGGCCCACTCAATTTTTCAGGAAAATATGCAACAGGTTTGCCATCTTGTAATAACACACCTCCTAATCCAATTCCACTAGCATCACATTCAAGCTCAAAAGTCTTATTAAAATCAGGAAGTTGGAGTAAAGGAGCATGTGTCAACTTATCTTTCAATACCGTGAAGGCTTCTTCCTGTGCAGTACCCCAAACAAAAGGCACATCCTTCTTTGTAAACTCGTTGAGAGGTGCAGCAATGGTGCTGAAATCTCTCACAAAACGCCTATAGAATCCAGCGAGGCCAAGAAAACTCCTCACTTGTGTGACCGTTTTGGGCTGCGACCAACTCTCAATAGCTTCAATCTTGGTTTTGTCAACTTCAATTCCTTGTGGAGTAACAACATAGCCAAGAAAAGATACTCGGTCGGTGCAAAAGGTGCACTTCCCAAGGTTACCAAACAAACGTGCATCACGTAGAGCAATAAAAACAGCACGTAAATGTTCCAAATGTTCTTCCAAAGATCTGCTATAAATCAATATGTCATCAAAGTAAACTACCACAAATCGTCCAATGAAAACACGTAAAACTTCGTTCATTAATCTCATCAAAGTACTAGGTGCATTAGTTAACCCAAAAGGCATGACTAACCACTCATATAAACCAAACTTAGTTTTAAATGTTGTTTTCCATTCATCTCCCAATTTCATACGAATTTGATGGTATCCACTACGCAAATCAACTTTGGAGAATATTGTAGAGCCACTCAATTCATCAAGCATATCATCTAGCCTAGGAATAGGATGACGATAACGAATAGTAATATTATTAATGCCTCTACAATCAACACACATACATGATGTACCATCCTTTTTCGACACTAGAATAATAGGAACAGCACAAGGACTAAGGGATTCGCATATATAACCTTTGTCGAGCAGCTCTTGTACTTGACGCATAATCTCCATCGTCTCCTCTGGATTGGTACGGTATGGCGCACGGTTTGGCAGTGAAGCACCGGTAATTAAGTCAATCTGATGCTCAATCCCTCGAATAGGCGGTAATCCCGGTGGCATGTCTTGTGGAAAGACGGCAGCGAACTCCTGCAAAATGTTAGTGACAGCAGGAGGCAAAGAGGAAGGCACGTCCTCGAATGAAAATAATGCCTCTTTGCACACAAAAACATAGCAAACAGATTTGCTGAAATCTAGCTCATCAATATCAGATTTGGTGGCAAATAAACATGCACTTTTCAATTTTATTTCAGAAGCAACACTAGATGGTTTATTATTAGGCTTCATTTGTTGCTCAAATTCTTTTGCCACAATCTGATTTTCGCTCTTATTCTTCTCTTGTTTTGCTTTACTAGCTCTATTAATATCATCTTGCAAAATAGAATCAGGAGTCATAGGAAGCAAAGTAATATTTTTATCCTTATGAACAAGAGTATACTGATTGTTTCTACCATGGTGTACAGAATTTTTATCAAATTGCCATGGTCTACCAAGTAATAAGGAACATGCTTGCATAGGTACCACATCACAATCAACATAATCAGCATATGTAGATATACTAAAATGCACACGAACAGTACATGTTACCTTAACCTTGCATTGTTGTTGAACCATTGGATGTAGTAAGGATGTGGATGTGGTCTTGTGGTGAGAGATAGCTTCTCCACCATCTCCATGCTAGCCAAGTTGTTGCAGCTCCTCCGTCTATGATGACGCCGCATGTAACGTTCCTTCACAACTCCTTGGTATGGAACAAATTGTGCCTCTTATTTTACTCAGCTTGTGTGACCTGCACACTCAAAACCCGTTGAGAAACTAAACATTCATACCTGTCAGCGTCTTCAGGAGCCATGTATTGCGTCTCATGATCAGAATCATCTCCACTGTTTTCTTCACGTGTAATAAGAGCCAACGTTTCCTCATCATAGTCACGTGTAATAAGAGCCACCATCCTCAGTAGCAATCATCACACGCTGAGATTTGCATTCTCTCGCATAATGATCTCTTCCCTTACAACGACGATAAATAATATCACTTGTGTGCCCAGTTGATGCCATGGAAGAAGAAGAGCTCTGTGTAGGCCCAGCGGGTGCACTCTTGGCAGATAGTGGTGATTGTGCCTGCTTTCTTGTATCACAGCTGGAGGTAGCAGCTGATGGAGGTTCTGGTGTAGTGGAAGTAGAGGATGCACGCGGTGTCCATGATGAAAGTCGACATGCAGAAAAGTTAGTTCACGCCAATGCTTGTCGATCTTGCACTTCACGTTCAGCTTTACAAGCAAGATGGAATAAACGAGTGATATTAGTATACTCCTTATACTCTAGCATGGTCTGAATCTCTCTATTTAATCCACCCATAAAACGTGCAAGCATAGCTTCATTGTCCTCAACAATACCACATCTAATAATGCCAGTTTGTAATTCCTGATAATATTCTTCTACAGAATTTTTTCCTTGTCTTAAGCGCTGCAATTTTTGAAGCAATTTACGTTGATAATATGGTGGAACCCAACAAGTACGCATAGCAGTTTTCAAAGCAGCCCAAGTAGTTGGAATAGGATATAATCTACAATGTTCAGACCACCATACACATGCAAAATAAGTGAAAGCACAAACAGTAGCTGCAACCCGTCTCTCCTCGGGATATTGTAAACATGTAAAACGTTGTTCAGTTTCTAACTCCCAAGTAAGATATATATCAGGAACATATCTACCCTCAAATTGTGGAATATTCAATTTCAGTTTCGGAATATGGTCATTATCTCGTACCTGAGGTGGTGGTACAGGTCTACCGTTGTGAATATATACCTGAGGTCGACCTGCTGGTGGTGGTGCTGGTGGCTGCACGTAGTTCTGATTTTGATCAACCTCATCCTCGTAATAGTCCTCCACCTCTGCACAGCAGCAGGAGCTACAAAAGCACCAACAGCTGTAGCAGCGGCACCAGAATTTTGTCCTGACTCAATAGGAAGACGCTGTGCTCGCCCTACTGTATCGCGGTGTAGAACTGGTTGTGGGAGACGTTTGAGTAATTCATCGAACTTGGCATCCAACTTGGTGTCAATTGTCTTCTCAATGTCATCCATCCTCTCATATGCCTTTCCAAAGCTGGCCATCACGTCTTCCACATGTTGACCCAACATTTGATGAAACTTATCATGAAGGTCCTTGTTCGTCATGTTCTCCCAATCAATCTCGTCGGCGTGTGTTCCTGCCATAGTTAGCAGCAATAGAAACAGACAAGTATATGATCCTACAGACTACTGGAATATGGTGGTGGTGGGGTGTCACAAATCCTTCAAGCAAATCTCAAATTCTTACCAGTTCTTACCCAGCAGCAGGTGGTGATCGGCAACCGTTGTTGTCAAAACTCTCAAAGCTTGGGTAGAGCGATTACCTGGGAGAGTCAAACGCACGACGTAGATGTATGTGGAGCTGGGAAGGCTTATAATATGGTAGCAAAAAGGGTCAGCAATAATCAATTCAGAGATGCAACGTTGAATAAACGATCAACGATGGTACTGTGCTGGTCCTAGGCTAGACTGTGCTAGAGAAGCGAGCCTAGAACACTAACAAAATCACGACGCTGCACGGAAACAAGGAAGAAGCACACTCTGAATTTTTTTGCATTTTTTTTTGCGCTCCTCTTCTTTTTTGCCGAAAATCACTATAATGGCGAGTGTCTCAAAACTCTTCCCAAATCAAGAGAACAGGATAGGCAAGAAATTTTTTCGACCAATTTTTTTTTCGACCGCTCGGACCCAAAAACTGGAAACGGGTCAAAAAAACTTTCTATAACGGCGACTGTCTCAATACGCTTAGAAACACCTAAAAATAGGATAGCCAAAAATTTTTTTGTCCAGTGCATCTTTGGAATTTTTTTTTTTGGAAACCAACCACTTCTACGGACGGCAAAAGATTGTTGGAATCCGAAACCTACTCAGACAAGGAAACACGAATTGGAAATTAGATGGATCCCGAAAACAAACCTAATATGCAAGGAACTCGGATTGGTGGTGGATATATGGTGGTGGTATATGGCAGCGGTGGTGGTAGCGGTGGTAGTATATGGATATGGATCGATGGTGGTATATGGATACGGATTGGTGGTGGTATATGGATACGGATTCGGGGCGGTGGTGGTAGATGGCAGGGGCGATGATGATGGTGCGGTGGCGGCGTGACAACTTATGACCAGAACTCGAAACTCTAAAAGACTAGACGCTAAGACCAGCAACTAGACACGACGATGCAACCGCAAATTCAACAAAGCAAAACCCTAAAAAGATTATGCAAAGGCTCAGATTGGTTCGGATATGATGAACTAACCCTAATTTTTTTTGTGGGTTTTTTGTGGACTGTAGGTATGAAGAACAGACTCGATCTAAACTATGAAAAACTGTAAAATCTCACCGAGCAACCTGGAAATCTGATACCACTTGATAGGGGCAAAGGTGTCTCGTCTTTCGATGAGATGATGGATATCGCTTTGGTGGAAGTCGAATTTGACGATCTGACTATGAACGTGCGAGGACGTCGCGCCTTAGCAATCGCTAAACCAACTCCGAGAGGTTATTGACCACGCCGAGCACGATCAACGACCACGAGGGTCTGCTTCCTGCGAGCAAACGAAGAACAACCAAGAAACTGAGATTGCAATCTGGATATTGCGAATATAAGATGAAAGCTTTATTGATCAAGGTGGGGTTACTGGCGCCTTTGTCCGTCGTTGAACACAAACGGCACGCGGGTTGCAGCTATGGCAAACTTTAATATAAACAAAACCCAAGGTCTAAACGGTGATGTCGGTGTCAAAACCGGCGGATGTCGGGTAGGGGGTCCCGAACTGTGCGTCCAGGCGGATGGTAACAGGAGACAAGGGACACAATGTTTTACCCTGTGTTCGGCCCTCTCAATGGAGGTAAAACCCTACTCCTGCTTGATTGATATTGATGATATGGGTAGTACAAGAGTGGATCTACCACGAGATCAAGGAGGCTAAACCCTAGAGGCTAGCCTATGGTATGATTGTTGTAATGGTTGTTGTCCTACGGACTAAAACCCTCCGGTTTATATAGACACCAGAGAGGGCTGGGGTTACACAGAGTCGGTTACAATGGTAGGAGATCTACATATCCATATCGCCAAGCTTGCCTTCCACGCCAAGGAAAGTCCCATACGGACACGGGACAAAGTCTTCAATCTTGTATCTTCATAGTCTTGGAGTCTGGCTGACGATGACAGTCCAACTGTCCGGACACCCCCTAGTCCAGGACTCCCTCAGTAGCCCTTGAACCAGGCTTCAATGACGATGAGTCCGGCGAGCATATTGTTCGGCATTGCAAGGCGGGTTCCTCCTCTGAATAATTCATAGAAGATTGTGAACACCAGGATAGTGTCCGGCTCAGCAAAATAAATTCCACATTCCAACGTAGAGGGAACAATATGTACACTAGTTCAATCTGGTGACGTATTTTGCGGCATGACGTCATACCACCACCAAGCCTTTACTTGAATCGTTTTTTATTATACCACCTCAGCGCGTTTAGCGAAGCGGTTTCCTTGGCACGTCTTGTCGAAGCAGAGATCGTGTTCCCCTTATCCCGGGATTCCCATCAATACGGACGTGGGTAACCCAACCGTACCCCTCGCCGCGCCCCCTCTATCAGAGGCGAGTCCCGAACGGTCACGGAGACGGCTCTTGGTATTCTCCCTCTTTATAATGGGACCAAGGCTCATTTCTTTTCTTCAATCCTCCATCGAATCTTCTCCTTGCCCCAAGTTCCAACACCCAGAGCCCCAGATTCGAGCGCTTCGGACCTCCAACAATGTTCGGCTCCGACCTACAGGGCCGGTGGATGCCCTCCTCCGTCACAGAGGAGGACGTGCTAAAGCTGCGAGAGGCCAAGTACCTGACTTACGATATTTCGTACAGGTTGCCCGCCGAAGGGCAAGTCATCCCCACCCCCGAGCCCGGCGAGTATGTCGTTTTTGTATCCCACCTCCGTCGGGGTTTAGGCTTCCCGATGGATCCTTTTGTGAGAGGGCTCATGTTTTACTATGGGTTGGAATTCCACGACTTGGCTCCGGGGTCCATCCTCCATATTTCTGCATTTATTATTGTCTACGAAGCCTTCCTCCGTGTCACCCCTCACTTCGGCTTGTGGCTTAAGACCTTCGACGTGAAGCCGAAGATGATCGAGGGGCGTCAAGCAGAGTGCGGCGGGGCGGTTGTGAGCAGAAGGGCCGACGCTCCATGGCCCGAGGGCGCTTTCCAGGAGGAGCTCGGCTTGTGGTAGCAGGAGTGGTTCTATATAACCGCTCCCAGGGGCAGCAGGCAGAAGCCGCCGCCCATCTTCCGCTCGGGCCCTCCACCACGGCTGATGTCATGGGCCAGCCAAGGGCTCAACTGGGGGCTGAAAGGACGTGCCCCTACTGCAGGGCCGAATTCAAGACCTCCAGGCGAGGGAGATCTGGTGATACAGGTCATGCTGATTAGGCGTCTCCTGCCCTGCAAACGCCGTCCTCTCCGGTTGTGGGAATTCAATCCGGAGGGACCACGAATTCTCCAACACTTCATGGGTACGACACCCGTGGAGATGTACAAATTGTTCTTCGGATCACAAGAGGTGTGCCCGGAATTGACCGAGGATGCCGGCCTGAGCTGCAATCGCCCGGATACACAAGTAAGTAGCTCCGTGTCCGGACATACCGTTTGTTTGCCTTTCTATGATTCGCCTTTTGACCAACTGCCCTCTAAACAGGAGTGGATAGCGCAAGCAAAACTGATACGGTGTCCGACCCCGCTCGCAGAGACCGCGCCGAATCCCGTGCTGGTCAGGATGCAGGAGGTTGCGCCTTCAGAGGAAGGGGAAGGGGAGAACAGAGGAACTACCGCCTCAACCAAGGAGGCCTTTGAGGAAGGGGGGATCGAGAATCCCTCCTTCCATGGGAGAAGAGGACCGCCTCTGAAAACCCGGAGGCCAAAGCCCCGAAGCGGGGGAAGAGATCTTCACCAGAGGGTCCTGCGTCCGGAGAGGCTCCGGCCGCACAATCTCCCCTAAAGAATCAGCCCTCCAGCGAGCCGTAAGTACAAAAAAGGGAGTTTCGTAATAAGGGACATCCCTATTTGTGCTTCTGAGGATAACTTAAGTTTTTACCTTGTAGTTCGGATCTCCGTCCATCTCAGATGAGCTCATCTTCGGGGGAACTCCGTCCGGAGATGATGGAGAGCGAGACGCCTCCATCCGCCGCACCGTCGGACAGGGCGGACGAGCCTGAAGTGTCATCACAGAGGGTATCCCCGAGTCCGGCAGGGCGAATAGTTCGGCACCAACCGGCGTCTTGGCCGGGAGTGAAGGATCTGCTTGAGAGGGCGTCCATCTCAGAAGGTCACCGTACACTGATGAGTACGGTGATTGAAAGAATTTCATCCGCTGAAGGCGGATTGCGTGATGCCATCAGGAGTTTGCTGGTGGGGTTTGAGGTACGTAAAAATGACATACCCTTTGACAGTTTTACACATAAAGTGCACCCTGTATAGATAGTAGCCCCTGAGACTCGGTAGGGTGTCGAGAACGACAGCGTGCCGAGGATCAAAATCCCAGGTATTGATTTTTCGCCTTTCCTAAGCAGGTGGCGGATAGTTCGATGGCTAGCCGGACTGATGGAGTTGCCGAACTAAAGCGGCAGCTCGATGTTGCGGATGCGGACATCGCGCTGGTCAATAAACGACTTGACGAGTCACAAGGTAGGTTTTTTCTCCGTGGTCACCTAGTAGGGGAGCCGAAGCCCACTCCTTACAATATTTGTGCTAAATGCAGATGGTGTCGCTGCTATGGAGAGCCTTCGAGCAGAACTTGCTCAAGCCAAGGAGCAAGCCAGAAGGAGTGATGCGGCTGCCTCGAGGGCGGCCGAAGAGCTGGAAGCCGAAAGGGCTGCACACTGCCGAAGCAGGGAGGAGATGGCTGAAATGGCCGTGAAGTTAAAAGATGCTACCGACCGCAATGAGGTTCTTGAAAAGGAGCGCCTAGCGGAGCGAGAAGGCCTGGGGAAGGCCACCGCCGAAGCCAAGGATGCCCGTTCTGCAATGCGGGCTATAAAGGAGGAGCCGTGCCAGGCCGGAGATATTGTGGCTGGCAAGCCCTTTCTGCTGCGCCAAAGGTTTACAGATCAAAGTATGCTCACTTGGCCACCAGTGGGGTCCGGAGGATCCTTATATGGACTTGGCGGCGAGTGCGGCGGATGCCGTTGTGCACTTCCGAAGTCATAAGGATCACAAGAGGGAAGAGCTGTTTTGGTCTCAATTCCATAGTCCGGAGCGTTCACTTCCGCTGACCGATCGGTTGGCCGAGTGGGCTGAGCTGAATAGATTGTCCGGGCTTGCCATGACGGATATCGTGACCCATGTCTGGCCGGATAGGCCCAAGCTGAAGAGTTATTTTGGCTTATTGCAGCAATTTCTTGGGGCGGTGCCGCATATCAAGGCGATGAAGCGGTCGGCCTGCATAGAGGGTGCACAGATGGCCCTTGCCCGTGTGAAGACACATTGGACAGAGATGGATGCCACCGCTGTTGCGACCCAGGGTTCGGATGAGAGCCGGTTACCCGCCGAGCACTATTTTGGGGAAGTTCTGGGTGGTGCTCGTGTAATAGAGTCACAGTGCTCAAAAAATGTCGTGTTCAAATGAACTTTATGATTTGTAAAACAATGTTTATGATATAAGCGCTTTTTGTACTTGTGCGTGCAAGTATTGGAATATCTCCTGTGCGGTCGTTTAATGTATACTTGTGTATAACCCGAAAGATGGCAGTCTTCGGCTTCAGCCCCCACGCACATGGTGCGGGGGTGTTTGCAAAATAGCGCATTTTCACATTTAATCCAACGTCTTGGTCCTGTAAAGGAGGTGGTACCATAGCAAACGAGGCAACCGGACTATAATGCTTTATCACTTTCACTTAGCCATAGGAGTTTGAGGGTGGGGCTACGATATAGCCCCTGGGGGCACCGCGCTCTCCGAGTTTGGGGCGCGTATGTGCCTGACCGGGAAGTGGTCCTTCGTCAAAGCGGAGGAATTCTAAACATTCCGGTAGTCGATCGAGTGGTTGACCAGTCTCTCAGTATCATGACGATCGGTTTTGGCTTTCTCTCTTGAGGTGCTCGCCCGGCCAACCGGGCACAATCGCAGAGTTCTCCGGTGCCGCGTTAGCCGATGATACGAACGTAAGGCAGCAAAACACAGGTGCCGGGAAAACCCAACATTTGACCAAAGACATGACTTGGAGCTGATGCATATAAGGCCTAACTCGAGATGCCAAACACTCCCTAAGGTGTTCGGTCTTTATAATAACGGGCAGAACAATGCCCTAAGCCCCTAGTGTCGAGGTACAGGCGAGAATTTCTGGCGCGGCCGATGCCAAAACGCCAGCCTCCTCGTTGGTTATGGTGAAAAACCGTGGGATGTGATCAACAAAAGACAGTAAGAAAGGTTTACGCAGGGACTTAATCTGAAAAGAATCCTTGCGACGGGTCCCTGCTGCACGTCTACGCCTGTGTCTCCGTTGTGCCGTATCCTGGACGGGCGTAACACGCTGTTCATCTGTAAAAGAGAGGAACTTAGTTTGAAAAAGTAATCGTGCGGAAAATAAATTAAAAATCGAAAATATGAATGAATGAATAAAGCTGAGCTTATATTAGCTCATACGTACAGCCCCTTGTAAAGGGGTGTGCGGCTAGGGAGCCCCTAGCTTATTTATACCGGACTCGTCTAACCGTGTCCGGGGTCTTGAACGACCTTTTAATGAGATGATGCCGCGTGGACCGGGCATTTTAAGTGTAAGAGACGCGTAGTGTGGTATTGCATTAAAGCGGACAAAAGCTTCACGTCCCAATAGTGCTTGATGGCTACTTTTGAATGGGGCGATATGAAATATTAGCTTTTCGCGTCGGAAGTTGTCGGGTGACCCGAACACAACTTCTAGTAGTAAGGAGCCCGTGCACTTGGCGTAAGGGCCTGGCGTCACTCCTTTGAAGGAAGTGCGGCTATGTCGGACGTTAGTAAGGTCTATCCCCAACTTGCAGATTGTGTCCGGATAGAGCAGGTTTAAATCACTGCCGCTGTCCATCAGGACTTGTGTAAATTGTAGTCCGTCGATTATAGGATCCAATGTCAGAGCAGTCCATCCTGCGTTTCGAATACTTCTGGAATAGTCCAGGTGATCGAACGTAATTGGTTTTGACATCCAACCTCGAGGTTCCGCTAGGGTGGACCGTGCGATACCTACTTTGGCTGGTGCCGCACTGTTGTTCCGTACTATCACATGAAGTGAGTTTACTGTTTTGACTTCTTGTGGGAAAGTCTTTTGTTTTCCGGCGCTCTGCTGGTGGGGTTCATCATCATCCTCGCTTGGCGCATCGAGCCCCTTGTGTTCGGCGTTGAGTCGGCCGGACTGTTTGAAAACCCAACAATCTCGGTGGGTGTGGTTTGTAGGCCTTCTGGAAGTACTGTGGATTTGACATATCCGATCCAAAATTTTGTTTAAGTTGGATATCTCGTCACTGTTGTCCTTAAGAGGCAGTGTTTTGTTGTTCAGCCGTGAGCTTTTGAATCCGGCATTGACCGCTGTGTTCTTTGGGCTTTTTTCTTTATTTCGGCACTGATCATTTCTGCGCCGTGATTTTCCGTTTCCATCTCTGATCTCGGATGTACTCGGTCGCTGGTGCTGCATCTTGCTAGCTAGTTGTCTTCCCCCGCACAAAAGCGGGTCATGAGGCTTGTTAGCGCGGCCATTGTTCTCGGCTTCTCTTGGCCGAGGTGTCTGGCGAGCCATTTGTCTCGGACATTATGTTTAAAAGCTGCTAAGGCTTGGCGTCGAACGATCGACTATTTGGTTCTTTTTGGTAAGGAACCTGTTCCAAATTTCTCTGACTCTTCGGCTGTTGAGTTATGTGACTTAAATTGTGCAGATCCGAGGGCGGACATAAGTCCCTTGAAATTTGCTCTAAACGCGTCCTCGAGCTCTTCCCAACTTCCAATAGTATTTTCGGGAGGCTTTTGAGCCAATGCCGAGCTGGCCCTTTGAGCTTGAGGGGTAGACATTTTATGGCATGGAGATCATCTCCTCTGGCCATGTGTATGTGGAGGATGTAATCCTCAATCCAAACTCTGTGGTCTGTTGTTCCGTCAGATGCCTCTATGTTTACGGGTTTGAACCCCACTGAAATTCATGATCCAAAGACCTCATCGGTGAAACATAGTGGGTGTGCGGCGCCCCTGTATTTGGGTGTGCCGTTGTCTTCGAATACTCGGCGTGTTGCGTTTCTTCCTGGGGCCCTCTTTTTTGGCCCATAAATGGACCTCACCGGGCCGTCTGTTTTCCGAGGATCAGGAGTCGGCTTGTGTGCGGCGCCGCTTATAGCTTGTGGCTTGTCATCTGGTCGTCTATCCGGCCGGGCGGCCTCTTTGCTTTTTGACTGTGGGGGCTCTATGGCCTCCTCGTCGAATTCTGGCAGCAGCTTGCGCTTCGGGTAGCTCTTTGTTTGGTGGCTATTGCCATATTTGTCCGCGGTCTTGAGTACTTTGCTCCACCTCGGTCGAGTATGTCTTCCGCTGTTTTGAGCTTCCGTTTTCCTTTTTCGCACTTCTTGCGATGGCGGCGAGTCTTTTGTGAAGGTTTTATGCTCGGTGGTGTGTCCGCATGAGATCGCCTGGACTGTTGTTTTCGCCGGGCATGGATTGATTATCCGATTCGTCCTGCCCGGATGGTTGCTTGGTTGCATGTTCATCGTCCACTGGTTTGCCCTGCTCTATTGCTGGTTCATTAGGAGTGCTGTTTTTGTCAAGGCGGGACTTAGGGCGGCGCCTGCGTCACCGTTTTGGTTGTTTGTCGGCGGAATTATCCTTTGCCGCGTCCCGTTGTTCCTCATTATCGCTTCCTTTTGGGGTGTCCACCATATACACATCATGGGTTGGGGTGGCCTTCCAATGCTCGGTAAGCGCTGGTTCTTGGTAGTCTCCGGCATCGTCGTCCATACTGTCAATGTCTTCGGAGTCGTAGTCTAGCATGTCGGTTAGATCGTCGACGGTGGCTACAAAGTGGGTGGTGGGTGGGCTTTGAATTTCTTCATCGTCCGCATCCCAACCATCCTGACCGCAGTCCGGCCAGGGCTCTCCTGATAGCGAGAGATGCTTTAGCGAATTTAGGATGTCGCCAAAGGGTGAGTGCTGAAAGATGTCCGCGGTGGTGAACTCCATGATCGGCGCCCAATCGAATTCGATTGGCAGGGGCGCAGGAGGATCGGAGTCCGGCGGGGAGTCCAGTGCCTCGGAGTCACGAGCTTTATAAGGGACAAGGTTAGTATTCGGCTCCATCGCCGTAGAAGTTGCAGCTCCCGAGGCGGTGTCCAGCCACCTGTCCTCGATCTGCGCGGTCTACTCCAAACTATGGGTCAGAGCGGACTCGTGGGCGGCCTCCAGGGCACTGTCTGGCGGCAGAGCTAAGTCATGCCCATCGTGACAGCGCGGCACGCTCGGCTGTGGCTCGAATCCGTCGAAGATCAAGTCTCCGCGGATGTCGGCCGTGAAGTTTAGGCTTCAAACCTGACTCGATGGCGGGCGTAGCTTCCGATCTGCTCCGGATGGCTGCGAATTGCCCGCAGCGAAACCACCGAATACGAAGATCTGTCCGGGAGAAAAGTCTCACCACGGGCGGCGTTATTGTTGATTGAAGAAGCCATCAAGCCTATCGGTGACAACATACGAGGAACTCTCAATGAAAGCACCAATGTCGGTGTCAAACCGGCGGATCTCGGGTAGGGGTCCCGAATCATGCGTCTAGGCGGATGGTAATAGGAGACAAGGGACACGATGTTTTTACCCAGGTTCGGGCCCTCTCGATGGAGGTAAAACCCTACTCCTGCTTGATTGATATTGATGATATGGGTAGTACAAGAGTGGATCTACCAGGAGATCAAGGAGGCTAAACCCTAGATGCTAGCCTATGGTATGATTGTTGTAATGGTTTTTGTCCTACGGACTAAAACCCACCGGTTTATATAGACACCGGAGAGGGCTAGGGTTACACAGAGTCGGTTACAATGGTAGGAGATCTACATATCCATATCGCCAAGCTTGCCTTCCACGCCAAGGAAAGTCCCATCCGGACACGGGACAAAGTCTTCAATCTTGTATCTTCATAGTCTTGGAGTCCGACTGACGATGATAGTCCGGCTGTCCGGACACCCCCTAGTACAGGACTCCCTCAGGTGCCCTAAGGGCTGTATATATGGAGGAAGAGGGGGGAATTTCATGGCCCTTGGTGGAGGGGTCCGAAATCAACCCTATCTCTTGTTTCCACACACATACGGACTCTAAAAATAGCCTATACTTATGTATTTTGAAATTACATGAGCTTGGCCCAATCATAAGGTGACGCGGCACCTAGAATAGCCTCTAAACAAAATTTATGAAGTGGCATCTTGTATATTTCATCCAAGGCTTCATGCACCCATTATGGTGGCTTCAAAGTCCTAAAATCATCACTTGTAACTCCGTTCTTGTTCCCCTTGCGCATGCCATCATCTCCATGCTTGTTCTTGCTCCAATGTTCATCCTTCTCCAAGCTAGGCCCTTCATTTGTAAGCAAAACAAATGTATCCAATTTAGGCAGCATCATATTCTCATGAACATTAGAATAATTACCAAGAGACGAAAGTACCTGGTAATTTAGTTGGCGTGCGCGAGCTCTAGTAATTGGTCCAGTATGTATAGCAGTAGGGGCTGTGGGTGTAACAATGGTATTGATGTCCTCATCAGCATTAAGTAAGATGACATGATGTAGAGGCATTAACTCAAGTAATATGATGAAAACCACATCTTTTTATCCTCGATGGCAACAATACAATACATGCCTTGCTGCCCCTACTGTCACTGGGAAAGGACACCGCAAGATTGAACCCAAAGCTAAGCACTTATCCCATTGCAAGAAGAACCAATCTAGTTGACCAAACCAAACCAATAATTCGAAGAGACTTGCAAAGACATCAAATCATGCATAAAAGAATTCAGAGAAGATTCAAATAATATTCATAGATAAGTTGATCATAAATCCACAATTCATCGGATCTCGGCAAACACACCGCAAAAAAGTATTACATCGAATAGATCTCCAAGAACATCGAGGAGAACAAGGTATTAAGAATCAAAGAGAGAGAAGAAGTCGTCTAGCTACTAGCTATGAACCCGTTGCTCTGAGGTAAACTACTAACGCTTCATCAGAAGGGCAATGGTGTTGATGTAGAAGCCCTCCGTGATCGAGTCCCCCTCCGGCAGGACGCCGGAAAAGGCCCCTAGATGGGATCTCACGAGTACAGAAGGTTGCGGCGGTGGAAAAGTGTTTTCGTGGATGCCACTGATTGTTTTGGGGGTATAAGGAAGTACAAAAAGGGTTTTTCCCCGCCTTGTATTACAAAGCAACCACCGATACATCCAACGATAGGTGTTGGGGCCACAGCACAAACAAGCCCAAAGAAAAATAGAGAAAAAGGAAAGACAAACAAATGCCAACAACGGCAGATCAACGAAACGAAGATGATCGGCGACCGCTGCACCCTCCGGAGAAGTACCACCATGCTCCCAGCACTTTGAAGCGCGGAGTACCAAGCAACACATTCAAGAAGGAGGCAACGACGACGCCACTGTTGCCCGGACTAGTCCTAGAGTTTCCCCGGTACGTGGGGTGCAGTGGGGGAAGGGTGTACTCGACGCCCTTCAGGAAGGTCCGGCGGCACCCACAGGCGTCGCCATGTCGGGGCCGGAGGAGCCACCAGAGATTTCTCCCAACCGAAACCCCCACCACCACCCCAGACAAAACATAGTGAACCGCCCATCACGCCTCCCATCAACATGTGCCACCACGGTCACCGAATCAACTTTGTTGTCTCCCTGAGGTCACTGACACGAGACCTGGAGGACGGGAGAAGAGATAGTGGCCTCTGGAGCATCCGCAACATCGCTGATGTGAGGGGACAACCGCCGCCGCCGCCGCGGAGCCGACCAGACGCACGGACAAGGGGCGTGCCAGGCACCGAGGCCCGGCCGGACCCAAAAGGGTCTGGATAGCCCCTGCCGTCACGCTGCAGCTGCACGACCACCATCGGGAGGCCGTCGCCCCCCCTTGCCCCCATGAGCGAGCGGGGAAGGTACGGCCCGCCGCCGCCAGCCTTGCCCGCGCGGACCCAACCATCGGCGGCAGGGAGGGAGAGGGACGGGGAGGGGGCCGGAGGAGATGGAGCGGTAGGGGCCTGCCCGTCGCCCGCGGGGGGGCGAGCGAGCAGACGGGAGTGCAAGGGAGGGGAAGGGGCAGGGAGAGGAGGCGGGGTGCACGCGGCCGGCGGCCAGCGGTGACAGGAGGGGGGCGGCCGGCGGCGGCAGGGGGAGGAACTGTAGCCTAGCGCGCGGGCTCTTTTCTACCTCATGTCTTATAAGAGAATATATAGGCGAAGAAATTAGGTCAGGAGACCCACGAGGGGCCCACAAGACAGGAGGCACGCCCTACTCACCTGGGCACGTCCTCCACCCTTGTAGCTGCATCGTTGCTCCTCCGACTTCATCTCTAAGTCTCCTGGTGGTCCGAGAAAGATCATCGCGAAAGTTTTATTCCATTTGGACTCCGTTTGGTATTCCTTTTCTGCGAAACTCTAAAACAGGGGGAAAAACAGGAACTGGCACTCGGCTCTAGGTTAATAGGTTAGTCCCAAAAATAATATAAAATAGCTAAAAATGCATATAAAACATCCAAAACAGATAATATAATAGCATGGAACAATCAAAAACTATAGATATGTTGGAGACCTATCACCAACCCGCGTGGCCGCTACCTAGCTGCGACGTCCCTGCCCACCTGGCCGCCTGCACGAAGTTGTGTTGCACCGCCGCCCACCTCCTCTGCGACGACCGCCTCGACGGACGGCAGCTCCACGGCTGATGGCGCCTCCTCCAAGTAGCCCTGCTCGCGTCCCCCGCCACTTCCCCACACCCGCCGTGGTCACCCACTGATGAGGACATCAATACCATTGTTACACCCACAGCCCCTTCTGCTATACATACTGGATCAATTACTAGAGCTCGCGCACGCCAACTAAATTACCAGGTACTTTCGTTTCTTGGTAATGATTCTAATGTTCATGAGAATATGATGCTGCCTAAATTGGATACATTTGTTTTGCTTACAAATGAAGGGCCTAGCTTGGAGAAAGATGAACATTGGAGCAAGAACAAGCATGGAGATGATGGCATGCGCAAGGGGAACAAGAACAGAGTTACAAGTGATGATTTCAGGACTTTGAAGCCACCATAATGGGTGCATGACGCCTTGGAGGAAATATACAAGATGCCACTTCATAAATTTCGTCCCGAGGCTATTCTAGGTGCTGCGCCACCTTATTATTGGGCCAGGCCCATGTAATTTCGAAATACATAAGTATAGGCTATTTTTAGAGTCCGTATGTGTAAGGAAACAAGAGATAGGGTTGATTTCGGACCCCTCCACCAAGGGCCACGAAATTCCCCCCCCCCTCTTCCTCCATATATACAGCCCTTAGGGCATCGTTTAGACTTTGGGTTTTGTTTAAATTAAAGTTCGCCATAGCTGCAACTTCGCGTACTTCGTTTGTGTTCAACAACCAGACAAAGGCGTCACAGAACCCCACCTTGATCAATAAAGCTTTCCTCTTATATTCGCAATATCCATATTGCAATCTTAGTTTCTCGCTTGTTCTTCATTTGCCTGCAGGAAACAGACCTTCGTGGTCAGGTTGATCGTGCTCCAGCGTGGTCAATAACCTCTCGGAGTTGGTTTAGCGATTGCTAAGGCGTGACGTCCTCGCACGTTCGTAGTCGGATCGTCAAAGTCGACTTCCTCCAAAATGATAGCCACCATCTCATCGAAAGACGGGACACCTTTGCCTCTATCAAGTGGTATCAGATTTCCAGGTTGCTCGGTGAGATTTTACAGTTTTTCGTAGTTTAGATCGAGTCTGTTCTTCATACCTATCGTCCAGGAAAAAGCCAAAAAAAAATTAGGGTTAGTTCATCCCATTCGAACCAATCTGAGCCTTTGCATAATCTTTTCTGTATTTGCTTTCTTGAATTTGCGGTTGCATCGTCGTGTCAAGTTGCTAGTCTTAGCGTCTAGTCTTTTAGAGTTTCGAGTTCTGTTCACAGGTTGTCACGTCGCCGCTGCCATATATCACCACCTGCAACATATATCCGCCACCAGTCCGAGTTCCACCAGATTCATCTCCGCCACCAGTCCGAGTTCCACCAGTTTCATCTCCGCCACCAGTCCTATTCCGAGTCCGGTATTTTGTTACTCTGTTTTGGATTTCCAGATCATGCCATACTCCGAGTCGTGACAAAGAAGGACTCCCCAACTTCCGTGCTACCCGCAGTAGAGAAATAGTTCCAAACTCAAAAAAAAAACTAAGTCTGGAAAATTCTGGCTAGGCAGTTTTTAGACCATTTGTAGACTTTTTCGAAAAAAATTGATGCGGAGCAAAAAAAAGAGGAAAAAAAGGAAAAAAACGAGAAAAAAAATCAGAGTGTGCTCCTCCTTCGTTTACGTATCGCGCCGTGATATTGTTGGTGTTCTAGGCTCGCGTCTCT